>JADMLD010001484.1:3325833-3946666 GCA_017589585.1 Phylloscopus whistleri | reverse complement strand
GAATTGAAAGATCTGTGGAGATTATGGATGTGATAATTCTGGATGAGCTTTGGCTGAGCTCGCTGTTGGTGTCAGCAGATGGAGCTCTGATGGACCTCGGTGCCATTGCCAGAGCTGAAATTGCCTCACTGGCTGGGCAGAGCCCCATGTCTGGCACTCTGGTTCATAAATTAAATACATTATTTGTGTTCTTTGTGTTGTTCTTTTCCCCACTGGATGTGAGCAGCTCTACCACAGATGGAGCAAGCAGGCTGTGGTGCAAATGGCTTATAAAGCCAATATTTCTGTAATCTGCTGTACCTGTGAGGTGGCTGTAAACTGCTGTGCTTTCTGCTGTTTGACCACCTTGGGGAGGGAGGGAGGAGAAGCCTTCCTCTTGTTCCCTTCCTCCTGCCAGATACCCTTCCCCCTGATCAATCTGTGCCCTGAGCTTGAGGAGAATGACATGAGATTCAAAGTCTTCTTAATGTGCATAATTAGGCCAACCACAACATTTGTGCCTAATATTAAGATGGAATACTTTGGATAAGATGTCCAATGCCTGCCTGTTCTGGAAATGTTTTCTAACATGTGTATGTCTGTCTTATGAACTTGAATATTTTTTCCACATTTGGCTGTCAAACTACCCCAAAATCTCATGCAAGATTCCAATTCTGTTTATTCTCCCTTTAATTCATATAAGTTCTAAGAATATTTTTTCAGACTCTAGCTACATGTAGAAGTCCTATCAACTCTAATGGTTGTTACTTGCAGTTAAAGAAAGGCAAATAGACTTTTATGTGTTTTAAATCCTACTAGTATGGCTATCAAAAAATTAATGACTTACAAAAGCAAAACCAATCCTGCCACATTTAATATTCTGCAACTGCAAGTCAACTTATTATATGCATTAATCAATTTCTCATAAATGAACCCCTGTTTTATATACAAGCAAATAAAACAGCCATGCAACAACATATTTTATTCATAAAGCAATATGCAGCAAAGCAAATGGACATAGATTTAGCGTCTCACTTTTTAAATAAAATATGTTTACATCAATCTGCTTGTTATACAAATTTATGTAGCTTATATGAATCAATATGTGATATGTATAAACTACTTTTCAATCTGGCATGTTTGGTACTTCATAATTACCTCAATTTAATGAAAAATTCCTAGTTTTAAGAAGTCCTAGGAGCAACTCAGATTTTAATTAAAAGTTTTACCTTGGTTTTAAAAAGGTCATATTAGCCAAGGGGAGATAATGTCCTTTTATAGAAGCACATCTTACTTCTGTTGCTAATTGATGTTATTTGCTGAAGAATAATTTATGCTGCTGTTAAGGCAAGAAAGAGGAAAAAAAAAATCAGTAGTGTTGTTATAATTTTTTGAGAATTATGTTTCTTCAGTGCCAGAATGTTCATGCTTCATCCAGTAGATAAATAGTGTTTAAAAAAGAAGTGCATAGCAATATTCTTAATTGGTGGAAAAAAATGTGATATTTTACTAATGAAGGAAAAGTGTCTGCCAGGATGTATTTACTGGAGAGACAGCAGCATGTGCTGTGGTCCACTGGGAAATTATATGTTGAAACATGTACCTGTCCTTTGGCTTTCAACCTAGTCCTGACATTTCTTTTTATTTTGGTTGGAAAAACGAACTGTGGTGTTCATCATGGAGTGTTTGCTCACCACTCTGAATGTGTGATTATGGAAAAAAGACTTCTAGGTACCTTTAAATACCTGGAGATTAAAATGGAAATAAGAAATAAAATGAACAAAACAATGTAACTGTTCAAAGAGAATGTGTAAAGCAAGATCTGAGTGGTATTCAAAAATCAAAATAGGCAGACTTGAAATCTAACAAAATTTTTCTGAAGAGATGTTCCCTCTGGTGCAAAATACTCTCTTTAGAAGCCTGAAATATAAGGGGATTCATGATGGGAGGTGAATCAAACCAAGGGGAAGACAAACAATAGATTGACAAAAGCAATCAAAGTAACAGTATAAGCAAAATGAGAAAAGCAAGGGGGTGTATTTTGACATCTTGATCTTTATGAAACCTTTTCCCAGTCATCCTAAACCCTCGAACTTGAAGGCAAGAGCTGATCCTGCTGATAACACATCTCCTGTAGCCCCATCATTTCTGTCAAGGACAAAAAGGAGAGTGTTTGAGATTTCATTTTTCCTTTGCCATGCTTGTGGCAATGGGATGCCTGGCCTGGGGACAGAGGAGTATTTCAGTAGAATTTGAGAAATCCATGCATGGGGATGATTTTATTTAATTTATTGACTCCATCCAGAATCCCAACACCTCATTATGAATCACCTGTGTGTTTAAGCCACTTCTTGATCCTAAAATGATATAAGGAAAATAATTTAGAATTGTAGAACAGAACCATAGAAGATCCTTTGTTGGAAGGGACCCTAAGGATCGTCAAAGTCCAACAGAATGTGCCTGAGAGCATTGTCCAAATGCTCCTTGAGCTCAGCAGCCTTGGAGCCATGGCCATCTTTGTAACCTTCCTTTGGACACTCTCTAGTGGCTTAATTTCTTCATTATGTTTGTGGTGCCCCAAACTGCCCCCAGGACTTGAGCTGTCTGTTGATCTTTGTAGAGCTGCTGTTTGCCAGCCCTCTAATTTGTCCAAGGCCTCCCTGCAGGGCCCCTTCACTAGGCACTGAAGTGAGATTGAAGGGCCTGTAATTTCCAGAGTCATCCTTCCTGAAAACTGGGACATTTGCCAGCTCAACTTGGACCTCTCCAGATTCCCAAGACTGTTCAAAAATCATTGAGAGAGGCCTTGTGGTGATCAGCCAGCTCTTTATATGTTCTCAGCTGAATCCCATCAGGCCCCATAGACTTTCAGGGATCCAGCTGGAGCAGCAGATCCCGCACAAGAGTTCAGGGTTGACTGGGAGTTTATTATTCCTATAGTCAATGCTATTTCTATACTGCTTTTTGCTACCAATGCATTTAAATAATCTCATTGTTTCCCACAGTTCTGGCCAACTTCAACTGTAATTGAGCTCTGGCCACACAAATTTTCTCCCTGTGGTGGCGAGCAGCATCTCTGTATTCCTCCCATGTCACCTGACCTCACTTCCACTGTTTCTACCCTTCCTTTTTTTTTGCCTTAGCTCCAGAAGGTCGTTCCTGGTCAGCCAAGCCAGCTGGAGGATTTAAATCCTGCCTTGTCTGCTTATCTTCCAACATTTTAGACCTGTCTGTGCTGTTGGAAGATGTTGCTAAAAAGTGACCAATGCTGATGGACCCCAGCAGAAGTGTTTTTGTAGGGACCTTTACTCATTCTCTGAGCAGCCTGAAATCTGCTCTCCTCAATGCCCAAGTTTTGTTTGTGTTTTCCCTCCTGTCACCAGGTTTTAAACTCGATTCTTTCATGATTGCTGTGGCCACGATGGCGACCAGTCACCACTTCATTCATGAGGCCCTCTCTGCTAACAGGCAGCAAATCAAGGAGGGCATCATTCCTGGCTGGTTCCCTCAGTTCCTGTGCCTGAGGTTCATCCTTACCCAGAGACACCCTCAGCCATGCCACTGCCAGCTCCAAACATTCCAGCTCCTCCGTTGCACACAAGTCCAGCCTCTGCCTTCATACTTGGGGAAGAATTTGGGTGGCTGCCTGGCTGCTATTTTCATAAAACTGTAATCACAAGGATGGAGCACAGTGTTGACAGATGCACACGTAACTTCGCTAAATTTTCAAATGTAAATTTTCTAAAAAAGAGCTGAGACACCTTTTGTTAAGGCCATTACAATTTAAGAGACAGATTTACAAACACTTGCTGTTGGCTTGCTCCGAGAATCAAGGAACCTGCTGGGCATTAAGAATTATTGAAAATCAATAAATTCTTAGTGTGCAGAAGGTCAGATGTGTTTCTAAAATACAGAGATGTACAATTAAATTATTACAGTGCATATGTGCCTTGTTTAAAAGATCTCTTTATGACAGATTGTTATTCCCCTCAATCTATCAAGTAGTTAATTTTAAATCCTAAGGAAACACATATCCATATGTATGTTACTCTGGAAAGTTGTTCTGTTGCTTTGAGCATATCAACACATATTTTTAATGTTGTTTGTGCTTCTGTTTTCCTGTCAAATGGATTTCAGAGCCATTGTTATCTTTTATGCTATTTACAACGTTACCTCTCTGCAGTTCTACAGTACAGCTCATGAAGTTTTACATTTCAACCTTTTCCTTCTTCTCTTTTCTCCCTCTAGATATTACAGTTCTCTGTATTTACAACTCAAGCCAGCTGTCTTTTCCTACAAGTAACCTGGATCACTTGATCTGGAACATGAGTTTTTGGAAAACTACTCTAAGGCTTAGCATATAAATTCATGCATAGGTACCAGAATAAGTGTTTAGATTAATCATCAACATTGCAAAGTTCTCTGCACTTCCTGCAAAGTCAGACAAGAATTGTGCATTATTTGGGTTTGTGGGGTGGAGTGGGTGGATTCTGGTTTTAAAAATCATGGTCCAGGTTCTTATTATTGCCAGGCCAGTAGACAGGCTGTCTGCCTGGTGTCCTGTCTCAAAGGGAACCTGCAGTGTCAGATGATGTTTTGGTGTTAGATGACAAAATTCCTGTGTCTTGTGGAACCAATTGCTGGCACTGTGGCCTAGAAATCTTGCAGAGTCTGTTCTTACTTTATGTTGGCAGTAATAACAATCACTCTACCACTGCTTGTCAACACTCCTCAAATTATCTTAAAAGTTCTGAATCATCAATGTAATAATTAGTAAAAAGCTCATTAAAAAAAGATTTAAAAAAATGAACTAAGGGCTTTCCCAGTCTGCCTCAAAGACAGCAGGAGAGTGGAGATGGTTTGTCTCAAAGCATTATCATGATGGTTGGTAACCTGCACCATGTCTCATAAAAACAACCAACCAAAACCCCCAAAACACCAACGAAAGGCAATAAAATTGGTAATTAATCCCCCAATATGTAATGTGTATGTTTAAATGAAAAATGAAGTTCAGTGGCTTGAATGCTGCCCCTGGGCAGTGAGAACCTGGAGGGAGGAATGGTATTTCCACCTGTGTTTGGGAGGAGACTTTCCCTGGTTTTGCTGACATTAGGAAGTGGTCATGACTTGCAGCACGGGAAATTCCAACTAGAAAAAAAAAAAAAAAAAGATTTCACCATGAGAGAGTCTTCAGTGGTAGTTCTGGTGCCCAGAGGAGCCGTGATAGTTCCATCTTAGCAATGTCCAGCAATAACCTTGTCCTGCCCCAGGGCAAACAGATTTAACTCTGAATTTAATTTGACTTGGAGCAAAGGATTTGGACCAGTACCTTTGAAGGTCTGTCCCAACTTACAGGGGGAAAACAGGAGGGTCAAAGTAGTATTACAGTCTCGGAAGATTTTGAATCACCTTCCCTGTTATGTATTTAAAAAATAAAAGGTACATTAGTCAGCCACTGTGAAATGCAAGAGCTATGAAAGAAGCCTCTAAAACTTGCCTAAAATTGCATCAAAATGCAATCCTTGAAGAGACAGTCCCATAGTTGAGGCCAGATATACACATATATACAGTTAGCCTAAATCATGGTCTATTAGAAAAAGATTTGTGAAAGCTGTGGTGTCTGAGCAAGCCATTATTGCTGCATAGTACAAAATATCAAAAGTTCAAGAAATAGCCACAATGTAAATTTGCAAAGGGAATTTTCAGAATACAAAAGGCTTTTCTTTAGAAAAGCTGTTTTGCCTGTGAAAATGTTTCTAACCAGTGCAGTTATTGCTACAAGACACACAGAGTAGCTGCTAATACAGTGATGGCATCGTAATGTCAGCCTCAGAGGTGGATCTTCACTGCAACCCAACTTCTGGGTTGCAAAGCTGGTTAAGGTGGATATGATGAGTGGCTTGGTAAAGTAGAGAAAGACAGGTTTTTCTTTTTGCAGTGGCATTGATCCTTGCAGGAAATTTTACAAAAGCCACCAAGCCTTGCCAACACAAAAACAGCTGGAACAGAATAAAAAGACTGGTGGGAAAAGTTCAGCTTCAGCAATTGTAGCTTCAACCTGGGCTTGTCAGAAGTGGTGCTGACCCTCAGGCACAGGGAGCCTTGAATTTCACTTGTCAATACTCCAAATGTGATGCAGAGTACATGGTGTACTTGGATCTGTGTTAAAGGCTGTATAGCAATGTTTATCCTGCTGCACTTGGACAACAAAAATTAAAGGGTGTCTGCAACTTCCTCGTTGGACCAGAGGTAGTAATTAACTTGAGGGTTAATGTGGGGGGAAATAAAAAGGGAAATTGGAGAATAAAAGCAAGCAGTTCCTACACAGTGCTTGGCAGGGTCAACAAATAAGGTACTCATAAGCTGATGGGTGGCAATTCTGCTCAGTTGCAGTGGCTGCTTAAGGACCACAATGCTTTGGAGAAGGAAATGCTTCTCTGGGATGGGACAGGAATGTGGGAAAATGTCTGTAAGTTATATCATTCCTTCCAGAGTAAGAATGCTAATGAGAGGGGCAAATTCTAATAAATTTCTCTGAAAGTCTGTAGAGGCTAAGAAATATCAACTTTTTGTTCTTTTGGAATAGTCTGCCTGTAGTATATAGTATTTGTAGTCTGGAATAACAGCAACCTTGTTTTGATTTCTTGCTTTCTTCTTATTTTAAGTTAAAAAGCTGGAAACTCATTTATCTCATAAATAATGTCTAATTACAGAATTTATCTGTTTCAAAGTGTTTGTTTCCTTGTTTAGACATGCCTATCTAATCTATTACCACAGTAATTATTGGAAAATATTAAAATATTTTATTAATACTTCTTGGTAGTCCACATATCAAAAGTACTTCTCTGATAATCAAAAATAATGGTGTAAATTTGTGCTGCTTAATGAGTGATGGCCTTACTGCACCCATTGAAATGGCTGTTTCCTCATTTGGACCTGTAATCTCCTACGAGCAGGTTTTATTTTCTTTTGGGCACTATGGAAGTTCAGAAGAATGCCACTTATCATTAAATTGGTATGTTCATCTAGAACAATAAAGAACTTCAGTTTTTAGGTTTTTGACTGCACCTTTGGGTCAGTTCCTGGATTTAGCTATTTGTTCAGTCTTCTCAAGCTACAGTAATATGAATTCCTGCACGTATGAAGAAGCTTTGTGAAGCATAACATCTACAGACTGCTCTGTAAATGTAGCAAGGAAAATCAGACAAGATGGGTATATCAGGGGAAAAATCCTGGCTAAGCAGTCGGCTTGCAATAAAAATAAGAGAAGTAAAGGCTGTGTAAATTAATGGCTGAAGTAGCACAAAACATCCCTTTTGAAGGTGCAGATGAGAAGTGTGAGGACAAGACCGACTCAGGCAAGGTTTTATAATTTGCCAACTTTAGACATTCAGTTTCTTCTCGGATTTAGACAAACACTAATCCCAACCAAACCACTGTGCATTCCATATTCATGAATGAAAAGCCATTTTTTCATTGTCTGCTTCAAGGAAATTGTTCCCAGTACTGAGATTAGTCTCTGAAGTTGAAAATTTTGGATGAACAGGTGAGTTTTGAGAACTGGTAGAACAATAGAAAAATGAATAAATGTCAACCCCATGCATAACCAAAGCAGTTTCCATAGGAACACAGATGTGTAGCTCCTGTGCATGACAGATTTAGCAATTTGATTGCATGTTTGTTCTGACTTTACAATTGAAAAAGGCCATTTTTGAACTCTAGTATTTGAGGATCCTAGCAAGGGTGTTGTGCTAATGGCTCCTGAAATATCCATAAACTCCTGTGTTAACTTTTGTAGCTGTGTTAACTTTCGTAAATGGCTCACAACGAGTCAGAGGCAGAAATCGTTAGGTGATGAGTTCCAGGTTAGCCTTGGCAAAGTGCTTTGCTGATGGTTAGGATAAAGAAAATGTGCATGGACACGTCCTTTAATGTGTGCCCCAGAGATTTTGGAAGCCAAAGCTGAGGTGACATTGAGCAGTGACCTTTATCCAGTTAAATACTGTGTTTCCATAGGTTGCCATGATGGTCAATGTTCTCTAATGTTCCTTGTGTGGTAGCCTCGAGGGCTCTGCAGCCTCTCCTGCTGCTGACTCGTCATTGCCAAAATAAACACTAAAACCAACCAACCAACTAAAGTCTCCCAAGACAAAAGCTACATTTCATAGAACCATAGAATGGTTTGGGTTGGAATGGACCTCAAAGATGCTTTAGTTCCAATCCCCTGCTGTGGATGGGGACACCTTCCACTATGGCAGGTTGCTCCAAACCTCTTCCAACATGCCCTTGGACACTTCCAGTGATGGAGCAGCCACAGCTCTGTAGAGGTGTGTAACTCCCTATAGACTTTTAAAAATATAACTGATTACAGGTAAGTTTTTGATTAATGTGAAACATTCTAGTGTCCGATAACTTGTTCCGGCTCAGTTTTACAGCCTAATGAGTTGAGTCTGCATGAAACTTTCTAATCTGCATAAAGGTCAACCAGTCAATAATTTTAGCCTCTGCTGATTTAACACATTGAAATGTTCACAAAGATGAAAAGGCTTCTGTGCTAACTCAAGTGGCCTTGCCTTTTCTTTTCTTTTCTTTTCTTTTCTTTTTTTTTCTTTTCTTTTCTTTTTTTTTCTTTTTTTTTTTTTTTTTTTTTTTCTTTTACTTTTTTCTTCTCAGATTCAAAGTCACAGCCTGAGCAGTGGCCTCTCTGTTGTGGCACTGTGCCTCAGCAGGTGCCAGTGGCACTTAATCGCCTCGGAGACAGCGTGCCATGACTTATGTCTCTTATTTCTGCTGTAGTTATAAGGAGTACCTAAATTAGAACATAAATTGTCTCTGGTTAATTATTTCATTAAATGAGCAATGTGGACTGCTAAGCATTATTATTCCCATTTTACAATTGAAGAAATGCAGTTAGCGATGTCTCAGTGATGCAGATGTGAATATTTAGTTGCATATCTGCACTCTCATGAGGATCATAAATAAGCCCAAAATCTGGCATGTTTCAACTGTTGGAGTCATTGAAAAGAGACTGATAATGAAGATAAATTTGTGCATATGCTGTACTTGTTCTGAATGTACAATCGGCGCTCATTTCCGCAAGAATCAAAGGCGAGCTCTGAACTCTGGCTACTGAATGCTCCAGGATAATTTGAAATCCCAAAAAATGAGTCCCAGAATGGGATTTAGTGATATCATTGATCTCTTTGTTGTAGCAAGCTCAGGTGCTCTAACAGAGATGTCCACATTTAGACACCCTTTTTCCTCTGGCATATGATTTTTCTGGAGATAAGGATACACATTACAATCTGGTAGTATTTTTCAAAGATTTGTCTTATTTTTTTTTTCCTAAAAAAATAAAAAAGGTTTTTTTGTTGCAGGTCACTTATTTTTTCAAGATGTATGTTACCTTTCAGAACAGTGGGAGTACAAGACTGTATGTAAAAAATTTCTTACATTCCTTTTATGTGTATTGATATATGGGTTTCAGCACTTGCTTCAGTTAATCAGAGATGTCTGAATGGACCATCAAGAACACTGAGCTCTGAGGTGTGTCTGTGGCTGCTCTTGGAGTACTTGAGTTGTGAAACAAAGAGATGGATTTCACCGATTTAACTTTCACAGTATGACTTATTAAAATACTTAATTTTTGCTCCTCAAATCACCTTGCAGTGCAAAACCAGAATGTAAATTAGTGGTGCAAATTGAGACTGGTGTCAGCATTTTTTTTTTTTTTCCTCTGATATGCAGTGTTTTTTCCAGATCCAGATTTCCTTTTAGGCCTGCCAAGCTCAGCTGGTGTGGCACAAATACCTGTGTGGGGTGTGTTTTCCTTGTCTGGTGTGACACGAACACACGGGGTCATGCAGATTGAAATGACTATTTAAGCATAACATGATGTTACTATTCATTGCACCAGATGATGATGTTATATAAAATAGTCCAGGAATACAGAGCCTTTAGGCACACAAATGCTCCAGGGTTGTAATTAGGTGGTTGAGGATTTCTTCCTTACGTGACCTGCCAGCAGAGCTGGGGCACTTGGGGGACCTCGCAGGCACATGTAAACCTTGTCAGTTTGTGGAGAGCTGAGCTCCTTGGCCAGATGTATTTGTGAGATCCTGCAGGGAGCCAAGGAAATCTATGTTTCAAATACCCTGTGCCCTGCAGAGAGAGCTTTCATGTAGGCACTTGCTGCAGATCTTGGAGAAAACACTGAACTTTTAAGTGCTCACTGGTGTGTGTCTCATCCAGCCCAAGGGAAATAATTGGGAAGTGCTTATAAAAGACAGCCTTGCCATCAGCATTCGGAGGGGAATGGGAGAAAATGGGATCCTGTGGTGTGGCAACTGTACTCAGAATTGTAATAAAACAGCTAAAGAAAGATTTGTGTGATGTGTTGTAACTAGAAAGAAGATCAGAAGCTGCCACATCTGCAGGCTTGTTGTGGAGTGAATAAGAAATATTTTTATTTCTTATTTCATTATCATTATGTCAGTCCTTTAAAAACATTCCTGAAGAAGAGTGAGTGGCTCAGTGTTAGGAAGAATTACATCTTTTCTGCAGGCCTCTTTTGTATGAATATAGGATTTTTTTCCCATTATGTGAATGTTTGTTGTTTTACCATCAAAACAGACACACCATGTGTACATCTGCCTATTAGCATATGAATGACAAAATTGCATATAGAAATGTGATGATCCTATTTAACAGTGGGGGTCACATTTGGGTACAAAATCTGTCAGTGCTTTGTGACC
Organism: Phylloscopus whistleri; assembly: GCA_017589585.1. Lineage (NCBI taxonomy): Eukaryota > Metazoa > Chordata > Aves > Passeriformes > Phylloscopidae > Phylloscopus > Phylloscopus whistleri. The sequence goes on along the minus strand of JADMLD010001484.1, from coordinate 3,935,933 downwards.
AGCATAAGAGATTTGCTTTAGGGATGTTGTGTTGTGTGGGATTAATCTAAATTAAAGTTCTGATTTAACTGTTATTCCCAGGCCCTGAATAAACATGCAAACTCTGACTTAGTCTGCAAAGCAGGAGCAGAGGGTGCAGAGTTTGCCCTGTGCTGTTTGGTGGGGTGGAGTGTTAGTGCTAGGGTAGAATAAATCTCATATTCTTAAACTTCGACAGAGTGAATTCCACTTCTTCCTCCAATTCCCTGTGTGTAAATTAGCTCAAGGAAGCTGCAGGGTTGCACTGATGCAAACTGAGTGCTCCTGATATCTTCAGAGTTCACAGCTTCAATAAAGTTTTTCATATATGCAGTTCTCTTCAGATTCCTGAAACAGAAATGATCACAGGCTGGTGCCCTCAGACCAGCTCTGCTCTCCATGAGCAGAGGACTGGTTATGTTAATCACTATGGAACGGATGCATTTCATGAGAGAACAGAAAAACATTTTTTTTCTCACCATTTTTAGACAGCCTTTCAAGAAAGCTGCCTTCTTTCAAGTGCCTGCACTGTGTAATCTCAGATATTGTTCAGTATGGGATGGATCCAGGAGGGGTTGCTGGGTGATGCTAAGAGTGGCTGCACCCTCTGAACGTCTGGGAGGCTTCTGTATCTGCAGTGTGCAGATCTCCACCCTGCCAGCCAGTCTGTGCTGGAGAGGCACAATTTCCAATGCAAAGTAAAGCAAACTCAGAAAAAAACCGGTTGCACAGCTTTCTCCTTTCACCCCTGCATTTTGCTGTTAGCTTGAATAAGATAGCTCTGATTAATCCTATGCAGGAGAATGGTGGGGTTTTATTCTTTAGGCATTTGCTTTATCTACAGCATGCTTGACAATATAAACATCTCAACATCCTAATGCAGTTCTCCCATCTATGGAGCTTAGGCCAGTGTGAATAAACCTCATTACCACACCAAGAGTGGCTTAAGGTAAAACAAATTAGATAGGAAAAGGAGATTTCCAAACAGTATTTTTTTTTAAACCCTTATATATTTGGAGGAGTTTGGTAAATCAATCAAAATTATCTTTCCAAGGAAGCTGATTCTCCTCTCACCCATGGGACAGTGGGCAGGGAAAAGGGGTCATGGCTGGTTTAGATGACATGAAACATTTTTGAATTTGCCAGGGCCACAGGAGCCCTTTCGCTTCTTCCTCTGACCTGTGTTTGCTTCACTGTCAAGCTTTGTGTGAATAATGTTTGAAAGTATTGACATCTAAAGAATGAGAGCAGTGATGTATGAAAGGCAGCATTTTACAAACTCCAGATGATATCTTGGTATTTAATCATAGATTCAAAATCATACACCCAAATGTGTTTATGGTTTTGGTTTTTTTGCCTCTTTGCATACAATTGTGATAAACCAGAATTCCTTCAAGGTATTGTATGAAATTCTGTCAAAAGAGGCAAAGGGGATTGTTTTGTGGCCCCACCAAAGCGTTTAAAGAACATAAACTTGGCTTTCATGATATTATCAATAAAAAACTTATTTTGGAGTTGTTGCCATTATCCAACTCTTTCTTTGAAGAGGAAATCAGAAGGTCAAGGTTTCACACACTGTTCTCTCCACGGACCTCTTCTGTGTTATATGGGTTTTTGATTCAAAGAATGATGGCTGGATTTTGAAAACAGTTAGAACATAGCAGCAGCGAATGATCTCAGGGGGAAGGTTTTTAAAGGCCCAGAGGGGCACAGAGCAGCTGTACCCCTTGGGAAGGTCCATTAACTGAGTGAGAAGGACTCTACTCAGGTAACCTGCTGCCCTGGGGAGGTGCCTGGGTAGGTGCTTTTTTTATGCATAAAAAGGCACCTAATGTGCTTTTTTTAATGTCATGGCCAGAATGATGCTTTTGAAGTTAGTGACACTCTGCTTTGAGCACATTTGAAATTATAAGCAATAGGATCATTGTAAACTTTTGCCTATGTGAGTTAAAAATCCATCTTTTTTTTCAAAGAGAGAACTAAAAAAAACCCAATAACCCTTCTTTCCTCTGACACCCCTTACAGATGCCATGTTGTGGTGCTGTTCTTCATCCAGCTCCATATTGAGTTAAAAGGAATCTGTTTGGAGTGTTTCCTTACCTTTTATTCTTAACTTCATAAATTAATTCTTCTTTTTAGAATGGCTTTTAGACCATGTACACTTCTGTTACTCTGTCAATCTTGGTGAGTGCAGTGGCAGTCCTTTTTATATTAATAGTATTGCATTAAGTTGGCCTAGAATAAATCAGTGCCAAATTATTTACAGCCCTCTTATGCAAAGTACTGCACGTTCCCAGGGGCTTGGTTTGTCCGTGTCTAAAAAACCTAAATCTTCTGCAACACTATCAACTGAAACATGTCTTTAAAGTGTGCTCTTTTTGTCTCAGTTGCAATGCTGTTCCTTTTGCAGTACAAAAGGATGATGAGCTTTTTCCTACAGTCCCTTCCCATAACACTGAAATGTAAAACTCACTGCCAGCTGAGGTACAAAGCAGCTGGCACTGAACAGAAAGGACACAAAAGATTGACCAGAATTCAAACTACCACAAAATGAAATGAAAATAATCTCCTATCAGCAGCATCTCAGAAGCACAGTTTTGTTTGAACAATGAAAACTAACATTTAAATTGCATAATGGACCTGAGCAGAACCATAGAGCATAAGAGGAAAATTCAGAGTACTTAGGTCAGCTGAGCCCCTCTGAGCTTTTCCTGGCTAAAAGGAAAGGCAATGGCAGATGAATGCACTCAAATACTGTAAAAATAATAATGCTCTCTGGTATTTACTCCCTGCCACTGGAAGATATCCAAGAGTTTTTTCTTTAAATAATAGTTAAGCATTGCAACTAATTTTAATATCCTTCTAAGGGTGATTTGATTTTGTCCTTTTGTAAGTGCTAGAGATAAATGGCAGTTTTTTTTTTCTTTTTATTTCTTTTTCCTTATTTATCCCTGGTAAGAAATAAGGTGAATGGTAAATCTAGGAATAAAGTCAAGGTGTCATCAGTCACTCTGGTGTGTGAAAACAGGAGAAGTTAATTTTCTTTTTCTGCAAGTTCAAACACTACAAATGTCACAGGCTGCCTGATCTAATATTTATCTTGTCATTTCCCAAGAGGGCTGTTTCCTTTCCTGGTAGGTGAGTGCTTGCAGTGGACTGCTCTTCTTCCCTTTCCATTTTGGAAGTGGTCCTGCATTTCACAGAAGCCCAAATCTCCCAAAGAGAAGTTGGACGTAAATTTTCACCTGAGTATAAATCAATAAGTTTGAAAAATGGCCATAATCTGGGTACCTGGTACCTTTTAAAATCGTTAAACTATATATTAGGCAAAAGGAAATAAGAGCAAAATGAATTAGAAGTGAGGAAACTAGGTGGTTTTTTCACCTCTAATTTTTTAAGGGGTGAATTTAATGGAGGATCAATAGAGCTGGCAAGGGTCAGCTTTACTTTAGCAAGGTAATATATGCAGTTCTCAACATCGTCTTCTGCAGCATCTCAGCCATGACCATCAATATTCTGTGACTCCTGTAGTGCATCAGTTTGAAGCAAAGAATGCCAATCTGCTGTCTTGTGCACTGATCTATGAGCAAATCTATAAGAACGGAATTTAGTCGTCGAAGGATGTTGCATGAACATTAATTAACCTTTAAGAATAAGTACGAGGAAAGTAATACTGGTCTTGTTTCAGAGCTTGTGGTAACTAAAATATGGGAAGATGAGCTTGGCTGGGTTTTTCAAAACTTGCAAGGGTTCATTTGGAGTACAAGGAAGGGCAAGTGCTCAAATCTTGGGGTGCAGCTTTGTGTGTAAGACATCCTGGAAGATCAAGTAATCTCTGGAGACATCCATCTTCCTGAGCTGTGGGTCGGCACAGAACCAGCAGGTGGCTGTCCCAGGTCTGGTGCCAGATGGGACCTCAGCAAGAGTCTGTTCATGAGGCAATGGATTTTATGGGAGGTTTGGCTATTAATGAGAGAGATTTTAGGCCATTTTGTACACATGTTAACGTCCAAGTATGGATTTGTGCTGATGTCTAGTGCCAAAACGTTGTGATACAAATCCCATGAGAGCAGCTTTGTGTGCCCCATGACAATGTGGTTTTTGAAGCTGAGTGTGTGGGTGTGACTGTGTGCCTGTACCAGCATCTCCTCTGGAACTGTGTGAACTCTTCCCTTTTTCCCTAGCATATAAAATAATAAATCCTTGTGACATATTATTGGCTCTTTCATTAGAGTTAATTTCTTCTCTTGTTTATTTTATTGCACTGACTTAAGAAATATACAATACCATGCTTGTCATTGCCTTAGGATTTTTTTCTCTATAAATTTTATCTTTTTGATGATTCCGAGAATTCCGAAGGAAAAAAAAATATTGATTTCTCTATGTCAAAAGGCTCTTCTGTATCTCATAAATATTCTTTTTGTCAAGATTTAATAATTCGTTGTCCAAGCCAGTGCTTAAGTAGAATAGATTTATGTTAATACAAACTTTCTTTGGTATTAAGATGATCAATTTTTCAAGTGATGAAAAAAGGGAAGGTGTCAGGAGCAACAAATGATCACATGCACTATGGTTTACTTGTAACCTCGGGTTCAAAGCAGATGATTTTGAGGAAGAGTTCATCGGGAAGATGTTAAAATGCATTTAGGGAAGCAAGCACTTTTGCATAGCAACCTTAGGGGGGATGCTGAGACTCTGCTCATCAGAGTCAGCAGGCGTTGAATCAAAATGTTTGCAGGATGGTTTTCCACACTTGTCTTGGATAACATCTGGAAATATGAATATTAGAATTGATTTTCAGCTTTCAATTACACCTGAAAGCCCCAGTCCAGCGTGCTTAAAAAGCAGTTTTCTAAGTTTGCTGGGCTCAGCCGGGTGCCATGGGGCACCCATGCGGCTGGGAGAGGCATTCCACAGGATTGAGCAGGAGTCTCCACAGGCCAGGACATCCCTTCTTCTTACTAAAGGTAAGAGGAATTGGGTTGTAAAGTAGTTCATGTGTCAGTGAAACCACAGTGATTGCAGGTTAGAATTGATGAAAATGAGATAAGGCACTCGCTTTTACGAAGTGTGTTAAAAGCCAGTTGGGGACTGAGGAGATAAAGACGGCTGGTTCAGTCTTAATCTTTTGGGCTGTTTTTTTGCCTGTTAAGCACTTGATAAACTGGGAATAAATGCATATTACAGCTCAGATAAAGGAAAAGAAAAAAGCCCAAAAGCTGGGTGTATTGCCTGCCTTCACTGGCCCACTTATTCTTACTTTTTTTTTTTTTTTTAATGGGTGTTCTTATGGGTGTTTTTCCTTATGGGTATTATCTCTATATGTCAGCTGAGCTTTGTTGCTGGCTTTCTAACAGTGAGGAATACAATTTAGAAATAAATCAGCTCCTTATTTAATTACATGGGCTTTGTTTTTAATTGAATGCTTCTACTAATCGAACAGCAAATCATATAAAATTGAGGAAGGAAAAATAAATTTGCAGGATACTTTTCTTTGTGGTTTTGGTGAGTCGTTATGTTACAAAATCATACTTTATCCACAAACTGAGTTGGGAAGGCAAACTAGAATGCAGCTAATTTGTTACATGTTTATTGATGTTTTTTACTTTAACGGGACTCAAAGTTTGACTTGCTGCCTGATGAAAATCAGAGGGTTATATTTCTTTTTGTAGCAAAGTTTCAGACCAATGAGCCTCCTGGCAGGGTGATCAGAGCTGATTTTAAGTGATGGCTGTACAGATTGCCATATGATATTGTGTATAATTAGCATTTGTTGTTCAGAATTCTTCTCGGTTATACCAGTGAGAAGCCACAAGTACTCTCCTGAGATCAATGCATTTTCTCTGCTATTTGCACTGCTGAAATCACAGTTTAGCTCATTGTGTGTTTGTATAATATGCCGTACACAACTGTGAATGCATATTTGATTATAATAGAAATGTGATTAAATTTCAGCTTTGTTCACTTCACCTGCTCTTGCTCACTGTATCTCTGCTGAGATTTATTCTGGCGTTCAAAACTCTTCAATTGATTCATGCGGCTGCCAGAAAAATGAAAACAGAAAACAACAAACAAATAAAAACCCTTCTGCCAAGACCTTGATTCCTTTTCTTCCTGCAAATACAGGTTTCATCTCTGCCACTGTGGCAAATTTATACATTGAGAATTTCCATTCCCTGCAGCAACAGAAATAGAGGCTCGCAGTCAAACCATAAGAAATGGATAGGTCTTCAAATACTAACTTTAAAATATAGGTCGTAGGTATAATTTCCTGTGTTTGTGGCTTGTTTTCCAAGAGGAAAATTGAAAATTATCCTGGTAATTCGAGTAAGATTGCAGCCTGTGGAACGAGGCTGGAGTGTCTGATGGACGTGCTGTGCTCTGGGCTGCCCGACGTCAATCTCCGCTTTTCCATCGGAGCACCTCTGCAGTCCCAGGCACCAAGAGCTCTGAAGTGATGCATCAACCTCTCCATGAGAGGCAAGCTCTTGGGGTAAATCAGCCCTCTGCTTTAATGCCTGTTGACCTAAGCCCAAGTGCTCCTGCTGTAATTTTTCCTTTAGTGTTGCATCCAGTTTCATGAAGTAAAGCCTGTGCTTATCGTCAGCTCCTCTCCCTGTTTCAGACAGAAAAACCCAAGAAATCCTTTCTGAAAAAGAAGGGCAGATACAGCCACAAAACTTACTCTTGGTATGAATTAGCATGACATAATTCTTCTTTTCTGTGGGAAACAATGTGCCACTGACTGGATCAATAAAAATTGATTTTTGAATAGGGAGTAGAAGCAAACAATTGCATAAAGGGGGAAATAATCTTAATGCTGAAAGCAATTGGGTAATATACATTTTACCAGGAACTGATGAGTGCGTAGAGATGAAAAATAAAGCAGGACATTTATGACCTGGGGGGGAAAAGAAAGAAGTTAAATGAGGTTTTAATTCTGATTTGCGATATTTTTATGACTGATATAGAACAAAGCATCTAATTTTATTCTAAGCAGGGTGGTTCAGGGTTTGTTTCTTGAATTTTTTTTTTTTTCATCTTTGCTGGCTTATTTCTGTTCAGTTGTGAGAGAAGTGTGCTAAATAGACCCAGAAGGGCTTTCAAAGGATAGATTGCTATTGCTTTCGCTTGTACAAAAAGGTTAATTATGGAGGTTGGGAAAATGTTGCTGCTTTAATGATAAGGGACTGCTGTACAGAAATGACTGACTGAGCTAGTTTTCAGGGTCATCTTAATTTTAAAATAAATGACAAAACATCAGTCTCTTTGATCATTCTGAGCATTAAAAATGAAAGGTCTGACATGCATGAGAAATACCTAATGATCAGAAAATCTGAGATAGGTAACAGAGGAGGAGCTCAACCAAAAAATAATTCATTAGAATTTCTATGTAACACAATCTTTCTAGAAATTAATTTTAAAAAATGTACAGAACCAAAGTTGTAGAATTTTTGCCTGAGTTTATAGACTGTTAAATAAAACAGAATTTGTAATAAATTAAACTGTAATTTAAACCTCTATTTTTTATGCTTCTCTTCATGGATTCTCTTCTACCATTCCAGTCAATTAGGCACTGCAGAATTTCAGTTGAGAACAGAACTTGGATTTTATTGTTGATGTACTAAACTTGACATATTATCACCATTTTTGCTTTAGTATTGGTGCTGTAATACAAGTTTTCACATAGAAAATATATATTTCCCCCATTTTTGCACTAAAGACTGAAAAAGTGAAAGGTCTCTTCAAGGTTTGTGCCACACTTTTTTGCCAGGAATATGACAACCTGTAAAGCTCAGTGTTTGCTAGAAAGTACACGAAAGACCCTACCTGTCAAATTAAGAGTGATTGCTTAAGAGCATCATCCTTGAAAAGTACTGAGAGCAATGGTGGGTGAACCTCAGTAGGACCAGAAATTCACATTCTGCCTAAACAAGTGTTCTTGAATGAATGAATTGAGTCCAGTGAAAATTGCTGCAGGCCAGTGAACCTGTGAGGAATCCTGCAATAAGCAGATGTCTTCTGGGATCTACATCCAGGTGCCCTTGAGGGTCTCCTCTGTGAGCTGCACTGAACACAGGTTGGTGGGATCCTGGGATCCTGGGCTATTTTGGGCTGGGAATGGTTGATACTCTGCTGCCAAGCCAGTCCTGGAAAAAATTCCCAGCAGAGGGGAGTCCTCTAAGGCTTAGGTGCAGTTTATTTCTTAATACCTTCTGTGTCCATTACCTTATGGCTTTGGACTACTGTCATTATTTTAGTTCATCTGTAAGAGTTATGTTTGGGCACCAAGCCCAAGCTACAGAGAGTTGGAGTTTTCACGTTCCCCTCTCTTTTTTTAGAGTTGCAGGAATCTACATTGATTTTTGAAGACAGACATTTTGTATCTTACTCCACCTTAATGACTTGCTTGGATTGAAAAGAATCCTCCCACTGCCTACTGTTGGAACAGAATATCTGTAGGAAGTGCCCAAGCAACATCTTATCAGCATTCCCAAGATTCTCTGTTTGGTTTTAATTCTTCAAAATCCAATACCCAGTATTTAAAAAATTATAATCCTACCCTGTTGCTGTTGAAGTCAATGAAAAAATACGTTCAAGTAATGAAAAACTGTGAATACAGTAGAAATCAGCAAAGATAGATATTTGGAAGTTATTGCATTAATTTAAAATTCATAAAATTAATGAGTTTTGTATAAAAGTTACTATCTCAAGATGCTTAGATTGAAAACAGTTATTAGAAACATTAATACATACACAGATAATTAAAATGAAGAAACATTTTGCTTTTTCTCCTCATTTTTTTGTGCATGCCTTTTGCAATTTTGAAATATGTTGGTCTTACAAATTATGACGGTGCAGGAACAATAGTTGTGGAAGTTCAGTGGTGATGAAATATGGGATCTCAGCCAAGTGTTACTTATGTGAATTATTAATATTCACATGTTTTGGCTTCTGTTTGTTCCTTTATTGCTTCTTAAATGGAAAAGGTATGATTTTCCCAGGGTTTGAGGACAGGACTGATTTTCCCAGAGTTTGAGGACAGGACTGGCCCTCACTTGGGCTGTGCCTGGGGTCGGTTTTACTTCACATCAGCAGCACTTGCCCCCTGGCATCATATATATATATATATGTGAGCTGCTATGCTTCTGTGGTTTGTCTCCTGTCTTGTTGGTAAGAGTTACGAGACTGACTCCCAAAATTACATACAACATTGGCTACCATATCCTACAACAAAGAGCAAAACTGTTGCTCGTTCCAGGGAGTCATTACTGAGATCTTGGCAAAGAAAAAATGTTGGAGTTAAAGAAAATACTGCTGGGGAAGTGATGTGGAAAAGCTGGTCGTGGATGCTGAGGCTTGAAGTGATGAGAGCTGGAGCTGCAGGAAGGGACTGGTTGGGAGATAGAGAGGGCCACTGCAAATGGAGATAGGTGGCATTGCATATGCAGATTGGTAACTGGAGGCAAGCCAAAGAACTGGAGAAGAACAGCATTTATTAGGAAAACACTGTGCTCAGTATCTTGGAACTTTGTGGTTTGTCCAAGAGAGTCTTGGAAGCTTAGAGAATAGAAAATTAGAATTATGCTTATTGAGAGTCTGGAAAATTATGGGGATGAAAACAGCTGGAAGGAGGGGTTGGGAGGAAAAGCGTTTTAGTGTGACTGTGTTCGCAGGCAGTTGATCGAGCCAATGCTTTGCTGAAGACTCCCCAGTGCTGGAGGTTTGCCTGGGGGAGTAAATGCAGGATATCTCTGTGCTCCAGAGATCTCATGGACATTAGACACCTCTGGCTCAGGCTGTCACTGAGCTCCTTTTTGGAAGACAACATTTAACTTAATTAATACATTTTTCCATGTGTAGTGTACTTAAAAGCAGAGTGTCTTTTATTGAAATACCTCCCCCAACAAATCTAATATATAAACAATTGGCTTCATTTATTCTGAAACATATAGTTTTGTTAGGACAAATAGCTCTATTTGCTTTTGTTTCACATGAATACAGGAAATAAATATTTTCATTTGCTGTGGTTATTCCTTACTAGCATATGTTAAAGTTTTCAGCATAAGCAGCATATATAGATGTAAGAATTAACCAGGACTTAAGTGTAATTCCTTTTGAGCATTTAGCTATTAGCTTCATGCGAGTAAAGCCGTTGAGTTGCTTATTTAATGACTTATTTGTTTATATGGAAAATCAATTAGCGCAGCTCCTGGGGTTTCCTTACCTTTTCTCCTTCAGGATTCTCCCCAGGAGCAGGTACTGGCACAGCGAGCTTTTGGCATCCATGAAGTGTCTCGGTTCACAGGGGGTTCCTGAGGTGCAGGAACCTGCCAAAGTAGTGCACCAGAGCAGGGGAGGAGCTGGAGACTGACACTTGTGAGCCTTTAAACTTGCTTTTACAGCCAACATTAAGAAATACCAGCCTTGGGTGTTGATGGAGAAGGTAATGTTAATGGAAAGGAAATCATCATTGCTTTATTTGAATAATTAGTAGCTTCAAAAGGCTTAGTTCTAGCCTGTGCTGTTATGAGCATTTGCATTATTTTTTTCTATTTTTTCCTCCTTTTGTTAAGAGGTGGATGTTCTCTAGGATGTGTGTGTGCTGGGGAGGAGTGTGCTGGAATAGCTCTATGTACATGGGGTTGGAGAGAACGGTGCTGGGCTCATCTCTCTCATTTGCTGCCAGTTCAGCTGGTTTTGGGCTCTGGTGGCCCCAGGCTTGGTCTCCTGAGACCAGCAGAGCCCGGTGCCTCCAAGCTGTGTGCTGGGCCTCTCCGTCCCTGCTTTGAAGCAGCTCTACATCCTCTTGGTAGTCTCTCTTGAAGCCTCCAGCATTTTTTGCCCATATTGGCCCACATTCATAAAGTGGTCTGTATATGCTTGCCACACTGAGATAAATCAAGGGTTTTTTTCCATGGAAAGTCAATTATATTCCCATTTATCTGCCTGCAGATGCTTATTAACAGGAAGTCTTCTAGTTCAAGAAAGCACAAAATGAAAAGCTGTTGATGGGCAGTGAACCCCACACATTTCTCTTGGCACTCAGATGCAGAATGGGTACCAGCACATCCCATTGGAGTTGGGGCTGTTGGCAGCAAACATGCTTGTAGCTACCTAATCCCAAATTAAAAACAAATGGCATTGACAGCACGAGGGAGACATGCTGTTAACAAAATTATTTTGAATCAGCACATGAAGGAGTGACACTGAAGTTGAGTGAACGAAGCCCAGCCCTCTTGACCACATCACTCTTCTTTTCAATAGACATTCGAGAATACTCGGTTTTTGATTCCAGGTTTCCCTAAGCACTCACTGTAAATAAGAATGAAAACGGTAAATAAAACAGCAGTAACCAATCTTTTAAATTCCTTTTATTTTTAATCTTGATATCATAGAACTTCCTAAAGAGCAGCAGATATTTTGACAGTTCTATTTAGAGTGTAAATATTGAATTTTTTTATCATAGAAATGAAAAGGGAGTGTTTTATTTTTAAGGTTGCAACTACTGAAACAGTCGTCTTTGCATGGCTTCTAAGAAGTCTAATGACTTGGAAGAAACCTGAGAAGGAGTATGTAAACCTGGTTGGAAACACCACTCCTCCAAGTGAATACTGATTTATTAAAATAATTATGGCCAATTTTGAAACTCAAAATTCAGAAAGGCAAAGAGATGATTTTTGTTCATAGATAGGTGTCATGAGTCATTTCCCAGTTTATTAAATCCTGCTGCTCAGCAGAGGAAAGGCAGAGCAACAACACCAGATCTCCACTGGAGAGAGTTTGATCGTTGTGTTGGGTGTTGATGGAGTGAAACAGTGACATTCAGCAAACAGGTTTTAAGGCTTGTGTGGCAGACATGAAATGCAGAGTAAATATTCCTGGTGGACTGTATAAGCCTTTGCCATCAGCGTCTCCGATTGCCTCCGTCAATCACAACCCCCCTGGGGCTGGCCTTGTGCTGCACAGCCTCATTGACTTTTATTGTGGGATGTATTTCATCCTGTGCAGGAAGGAAACAGTCTGTGCATGCAGCTTGTTCTGCAGAGCAAGGGAAGGAGTCTGGTGGAGGTGGGATCAGCACAGCCCCTTGCTCTTGGTTGAGGAGAAAATGGACTTTTGACAAGAGGGTGGAGTGACAGAACAAGGGAGAATGGATTCAAAGTGACAGTAGAATAAGATTAGATATTTGGAAAAGTTCTCTGCTGTGAGGGTGGTGAGGGCCTGGCACAGGTTACCCAGAGAACCTGTGACTGCCCTATTCCTGGAAGTGTCCAAGGCCATACTGGACGGAGCTCTGAGCAGGCTGGTCTAGTGGAAGGTGTCTGTGCCCATAGCAGGGCAATGGAGCTAGATGCTCTTTGAAGTCCCTTCCAACCCAAACCAGTCTGTAATTTTATGATTCTGTGATTCAACACTCTATTTTAGAAGACATCATTGGCCTGAAATTAAATGAATTCATTATATTTTTCCAATATTCTGCACATGCTTTCAGGTGCTAGAACTGTGCCCAGGGTGTCAACAATGTAATTTTTTCACCTTCTCCCAGTTTTCACCTCTACAGCTCCATGAGATCCTGACATGTGCAACAGGCAGCCAGACTGAGACTTAATTCTGCAGTCTGCTCCTGACAGGAATACGTGCATAGTACCCATTAAAATGAAGGGATTTCAGCACAGGAGCAGTGGTCTGTTTGGACACAGCTGGAAAAACTGGAGATTAAATATATTATTTCAGAACAGCAGCTGTGAAGCTGGTGACTCACTGCAAAAACTGCTGACAGGATCCTGCTCTGCATGTATTTTTAACATACACAGTAATACATGTATAAAATACAGTTAAAAATAAAGAGTATTAAATCCCCATTAGAAAAAAAAAAAAAAAGCCATAGTTATGGAGCAAAGAATTTCTTCAGGAAAAAGTCAAGTTCTTAAAAGTACCAGAAGATAAATTAAATAGGTTACATCACTAATTCTTGTTCAAGCTGTGGAGATCATTGGTTTGGAAATATCTGAAAAAGGGTGAAAAGATGTGGAATTTTTGATGTGCTTTTGAGGAAGAGATTGGAATAAGTGCTGTGAATGAGAGTGGATTGATCATTTTGAATTTGATATCAAGGGAAGTTAGGATAAATGAAAATAATTTGGGAGGAAGCCCTATTTTAAGTAGTCTTTAAGAAGATACATCCTTTGTGGAGTATAGAGAGGTTATTCTCATAAATGAGCATGTTTCACAATGAAAATACCCAATTCTGTGTTACCAGCCTCTATGCCAGACAGGAGATAGCCCTGCAAGGCCTGCTGGCAAAGGATCACGCATTTCCATTCAGTGGACACCAAATGGTCCCACATGTAAGAATGTAGGTGCAGTTGGTCAGAAAAGTAGAAGATTGTTTATCATTAAAGCCCATAAATCTTTGTGGTTGGATCTTTTCGGGGTGCCTCAGCTGGTTGGGTGTCACCCCTGATGAGCAGCAACTGAGGAATGGGATTCCCACTAGGCCAAATGGAACCCAAGGAGAATTTTGTAAAGTGTTCCCAGTTAATTAAGATATTACAAGTTCAGCAAAAATAATAAAAAACAGTAAAAAGTGCAGTAAATGTAGATACATGTTTTAATGCATTCTTGGATCATTTGTCTCCTGGTCAGCATTTCTTTGAAAATGGGAGAGATGGGGAGTGTAAGTGGAATAAGAATGGCTGTGAACTTCTCCTGGTGCTAAAGCTCTTGATCCCAACTCACACCTACACAGCTGACATTAACTGAAAGCACTTGCAATTAAATCACAAATCCAGGTGCCTGCTGGTGTCAGGGAAAAAGAGAGTGATGTTATATTTTAAAAATATCTGTAAACTCTAATATGACACATCTTGCAGCAGGTAGAAAGACTTGTTGTGGGAAGAAGATTATTATATTTATTATTATATTATTATGTTATATTATATTATATTATATTATATTATTATATTATACTATATTATGTTATGTTATGTTATGTTATGTTATGTTATGTTATGTTATGTTATGTTATATTATTATCTCTCTTACCTTTCAGATACTTTTAGAAAGGCTGAAATGTATGACTGTAAAGAAAAATATTCTGCCTGAAGCTATGGGGGAAAAAAAATAAGGAAGCCAGGCCTTTTTCATCTTGCTACAATTAGAATACAACCATAAACCATGTAGCTCGAAAATTGTTTATGAACTCACAGGTCTGAACTGAATAACCATCTGTAAATTTTAAAAATTAAAATCCCTTTAGGAAGTAGTGACCTCGCAGAGCTTAAATTGCTTATAAAATTCTGAAGGCTGAATTAGTTAGGAAAAAGTGATGAACTAGATAAAAAAATAAGTTAAAAAAATCAGCACAAGCTGTTCTTCCCCGTCTGTCCAAAGGGCTGGGAGAAAAGCCTGACTTCTGGCTGAACTGTGTGGTGTTTGGTGTTTGCTCCAGTTTGCTGCTTATCATGTTTATGGTCAGACCCCAGCAGCTTTAGCAAACGACTCAAGCAAGGCTCAGGTCAGATTCATGAACGGTCTGTGGTGTCTGCAATCAGCTGGATGGACTGGCACGTGCTGGGGGGAAAGAGGAAATGTCCAACAGTGCTTATCCAACAGAAGCATTCCTTGCAAACCATAGGTGGAACCTGGGTTGCAGAGGGAGATCCATCCTTTTGGGCACCAGACAGGTGCTCGTGTTGGGGTCCATTGGGGATGAGGTGTTTTCCCTGCAGAATTCCCATGCAGATAAAAGGGGGGATGCTGAATGCCAGCCCCGCACGCTGGGCTCTCCCAGCAGAGCTGAGGTGATGTTAAACACCTGCTCTCCCTGTGCTGCAGGCCCTACACTGTCAGCAGTAATGGGGCTGTTGTCTTGTCTCGGCTGGGGGTGGGAGGCTGTGCTGAGAAAGGTCTCGCTCTGCTCTTTCTTCTCTACTTTTGTGTCAAAGGTGATGCTCCCGAGGAAGTTTTTGATGGCAGCAGCAAAGTTCCCCGTGGCCTCTGGTTGTCAAATGTTACAGAAGCTTTATTAAATAGTAAATAAGAGATGCTGTGGAAGGAAAACCCTAAAGAGAGAGATCTTGGCCAAAATAATGCTACAGAATGGTCTGTAAAATAAAAACACCAGCAGAAGCAAAGATGCTGATATTGGCCATTATGGGGCACCTGGGGGCTTCTACAGCAGCCTGAACTTTCTGCCAGTTAATTTTTATGTTGTTTTGAAGCTGAATCATCTTCACTACTGTTGTGAAAATGCCATTAATTTAAAGAACTGTCAGTCAGATCTGATTATTAGCATGCAGGGGTGGGTGGTAGCACACAGAATTCGTTGTAGGCCAAAATACTTCAGTCTATTCCCTGTGTACAGGATGGAGACCAAATATGGCACAAACTCATAAAGAACTTCTCAAAGCTCTCAGTGTCTTTTAAACAAAACTTTGAAGCTGGAGTTTTAAAATTCCATTATTTAATGCTTAACCACCAAAAAAAGTACTCTTTAAAGACTAGGAAGTGCTGACATCATGTCATCAGCTTTTCATAGAATCACAGAATGGTCTGGATTGGAAGGGGCCTTAAAGATCCGCTGCCATGGGTGGAGACATCTTCCTCTAGATCAGGTTGTTCCAAGCCCCATTCAGTCTGGCCTTGGACACTTCCAGGGACGGGCACTCACACTTTAAGGACTTTTTTTTCTTTCAGACACAAAGCAGAAGTTGCCAAATTAAGACTTCAAATCTGAAATTAACAAAATTGTTGTGCCAGTGGTGCAAAAAGTAACAATTAAATTCTTATAAGGATGAGCGTTATGGCAAATAAGGAATAATTTGTTCTGTAGAAAAGCCCAAGGTTTTTTTTCTAGTTAAAACCTTGTACTTGTTTTATCAGGGATCTGATAATTGGCTGAGCTGTGTTGGCTACAATTAAGTCTGTTGACTTCCTGTTCTTCATTACAGCTAGTGTGTACTACCTATACTGCTACTATACTACCTTAGGTTCAGATTTGTACCTAAAACAGAACAGAAAACAGTAGTAAAACTCTGATATAACCAGCACAAAATCTCAAGAGTGTACAAAATGTCACTTAGGAAACTCTTTGATGTTTGTGGACACAGCGTATTAGCTTTATTTGTCTGTTCATTCCATTTGCATTTCTGTGCTCTTTGCTTCCCGAGGAAATCTTTTTCCAATTAATTAGCCACAAAAGCTAAGATACATACTTGTTAACAGGCTTAATTTGCAACGCTGTGCCAAAGGTTCTTTGCAAGCCTTTGTCTGCAGTGTGGGAAGAGAGGACAGTTTCGTGTTGTTCCTCCCAAGCCCATAGCAGGAATGGCTGTTGCTGCTTTCATGGCAGTGTTTCCAGTACAGCTGCTCTTGGATTCAACATTTCTTTGCTCTCAATCAAGTGTTTAAAAAGCCTCTGTCTCACCTGCCTTGCCACCTCACACACCTGCAGAGGTGTGGGTAACAACACCAATTCTGGACGTTGCTAAACATGTGACTTTCAAATCTTAAAACTTCAGTCTGATGCATACTAGATGTTTATACAATTTAATATTATCAACATTTGGGGTATAATCTCATGAAAACCACTGTTGTCAATATTTTCCAAAATTTTAAGTACACTGAAGATTGTAGTCATCTATTGCCTTCATTAATTTTTAGAACCGTGTTCAAAATAAGGGTGAAATATCATAAGATTAATTTCTGTTGTACACAAAAATTATAGGAATGTTCTGATTTGCAGTTAATTTGCAGACTTCCCTTTGTGTATGAACTTTTATACTAAATCATACGATATTTGTAGTGTGATTTGTTCATGCAAAGTAACTTTTGACAGTCTGCATGTCCCATTAAAAAGTTCTTCCCTCTCTTTTGTTATATAGATGGGTTGTTTACCAGTATTTTGCAAGCAATGGGGAAAAAAATAATCATTCCATCCATCAAGAAGGATTAGGAAAGGTAAATAATAACAGTGATAGAAAAAAAAGTTATGTTCTCCTTTAGAAAAGAACTCAGGATCTAAACTGGGTCCTGGACTCCAGTCAACTTGTTGAGCCCAAGAACCCCCAAAATAATTGACTAATGTATCATTATCATAATATCCATGGGAAAATTCCATATTGCAATAAATTCCGAGTGTTTCAGCCTCAGAAAGCTGCCCCATGTAATTCAAAATATTCCCCCTAATGAAGGATTAATCTGCTCTCCCAGGTCTGATGTCCAGCAGTGGATATTCCTGATGGCAAACACCCTTTTCCAAAGGGAAATTTCCAAAGAACCTCCATTCCTTACTTTAAATTAATTCTCCTACTAAACCAACAGCAGCTAACTGTATCCCAAAGGGTAACTTCCAAATCATCCAGATTTCCAAGTCCTGACAAAGCACACCTGGGAATTTATCACTTCATGTGTTTTATGATAGCAGAAGGTGACTGAACTGTCAGAATGAAAGCATTTAACAGCAATAATTTGATTGCAAGGAAATAGAGATGGAATTGAGACAAGCAATTGCTTTCTGACAGTGTTTCCCAGGTTTCCTTGCAGACCAGCAGAAGAGCTGCTGCCTGCTGGGAGCCTGGGAATCCCTCAGCATCACCCATCCTGCCTCTGACAGGAGCTGCTTAGGGAAGGGAATAATTCTGCACATTTAGACAACAGAGCAATTAAATATCATAATTTTGTCTTCCAGCAAAAATTACTGACTTGCTGATCAGTCTGGGAGTTTTTCTAGAGCTCCTGTGTAATTGTCACACTGAAGGTTTGTAAAACAGCCCCTTCCAAGTTTAAGAACCAGACTGTAGCAGCACCCAGCCCCCTCCATACAGCACTTGTACATAGAATTGGTGTGCACATATAAATCAACACTAACACCTTTCTGTATTGTGTAATCCCTGGCATTTTCAGCACAGTAGATATATAGGCTACTTAGACTATGTTGCATAAGTTTGGAAGCAATTTAACTCTTTAATTACACATTTTATGCAGTAGCAAGTTACTAAATTACACATATGTAATTCACACATTGAGCAGTATATTGCCCTTGTGCCCTCTGCTTTTTAATTCCCATCCTAAAAGCAACATCTGCAAGTAATTTCTTTATAGGCATATTTTCCATGATTTGTTGCAAAATAAAATTTGACTCTTTTATTTTATCCTTTTAGTTTGTTGCCATCTTCTCACACTCTCAAAGCGGTATTTCACAGTGATCCACCCTACCCATGTTCCTGCTGAAATTCCCTGCATTTGCTGCAAACATCTGTGAGATAAGGGGGCTGGATTTTCTGATCTTTACATTATTGGGTACAGGTTTGTTGTTTAGAGCACAATGTGCATTTATAGTACAGTTTGCATGGGGAAAAACACTCCACACTGAATGCCCTGGACTACTTTAAATGATAAAAACTAGTAAGGTTAAGAACTCCAAACAACTGCTTTATTAATTCTATTTCATTTCAAGCTACTACTGAAAGCTGTTCCAGAAACAGTTTTTATGGCTACTTGCTCAGTTGGGCTGTGTGGATTTATCCCATGTTGGGACACTTTTTCAGAAGGAAATTCTGGAAAGTTTCTCCTATGAGGCAATGCTAAAACATCCCAATTGATAATTTTTTCAAAACTGATTTTGGTTCTTAATCATAAATTATACTTCTTTAGTGTTTTATTTTGTGTTTACAAGAAGTTATAACACAACAAGGACAGGCTTGATTTAAAATAATTTGGAACCACTTTATATATATATATATATATATTTATAGAATGTTTGTGTATGCACATTTTGCAGATTTAGTGTTTGTTCATAATTGGGGAAAAAAGAGTTAAAGTACCTATTTTATATATGATATTAGTTCTGTACTTCATGTCTGACTTGAATAAATTATACTATGCTGAATCCAGAGTATTCTGTGCCCCCCCGAACCACACAAGTTAATAAAACAGTCTGAGCTTTATATATTTGTAACATTTGACTGAATATGCTATCTGTGCAAATTGTATTTTTTTTAATCAACAAGATGAAAAGTCATTGGTCATGTCGGACTTGCATCTAGACTCATTGTAGCCTTGAGTCTGAATTGCTACTTAATGGAAAAAGCAAAAGTATAAGAAATTGCACAGATAAAAACATTTCAGAACCTTCCTATGTTTGAAGGGAGAACCAGCTGTCTGCTTTATCAGGCAGCATAGAATTTTCTTTCCTACCATCCCTCTGTCACAAATTAATCATGATTTATACGTGGAACTACACATGATGAGTCATTAACAGTGGCAATGTACCCAATTCTGGATAACATGCACACACAATACATATAAAAGACATAAACCAGAATGCATTCACAGGCAAACAAATGCACCCTTTCAGTCCTGTGTGCATAAGGACACACCAAATGCTCTCCATCTGCAAAGGGGTGACCTTCTGCACTACCAAATGAATTGCAAAGTCTTTCTATCTGCTACCAATGTGAAGATCATATTCTTATCTTAGCACACCCATAAACATCCTAGTTACTGCCAATTTGAGGAATTTAGCTCACTACTCCTTTCTCTCTTGCTGCTATGAGGAAAAAGAAATCCTCCTTGTTAGAAGGACAAGATGTACTGCTGGATTGTGTCCTGGCAAATGACCTTTCCCAGGCTTTACCAGCTCCAGGAAGGGTATCCTTGAAAGTAAGTGGGTGCTTACAGTTTGAATGGGGAAGCACTGCACCTTTCTCCTGCCCTCTTTGGATGGTCTGGGTTAAAACTACCTTTTGACATACCCATCCCATTTCTCTTCTGCTGAGGGGCAGCCTGAAATGTGCTGCTTTTGTTTTACTAAACTCTCCAGTTTCGTAAAAATAGACACTGAATGTCTTGCTGAAGCAGATCCAAGCAGGATTGCTCATTGTGACATTGTGCTGCTGCATGAAGGGGGAAAAGGCGCTGTTGCAACTTTTCATGGAGGAAGGACAAAATCCAGCCTTCCTTATTCATTAGGGCCTTTCAGGCTGTGACCATTCTGTCACAGCTGAGGTGACAGGAGGCCATCCTTCACAGTGATGAACATGTCAGCCTATTCTCTTCTCAGCTGTCACCCCGTCATTATGCATATGGCAGAGAGAAGGAAAAAAAGAATGAAACAGAAAAGACGCGATTTGATTGAAACATGGATTTGTGCAGGCATAAGGATCGTGGCTCAACAGGTGTGAGCCCTGTGTTTGAAATAGGGATAAAAATAGGAATCAGACATCAGTGGAGTTTGCCCAGCTGCCTTGTATGAGTCGTGCTGGGTGCGTGGGGCTCTGTTCCTGCAGCTTTCCTGCACGGAATGTGTGCTGCTGATGCCATTCATGATTTACTCACAGATAAAATAACTTCTTTTAGTAAGACTGCAGCTCTGTCTTGCAGGGTTTGTATTAACAGGTACAGCTCCTGTGCCTAACCTACAGAAATTTAAAGGAGGAATATCTAGAAGGACTTCATTCAGTAGCTTGTTGCCTGTCTGCACCTTTGGAAAGCAAAGCTGTAAGTCAGTAAGGGTCAGAGGAAGAGAAGAGTTGGTCTCAAAGGAGAAGACTGTGCTGGGGCTGAATGTAGGGCTTGCAGCAGGACCTTGAGCAACTGGATGAATTGTAGGAATCTTTTATATAACACACAGCTCAGATAATGCAAATTTTATTTTCTGTGTAAATAAGACAAAGCAGCTACACAAACACCTGATATTAAAATCCCTGTAGTGGTTAGAAATCTGTATTAGTCTTACAATTCACTGTGTACTGCTTTGATTTATGGAGCTGTGTAACTGTACAGCTGTCTGGAGAGAGCAGAAACATCCTGTGCAGATTTCACAGCTGCCTGGTGTCGGGAGAAGTGACATTGAAAGCCATCAGATTTGAAGTCTGGTTTAGAAGGGAGTTTTGTTGCTGCAAGATTGAGTATACTATCATTAAGTTACTTGAAAGCATGATGATAATGTGACAGAAAAAATAAATGTGAGAATGTTGACCTGTGTACAAAATCAACTGTTGAAGGGAAGTAAATCAAATGTTATTCTTGTGATGACCACAGGAAAGTGTTTGACAATGTGATATATGAAGAGAAAATGATATCTAGAGGAGGGGTAGAGGAAAGGAAGAGCTGGAATGATTTTAGAAAATACTTACAATTCTGACTTTCTGCTTTTAGATTATACCAATAAGGGAAAAAGAGAGAAAAAAAAGAAAAAAAAAACAAAAACCACAAAAAAACCTCAACAAAGTAAATCCTAACTCCTAAATTACACTTAGTCTGTATAAGATTCTGTAGTGATAAAAAGCTTCCTGGAGAAGTCAAGGAATACATGACAATTAAAAAAAAAAAAAAAAAAAAGTGATTTGGTGGCCTGGCCTAAACTGGATCTCATTTGCTCTACTTACTGCAATTTACTGGAGACTAATTGAAGTGTTACTTACTTCAGAGGTACTGCTCTGATCTGCAGTCAGGAGGGAAATGTGAACTCCAGTATCAGCCCTCCATACAGAAATTTTTTTGTGGCTCTGAAGAAAACCCCACACTCAGTACTTTTTTAACTTATATAATGTGTCTCAGTCCCAATTGCTCTATCTCTCTATTAACCTACATATGTCCATACTGGGGAAAAAGTGCAGATCTGCCACTTGCTATTTCTGTGTGCCCTTGAAACTTCAAATAAATCAGACAGAGTAAGACCACTCTGGTTTCCACTAGCACCACACAGAGCTGGGTTTCACAGGGAGAAAGTAGTGGGGCTCTCATTGCAGTCACTCAATGTAGCTGCAATGTGTTTACAAAAGGGTTTTTTTTTTATTATTTTCAGATTAAAATGTAGCATCAGTGATAATGCACTCCCTTGTAACCACACTCTAGGCAATAACACATCTTTTGAAGTGTGATCAATGCTGTATGCAAAGCTTCTTTTTTTTAGAAATAGAAATACTGAATATTCTCTACGACATGCTTTTAAAATCTGCCCTCCATTGTTACTAGGCTTTAATAAGAGCAAACATCACACACACACAAAAAAGGTTATTTATGACAAGAATGTAAATATATGGTAAATCCATAGCAAAAATATGCCATGGAGTTAGTTAGGGGAGTTCATTCCAGTCTAGCTTTTGTAAGGGTAGAGTAGCTTAAAAGATTTGTTTATCAACAAATATTACTATTCATAAATTTCATACTGTGCTGAAGTTTTTCTCCTGGTGTGTTTTTTTTTTTTTTTTTTTTGTCTGCAGAAGCAGACACTGTCTCTGGCTTCTTTAAGCTGATCCTGTGCAATCCCAGCATAGGGAGAGCTGGCCTGGATTGATACTGGGTTTTTTGTGGGAGGTTGAGCTTTTTAAATATTAAAACTTTTTTTTCAGGAGCACTTACTTCACTCAGTGAGGCCAAATGAGCTACATTTTGGAGGAGGGAAGAAAAGTAGAACAGAAGAACTGGGATAAGTTAAAGCAATGTTTTGAGGCTTTGCTAGCAGAGCTGCACCACTGTAATTGCTGCTGGCAGGACTGGGCACTGTAAAGCTGCTCCAGCATGGGAATGAGGGCACAGGAGTTTGCACAGCTTCCCTGGAAAGCCCCAAATCCCAGCCCAAAGGGCCTCCCTGCTGATCTCAGGTACCCAGGGATTAATTACATGGACTGACAATTAATAGGACAAAAATAGTTGTACTATTTCAGCTTCCAGGATTTCTGGCATTACCTTAAAATTATGAATTTCATAGAATTGTGCATTCCTGGAATGGTTTGGGTTGGAAGGGCCCTTAAAGCTCATATTATTCCAAGGCCCTGCCATGGGCAGGGACACCTTCCCTTAGACCTGATTGCTCAGAGCTCCATCCAACTGAGGCTCCTCAAGGGCTCGGAAATGGATCTGAGTCTGAGCTGAACAAGAGGTGGAACTAAGAAAAGCATAAATCAAAAGCAAGAAAAATCCTTTGCTGTCCAAGGATTTACTTTGTGCTGGATTTCAGTAATTTCCTATCTGCCCCTACAGAGAACTTTGTTTTCTTTGTGCATGTTAATGAGAACCTGCAGGAGGACTAGTAAGATGCAGGGAATGTTTGGGGGCACAGCTACTGTTACACTTTTAATTAATTTTTACAGCAATTACTGTTTTTCTGCTTTTTTGGTTCTATTCCAAGACCTGGATTGTTTTGGGTTTTTTTTGAGCACTTACACCTAGGTCTCATTTTTTACTTTTCTGCCATTCTCTTTAAGTTATAGAGGTATTTATTTAAGGACAAGTGAGAGGTGCTGGGAGGGGCAGGCATCATGATTGAACTGTGGGCTCCAAACTGAAAAGACTTTTAAAGTTGGGTGTTATTAAGAGCACATTTAATCAGGGAAAGTGACAAACAATTTGTTGTAAGACACATAAATACTAGTGGGAAACTAATTTCAGTGGCATAAAAAACAATCAACACTTGCATATAAAGTAAATGGAAAACAAGTGCCTGTGCACATTATTGCTCCTGCTGTGTATCACAGTTATTTACAACAATTACTTTCTGCTCTTGACCAAACCAGCCCTTTTTATTACGCACAGAGTAACGCAGGGGCTGGCAGAAAATATTCAGAAAATGCAAAAACAGCCACAGGATTTTCCTTTTTAGTTGGTCATATTTAATAATCATAAACTTCCTTGTTGCTTAAGAGCCTGACCTTCTCTGTTAGCAAAGCTCGCACCTAAAAATCCTGCTAAGTTTCAATTTCTAAATGTCACAAAATATCAGATGGGTGCAGAAGATAAGAAGCAAGTCAATAAATGTTTGTATTCTTCTTTTTTGATGCTCTTTTGTATTTCATTTTCCATGGAAAAAAAAAATAACCCCAAGTTTAATTTCTGCTCCAAATTGAAGAAAGAGAGCAGAGCCTGGGGTAGCAGTCAGTTAAAATATTGATTACAGTGCATAGCAATTTGCTGAAAAATAAATAAATAAACTCCAAATGCCTGCAAACTATTTAGGAAGAAGCATACTGTTTCCTATGGTGGGAAGAAGTATAATTAAAAAGCTATCAAGAGTCTGGGATTGTCAAAAATACTTTGTCACCTGAAGCACATTCCTTGTAATTATCTTTTGGGCTTTAAGCTAGATCACCATTAACCTCCAAAGAAGAGGGGTTACTCTGCTTTCTGGTGTGAGAAATTGTATCATCATGTAAATTAAACCCTGTTAGGTAGTCAAATTGGATTTGGGAAACGATTGAGTATTAAACCTAGTCATGTATATTATCAAATGACACAAAGCATGAAATGCTAAGAGGGAAGGAAAATTATTTTTTTTCCTTCCTTAAAAATTGTCAGCAATCTTGTACAAATCCTACTTCTTTTTTGGTGGAGATAAAAACAAGAAACTGTGGTAATATGTATATATATAGACATTGTGATTACCTTTTAAAAAGTTTTTATTTTCCAGAGCATAGGAAATGAGGCAGGCCAGTGCTGGCTGATGTTAATGTAACAGTCCTTGGATCACACAGATTTGTTACTCAGGATCTCATACCCTGACACGTAGTTGCCAGGGTTGATATGCAATGCTTCCTTCTACCCAAATGAGTATCTCCTGTTGATACATTTGCAGCTGTAGTGGCTGCATGGAAGGAAACTTTCTCCATCTCTGCCTACAACTGTCTGCTTGGTAATAGTAATATAAAACACAGAAAAACAAAATAGCCAGTTGCTGAAAGAGTACTAATGTCCTATAGAACATAAAAGCTATTGTTTAGGAATAAAGGAAATAAAAAGAAAAAAACAAAGCTTGAGTTTTCTTTTTACTCTACTTTATTTTCTTTTTCCTGCTTACAGCATAGTCAGTATATGCCTGAAGAATTTGTGGTTTGAATCCAAGGAGAAGAAATACCTTTAAGCATAGACTTTTTTCCTGTTAGCCTTTCTAGCAGTGTTTACAAGATGCAGTATCTCAGTGACCAGCATAGAATAAAGGCTGATTTCACTCTGATTACAGTGAACCTGCAAAGACATCGAGTCTGTGTTCCTGCAGGTGTTTTAGACAGGGCAGCTTAAAGTGCAGCATTAAAATTTCAGATTTCAAAATTGTTTGTGGTGGCAAGGTTGTTCCTTGTCCTGTTTCCTGCACCCCCTCTGTTTGTTATCTGCTTGCTGAAATGCCATCAGATCTTGCAGAAATTGTAAGTTCATACCAAATATCTCTGTTTCCCAAGCCCAAATGGGGTGATGGGGGCTCAGGGTGTCCCCCAGATCCCTGGCTCTGCATGGGGAGTGGCCACACTCAGCTCTGCTCCCAACAGTGTTTTCAACAAGGAATAGAAAAAAAAAGGAAAAAAAAAAACCACAAAAAACCCACAACTTTTCACTTGTGCAAAGAACGGGCAGAAAGGAGAAGGCAGAACTTCATTTAATGGCGAGGGAATAGTGGATGATATATTTTTCTCAGGAATAGGAGGAGTGAAATTCAGACCTTTGCAAATTGCTAACACCCTGTTCCATCATTAAGAAGCACACGCTTCTTTGTAGTTGCTAAATATAACAATAATTTGCCGGCAATCTCCAAAGCTGGGAGTTTAAATTTACTTTTTTTTTATTATTTTGAAGAGAACTTTTTTTTTTTTTTCCCATTTTTCTGCCAAATTACTGCATGTTGACAATGGTCTGTATCCAGCATTTACAGTCTTTTCTCTTCCAACTCGTGGAAAGTGGATAATTGAAGTGGTGTGCACAACAAAGGAGAACATCCATTGGTTCCATATAAACCTTTTAAAAGCCTCAGAACGGAAAGGAAGACAGGCTAATATGAATTGCAAAAGGACACAATTAATTTGTACATGAAAGAAAATTTTTAGTATGCCATTAGCCTCTGTAATAGCCAAAAAGTAAAAAGGCAATCGTGGATAACCTTGCCAAAAGTATGACGAACTGCTTGTCATGAGGAAGTTTTGTATTTTAAGCAAATGCATAATGTTTTTATTAAAATCTCTTTGTAACTCTTACTTGCTTCCATTGAAATAATGTTTAAAAAATTATTAAAAGTCATATGATCATTTCAGAGTAGTAATGAAGAATCAACAGCATCCACTGACGCAAGTGGAAGTGTTGTTGCTGGAAGAGTTGCTTGAATTTTCAGCAGAGCAGTTCTGTCTCATTTCCTCTGTGTCCTTGTGCCTTTCTGTATTACTTATTAATGGAAGCATCAGTTAAAAAAAGCCATGAGGAAGTTATGAACCTCTGTTCTGTGTCTCCATATCTTTAAGAAGCTAATTTTTCCCATTTTTTTTTTTAAGTCTCTTCTCATTTTCCCCCTTTTCTTCTCTCTAAGTTAGTTAATCTTTTTCAGCATATATTATCTGCATATTATATAGCATACAGCCTATTTTTAGAAAAAAATATGTAAATTCTAAGAATTTATTAAGTGGTTTTATTTCTAGCTATAGCTAGCCAAGGTCATAAACTTCTCTTGAAGATTCCTACTAACAATGAAAGTTAAATTACGCTACAGGTATTAAAAAGACAAGATTGGGCGACTGATAAATTATTTTCTGCATACCATGAGAAGAGAATGAGTCATGGGATTTCAGTAGCCTGATTTAATCAATACCTCTGTAATTCCTAATCAATCATAGCGTACTTTTATCCATCATTATGAGACTGCAATAATTGTTAGTCCTCTATGAGAGTATCTGACATCATTAAATAATTTATAGAATAATATAGACACCCTTATGAAACAACAAAGAGCTGGTGTCTTGTCAGTGATGGTGAGAAGCCATCATTTATGTTAATAACACTTAAAATAGCACAGTAGCCTGAAGAGACCCCTGAATCTTACATCAGTAATGAGGACTACAAACTCTATCTGCTAGAAATAAGGTGGGATACACTTGCTGGAAAAATGTATTTCTCAAATATTGCATAGTTTACAATGTTTAGCATGTATTTATTTGGAAAAAAAAATAATCATTATGGCAATTTATGGAGCAATAAACTGCAGTATGGGTGAATTTTATAAGCCTTCCTTGTGTGCCCACTACAGAAGAGTCTTATCGATTATCAGTCTGATTTTTTTCATCAGTGCTGCTCATTTGTAACTCCATTCATATTCATTTGGTAGCAGGAGAAGGGACAGTTTCTCAGTGCCTGTGGCAATCGAGACAATTTATCTCCAGACAGAAATCTCCTCTCCGAGTCACAGTGTTCCAGTGGCAGCAGCTCGATACCTGCTTTGAAAAGTCCTGGCTCGTCTTTGTCCAGTTCCCTCCCTCCTATTTACTCACCTCTTCACATGCAAAGGTTTTAATTCTCCTTTTGATATCTGCTGGAATATACAAATGAGGTCTTCAGAAGGTCCAGTTGGATCTCTTTGACTGGGGTAGGTTTATGATTGCCTGTGCTATCACTGGCAGTCATAAACTTACTTCTCTACAGATGCATATATTTGGATTAATCATATGAATTATGTCCTGGGTTTTCCCCTTTCTCTTTTCTTCTTTGTTGCTGTAAATCAGTAGAAATGAGGACTGACCAGACATTTGCAGTCAGCAAATGCTGTGTGGCAGAGAATCTGCTTTCCACCATTACATCCAGGTTTTTCTTCTTCTTCTGTGATCCTTCTTTGCCATTTCTGACAAATTTCTTCACTTTGCTGTGCTTTATTTCTCTCATTTTTCCTTCCTCCTCTGGATGGATGCTGCCTTTTCTCAGCCTCTCATATTTTCTCCAGTTGTGAGCTGCTCAAGGCTGTGCTCAGCCCCGGGCAGTATTTCTTTTATCCTGCCCTTCACTGTGGTCTGTCTCCATTGCAGCCATGGCAAAGCTTTGCAATAAATCTCATTTTGTGCTGCTTTTCCAGCTGTGGAAAATACTCCTCTTGATGAGCCATTCATTGCTGACATTAATGACAATTAGGGCCCTGTTCAGGATTCCCCCTGCAGGTTTGCACTCTCTAACCCCAGGGTGAGACTGAACACGGGGACAAAGCTCTATAACCTGATCTAACGGGAAGTCAGCCCTGGGAGGGGCAGGGGGTTGGACCTCCTGAGGTCCTTACAACCTAAATTATTGTCTGGTTCCAAATATAGCCTTCTTCCCAAGGTATTCTTTAAAGAGTTGTAAGACTCCCTAAGGATGTGCAAAGCATCTCCTCTTCTTTCCCATCTGGATTTCTGCGTTTCATTTTGCCTCCCAAAGAATCCACACTTTAAAGCAGTCCAGGTATTAGGCTTCTTTCCAAAAGAGTTAAAGAAATATCAAGCTCCAAATAGTCTGAAACATCTTGATTTGTTCTTATGTTCTGAGACAGAGAAAATTAATAACAACTGCTCCCATGTAGAAAATGGGGAATTAAATGCATAATAATAATAATAATAATAATAATAATAATAATAATAATAATGAATTGGATTTTAATTGAATCATCATTTCTGGGCCTCTAAATTTTTCTTCACTTATTTATAAACTAGGTGAAGAATTACACCATTTGCACTCTTAAGTTTTGCGAAGAAATGTGGTGAGGCAAAAAGTCAGACTCACCCTGGATCAGATTTGAGGAATTTACACCAGGGATTAATTTGGCCCAGGAAGCTGGCAATCATGTACCACAGATGTTACAGTATTTGAAGGCAATGGTCCATTATAGCAGAAGGAACAATATTATGCCCCAAAGGACCTATCAAGTGAATGAGATGTTGAGAGGCTTTTTACACAAACATTGATTCAGTACTGGTTGCAAGATCCAAATGTGCCCAAGAAAATAAAAGACTTTACTGGATCTTAACATTGGTGTCTCTTTTAGAGCTACCAGAGGGCATTTAATATCATCCCCTAACAGCCTGTATAGAAATGGCCAGTTCAATATGCAAATGGAACTTCTATTTCTTTGCCAATAGTCTTAAAATATTAAAAGAATGTTCTCATGTATAGCTCAAAGTCTTGCAATATTTTTGTCTTATTAGAAATGCTTAATTCAGGTTCTTAAAATATTTTCAAATGTCTATTTTTAAGTAAATGTCTGTTGGAATCTATGCATATTTATGCATTTTGAAAACCAATCACATAGTTATCATTGGAGGCCAGAGGTCAGAGGCATATTAGAAATAGAACAATTATGGTTTGTACTCTGTGATTAAATATCAGAAGCATTAACCAGCCTCAGTGTTACAGTCATAATATTAGAATAAAAATGACAGTTACTCTTGTAAAAGGCTAATGAGGTTGCATGTGTATAAAGCTCTTCTGTAATTTCAAATTGGATACAGACCTACATAGACTGATTCATTCCACCTACTCAAAAAAGACTAGACTTCCTAAATCTTTCCTTTTCCTCAAAGTAAGTGCCAAGTCCTTTGTTATAACCCAGATGAACTCTGAATCACGGGTGGCTCCTTCCCAGCAAACCAGCTGGTTAAAGCAGGCAGCTCAGAGGCTCTGGCATTTTGGGCTTCCTTCACTGGGCAGGTTGTAAGGGACAAAGATGATCAACCCCAAACGAGCTTTTGTTTTTCTTACTACTTCTTTAACTGACACTAGAAAGAACTTTCTGGGAAGCTCGAAAAATTTGGTAAAGCCCATTTAACTTCTCCTGGTCGCTGAGTAACAAGGTATTTTATATCCTGACAAAATGTCATATTCACTTTCTCCTTTCTTAGCAGTTCGAGTTTGTTCCACTGGTTGGTTTGTTTTTTCAGCAGTGCTCCTGAAAGGTCACATGAGTCTCAAATTCTGCGTGTCTTGGCAGCAGCTGTAGACTTCTCTGCTGTTGCTGGTTTTCTATGCATGTGTTTTATTTAGATTAAAAAGCAAAGTACATTCATTCAAGGCTTAGGCAGTTTAGCATAATTAATTCACAATACAAATAATTTAATTAAGTTTAAACATTGCTGAGTTAAAGTCCTCAGAAAACACATTTGCCATTTTCATAATGCCAGACATACTCTCTGTGTCTTCACTAGAGATTATTTTTTCAGCATACTCAGTGCAAGGAAGTGGCAGAGAATATGAAGAGCCCCCCAAAACCCAAACCCTGGTGAGGGCCCCTTGCACATGTAAGGAGGGGGTCAAAGTGCTCTTCCCTGTAAGACAAGTGATCCCCTACAGTGTTGGATGGACATTGTTTTGAAAAGGCTGAAATGATTTGTGTCACTCTCTGCCCCTTCAATGCTCTCCTGGACAGGTTGCCCTTGCCCCAAATAACTGTGTGTATTGTATTGTTGTGTTTGACATGTCTGTCCTACAGAAAATGGATTGAACCTGTCTGTCAGCCCCATGTGCTCTCCAGACAATTATGATTTCTTCATTACTCTTCTCATGATTGTATGTCTTTTAGTGACTTAAAAATAAAGTCTTCATCAAGTTGGCAATCCCTTGGGGCCCACGGGTCTCCCATCACCCCAACCATTTAATCTAATTTATTATGCAGAAGTAAATGAAATGCTGCTGTCACTGCTGCACTGGGGAGAGGGAGCAAAGTGCTGTGAGGTCTCAGAGACCCAACCTCCACCCAGAGGGATCACAGCGTGTCCTCTGAGAGCTTTGTCCTTAAACCTGCTCATTCCTTTCAGCTCGGTGACTTTTTTCACCTCCATAATGCGGTCGCTGCTAGTTATGCCTAGCACTGCATATTTCTGCCTTTCTGCTACTCAAGAAAAAAAGGTTAAGAACGAAAATATCTGCCAGCTAAGGTCTTTTCAACTGTTTTTCCAAGATAGAGTCCAGCCGACACATTTTGTATTGACAGCTGGCAAAACATTCACAGAAATGACATCTGCCCATTAAAAATATCCCTCTTACTTTTCCTTATCCCCAGGGATTTCAAGACTGCAAATCATTTTCATGAGAGACGTAACCTTAGATCAAGCTATGTAAAAATACATCACTTCCATCAAGTGAAATAATCACAGTAGGATACAGGAATATTAACCAACTGCCTTCCCGCGTGGCATGCACGGGAATTTCTGGAGTTTTCCTCTCGGTGCCTCCGATTGTTATTTCATATTGTGACACCTGTAATTGTATATAGCAATCTAGACTTTAAAATCCTGACAAGGCTGCTCTGGGTTCCACTGCATGCATAAATCCATCACAGCAGATGAGATAGATTTTAAATTGATGGTACCACACCAAGCACTGAAATAAAAGCAGTAACTGCACTTATCCTTGTAGACTAATAGCTGCAAATGATTTTATGAATCATTAGTTCAGATCCTATAGTCCTACCCGTTTGAAACCATTTCTAGATTAATGCCTTTTTGTCTGTGATATGATATTAATAGGCAACTGAAAAGCATGCAGCTTCTAGCGGTGTGTCACAGCAACATTTTAGTGATGGAAGGCGGTTTGTAGTTTTGGAATAACTGATGGATTGCTGGGATTTGGATAACTGGCATTTTTTTTCAGGAGGCTGTCTCCTGAGAGCTAGTGTCCAGTGAGAAAATATGAATTCTGAGCATGGATTGCTTGCTGCTGAGTAGTTCTGTTTGGATGATAACTGTTCTGCTCTCCTGAGACCCTACCTGCAGTGCCGTGTCCAGCTCTGGGGCTGTTAATATAAGAAGGACATGGAGGTGCTGGAGTGAATCCAGAGGGGGCCATGGAGATGCTCCAAGGGCTGGACGCCCTCTGGTCTGGAGCCAGGCTGGGAGAGCTGGGGGTGTTCACCTGGAGAAGAGAAGGCTCCAGGGAGACCTCAGAGCCCCTTCCACTGCTTAAAAGGGCTCCAGGAAACCTGGAGAGGGACTTTACACCAGGTCAAGGAGTGAGAGGACAAGAGGGAATGGATTTAAAATGATAGACATTAGGTTTAGATCAGATACTGGGAAAAAAAATGTTCCCTGTGAGGGTGGTGAGGCCCTGGCACAGGGTGCCCAGGGAAGCTGTGGCTGCCTCTGGATTCCTGGAAGTGTCCAAGGTCAGGCTGGATGGGACTTGGAATGCAACCTGGGATAGTGGAAGGTGTCCCTGCCCATGGCAGGGGGGTTGGAACAAGATGATCTGTAATGTCTTTCCCAACTCACAGCAGTCTGTGATTCTGTCATTCTATGCACAGAGCTCTCTGTAAACCTAGTAATCATACAAAAGCTTCAAATACAGCTCTGTAAGAGTAATTTATAATTATGTAGAACGAGAAAAAGTATTTGAGTGGTTATTTTAGAGTAAATGAGTCTCAACCACTACCTTTCAGCTTATTAGGTATTTAATATTAATGAAACTAAAAAGATGCCTGTAAAATTGTGTAAAAAAATAAAACCTGGTGTGTCTATTCCTCTTCAGGCAGGTAGAATAACACCCATATTTTCCATCTTCCTGTCATCCTTCCTAGGGAACTTGGGGTCTCTGTTCTCCACTAAGTGTACAGAGCCAGGGAGATGAGGCCCTTCCCTGTGCATATTTAGACAGTGATGGTATGATGTCACGTCTTAACATGATGGCAGGAAAAAATCTATGGATCTGTTGTTCCTTAATTAGCTCTCTTTATCGTGCTGCTGAATCCAGGAGGATCAGAGGTTAGTAATAACAATGTGATATAAGGACCTGCAGTGCTGGAGGGCTGACACTTGAAAGGGATGTGCTTTCTGTAATGATAAGGCCTTGGAAAATGTTGCAGTTTTAATGTTGTTACTACTGCATTTAGTTTGCTTCTCTTTCTACAGTGGAGTAGTAAATTATGTTGGATTTGTTTTCTTTTGTGTCCCACATAAGAGACTGACATCCATTTATGCCTCATTTGAAACAAAAGTTAGAACCACAACTTTTTTTTTCCCCTTTTCTTCTACTGTATTCTAAATTTCTCAGCTACAGTTCTAAAAATAATAGAAATCTGTGTATTTACCAGTCATCTGTAAATAAAACTTGCAGTCTTGACTACATTTTAAACTCACTATAGTCTTACAGTATATTAATAGGTGCAAAAGTCAGATTCTGCTATCGACGTGCTAACACTTTTTAGATAGATGGACAATTTTATATTTAGATCCTATCACGAGACTCATTCTTCAGTCTGTGAGGCGCAGTCCTTGAGCACACACGGGCTGACATTGACGTCTGCCGATCGTGCCGCGCGGGGTGCGGGAGAGTTATCTCCATCATTATGTGCCTCCCTGCTCCTTAAATAAGCTGCAGGAATGAAAGAGGGGAGAAAGCAAGAACAAGGTTTCCAGAGGATGGCTGTGCAAACCTGGGAGGATGGATGGCTGTTACACCCAGCACACGCTCGTGTGGGAGGCTCCTTCAGCCCAATGTGACCCACATTACTGGCAGAGGAGAGAATGGCACAAAGTCAATGTCACTCTCCCTCTTCCTAAGTTTCTCTTATTTTTGATGGTTGTTTTTGTTTTTTTTTTTCTCCATTCAGGTTTAATTACAAAGGGATCTCATGCCATATAAATTAGAGTAACCCATCCATTTCAGCCTTGGTGCCAGAATTTCCACCAGCTGAGGAAGAGTCCTTGAGCCCTTCCAGGAGTTCGCAAGGGGGTCGCGAGTCAGCCTGAGTCAGCCTCCTCTCTCTGCCCTAATCAATTCCTGAACGCTGTGCTCAAGCATATCATGGTATTCATCAATTCCCCTCTCCAAATAGGCAAGAAAAATTCCAGGAAGGTTTTTTCTGTCTTTACTGATGTTCATAATGTAGTGAGATTGATGGATTGCACTAAAATCCTTGCTGTGGCAATGGTGCGTTTTTAAACGTGCTGAAAGAGAAAACAGGTTTAGTGCAGGGGTATGCAAGAATATTTAAAGGTGGTGTCGTGAAACATGCTGGTTTTGGAAGGGATGAGGGAATATTAGGAAAAAAACCCCATATGTTTGAACAAATGCGTAAATGATGAGATCAAAGCCTGTACTGAGCTTGCAAAAAAAAAAGTGCAGCTTTGCAAATGCATCCTTTTTAATTAAATTTTTCTATTTTGTAATAATAATAATTAAAAAAGTGCTGTATTGTGGACAGCATTTTTGGAAAAATCTTAGTGATGTCTGGCACACAAAAGTCTTTACAGAAGGTAGTTAAAGGGCTTGTCAGTAAATTTAAAACATGGAGTTGCTTAGAATTACTTAGGGCGAACATCCTACATGCAAGCAGTTTTGTAGAAGAAAAATTAGTTTTCATATATAATTTGTATCCAAAAATTAGAGAGGAACAAAGCACAAGATCAGAGTAAATGAACTCTTAGATCATAAAATTTGTTGTTGGCAAATGTAGCACTGGCTGCTATTATTCAGCTCCATGTGTTAATTAACGTGTGTGGAAAATCTGCATGTAACCATAAAAAACAAAACCAATAAACCCACCTGTATTTGTTTCACAAATGGCCAGTACAGAAACATCCAGTCTGCTTTTATTTGTCACTAAAGGAAAATTTTTTTCAGGAAAAATTCTTACACAGTGGAGGAAAATACATCTTTGCAAATATAGAAAGTAGGGTTACTAAATCCCAGGAAACATGACTTCCAAAACTAACCTGCCACTTTCATGCCAGGAACAGCATTTCACCTTGAAAACTATTTCTTGATCTTGAGCATTTCATACTCACAGCAGCTGTCTTGTGTGGTCAAGAAAATCAGACTCTCAGGGACTTCCATGTAAAGGGTCACACAAGGCTTTCAAGTCTGTTTTAGACAAATCTGAACAATTTCAACAAATCAAACCCCTGAATCCTCTGCTGAGAACTTTAATTTCTGCCTCAACATCCTCTCTGCTTGATCTTATTTTTTTTTCCAGAAATGTATCAAGCTTCCTTTCAAATCAATTTGCCTGTATCACCTTCTTTAAGAAGTCTGCAAATTGTCAGAAATCTCCTAAATTCCAGTCTAAATTTATTCATGAACAATTTATAGCCCCTCGGTCTTGTACGAGAATCAGCCTTCAAACTTAAATAATTCTTCTCCCTCCCTGCTGTTTACTTCAAAATGTACCTATAAAGAATAATTGCATCCTCTCTCAGACTTCATTTTTCTAGGCTAAACAGACCAAGCTCTTTTTAATTTCCTCCTCCTTAATCATCCTACCAGGACTTGGCTGTACTTCTGCAAACCAAGGTGTGTGGAATGGTTCATGTTGCATCTTGCTAATGCTTTCTGTGACAGTCTAGTCTCTGCTTAAAACTTACCTTCAGGAATTATCTGTTACTAAATTTTGCAAATAAGAGAAAGTACTCAGAAGTTAATTAAAAAAAAAAATCTTTTTTGGAGTCCTGAATATCTGTTTGATGGCAGTTCCTGTTACTGCCTAATTGCTTGGGTTTGACTCGAGCCTTTGCATTCAAACAGGCAAAAGCTTCTGAGAACCCCAATTTCTCTAATTAGCTTTATTGCTCTCTGTTCCAAAAAGAGGCATCTTTATTGTAGTGATGCAGTTTTTAGGTTGAATCGTGACTGGTCTAAAGCCATCCTAAGCAGGCTTAGAGCTGCTATAAACAGAAAAACAGCTCCTGTGCTGTCCTTAATTTCATCAGCCATGGCACAGGACAAGTTCTTCAGCCTGTGATCAGATCCATAAACTTACAGTTTCACCTCCTTCTTGTTCATTTTGCATCTTATGCTCCTTTTGACACCTCACCTGGTTCATCAAAGTCATTTAAATACAATTTTTCCCTAATTGGCTGATTAGGCAGCATTCACTCTAGTCGTGCTTTTGCCTTCTGGGATCTTCACCCAGTGCAAGAAAACATCATTTATGTTGTTCCAGATTGCATAAATATTTGTGAATGAGTATTAAAATCCAGATGTCAACTGCAGTGCAAAATAAGGCGCTGATGAATCTCCTTCCGTGCCCTCATTTGGTGGTGATGAGGTGACCTGCCAGCCAGCTCGACGGCCCTTCAGTGATCTTATCATTTTCTGTCAGCTTCTGAAAGAGAAAATGGATAAGAGGAGAGTCTGTCTGGCAGCAGTGAGGACTCTGCTCCAGGTCTGCCTGCCGTGACCTGCCCAACCCCTCCGTCACCGCAGCTGCACATTTGGTAAATTACAGTTATCGGGGCCCTGGCAGGGGCGAGGAACCTTGCTTATTAAGAATTAGGAAGAGCAGAGAAATAGTACAGGCAGTCAGTGGGAGAGCTGAGATGATAACTCATGGTCTCTTCACCTGGACCCCAGGTGCTCTCTGTGCTGAAGTCGAGCTTATTGTGGCGAGCTGCTCTCGGAGCGAAAACGGGGCGTTTTATCAGTTTCTGCAGGATCACACTGCAGGGGTGCCAAATTCATGGTACTGCCCCAAGACACGAGGCAGGTCTTTATATAAAGTGTCTTCAGACTCCGTGTGCTTTAACCCCTGGCTGTGCATCTTCTCAGGGCTCCGTTCTGGCTGAGAGGAGGGTTTGAAGGAGTGACCTCTGGGATGAACAGCGGGCATTGGATCCTCCTCTGGGACAGGTTGGTCTCGGTGGCATGGAGGTGTCATGGGCTGCCTGCCCCTGTGTGCTGGGCTAGGGGACACCTGGGAGTGTGGGAAGCTGGCTGTGGACAACCACAAGGTCACCCACAAGCTGGTAATAGTTGGTGACTGAGTACAAGTCCTTAGAGATAGAAGAGGTGCATTAATTTATATTTGTGTTTTCAAAAGCTGAATGCTGCTTTGCCAGAAATAAACTACTCCTCAGCATTTCAGACTGAGCCCATACGTGCCAATTAGTATCAATACAGTTCTGTGCCAGTGAGAGGCCACAGGAGATTGTCCTGACCTGTCAGCTGCTGGGAGCAGAGGCATTTTCAGCATGAAGCCAGGGTTCCCTCTACATGGCTTGGATGCCACTGGCCACTTCTCAGGCCCATCCCCTGTCCTCTCTGCTGTGTCCAGAGTCAGTGGAAGGATGCTCACTCATTTTCAGCAGGCATCAGCTCTTGTCTTAAATGGTCTGAAAGCAGCCACTTGACTGTAATTTGTTTGCAGGATGTATTATGAAGAAATTGGAACCACTCTTGATTAGGAAATTCCTCTCTTATTCAAAATTCATCAGCTGAATAGAAGATACAAGTGAAGGTGCTTTCTATAGCAGTGGATTTCTGTTTTGATAAAGTTAATCATAGAGTACATGCCTCAAAAATCCCTCAACCAGACATTTGAGAAGAGTGAATTTTTTGATACAGGAAAATCAAACTGGCTGGGGAATGCACTCCTTGGTGGAATCGTACCTGAAAAGAGCTGGTGGATTTTTAAGACAGGGAATAATATTTCTTCTGCCACACCATCAGCAAAGCAGTTTGGGATGTGCCTTGTGTTTTTAATGTTGTGCTGCTGGGAAGGCTGTGGATGCCTGTGGATGCCAGTTATGATTTTACTGCTTCTCATAAAACTGCACTTCTTTTCCAGAGTTTGTGAGGAGTTATCGTTACAGGAATACCTCCTTTTCCAAAATATGCACAAAACTTTATATTTGAAGACATTTGATGCCATCCCATTTGCTATCAATGCCGATTAGAAGGTATTTTGGAACATGCAGGGCAGTAGGTGTTGGTTGAGCAAAGACAGAGTTCCCTGGAAACACGTATCTGAAGGTGAGATATGTCAGAGATGGAAATCACCGTGATTCACTCGATGGGTGGTTCTGTTTTCTCCTGCATCCCTGACATTTTGATGTGTGCAGGACAAGAGAATGGCTATTATAGGTAAACACCATGTCATTTATCTAAAAACCAGTAAAATATGGATTTCACCCCCTCCCCAGATCATAACTGCAGTCCCTGGAATCACCTCCTCAGAGATGCACGTGGATGATTGTGTGCTTTATACATCTGAAGGCTGCTTTGTGGAACTACAATTGGAAAAAATTCTACAGAAAACATCTGTGCTTTAAGTGCCAAAGCCTTCAGGCTGAAAGCAGCCCCTGGAAATACTTTTTTGAAAGCCCATATTGACAGACTGAGATCTAAGCATGGTTACACTGATTATATGGCACTATACTCTCCTCTGGACTAAAATACACTGCTATTAGATGGATTTTTGGTCAGGTGCTATGTGAGTCTCAAAGAATGACAACCAATATACTACAGCAGTTAGGCTTTCTTTTCTATTATTAGTGGTAACTTTCTCCTGAATATTGAAAGAATGGTGTAGTTCCCACTGAAAAACTCCTGGATAAAAGACATCAGATAGCAGGGGCTGGTATTCCTGGAAGAAACATTGACAGCAGAGGAAAGGAAATAGGGTCATGAAACACCAACTATCATTATATATCATTGCCCTTAAGTTTTACTCAGTTTTTCTTAAAACAATTCTCAGCTTTTACCTTGGCTGCTCTGTAGACCTGTGGCCACAATTAGAGATTCACACTCAAATTCTTTCCTCTTACTTGCCTCTGGGCAGGGTATTTGCAGCATCCTGAATAACAAATGTGCATTTGCATGCTATAGATGCTGACTGTGGAAGTGATCATCATCATTTCGCTGTCATGGTGTGCAGCTTTTAACCTTTTCTTATACCCATCTGTTGTCTGTGCCTCACCTTATGCTGTGGTTGTGGAATGGTTGTTGTGGGGATCATCTGCCTGGGATGGCTGTTCATACAGCACTTGTAGCCTGCTCCAGTCCTAATCCCAAACCAGAGCTTTTATTTGTTGCTGCAGTGCAAATAGATTGACAAGGTCAGGCCAGGTGTTACAAAAATTAAAGCCGCCTTTTGTCTGTCTCCCTTGATGCCAATGTCCTTCACTTACAGAGAGAAATGCTTTTTTTATGCCCTTAGTTGGAAAACAAATTCTTCCCTGTGAGAGTGGTGAGGTCCTGGCATTGGTGACCCAGAGAAGCTGTGGCTGCCCTGTCTCTGGAAGTTTTCAAGGTCAGGCTGGATGGGGCTTGGAACAACCTGAGATAATGGAAGGTGTCCCTGCAATGGGACATGAATTGGAGCTAGATGTTCTTTAAGGTTGCTTCCAACCCAAACTATTCCATGATTCTTCCTATCTCTAGTGCTACAGCTCTGTGGGCTTTTAGCAACTTCTCTCCTATTCAGATTATTCCTGTTGTATATTTCTGGTTCTCCATGTTGTGCAATGACGTCTCCAAGCCAGGGAGCACAGCTGAGATGTAGACCGTGTTTTCTGTGTGGTTCAGAAGATTCCTTGGGTCCTTGTACTTCAACACCTTTGGCAAGGCCCATGGAGATGCCATGGACAGGCAGAGTCATGGTAATGGATAATCCTCATGCCAGCAATCATGGGTAAAGGATTCCTTTCCTGTGAGTGCACAGCAACTGTTTTCCCCTGGGTTTTGAAGCATCCTTTGCAGGTTATCATAATTGAAAAGGTCAGGTGGAATGGCTGGTGAATTTAAAACAGAGATCATTGTCTCTTGTAATTTATTTCATGTTTATTAATGAGCCTTCATCTCCTTCTGTTCATATTAGGGAGGTAAAACAGTAGTGGAAGTTGAGATACACAGAAAGGCCCTGAGAAAAGCCAGTCTTCTATGAAACAGAATCTTAACTTTAAGGAAAAAAGTGACCCACTAATAAATTACATTCCAAAATGTGTCTTCATATAAAGCACTAAGTCTGATTTACATAAAAACATATGTAGGAGCTCTTGTTGTTCCACCACAAGCCAAGATCTCTTTCAGAAAGACAAATGAGAAGTGTCACCACTTGCAATCTTCTGTAGAAACCTTGTGGTCTTCCAGTGTCCTCTGTTCCAGTGGAATTGCTTTCCTGAGCTTAGACTGTTGATGGGCCAGTGCAGAGGAAGCTTGGGAATATTGGAGTTTTGGAATGCTGTACACTTCCCTCCAGTACCTTAGAAAATCCCATGCACCTTTTGACATGTGTGGACACTGACAGGGACCACACACTCAAGTTTGAGCCTTTAAAGACCAGGAAACTTTGTTTTCCCCTGGAGGAATATCACAGGCAGCAGCAGTAAGTAATGATGCCAGCTAATGCCAGTCATGATTAGGGTTTGTAGGAGAACACCCATTATGGGATTGATCAGCTTCTCCTCCGTGCCACGAGAGACTCTGCTGCCTCACACTGGCTGTGTTTTCACTCAGGGAGTGCCCCTGGTGAGAGCCCTGCTGGGACTGTGCACACAGGGGAGCCCTGGAGGAGCTCATCAGGACAGCAGATTTTTGGGAAAGTGTTGGTGCTGAGGATCTGCAGGCAGTGCTGCTGAAGGGCAGCCCAACACACGGCAGGAAGGATGTGGGGGAAGGTCATCATGTCCCACTTTCAGAGGGGCTCATGGGCTCTGTGTGGAACAAGATTTCTCCCCATGGGCTCTGCTATCTGTAAATGGCACCAATTCCCTCCAATCTCTGCTCCTGGCCAGGTTTCCATCAAGTCTGTATTTGTTGATTAGGCTCTTTCACTAGAAAAGAGCAGTTACAGAAACACTGTGAACCCATAAGGTGTGTTAGTTATGGAAAGATAAAGAAGGCAACAAAAAGAAATTACTTCTTTTATTTTTCTTCATGATTGTGCTTTCTGAGAGTTAAAATGCTTTCAGAAAGAGCTGGGAAATTCAGATGAAACATGAAATGAATTAGCATTCAGCCATAGTATCCGTGATTTCTTAATCCTTCCTTAGCCTAACATCTCCCCAAAACAGCCTCATAAAAAAAGCAGACCAGAAAGAAAGGAGTGTATAGCAGCAACTTACAGGTTTTCTCAAAGGTTAATTAATTGCAATTAATTGTGAAGTACTGCAGCATTGAACAGTAGCTTTGAATTTGATAATGAAAACCAAAAAAAAAAAAGAAAAGGAAAACTCATATGGAACAATCCTGGGGTTGCAGATGTGGTTTTTTCCTCCCCTCTGAGTATGTTCAGTTTGCAAACTTAACTCAGACAATTTACAAATATGATTTCATTTGAGAATTAATTTAGGGGCTGTGTGATGTGGTGGAAAGAACAAAATGTTTTTGTTAGGAAAGTAGAGGCCAGCAGTTCTGTACAGGACAAAGTGAGCAAGACCATACCATTGCACTTCATAAACAAAGGGCAACATTAAATGAGATTGGCCCCTGATTTGGGGTCTTTTCTATTTAGATTAAAGTAGATACTGAATCAGTAGTGGAAAAAATGGAAGGCTCTTTTTTTTTCCCCTTCAATTGCTCTGGAAGAAGCTGCTCAGAAATAGACTTGTCTGGTTCAGCTGTTTTCTCAGAGGGGTCTGTGTTGTGGGGTACAGGAGCAGGACTGAGACAGTCACTGGGAGGGACAGGGGAACTTCTTGCCTGTCCTTCTCTCTCCAGTTCAATGCTCTGAAGAGTCAGTTGTTTATCATTGAAGTAGTGCTAAGAAGCACCAACCTAAAATGTTGTGGGCAAATGTTAAAGTGAGTTTGCAGCCTGGACTGCTCACCAGTGTATGAGGTGGGGGAAGGAGTTGATTGAAGATTGATTTCTTCAAGGCCAAAGTCAGTGACAGAGTTAAAAACAAACCCAGAACCCTCTCCCTTTGTGCTGGTGTGCTGTTCCCTCTCTCATCTCTCTCTGCCTCTTGCCTACCACGATCTCAGTGTCTGAGCTGGTGGTGCTGAGAGCACCCACCTGGCATCTGGGCAATGCATGGGCAGGAACACCACGGCTCTGAGACACCCCCAGGATGCTGCAGAGCCTGTGGAGGGCAGGGTCTGCCACTGATGAAGTTGAAGGAATTCAGGGCACAGCCTCCCCCCTTTCCATGGCCCTCACCAAGAGCCTCACCGTGCAAGAGAATTCATTCCACTTGCTTTCTCATCTGCTGAAGTAATAGGGTCAGATCAGTGGGGAAAGCAGAAATTACTTTCAAGTTTCCTGACTCCCTGAGAAGGCTGCTCTCTGTATATGATGTGGTTACAACTCCCAGATTGATGTGTTTATTTTACAGCCACAGCTCTGAGTGCACAGAGCAGGGTTACACAACAGCAACAACAAAAGTTTACACAAGGAGTTGGTTAGCTAGTAAACATACAGCTAAAATAACAGGGTGCAGGTATATGGAGATAAGTGAGACATGGCTGGTCATGTTTGTTTAGAACAGACTTATCCTGTCATTGTAAAGGTTCCCTTGAGCCTTCTCTAAGTCTTACTTCAAAATTTATTATGCTATTTAGCATATACAAGGTTACGAAAATCAGCACCACAGCCAGATGGCTGGGGAGTTGTATCATCCTGTTGCTCTCTTCCCTACTGCCAATAAATTTGGTGGCCAAGGCAGGGCACCAGATGCAAGATGTTGCCAATTGGACCAGCTGTGGGAATGGGAACCTGGATCTCCTCTGATCACATCCAGTCCCTAAGGAGGGCCTCTCTGCTTTGGTTGGGCAGCCTCAATCCTGTACAAAGTTGCTGCTGCAATAGGAGAGCAAAATGGATGGGATCAGAGGAATGGGTACTT
This sequence comes from Phylloscopus whistleri, assembly GCA_017589585.1. Taxonomy (NCBI): domain Eukaryota; kingdom Metazoa; phylum Chordata; class Aves; order Passeriformes; family Phylloscopidae; genus Phylloscopus; species Phylloscopus whistleri. The sequence continues at coordinate 3,893,644 of JADMLD010001484.1, read as the reverse complement.
TATCCACCTGTTAGAGAGAAGAATTATTGCCAGTGCTGTGAGGTTGTTACAAAATTAATTAGATAAAGAAGAAAAGTCATATTCAATTAAGTCATGCCCTTTTCCTCGTCTAGACAATGTGACACTGACGCTATGCTTCAGAGTTTATAGATTTGTGTAGAAATCGGTGCTAATAGTTCAGTTTTGTGTAATTATCATGCGAGTAATGTTGAAAATGAAGGATCTGTGTGGAGGGAGGAGGAGACAATACTTCTATAAATACTTAATATCCAGAGGAGGCAGATGGGGTAAAATTATATTTAGAGATTAAAGATAAAGCAAAGAACTGCCACAATCTAATTCCAGCTCTGACCCAGAGTTTCTGTCCATCATGAGATGTCACTAAAACTCGCTGGGTCTGGGTTATGTTTTTTTTTTTTCTTAAATCTTTTACATGAAGATAATACCTTGCTATCTCACTGGAGCTTTGTGACAATTCATGTCTGTATAACCCTTTGAAGCAGAGCTTGTAAAGTGCTAAGTATTATTAAGATGAGATGAGGAGACTCTCTTATCTCAAACATCAAGTTCTTCAGGGATGGGGAAGGAGGCAGTGATCTATTATCTCTAATACTCCTCTACAGACCAGGTTTGATCAGCCTTAGTGTGATTCAACAAAACCCTGTTCAACTGTGGACAAATGGACATCTCTATTATAAGTGATGAAATGGAAACCTGGATAAAGGCAGAAAACGCCCGACACCGTCTTTGATCATAATCTATCTGCGCCTCAAAGGAGAGCATAATAATACAAACATATTTGCAGAAGTAATCCAAAAATAGTTCCTCCTGTTGTTCTGCCTGCGTAGAGCCATCAGGAATGTGCTCAGGCAGTTGTTGTTGTTGATTTTGTTGTTGTTGTCGTCAGCGTTGCGCGGTGTTGCTGTGCCAATTCAGAGGCTGCCAAGTTGCTCACGATGGTGCCTGTTTACAAAATTGGCAGAGCACCTCAGCATCATCTTTTGGAAAGGTAGTGAAGAATTGGGATGAATTTTGTCACTTGGTAATGATAGACACTGCTAGGTCATCGCTGGGATGATTTAAAGAAGGTAAAGAAAGCCATGTTTATGGGCAAAAGATTATTGCAGAGAAAAACAAGGGACAGAATCAGCTGTGGAGTCAGAAAGTAGCAGGATGGATGCAGGTAAGTTTTAAGCAGTAGCACAGGTTTTCATCAAGTCTTTGAGGAAGAACAGGAGACAGTAATTTTGCATGTAAAAATGCTCTTATCTGTCAATAACTCTGTTCTGAAGCAGCACAGAGACTCACTGTAACATTCAGGGGCTCTGCTCTTTCAGCAATTTGAGCTTTCTGGACGTAAAATTCAAGGTCACACATCAGCATCACCCTCGTTGTCAGTCAAATAATCAGCATTTCGCTCACTCCTCCTCACTCTTTCTGCCTGATACTCTGTTCTGCATCCTGTGCAGAGCCAGCCTTTGCAGCCTTGGTGCCTTTTACGTGCTGGTTCAAAAAGATAAATACGACTTTGAATCCTTCTAATTTGCAAATCTTTGTTTATTATGCTTTTCTTTCGGGAAAGAGCTTCCTTTAAGCAAACAACTGGGGAATAAATGCAGATTTCTAAACTAGCTGGTATTCATTCATCTCTTTTTCCTTGTGGATCTGCAGTGCCTTTCTCTGAGTCATGAGACCTGAGGAATATTGACACAGAAATAATGACTGACCATTGCTACAGTGCCACTTGTGTTGTCTGTTGAAACCTATGCCTTCAGTATTTAATAACAATAAACAAATGAAATCTAGTATTTCCATTTGCAAGGTGACCTATAAATTGTACCATAAATCCTTATCGTAAATAACCATGTACTTCAAAGTAGAAATGTGCTGATTGGAATGGAGTTTTTGGAGAATTTGTCCCCAAAGGACATATTTTAACCAATTTTAATTAATAATTAATCATGACACACTGGTTCTAGCAGGCTAACAAGCATGTAGCAAGTATAAGACTCACAGAATTACAAGCTTGGGGTGAACGTGGCATGAAATGTTGGCATCTTTTGCTATTTTTAGGTGTTCTAGCCACTACTTGGGACAGGGATGAATAATGGACATGTGTTTGTTCTCTGTGCTTCTCTGCTTTTCTCCCCAAAATATTCTTTTTTTATGTCACTAATGATGGATTTGTGTTAGTGAAACTCTCCTCTCTATATAGGAATATAAGTACATGTATAAAATATATATAGGAAATAATAGTAGAGCCGTCTTTATTTAAGTTTTTACCTTTAAATGTTTCATCTGCTCTCTTCAGAACCATCCATCTCTCTGAGATGTCAGGTTGGTATGTAGTTCCAGGACTGTCGTAATTACATGTGTCAGGTCTTGCCATGCAGCCTGTGAGCCCCTCCACGCTCACTCAGTAACCCTTTCAGCATCCTAGGATGCTCCTTGTTACTGATGGTCTTTTCAGTATGCACCTTGGAGATTTCAACATGCCTAGAAGGTAAAATTGCAGGATATAGATGCTCTTAAAAGTCAGATTTTGCCGACCACAGACTTGTCAAAGGCAAGTTTTTAAGGCTAAGGAAGGAAGAGTAATGGGATCTCAAACCTCTCAGTGCTTTATATTAATTGCTTGCAAATGCTGACTGCTGGCAACTGTTCCACACTCAAAGCATAATGGACTGGAGAGGCCAAACTTGCATTCCTGCAATGTAGCAGTTTTTTATAAGGCAGACAAAATAGCTGCAGAGAACATGGAAGTGTTTGTGTCCACCTGATAATGTTTGAGAAGTCTGCAGGAGAGCAGCCTTGTGCACCTCCTGTGTTGCATACACTTAAGTTAGGTCTTCCTGCTTTTTCAGGTGAGCTCTGAAGAGCTGCAAGATACAGAAAAAGAAGGTCCAATATTCCAGCCCTTCTGCTGTTGGCTCTGAGAGTCATTTGTCTCAATTTGCCAGCGTAGTCATAGATGATACTCACACAAAATACATTAGTTCAAAAACCAGGGCAGACGAATGGAGTTAAAATTCTAGACTTTACTTACTCACAATATATTGTCTGTCTTTTTCAGGAGGAAAAAAAAAAATAAAGATGTATTAAAGACAGGGAAGCAGTGCTTATCTGGTCTGATAGATTAAAAACCACTGGGAGATGAGGCAGGGAAAGTCATGCCAAGCACAGGGAGTCTGAGAGCAACAGTTTGGCTTCATTTGACTCCTTTTTGTAATACAGTTTCCAAGTTCCAATTGGCTTCATTAGGCTGAAGTGGTTTATCTTGCTTTGTACATCTCGGCCTACTTTTAGCCCTTCTTTGTCTTTCCTTTTACCCTGAAACTCATGTTCTCCTATAAGCAAAGTGAACATGGAGAAAGGGAAAGGCTGGCACTTTAGAATGTGCCTCTTTTTTCTTCCTGACTTTTTCCCAGCTCAAAATGTTTTAGCATTTTGTTTGCAGGGCTTTTGCATATGAATTCACAGCAGTTTTTAAGAGCTGCAAATGGAAGTTAAAACTAAACCAACAACCACTAAGACTTTGGGGAATATCCTGTTTATGAAACATGTTTTCAGCAGTTCCCTTTATTCACTGGGAGTTGTTAGGACGTTGCACGTGTGTGTTCCAAAAAGCTAAAAGGTATTTACTTGTAGCCTGATGCTGTGGGGATGATAATGAACGAGTAACCATAGCTTCTAATAAAAAGACTTGGGGGAGAGTATGAACAACGTGGTTTTAAGAAACAAAATTCCATTCTCCTGTACTGGTTGTTAGTGATGGCTAATAAAAGAGGAATTCATCATTACACTACATTACATTAAAGCCTTCCCTTCTCCCTGAGGTGTCAGCTCGCTGTAACTAGGCTGGGATAGTTACCAAAATGTCTCACTGTGTTTTGGGTTCCAGCAGAGGGAGGTGAGGTGGCCACCACTGCGAGCAGTTGAGGGATTAACTTTGGTGTCCCCAGCAGAGCCCAGGGAAAGTTTTCCAGTTTGAGAGGTGACTTGTATGGCTGAAGCCAATCCCCCTTTGACAAATATCCTCAGCTGCCAGGCTGCTCTGGGGAAGGTGAGTGTTTAACAGCATTGCACCAGGATTTTGGGAAGATGTAGAGGCTCGCAGGCTGCTTGTGCAGCAATGGTCATAGGCTCTCTCCCACAAACATGGCACTGAGAGGTGTCCATGTTAATCAGCTCATCTTTATTTTTATGAACAAATCCTGATATGATAAAGCTGCAGGCCCAAGAGTCAAGGCAAGGTTTCAATCAAAACACAGACCACGGTCATTTTTGTGGCCAGTTCCACACCCTGTGCTGTGACAGAGGAGCTGTCTCTACCTGTGGCATGGAGCATTCATAAAAGACCTTAAAAGCATCCTGCAGACCAAGCCTGAATTGTGGCTCCTACAGAACTGGCCAAAAGATGAAACAAAACACTCTTGTCCTTGTCACCGTGCCCTATGTACCCAGACCATCACCCTAAAACAAGCTGGGTTATGTGAAATGTAAGTGTCCCCATAAATAACAGAAGCTGATTACAATAATTCTTTTCTAAAAACAGTGGAGATTTGTTTTCTCTCCAAAAACACTTGCAGGTTTTCTTAGAAGTTGCTAGAAAATGTACGTAAAGTTATTTCTGTTTATACTATTCCATACAGAAGCTCATACACAAATTAACTTTGAAAAGATCTAAGCATCTCTAGAATGTTTTGTTGTTTTACCTGAAATCTGTTTGTGAAACCAAGAGTAAACGTTCCTTCCTTTTTGCATTTAAACAGAAACTAGGTAGGTTTTCACATTAGGCAACAAAAATTATTATCCTAGCAGAGTGATTGAGATAAGCTCATTCAACCTAACTAAAATGTTGTCATTTTCAATAACTTTTCTTATTCTGCATGAAGAAAATCATGTTGAAGTCTCAAAAAATTAAATGAAATTACAGTTGCATAATGAAGCTGAGTTCTTTATGGCTGGTAATAGAGGAGGAAGAATTGAGAGTTTAGTAAATTCATAGTGGTTCGGAAATGTTATGACAGAAAGAGGGCAATGCAGAGACAATAACAGAAGAACTTTCCATCCTATGACTTTATGCTGCTTATGAACAGATTGCCAGTTCTGGCACAATCTGCAGCAGAAAACATATCTATTTTCCATTTTGCAATTATCAGAAAGATCAGAAGCTCCTGTTTTTGCAGATTTTTGCTGAGGGAATTTGGCTAAATTGCTCAGAAGCTGATTCCTGAGTGTTTTCATAAATTGCATGTGTATAAACACATCCAGTGGTGACAGCCCTTTGCTCAGGGAGCAGCCTCACCCAGATTCACCGTGACAGGAGGACCTTCCCCAGCAACGTGGAGCTCAGAGCATTTCCACAGCTCACCCCAAATTCCTGCAGAAGCCCTGGACCCCTCTTTGCCTCTGGCATTGAATCCAGCTGTCTCCTAAATGTGCTGCAGCCTAATCCAGCTGCACACTAAAACACTGTGCAGAGAAACTTATGCAATCATTCCATCCCTTCTGGCTCGAAAATTGGGCTGGAAGGCAGAAATACAGAGAATAATGCTAATGGAGCTTTTCTGAACAACAGGATATACGTACATTTGATTCTGGCAAAGAGTCGTGGGCTGTCAGGGTACAATTCACCACGTTCCTGTATTTGTTTCAATTTGCTTATGCATAATCTTGTCAAAGTGATTTTTTTTTTCCTCCTCTGTAAGGCTGTTGCATGAATGGGAGCTTCAAAGTGGAGCTCACAGAAAGTCAAACACGACTCGGTGTGTTCCATCTGGAAGCAGCAACTCATACACACACAAAGGGGAAAATGGAAACAAATGAAAACATTCTTCAGAGACGATGTTTCTTCTGCATCAGGATCACTGGCTGTGTGATGCAAGGGATGATTTCTGAGATACATTCACAGAGAGCAGAGAGAGCTTTGATATTGAACATACACGGGCTACGTGATTTTCACACTGCAAGTGCAAAGGGAGCCATGTACTTGGATTGTTCTGTGGGGGGTTTTTAATAAATTAAGGATTCATTATACTAATAAGTAAAGCAGATGCATGGGAAAAGGTGGTCTGTAATGAATGCAGAAGGCATTATGCTGTACATAACTTAGCAGAGCATTCAAAATGCTCTTTGGCTTTCCCTTTGTGGATGCTCAGCTGCTTAATGTCAGGCATTTTTATACTCACAAAACAAAGCGAGCTCCTCTGTAATGCCTCTTGCCTTGTAATTTCAGAGACTTGCAGCATGACAGAAGGTTTCTTATTCCTTATTTTTGTCTTAACTCCTTCCTAGAGCACTTATAACAACTTGAGAACCTCTCTGATTTCCATTGAGTACCACCAGTCCCCTCTGTGTCTGCTGAGTGGGCACCAGCCACTTCATCCATCTCCATCCTTTTTCCTGCAAGTTTTACAAAGCAGTTCCCAAATCCTCCCAAGCAGAGAGAGCAGGAGGTTGCCATGAGCCTGAAAAGCACAGATGGTTTAATTCTTAAGATCTCAAGAACTTTTATAATGTCATTGGGGCTAATAGCAGAAAAGATAATTAACCTTTCATCCTTGAAAGACTCTCCCTAAATAGCTGCAATAGATAAAGTTCAGGATAAATAGGAAGAAGAATTCTGCTTTACATCTTTCAGACCAGAAAATGTGCATATATTTCTTGTGTGAAATTGTGCTGAACACAATTTCAGTGTTTTCCTCTGCTCAGGCCTCTAGATGGCTCAGGTTATGGGAAAGTTGTGGGAATTTCCTTTTTCCATTTTTAAGCATTTGTAAGCATCCTATAGTTGGAAGGCTGTGTCATCCTCAGCTCCTTATCACCCATCCCCAGACTGAAATACTGAGGTTATCCAGCATTGTTGAAGTAATTTCTCTTTTACTTCTTTCTTTGTGCAGGTTCAAGCAGTATTTACTGCTTCTCTAAACCAAGGTGCTCAAAGGAAATCTAAACCTCTGCTGGCTTTTCTGCAGAGCATAAAACAATATCTGCAACAAATTTCTTCAGGATTACCTGCCCAAAAACCTGGAAACAAGTCAGCCCCAGGGCTGACATGACAATCTCTCTGTGTTTCTCCTCCACCTGGAAGTTTCTCTGTGTCTTTTCCTCCTGACTGATTTATGGCAGAGCTGCTCCCAAGGATTGCTTTTTCAGGCTGTTTTTTGGCCCATGTCAACTTGGCTTCATAAGAAGCAGGAGGGGCCTTGAGGGAGCAAAGCCTGAACTCCAAGCAGGCAGGTAACCAGAGTCAGAAAAACAGGAGACAATGGCATGGATGGTATTTCTCATCCAAAGCATTCAGTCACTCTGTGTCTGACAATCCCTTTCTTAAAATCCTCCTGTCCCAAACCCAGCATCTTTAGTCCTGGCACTTGGGACCTGCAGAGCCCTTGCACTCCTGCTCTGAGCATGGCTGGAATTGCTCTCTCTGTTGCCCATCAAACTAAGGGCTGTCCAAACATGAGAGAGTGAAGTGGCAATAAATACCATAAATGATGAGTCATTTCAGAAATAAATTCCTTGTGGGCAGGAGGCAGCACAGCCCTGTAGATGCAGGTGAGAGCTGGTACTAGAGCCAAGCCCAGCTCAGAGCTTGTGACTTGGGAAGAAGTTTTGTCTAATGGGGGAAAAAAAGCTGAAGCAATCAGCACTGCAAAGTGCTGACTAGAAGAATAAACATTAAAGAGATAAAGCAGACCAGAAGGCAAAAGCAATCAGATTTGTAAAAGAGAGCAGATTCTGATTTTATCTTATGGAAATAAATGCAATAAAAGCTTTCTAACTGAAGTTGTATAAAGTTGCAAATTTTTTTTATGCAATAGGAGAAAAATTGATGCCAGTGGTTCCTTTAATATTTTATGGAAATGCTTCAGCAAATAAATTGAAGTGGTTTTTTATTTGCAAACAGAAGGTAAATGGGATAACTGAAGCTTTTTTTTTCTAAATATATTTTTTTCTATTAGATGGCTTCACCCTATGGTTGAGTAGCTTCTGCAAACAGTTTTTAGATACAATTTAAACATCATGAGCCAAGCCATCCCTGAGCATCCAGGACTGAATGTGTCAGGGGCTAGAAATGTTTGCTGCTGTTTCACCAGAGAGCTGGACTGAGCTCCTGAGCGTGGGCCATCAATCAGACCTGATGGCCAGCACTCAGATCCTCTCTTGGTGTCACTAATGCAAACTGAAGTAGAATAAAAGTGACAGAGAAGCTGCAGCACAAACAGGCCTATATGGCTTTTCCTTTGAAAAGCAAGGGAGCCAGAACAATGCATTAAAGCAGTCATCTCCTTTTATCTGGGAGCGAGGAAAAAAATTAACCCAACTAAAAATAGTCAGGGCATTTTGCCCTGTGATCTCTTTTCATCCTATGGATCAATATGCACTGAGCTTGCATCCCATACATAAACAGCTTTCATGGGTGAGACGACCTTGCTATGCAATAGATGGATATTTAATCAACAGACCGTGATACAGTAGTGCAAGTGGGGTAGAAGGTAACAGAGTTTATAAATAACTGAATTCAATTAAATTCAAACTAAGATAAATCAGAAAATGTTTCTCCAAAACTTCCAGACTTAACGATCGAGGAGGCATTTTAGTGCCATGGGAGAACTTTGTTGATAGTAGCAGCATTTTACCAAAAATTTGTGGTTGTTCTGTGACTATTCAGGAGTTGGACTCCATAATCCTTGTGGGTTCCTTCCAACTCAGGTTATTCTGTGGTTCTTTAGCTACTGAAGAAGGGGGACAGGACATAAAAAAGCCCCTTCCTTTCTGAATTTACCACTGACAGGTGGAAGGTGGACGGGCAGGAGGAGTACTCAGCACACAGGGATTGTGATGCAAAAAGAAATTAGGGCTGGCTGTGAGACAAGTCTTCACGCTAAGTACCTTTGTTATTTTAACATGCAAGAAAGGTGTGTACAGTTTTTATCCCTAAAATTATGAATAATTGGGAACATCTCTTTCTTTTTGGAGATCTGTTTCTTTGTGATTCTTTCATCAGTAAAGTCCTGGCCATGGTGTCCCAGATGAGTAGTCAGAGGAACACTGAGACTGCCCTGCACAATTTTGTAATTTGGTCATTTGGTTGTCTGCAAACAGAGTTGTACCTGATTTTAAAATTAAGAAAGAATTATTTTATACATTTTGAGAATTTATTACAAAAATGCAGGCTAGGTCCTAAATTCACAGAAAGTTTAAACATTATTGTATTCTCTTATTATTTTTATTTCTTCAGGATTAGGAAATAATTTTCTTCAGTAACATTGTTCAAAAAAAGTTCATAGCAGCTGTCAAGTTCTCTGTGTAAGAAACTGAGGGCAGACAGCATCAAAATACTTGTGCATGTGTGCAGCATGTGGCACACATAGAGGTGCCTGCAGGTAAAAACCCTTCATGCTTTTCTTCCTTCCTCTCTGCAAGACTGCACTGAGTTAGTGCAGCAAGTAAAAAGCATTTGGAATGGGAAAAACCTCAGTATAATAAATACAAAAAATCTGCAGCAAGATGTGTTAAGTTCTAAATCACATCTGGAGTGTTCAAGGGCTGCTTTGTGAGGAAATACTGCTGGTTGAAAGAGGGAGATGTACTTCTCCCACTGAGGCTGCACCAAGGTGTGCTGCAGGAATGGTTCCACCATCTGCAGTGGCACTGGTGCTTCAGCATTCATTCCTGAGCTGAATTTTAGTGGATTCTGTGCTGCTGGAGAGTCACAAACTCCTTGTGATTCTCAGAGCATGACCCAGCCTGCCTGGGGACAGGCACTGATCATTAACCCAGGCCATCAGGACAGCCAAGTTCAGTCCAGTCTGACAGGTGTTCTGTCACACTTGCTTAATTTAATTTCTGCCCTAATATAAACTTTTATTAAAACTGCAATTCACAATTTTCTTATTAGTTTTAAGTACAGTTCAAGGAAAAGATGTAAAGAATTAGAATTAGGTGCAATCTGTCGTGTCCTGATTTGATTTCTGCCAACAGGAGAGTTGCAAAGGAGAAGAAACATCCGTGGAAGCACGGAATGCAAATTGCTCAGCATACACAGAGTCCTGACACAAGCTGGGTGTTAATTTATTTTAAGCTCATGATATTGTAATGAATTCAGGGTTTGCTTGGCTTTGAGGGAGAAACTGCATATATCAGGTAGCAGTTGGATATAACATTCAACTGTTGATTCTGGCCTCTGCTATTGTGGGTGAAGCCCACACTGCTTCCTCCTTCACCCTTTGAAAGCAGCAGCAGAGCTCCTCAGGAGTGGGATGAAATCCTTGTAGAACTGTGCCCTGGAAGAAAGGAGAAAAGGAAAGGAGTCCATTACGTGGGTGAAGCAGCATCCCTTCACTGTTGGACACACTGTGTCTGTTCGATCAGGTGAATCACAAACTCAGAGGAGGAGAGGCTGAGCCATTTAAATTTTATAGCCACATAAATAGTAGATGGAAATCACTTCTGGAATAGGGCAAATTACAATTGCCGTGTTCAGACTGACCATTTGTATGGCAGCTGATGGTTAAGTTTTGCGAGACGGTGATCACTGGTGATAGTCACTAGTAATAATTTTATTTAAATTTCAACAGTGCCCAGAGACTTCAATTGAGTTCAGAGCCACTGTGGAAGGCTTTGCACAAACACCTGACACGAGACCTTTGCAGCGTTTTAGAGCAGGAGATAAGAATTATTATTCTCATTTCAGAGATTTAGAGAGATCAAGCAATTTGGGAAATGGCTCCTGAGAAGTCTGAGGCAGAGAATTACACTGCTGTTAGTAAGCAAAGAGGAAATCCAGTTGACACTTTGTTGACTGCATTTGAACTATTTTGCCATTTGAAGTCGTGCCTTTTCCACCTTTGCTATTTGGAAGTATTTGGTGTTACAGTTCAATTAATTAAAAAACAAAACAAAGCAAAACAAAAAAACCAAACCAAACCAAAACCAAAACCAAACCAAACCAAAAAAACCAGCCAAACTTCTGTTTAAGTGCCTTGACAACTTTTTTTTCCCATGTTTGCCAAGTTCCATATATAGTCGTCCATAACCACTGCTCAAAGACAACCTCCTCTTACTTCATATGCCTGTGCAATAGTTTGTTGTTTTGTTTTTGTTTTTTTTTCCCTAGTGTTATTTTAGAGTTCAGTACATAAATATTGAAGTTTTCAACCCCAAGTCCATATAAGTAGAACAGGAGAACAATAAATATAACATTAAATTATGCATGGCATAATAGTACACTAACCACTTTCATGTTCACCAAGTAAAGTAGATGGAAAAAAATTGTGTCTAAACAAGGGCAGCATTTTTTACATTGTGGAGGTCACTGGAACACATTGTTCTCATTAGATACACAGCAACCTCGGGAAGGAGTAGAATCCTAGATAAGCACAAGCAAATCTCTAATGGTTAGTCTGGGAATGTGTCAGCTGATTTGTAAAATGTAAATGTTTTATGAGTAATAGGGTTTTAAAGCTGATTTTGATTAATGAAATGCAATCTACTTATTCCTTCAGCAGTCGGCCTACAAACATCTAACCAACTAATTAGTCTGTTTAGGTAAAGTATTAAATCTGTCTTTTGTTTAAAAATAAGAAAAAGAAAAAACAGACCTGCTCTGGAAGGTACGTGCAGTAAGGAAAAAGCTTGCATTGGTGTGAATGACCTGATTACAAAAGTACAGTAATTATATAAAACTTTGCACAGCTTTGTAGTTCTAAACATACTGACAATTTCGATCTCAGAAGTTAAATTATTAAGTGGAAAAAATGGGGGCAAACAAAAATGATATCTTTATGTTTTGCAGACTTTTGCAGACTGAGACAAGGATGGTTTTGTGAAATCAGGTGAGGTCATGAATTTTACAGCCAGTTTAGCAATCACTGAGGTAGACACAGTCAGAAAGTGGAAGGATTCCTTTCTTGTTCGTGGGTTTAATTTGCATCCATGCCCTAAGTGCTCTGGTACATGTGTTGCACACTGTGACATTTGTGAATTGAATTCCTGTGGTGGTGCACTGGAGAAGATGCTTCCAACTAGAACTTGCTGAAAGCCTTTGACACAGAGGTTACCTGTGCAGGACCACTGGTTTTGATTGCTCATGATATTTGTGATGGGAGGCATTAAAATGTATTTAGCAGATTTTTTTGTTCCAGTTTTACCTTTCTGCCTAGTTCTGTTTTTTTATTGGTTGTTCCATTAAAACAAGTAGACTAATTCCAAATATGTTCAGCTCCACATATTCCCATTCCAGGCATCCAGTCACAAGACTGAAAACTGCAGGTGATTAATACCAATGCTTGAATAAACCTCCTACCCTTGGGTTATAATATTTACATACCTCAATTATAAATAAACAATCTGAAGAAGAGAGGTAATGCCACACCTTCATCCCGTAGCCATGTCCATCAAATCTGGCAACTGGGGAGCACTTTAAAAGCCAGCAAGATGGGTTAAGAGAAGGGAGAGTGGCAAAGACAGTTGGAGAAGGCAAATGGAGCCTCATCTCATTCCCAAGAACTCTTTAGTTCTCTGAAATACTGCATTGGTTGGGCTGCTCCAGTACAATCCATGATGATGCCCTCTGAACCAGAGCTTGGAAAAGGGCCTGAGATTGGGAAGGTCAGACACATGCATGAGGTCATTCCTCAACACTCAAACCGTGTTGGAGCTGTTAAAACATTGCAGAAAGCTTGTATTTCATCCCATATGTGCTTGGCCACTGATGATAAGTCACAGTTCTCCTACTTCACTGAACTGTGGGTAAGTTTTTCTGTCTGCATGACAGCTCCTCTGCTGCAGAAGGAAGGCTCAGTCCTTCATCAGTGCTAGAGGCTTTTTCTGTTGAGAATTTTCTCCGATTCCATTTCACATCATCTCAAAAATAATCTTCTTTTTTTTCTTAATAGAATATCTATCTTCTTTGTCAGTATTTTTTTCAAATATATTTCAGATCCGTCTCTTTCCTCTGTCCTCCTATTTCCCATTAATTCTCACAATAACATGCATTGATTGTTCTGTTCTGGTAGTGCCAAGATCACCATGGCAGTACATCAACTATTTCCCTTAGGAAAGGAATTGCTTCTTCCAGGAAGCAAAGAAAATAGAAAAAAAAAAGTGGTATATTTACATTATATTTCTAAAACAATCTAAATTATCTGCTTCAGTACATGTGTAGACAGTACAGTGGAGCAAAGTCAAACCTGTTTTCTCTTGTTTCAGAGATTTTCCATTATTGCACATCTTGATCATTTCTTTAAGTGAAGAAACTTCTGCAAGAAAACATCACACAGAATCGGTCTATTTCTCCATTTTGTGTGATCAGAAAGATTTGGTAAATAAACACCATTTCATCATGAAGCTGTACTAATCCACATATTATTAATTTAAGTGTTTCCTCAATCCTGCTTAGGATGACTTTGGTAAAAGATCCTCTGGCTGTTACTCAACATGCTTATTCTGCTAATATTTTCATGATTATCCCATTCTCTCTCTTTTGGATGAGAATTAGGATTTATTCTTCAACTGCTCTGGAACCTTCTCACCCTTTCAAATATCCCAGGGGGATCTTTCATAATTCCGTTACTGTTGCTCCACAGCTCTAGCTGTGAAAGCTCAGGCAAAGCTGCTTAGCAAATAAGTGAGCTCACTTTAGGGGAAAAAAATTTTTTTTGGATTCACCAGACATTTATGTTTGACACATCAGTGCCACATGTCATTTTGCTGGGGTCTCCAGTTCCTTGGCTTCTCTGCAGTGTCTGTGTCAGCAAAAATGTGTTGTCAAGCAAGAAGTGACAGAAGCCATGGATCTTGACCTTTGCTTTCTGTCAATGCATTTGTGAAGTCTTTTTAGTGGGGTTTTGTTATGTTTCTTGAGAGATGCTTTTAGCACTTAGCCTGTTTAATACCCTCTGAGCATTCAAAAGACAGCAGCTTTACATCAGGAAAGGTTTATAACAAGTACAGTGAGATGTTGTCATCTTTCCACAGCGGAGTGGCAAGTCCTTGGACCAAGACAATGCTTAGGAGTCATTATTGGGGATGGAGGTGGGAAAGGTGCTGGTTTCATTCTGAGCTTTCTGGCACGATGACATTACAAAGCCTCTGGCCACTGCCCCAACAACCTACAATGCTTTGGCACTGGTATGTTCAAACAGAGCGAGTGATGCTGCCCAGGAAAGCAGCGTCTTCCTGTGCAGATACCAAAATATGCAAATCCCAAGAATATGCGTGCAAACACAGAACAATCAAGGTCCATATGAAAACTGAATCCCAACCAGAACACCTTGATTGGTGGAGATCCCATCTGAAGCATGGGCATGAAAGAGCCTCCACTGTGAGGCCACAGTTCGTTCACGTTGCTGCTTCATCACTAAAATTGCTGAACACATTCATCATTGGGACACATTTATTTTAAAAAATGGACAAATGCTTTTTGCCGCCACACCGTTAGCCCATTTGCAAAAAGTCAAAATGGTTGTACATTCTGTTAATGTGTTACTGGAATAAAATCATGCTGCACATTTAGGGCTGGATTATGTGGACAGCAGCCAATACTTGTAGCATTGATTACGAGGTCTATGCCTAAGTAGTTCTCTTCCTGATTTATGAGCCAGGCATTATCATTCATTGAGTGACAGAGTAAGCTACTAGATTTGTTAATTGGACAATAAACCACGCTTTCATTTTCCTCTTCCAATGTTTTTCATTAAAAAAGAGACATATCTAACATTTAATGAAATGCTTAAATTAATAAATGGATACAGAAGTGTTGAATATAAACCCTTTGCTTGTTTCAAGAGCAGTGTATGGTGTATTTATTAATTAGTCTGATAAAGTGTAATTAAAGGGCTGTAAACTCCATGAGGAAGTTAACCAGCCTTGTAATAAATACCAGTTTATAGGATCTGTAGGTCAGCTGTTATTAAGTAAAGAGATAACCTGCATAGAAGCTCATTTTTAGCAAGGAGACAATATAAATAAGTTATCTTCATGAAAAATACAGCTGACCTTGCAGATTCAAAGACAGCAGATTGCAATGTTTTCACAAGTTCATGTAGTTTTTTTATCTCCTAGCAACTGTATGTCATTTACATATTTTACATCGAATATCTTAAAGAGATTTTCTGATGGCTGATGTCGGAAAAGAGTCATTGTAGTGTAGTTCCTGGAAGACTGTTGTTTTTCATAACTGTGCTTAATGTCTTTATGGGAGGCTCTGAAGTGACATAAAAGGGTTCAGTGTAGGAATTTGATATTACAAGCACTTTCAGATTGTTTTTTGTGGTGTTTACAAAAACACTGGGGTCTGAGTTCAAGAACTGGCACATCTACTGCTGACATCAGTCTGAGAGACGCCAGTATAAAGTACACACATATACATAAATACGAAGTATGTATATATAAAAATAAAATGATATAGCCACTTAATAGATTAAAAAAAAAAAGTGTACGGATTTTCTCCATTAGGATTTTTCTTCCTTAGTTCTGCTCATTAATTCTCTGATGGCTGCTTCAGTTAGCACATGAGCCTCCCAGCAATGGCAAGGGAATGAGTCTGGGGCTGTGCTCTGGCACACGTGGTAATGTTTCTGCCTAGAGGGTCAGACATGAATTCAGCTGAACATTTTTATTTGTATAGAAAATCTTTTGTTCTTGTATCACGAGTGGTAGTAAGTACTGGAAGTTTCAGATACCAGGACAAACCCCATGAAAATAGTGGATGTAGACGTAGGACCGAAATACCTGAGGAGGACTGAAAGTTTGTTGTTCTGTCATCAGTCCAGTGTTCCCTTTGCTGTAGGTGGGAAGCAGAATGACTCTCTACAGGATCTGAGCTGTTGTGGTGAAGCAAGGGCAGGACAGAGCCTCTCTCACTGTGGCACATGGAAAACCACTTGAGTCCATTTGAGCCTCATCAGCTGAGCCCATGAAATCACAAGCACTCTGCTCACGTAGAGAGAAATCTGACACAGGCAGCACTCGATGGCTAAAACTCAACTTTGCTCACAAAGAGAAATGTTAAGAAATTTGAAAGCAGATCTTGTGTTCCTCTAAGTTTTTCTGATGACTGAGGGCTGTAATCCTGGGCAAAGAGAACAGGAGAGTGAGGACACCAGTAGCAAATCTCGTATCAGGTTGGCATCACCTGTAGAGAGCCAAGGACACAACTCAGGGTTCAGCTTCACAGAGCGAAATGCAGGCATGGAAATGCTGAGCTCTGGCTTTTCTCTCACTGGAAAGCTGGGCTGTCCTGCTTGAATTAACCCAGTCTGATCCAGAATCACTCCTTAGGTGCTCTGTGATCTAGCACTGAGCCCACAATGTGAGCATGGCACCTCCTCTGCTGTTAGAGGAGTTCAGCTGTGGTTGCTATACATCACTCCTCAGCCCCACCAATTTTCTATCAATGTAATTGATTGTGTGCTTGCTTCTCTGTCCCAGAAATTCCATATAATCAATTACAGCACCCCAGTCACAGCAGTTGCTTTGGGAAATTCGTGAAATGACAAGAGACCTCATGCAAGCTGTACAAAATTACCAATTATGGAACTACACAATCTTTTCTAGGATGCCATAAAGTGTCGTTATTCACCCTGAAAGAGAATGTCTAAACAGATCGGTTTCTCATCAAATGCCATTGCTCAGGGATCTGAAGAATATGGAAATGCCTGAGTTTAAATCATCTGTATGCCTGAAACAGCATAAGAAATTAGTTCCTTGAACTATTTTTATGAGTTTTTTTTCCTAGCTTGCAGCTAAGTCATGTATTATGGTGAATCATTAACTACTGACTTTTATAGCTAATCCTTATATTGCCCATTTTTACCTTTGATGACATTTTTGGGATACAAGACTGTATAGACCACAAATACTCATCAAATAATGCAATTACCTGCTTCCAACATGTCCCCCAGTTTAGTCTTTCACTGAAGAAAATACAGCAAGAAACTGACCTTTATTTGCAGTATGCTTTGTGCTGTTCTTTGATTCCTGCCACAGCCTCACCTTCATGGGGAGTGGTTTTCCCATCATTTGGGAGAGATGCACAATTCAATTCCTGCTACACACAAAATCCCCGCCGGTCCGTGTATAGCTCCATCTGCAATGCCAAGCACTCTGCATTCCCTCCCTGTCACCAGGGAGGGGACAAATCAGCTCAAACTGATTCCTGTCAGGATAAGATTGGAGGGACAAACCTGTTTGCCTGCTACATTTCAACTGGGAACAAGCCAGGCCTTTAAACTCCAAAGTAAGTTCTTTTGTAATTTCTTCGTACAGAAATGCAGATAATCAAATCTTTTTTCTTGCCAGAGACAATGTAATTTTATGCTTTGATTTATTCTGAAGCATTCGATTTATAGTTATCCCTAGCCTCAAAGAGTCCTGTTGGAATTGAATAAAGCAGCAGATAACATCCCAATTAGAGTTTTCTGTGGGGAAATAAGACAAATAAAGGAAATTCTGCCAAAAAAGAGATCCTTGATGAAACCTGGGTCTCACAGGTGCTTTAGCACATGTAACTCTTGGTGACAGTGACAAAATACAGATAAAACTGACAATGTAAATAGAAAAATATATCGGTTTAACTCTCTGTGTGTATGACTCAAACTATTGAGAGATGCAGAAACCTTCACTGGGTCCACTTGAAGTCTGTGGGTGTGGGATCTGCTGCTGCTGCCAGCAGAAAATGCCTGGCATGGCCAAAGGTTGAAGACAGGACAGGTCTCCTTCTGAAATGATTAGTGCAATAAAATAAGAAAATAGTTTCGGATAGTGGGAGTGAGACAGATGGTGGAGGTGGCATCTTCATACCTGAGGAGAGGAACAAGGACAGCTAGGGCACAGCCTGCTCTGGTGCTCTCAGACCTCACAGTGCTCTGTGACCTGCTTGAGCTGTGCCTTGCACATAATAACAAAAATAATAATAAGGTGCTTTGGGGAAGGAGATTGATGCTAAAAATGGGCAATGTCCTGTCCCTGCAGCAGGGCAGGCTGGCAGTGAGGGGGAGTGATGACTGGCAGGGCCATTGGTACTTTGCAAGACACAGCCATCAGGGGGCCAAGGGGCTTTTGAAGAGTTAATTTTGTCTTGTCACGTAACAGACAGTTATCCAAATCCTGCTTAAATTTCTCCTTTGAATCTGTCTTCTGCATAGAAGAGGACCAATAAAAGTGTGCAGGAAGATGTAGCTGTGTTTTTGGTTGCTCCTTCTCAGGAACCTTTCAGCATTACTTACGACTCAGTTCATCCTCGTCTTTATATTCAGAAAGGCTTCACAATATTTTGTTTTTTAAGGAAAGTGAAAAGACCCCGTTGAGGTTCAGACAGGTGTGCATTAATATTGAGTGACTTGATTTAGATTGACACTTTGAGATGTTTCGGTTAAACTTCATCTCTCTGAAAAAAAAATGTTTTGTTTCAATTTTTTAAGGAAATGACAGCAAAAATCAAACTCTATGTGAAATATTTATAAGTATCTGGAAAACTTTACAAGTATCTCTTCTTTCATCCGAGTTTCTGGGTTCATGTCTAGGGGGTCAAGATATAAATCTAAGTCTGTACATGGATGATATTTTTGTACCTCCTTCTCTGTGCCAATACCACCATGGTAGTCAGGGGACAAAGGAATTCATCTGTTTAAGTCCATCAAAAAAAAAAAAAAAAAGTCTATTTCAGCTGTGAGGGCTGCTGCAGGATCATTGCAGGGTTCCAGACTGGTGTGGGGTCAGGGATGGAGGGCAGAGCAGTGGGGTGAGAAGTGCTGGGCTCATCACCTGGGATGTGTGATATACACAGATGCCAACTCACCTGCGTGTTGGTCTCAAGGTCTCTCTGGGCCAGTTTTTAAAAAGATAATAACTGTGCCTAAAATACTGACTCACGCTGAAGTTGAAGTTTCAATTGTTTTGAAGTGGCAGACATAAAACTAATAAAGAAGGTGTGTTTTGAGCTTAATTTAAAGACAAGTCTCATCACAAGCACTTGTCCTGCCTTGCAGAGGTGAGGCAGGCAGCTCATTCTGTTCACAGATGCAGCAGCAAGGCTGGGAGTATTATGCAGTAGATGGTGGGTAATGACGCTTTAAGGGAGTGAATATAACATTTTTGAATTTTCACAGCTCTCCTTTTTGTTCTTTGTGGACAGGAAAACAATTAGACCTGCAAAGCTCTGTGGTGACGCTCTGGGATAAAGCGACATATCGAATGCCTTTTCTCACAGGGAGGTTGAAGCCTTGTGGGTAAACTTTTAAATAAACAGAAGATTTATTCACAGTAGTTGGGTGCTTTTGTTCCAAACTGAAGGCATCCTTTTAATAAAAAATTATCCAGTTCCTTCTTCCCCCGTGGGCTCTGAGGGTGTGTGTCCGCAGGGGCGAGCGCAGGGAGCGCCTTCCCTCTGGCTTTGGATGCCTCACAAGTCTTTCTGTGTGTGCCTTAATAGTCCTCTGAGGGAACTGAAGTCTCATTCTGTGTGACTCTGAATTTAAATCCAGGTCACAGAGATGTTAAATAGCAAATGACACATTTACTGTGCTGCCCAGCTGCCTTCTGTAATGCAGCAGGAATGCTTTCTGAGCAGGGACAGTATGCCAATATTAACTTATATACAGGTTGCTTTATTGTGGAAACTAATGTCAAAAAATAAGGGGAAAAAATCAAGGGATGCTGCTCACATTTAAATAGCTACTTACTGCCTTTGCACCTTCTCTTCTGAAGTGCTAATGCACTTCCCTGACTGAAGAATTCCTAAAACATTAATTCTTTTCAGTTCAGACCTTTATATTTCTGTTTATTATTAAAATGAAAATAAAAAGAAAAAAATCCTTCAACCATTCTGTTTTCCAGGTATCCAGAAATCAAAATGATGCTGTCAATATGCTATTCTATCTCCTGTACTTAGCTAAAAACCCAAATTATGTCTTTGGTTGATGATCCTGTCTGTAATATCCTCCTTTTGTGAAGGCACATACTTTATTTCTCTGGGAGGAAAGTGGTTTGTCAGAGGCTGCTGCATTATTGCAGCCTTACAAGGAAATAATGAAGTTGAACACCTGCATTCTGTACAAAAAGGCTTTGATCAGGCAGATGGAGAATGTGCTCCTGGGCATCAAAAAGCCTCATCACAAGATAGAAAAGATGGGGATATTGGGGTATTTGCTACACAGATGTCCTTTCTGGAATAGTATTGCAAAATACATACCCAAACAGCAGCTAAATGGACTTCTGACCAATAGATGGAGACAAAAAGTGTTTTTCTTCATTAACCTGCTTTGTTCCTACTGAAAAGGTCAATTTACCTGCAGGTCCTCCTCTGGTAGTGAGTTTGTTCAAAGCAGGTGGGTAGGTGGGTTTATTTCTTTTTTGTCATTGTTGATGTTTGGGTTTGTTTTTGGTTGATTTTTCTTTTTTTTTTTTTTTTCACTGACTACTTAGACAAGGGATTTAGCTCTGCTGCTGGTTTCTCAAGTGCCACAGTTTGTTTTCCCTTAATTCATAATGCTGTGGAACAGCTTTTTGGGTTCATGACCTCGGGTTTGCTTCAGTTTTGGGACAAATACGAGCTAACAATAATTAGGCTTGTCCTCTGTTTTTGGTTTGTTTTTTTTTTTTTTTTTTTCTCTGTGCATGTGTCAGTGATTTTAATTTAAAAGTTAATCTCATATTGCAACTTATCCTCTTCTGAATCTCTCTGCTTCCTAGGACTGCTACCCCCAAATCTAAGTTGAAACTTGCTTTTTCCAATTACCAGTTGCATGGGTTCACCCCTTTTGTATTTCTTAGGTGTTCTAAATTGCCACGTTTCAAAACCACAAATTTGTTCTCAAACCCTTATTAAGCACTGACACTGTTGTCTTATAAACCTAATGTAGATTAATGTGTGCTAAGACAAAAAAAAAAAAACAACACAAAACCCCTCAAGACCAGTACTGTTCTGCCATCTGTTGATTATGTTTTACTGTGCTGTAGTGAATCAGTACCTATTTCTGATCCTTGAATCTAAATATAATTCCAGTTTACTTCTGATTTCCTGAAACCCCAAATTACTCTGTTTAATTTATAAATTGCTTCTTACATATTCTGCTCATGGCTGGTGAATATAATTAACATTTTCTTGTGAAAAACCTGTACCTATAAATATCAAGGCCGTGACACACATTATTAATTTTAAAAAATGGTGAGGGTTGTTGGTTTTGCCAATATATAAATAGCTTTCAAAAAATGTGCCATAAAGCTTCACATCCCCTTTATAAATATATTTATTTTGTGTTTATTAGGAAGGGGGTGTGGGAATGCTGCAGTAGTATTTAAGTATCACAGCAGGATCAAGTTAATGAGACCTGGAATCACTGTTCAGTACTGAACAGCCTTTCTCATGCACACAGCTGATTTCAGTCCTGTGTGAAGAAATTTTGCATCAAAATATAGTTCCTAACCTAAGACCAAGGCAGTCTGGCAGCTCTGTCTTTTCACTGTTAATTACTTCTCCACACAAACCAGTTTGGATTTCATGTGATCATCCCTCTGTTCACAGGCTGGTGAATAAACCAACCCACTTCAATAAATTAGCAAAGGCAAGAATAATCTGTGTAAAATGGGTTATAATCTGACTCCCTGGAGTGACTTTCTTGAAAACCTCATTGTGCCTGTGGTGCAAGTGAGCTGTTAGTCCTGCTCCTCTTGGTTAGTTGCTCCTGGTTGTTCTGGGTTTTTTGGGATTGTCTTCTTGACCGTTCTTCCAAGGCCTGGATCCCAGTATCTATAGGAATTCCCTGGAAACAGAAAGGAGTTTACCTCCTACTCCTCATTTTTTTTTTCATAATTAACTAAAAAGATGAGATTTAAACACAGAGACACAATTTTGAGCTTATCAAGCAAGCAACAGGACTCCCTTAAACACAACTAGGTTTTTAATTACCCGCTTACTATTGATCTCAGGCTTTGGTAATGTGCAGCAGTGGCAGCAGCACATTCTTTTGCTGGGTAAAGATGTAAATTTGAGAGAATGAAACATTTTCAAGTGTCTGCCTCTTGTTCCTGGAGCTGCATTTTCCTGTTTTCTCCCTGGCAAGGATTTCTGATGGATTTGCTTATTTTCTTGGCTAGATGGCAGATCCTTGAAACCTTTCTTATCTGGCATGCACAAACAAGGCTTTTCTTCGACATGAAATATTCATAGAATAAAACACTTACAAAGATGTTAAAGGACATAGAACATTTAGTCCCAGTCCAAACCTTTCCAACATCATTTAACCCCATAAGAGTGGAATTCTTCTGAGATTTACCATAGAGTTGTGAGTCTGAAATAAAGTAATAAGCTTCAAAATTGTTGCTCATTTAGCCCTAAAGGCTAAAACCCTGCATGAGGGGTTTCCTTAAAAATAACTGCAGGTAAACCTGACAGGCTTGACTTGAGCAATGCAAAGTTTTAGCTCATTTTCTAATGTATCCAATGCTCAGTTTGCTGAATATTATCATGCTAAACTAAATTTGGCCATGAACAAGCCCAGATCAACTGGGGATTTGATTAGGACAAGAAAATTAATTGTTACTGGGATTTAGAGTTGATTTGAGCCCACTAAAGAGAGGGTAGCCCTATATTTCACCTTGATTAAAGAAAAAAAATCCAGTCAGGTATTATACAATTACAGTAAAAGTGACATCATGATTTATTGTGTCAAACCATTTCTTTCTTCTTACGGCACCACAAAGGTCAGTGAAAAACAAGGCTGCTGCATAGGATCAAGAAAGAAACTGGTAGTGTGAATAAAAGCCCTGAATGTCATTTTTAATTTTCAGTGTCCCTGCTTTTGTGGCAGGGAGCCAGACCATAACATTTCACTTGCTTAAAAAAAAAAAAAGTGTATATATATAAATCTTTGTTTTCAAAGAAGTCCAGTTGAACTCCCTGGAGAGTGGGGGTCAGGGTAGAAAAAAAAGTATTTGCAAATTTTTTGTTGTGACAGAATCTGATCTGATTGGATTCCTATTTTATATATATATATATTTATTTTTTAAAAAAATGCAGTTTTGTGGCAAAAGGAGGGAAGAGATTGCTTAGAAAACCTTGCAGTGGCACGTGCTGGCACTGCCCTACTCTGTTATGGAAATTGTTTCTTATTCTTTCAACTTGTAGTGCAATTGGAAAGCGGGATGAGCACCAGCAATCTGTGCTAAAAGAATTTGTAAATCCATATTATTTATAAATTAAGAGTATAAATAGCAGGAGAAATGAATGGCAAGCATCCAGCAGTCGACAGCACTTGAGCAGGTTGTTCTCTGAAGTGAATTGCTCAGTTCTTAAGACCATTAGTAGTGTGACTTTAACACAGTCTTGGTGACACAGAATTACAAAAGTCTTTTGATCCTTAAGTAAGTACCTCACTTTGATTACTTTTGTACATTTCTAATGGTAAATGTGATTATCTTTATTGTGATGCTGTCTTTAGGATGGAGAGCAGCTCAATTTTCCTGCCTCTTTTTTTCTGAGCTTCCAGAATGTTTTTTTAAAGCAACATCTTTCCATGCTGGACACTGGAGCATGGTGAGCACATGCAGCAAAGGTCATGGAAGTCAACAGTCATTTTTCAGCTGACTGCAGTGATCTTTGATGTGCTTGGCAATATTTAACTAAGTTTTAAAATGCTGTTGTTCCTGCGTGTCAGGCTCAGAAGCTGCAATGCAGGAACACTGAAACAAGTCAAAAACCCCGATTATGGTATGAAAACAAGCAATCAGTAAAGTGCTAGAAAATCCCATTTTGGCAAGGAAACACTCCAGCTTTGTTCTTTGGTGTTATGATGTGATGGAAAGCCCTCAGCAGTTCTCTAAATTTGTGTTACACAAATGTTTATCTCCACACCTCTATGCATGTCGTGTATAATTTGAAACACAGTCCATGCTTTTTCTCACACATTTGTTTCTCTGCCTCTCATAGTCTTGGTGTTTTTTACAGGAGGTCTCCATTTCCTACAGGCTTAGGTGATTCAGATACATTAAAACAAGCATCTCCACAGACATGGTTATTTCAGTTCATGTGACATATTCCACCTTACCACAGATTGCCTGTAGTGCACAAATCTGTTACTCGTGGTAACAAGTTCCTGTGTCCACAACTTTAATCTGTTTTTTAAAAAATGGATTTAAACCACAGTATAAATGATTTATGAGGTTTACAAAGTCTTTCCACTAGTTTAGCAAGATTAATTTAAAATCACGCTAAGTCAAATAACAACTTGTGGTAGATAAGGCCTTATTCTTTCCCTATCTTTCTCTTTCACATGTCCCTTGTTCTTATAATCTCTTATGCCTATGTATATTGCATGACATATTTTGGTATAATTTAACAACAAGAACTTCTGAGCTTTTTCCCTGGAAGCTGCAGGAAATGGCCAGATTTTTGAAAGAAGATAGTTGCAGCTTGCTGTTGTAAAAATAGTACTTGTAGTACCTAAAGCTCATGGAAACTGCCCACATGCCCAGTCAGCCAAATGTCTAGGAAACGTCTCAGTCTTTGAAATCCAAGAACACAGGGATTTAATTTATGTGCATGTTTTGATAACTTGCTGAAACCTAACTGACTTCAGCAATACAACGTTTGGGAAGGGAAATAGGTTGGCTCCATAATATTGCTGCACGAGTCCCATGATCTGTGGGTGGAAACTTCATATTCAAAGTTCACACTCCCAGGGATATTTGCACATGGGGTTTGTCTAGGTGGTGCATGTGTGATGGGAAGAATGTGGTTGTGGGACAGGAAATTATTGAACAACTCCTATAATGGAAATAAAGTGAGGGCTACAAAATCACTGTCAATTGAACATAGCCAATTATAGTTAAGCATAGTAAAAGGAAGTAATTTTGTAAGGAATCTTAACTTCAAGTAGTTGTATATAGTGATGTCTGTGCTGAAGAGAGCCAACTGCACCAACTTTCAGCCCATTCTGTTCACACCCTGCTCCTTTGGCCTGGCCCTTAATCCTGCTGCTGTCCCACCTCTGGAGAGCAAGGGGCAGAAGGTCAAGAGTGGCCTCACATGTTGTATAAGAGGCATCTTTGGATTTAAAAATGCTCAGGAAAGAAGCTTTCATTTAGCTCAGCCAGAAGTGCTTGAGGACAGGCTCTGCCTCCTGAATCCCACCAGCTGAGTTCACCTTGCAGGGGATACCTGAGAGGTGCTTTGTGAGTTTGAGGTACTGTGCAGTGGGAACAGGGGATTGGAAGCAGGCAATAGTAAGGATTGTGTCAGGAAAGTGGGAGGGCTGAACAGGTTAAATTAGGAATCCAGAGTTACATTAATTGTGTGGTACCGGGGAGTAGGATGGATTAGCATCCCTGGCTTTCTTTTGAGTGTCTAAAACCAGGCTCTGTCTGATGCCCTTAGCAAAAATGAACACAATAATACCATAATACCCAAAATATCCTCCAAGGAGTCACTGTTCAAGCAAATACCAAGAAAAAAACAAGTTTAGAAAAATTCTGTGAAAAATGTAACATTTTTTCCAGAGGAAAAAAAAAAAAAAAAAGCTAACAAACGTTTCAAAAATTTTAAGTGATGCTCCACATCCAGGCTGTCTGGGTGGGATTCAATATGAGACTAACCTAAAAATCATCTCTACATGCAGCCAGTGTGTCTCATCTGCCATGCCCCTGGAGAGATTTGATTGATGAAGCCATAGGGCCCTGGGGAGTGCCTGGCCCATGGTGTTACTCTGCAAATTCCTGTCTCCATGTGCTGGATCTCCAGTGACGATGGGTTTCAGGCATCTGGCTCACAGACAGGCTTATGAATTCCAATGTGGCAATATAATTCTAGTGCTGGGGCTTTCTCACCATGACCTCAGCCAGCCATGCTATTTTGGAGCTTATAAACTTTTAACTCCATCTTAATGAAGTTGAGCTAGTAGAAAGTCCCATATAAATAATTTAATAATGTGTCTAGATGAAATGGCTGCTATCTAACTGGTAGAATAACACAAGTGATTAAATTAAATTCAATATACACATTAGCCACTGAACTACACAGCCATAAAAGAATGAAGAGTGTGGTCTAAAGAGTTGTCTCTTTTCCTCCCACAGCTTTATAATTATATCTTCAGGGAAATGCCACAGCTCAGCATTTAACGATCTGCCATCAGAGACATTTACGAGGAGATTTTCAGGGAAGGAGAGAGTTGAAGGTGTCTTTTGTACCAAAAAAAGCAGTCATTGAATACTCTGGTAATCACCTGCTGAGACGAGCATTGATCCATATATTTACATATCATCTGAACTTAATCATTCTAAGTTTTTCCTCAAAGAAAATCCACAACAAGGTCACGATCTCCCAGGAATTGTTTGGAAAATAGAGCGTAAATCTTGGGCAATGTCAATCTGTCACTGCCCTACAGCAGATTTGTATGGTTTGAGAGAGCTCAGCTGATCAGTTCAGGACACTGATTGTGTTCCATGAGGAGTGGCTCTGGCAAAACCCAGCCCCTTTTCAACGCTGACACACAGGGTGCACTGGAAAAAGGGGGAGACACTGGCAGTGTAGGAAGCAGCGAATGAAGTACTCATGAAGATTAACAGATGGCCCAGAGTAAACACATGGAAAAATTAGCAAAATACTTTCCTAGTGCCAGACTATAAATCAATTTGAAATATCCTGAGTAGCTGTAGGTGGTATGGATGTAGAAATGTGACTGTTACTTTGAAGGTGGAAACTAAAAGTCTGGATGAAAACTAATGTGTTAAAGGCTCAGCACGAGAAACTTCCAACTTAAATACATATTTAATTTCCCAAATGGACAAGGAAAAGTCCAGATTGTAGCTGTCAAGTCTCTCCTAGACATTTCAAAACATGGCTTTCATAACTACTCACCTCTTAGAGCAGACTAGATTGTCCAAATGGATTCTCAGACACAGGAAAAGATCAAGTACCCTTAAGAAGATAAAGACAAACTTAAACAGACCTGTGAGTGAATTTATTTGAGTCACTGAAATGTTCAATAAGAGTTGAAGAAGTCTCTTTAATTAAGTTGCATGCACTCCTAGTCTAGTGAGACAGGAATTTCCAAGGGGATATTGTCAGATTCTGAGTGAGGTGGTAGCAGCATCCACTGCTTTGGCATTTCTAGTGGCCGTTTATCACTTGCATTTGTCCCAGCACAGGCGGTCAAAGACATAAATCACACTCTTCTGTACTTGCAGCAAAAATCAAAATACAGTGTGCTATTGCCTTTTATCCATTCTTAAGGTGTTAGCTCCTACCGACCTCGTTCATGGACTGGAGCCTCACAGAGTAGTTCAGCTGTTTGTGTGAGAGATGCTCTTTTCTTTTGAGCATCCTCTGCTGCAGCCCGTGAACAGGAGAGTCCCTCATCGCTGCTGGGATTTTGCAAAGAGGGAATTACCAAAAAAAGCTGGTTTAATTTCAAGGTCCATTAGACACAGTGTTTGCCAAATGGAAGAAGACCAGATTGTTTGGAAATCTTGTCCTGAAACCTCTATGTTGGTATTAAAAATCAGAAAGAGTAAGTAGTAATAAACAGAAATCACGTAATGTATCATCTGAATCACTCCCTTTAAATCACTTTGAGTCCTTTAATTTATATCTTTTTTTCTTGTAAATGTAAAGTACTTACTCTGGGACTATTGATTACAGAACTGTAGTACCAGCCTGGGATTTCCAGTACTAGGGTGTTGAAATCAGTATTTGAATGACTTGAAGGTAATTAGACTATGTATAAATACATATATATGTGTACATACATACATTTTCCTTCACTTTTCTTTATCCTTCTTTTCAAATGTGTGCATGGCACTTTATGATGTGAACATAGCAATGAGGGGAAGGAAATAATATAATTAATAAGGAGTAAAGCTGGTATTAATCCAATCTATTATTTTTACCATGAATTTTAAGTGGCAAGATTTTATTCTCTGTCTACATACTGAAGTGGTTGTCTTCACACAGAGCTTTTTCCCAAGGAAGGTCTATGTTCAAGCCTCATCAGATGAACTGCCTCTATGATGTTGATGTGCTATTCCTCCTGCAAATGTTGTGTCGTCACTGATGCTGGGGGTGAGAGCTCCTGCCCAGGCACTGAGAGCTGGGTCCTGTTCAGTTAGTAGGAATTTCTATTCAAATGACAAAGTCGTAATCAAGTTTTTAGTGTTCAGCAAAAGTCATCTGTTTGTTCTATGTCCAGCTCAAGCATATGCAGGGGAAGTTCTTGTTGGCAGAGGCTCAACATGAGCCAGCTGTGGCCAAAAGGGCTGATGGCACCTGGCTTCTATCAGCCGTAGTGTGGCCAGCAGGACCTGGGCAATGACTGCCCCCCTGTACTGGCAGTGGTGAGGCCACCCTTTGAGTCCTGGGTCAGCTTTGTCTCCTCACTGTGAAAAAAACATTGAAGGGCTGGAATTTATCCAGAGAAGGGAACAGAGCTGGGGAAGGGTCTGGAGCACCAAGAGAAGCTGGGGGAGCTGAGGAGGCTCAAACAGGAGAAAAGGAGGCCCAGGGGGACGTTATCAGTCTCTATAGTTCCCAGAAAGGAGATTGTAGTGAGGTGATGTTGGTCTCTTCTCACAGGTAACAAGCACTAGGTCAGGAGGAAATGGCCCCAAGTTGTGCTGGGGGAGGTTCAGGTTGGATATTAGGGAAAATTTATTCTCTGAAGGGTTTTCAGGCACTGGAATGTGCTTCCCAGGGAAGTGGCAGAGCCACCATCCCTGGAGGTCTATAAAAGATGTGTAGATGTGGCACCTGGGGACATGCTGGGCTTGGCAGTGCTGGAGGAATGGTTGGACTTGATCTTCAATGGCTTTTCCAGCCTACATGATTCTATGATTCTGTGTTCAGTAATTAATGTAGGAGAGATCTCTGTGACCATACTAATAAGCAGGTTGGGTCTCTGCTCTGATGTATGGGTTCAAGTGATCCAGCAGGCAGAGTGATGGATAAGGAGCTGTGTGAACTCATCCCTGCAGGTTGGGCTGACGCCGTTGGCTGTGGCACAGGCCCCAGTGCCATTTGTAGCCCTGCCAAGGCCAGGAGTAGCTGTCAGGCATCTGAACTGCATGGCTCTAGTCTCCATTTTAAAAAATTTCCCCACAAGACCTGTTACCAGAATTGCCAATATTAAAACTACCTTTAGTTTGGAAAATGAGGACCCTGGTGATGAAGGATCTCAAACCTCAGCCCCATCGTGGGGCGATGGGGGCTCAGCCTGGAGCTGTTGCCACATGTGAGGTGGACAAGACAAACAGGAGAGTTAAATCGGTTCAATGGATCAGATTTAAGTTGAATGTGATTCAAAATGGATATACATTTGTGTGCTTGTTTGTTAGGAAAGATGGGATCAGTTGCCAGAGCCACCCGTGGGGGCTGCGCCGGCCGCCCACATGCGGTGTTGATATGCAGTGCCAGCAGCAGGCTGAGCGTCCTGGAGTGCCAGAGAGTGAATGTCAGCTCGTTTAATCTCTGTCAGCATGGTCCTCCCTCACTTCATACGCTCAAAAGAAAGTTTTAAAGGATGCATTTAAAAAAATGTTTGCAGGATTCACTGGAGGAACTGTGCTCCTGGGTGTCTACCAGCTCTAGTTTAACCCGTGGCTCTCCAGGCAAGTGATTTAGAGTCACCTGCAGTGCCACGGATGGAGCATTTAGTTCTTATTGTGCCTGGTAATACAGTGATTGCTCTGTAACTCAGGAGGGAAATAGCTCTGTTGAGTGCTGGGCTCTGTTGAAAAAGTCAGTGTTTACCCTGAGATCAGAAATCTGTAGCTGGAGCCAGATCCATCCTTGTCTGTCACTTAAATTTTGCATATCTATGTTTCGTGTTCAGGTACGTGTATATAGCTATCTGTATTCCCCTCTCTCTCTCTTTTTCTGTGCACGTATATCAAGGTTAGTCAGGAAAGAAATTGTCATAGTCTCATATAAAGAATTTTAAAATAAACATTTTTCTGAGTTTAGCATGAAACAAGCAATTCTCACCACTTTAGTGCTTAACTTTTTTGAAGATCTGACAGGTCGTTATGAGAACGTGCTGCACACATCGGCACGTTTGCATTTGTCAAATCTTTGGATGCTGCAGGGAGACAGGAGACTTTTACAGCCGGGAAAGAGCAGCTCGTGTAGCTTTTCCTACAGAAGCCTCCTCTCCCATAGCAGTGATTTCTACTTCCCAGGGAGCGGAAGACGGCACACACTGCTCGGCTTTATTGCAAGGCACTGCACCAGCTGAAGAAATGGATCCACTCATTCAGGACAAGTAAGCAAATTCAGCTGGCTGATGAAAGGAAGCCTAGACAACGGTGTTCAAACACTCACTCCCATTTCCTCCCCCCCGTCCCCAGATGTCTGGTTTCAGTTTTAAAACATAATAACATTTCATTAAGGAGTCATAGCAACCCCTCACTAATTTGTGAAGAGTACATCGTGAGCTACATTCTGTACTTATCAACATTTGAGCACTTTAGATCTTGTTTCATCTCATTAGTGGATGTTTATGGGACCTGAGGGTTTCAGCACTCTCTGACAGCTGCACCACCACAGAGATGTCATTTCAAAGAGCTGGATATTTAAATTGCTGGTTCTGGAAAAATATAGCCACGGGATGGCATTTACAGGAAACAGCAAACCAGAAGAATGTGTCGTTTTGGAAATTTCTTGATGTTAACCTCGGAAAGAAAAGGAATTCTGCTCTCGCACTCTGCTTCTCTACTTTACTGGACCGAAGTCTTTTTCCCCTAAATTCTCCATTTAGGTTCAAGGAGGATTTAATTTGTATGAAAATAAGTGTTCTTTTTCCTCCACTAAATCTATTAAGCAGTGCACCATTTAGTAAACTGTCAGTGGCATCTGTTGGAGGAAAGGCAAATAAAATACTGAGGCACAAGGAGGTAGTTTTTCCAGATTATTGATATGTAGTTTCACAAATTCATGAAAAAATTCCCATGGCACATGATTTATCTGGAAATAAATCCACCAGTCTGCTTTTTGTGGCTTTGTTTCTGATATTGCTTTTCTTTCCCATCATAAGGAAGGGTTTTCTCTGAAATGCACTAACAAATAGGAAAAACAAATGCAAGTGTGAATGAACAGTGTGATGTAAACGATGGAGCAGGAAATGGCATCTTAAATTTGTTTACAGTATGCTCTAAGTCAAAGCCTAGCAAACTGCTTTAATAACAAGCAGTTGATAATCATGTTAATTAGGAAATCACAGAAAAAAACTGTGCCACTTGTGCGATAATTGCCTTATTAACACTGCATAGACTGTATTCATTTTTCCAGGATTATTGTGGAATTCACATTCACATGTGTTTTTGCTAAAATGGTGGGGATTTGTTTCATTATAGGTAAAGCCTTGGTGCTATCACTGGGAGAAGATAGCTGGTAGGGTCCTTAAAAATCCCTGCCAGAATGGAAATGCATGAAGATCAATATCGGATCTTATCTGAATAAATATTTCTTTGAATGAATTTTACAGTTGCTACCTGGCAAACTGTGTGTATGGAATAATAACTTTACAAATTAGAAATCTCTTGCCTCATTCATCAAGTGTAACTACGCAAACACTGCATGAGATTGTGACCAATTTCTATGCATGAGCCTTGTGCTTTTGATGGGAAATAGAAAACTGAGGACTCTCTGAGGAGACTTGGATTTGATAGGGAAAAAAGCAATATTTGATTTCAAAAGGCTGAAGTACAGATAGAAGCAACACCAATGCTTCTCTTCCCTGCCGAACAGCCGAACAAGCTTCTAAGTACCAGCACACCAGAATCCTCCAAGAGCCTGGTGCTGCTGGAGCTGTCAGAGGACACAGCAGAGAGGCCCCAGATCCCTCTGTGAGGCCAAGGCTGCCAGGGATGTGGCAGAGGATGTGCTGCAACTCCTGCACCGGGGCAGCACCAGCACACTGCATCTGTGGCTTTGCCCTCCCTCGCGTGAATGCAAAGTACTTCACAGGTGCTGGATGGTTTTAGACAGGGTGAAATTGCAGCATTTAGTCCAGCTCACACGTTTCCAGCACTTAGAACAAGCTGACACTGGTAGTTTTGCTGCGAGGACCCTGCTAATTGGAACCAGCCCAGCTCAGTACCTGTGTGCCTGTTGGAGTGGCCGTGCTGAGAACCAGGCATCTTCAGGATCCACTGCTTGTTCCGTTTGATCCGTGTTTCTTGATTCCTCTCTTCAGCTGTACTTACACAAGGGTAAAAACTGTGTTTCTCGAGCTGTCTGGCAGCACAGCTTTCCAAGCTTGAGGGTTTTTGTTTTTTTTTTTTATTTAATGTTACTTGAAGCAAAGTGCTTCCCTTTCTGCCGTGCAGAGCTGAATGTCACTCTGCCTCTGGAGCAGAATGGCAGCATCCGCTCACACCCACACTCGTGCCATTCCTGTATCATCCTTGCGGAGACATCCAGGCTATGGGCATTGGAACAGTTTGAGAGATCCACAAGAACCTTCTCAAATGGAAGCTGAAGGCTGTAGTCCTCAGGCAGCATTTGGGATAAAATGGGATTTTTTTCTCTGATCAAGATGTAAACAGTTGTAGCTCTGCCTGCAAACAAAGCATCCTGTTCCCATTGCAGGCTTTCAGCTTGATGGAGGATCATAAGGAAAGGGAGCCAAGGAAATAATGAGGCAAAGGACTAACATTTTAGGGAAGGTTTGTGCACCTCTTCATCTTTAGACTTTTGCCCTGGGTTGCCACAGGTTGTCCAATAGCATTTCTTTCCAGAACTGGATAGTTTCGTCACTCTGACTCCATGGCCTGACATAAATCTTGCTTAAGTGATCAGCTCCTTGGAACAAAGGGAAGATGCTTTTCCCTGATCTTTTTAGGGGCAAGAGAATTTGCTGCAGGAGCATGGATAACCTAAAGGGACCAAACATTAAATTTTGTCTTGAGCTTGTATCGCTTGTTGCCAAATATTTTCAGTAGTCCAGGGCAAGTTCTCCGGAGTTCTGGAGAACAAGAGGGTATCAAGGCCCTGGAATGGCTGCTTTTAAAGGGTGTTTTGAGGACTTTTCTTTGCAAATATCCTGTGTGTGTGGAGTGTTTAGTCCTTGGCAGCAGCCACTGATTTTTGCTCTTCTTGTTGGCAGTTGTGTCACTTGATGACTCAAAAGGGATTTTCTCCCTTCATCTGTGCTGGCTCCCTTCTGTTCTCAGAATCACACCTCTCTTTCTCACTGTCTTTTCCCTGCATTTTTCCTTGCTCTGTCCCTGGTGGGTGCCCTCTGGAATCCATGATGGGTCTGCAGTGCTGTCCAGGGGCTGAGAGGTTGTTTCCAACAGATGCCTGGAGAATCATAGCAGAAATGTGCTGCAGATCTATGGTGCTGGTGGCTGTTGGGAGGGCAAGGTCTGTCCTGCACCTTGGGGTGTCCAGATGGAAGAAGCCAATGGGCCATGCTGGTAGCCAGCACTGTCTCCCCTCCACAGAGAATCCCACTGCTGGACTTCTGCTAGGAAAGGTTTATAACCCCTTCAAAAGTACTAATAAAAAATATTCTTGTAGGTAAATTTGCCACACTTAAAGCATAGTTTCTTATCTATAATCATATCTTAATCTGCTTTTGCAAAGTCTGCCTTTGTCTGGAGCATTTGTCCTTGGCCATGGTCCATCCAGTGCAGCATCCTGGCTGCCTGGATTTGATTAAGTAGATGACTTACATCTTCTTGACTGTGTAGTGATAGTCTGATCTGGACACCAGCTCAGCAGACACTGAGGTGTTTTATTGGAGTCAGGGCATGCAAAAATGTATTGCTGGACTGCCTTAGACAAAGTCCTTTGGTGAGCTGAAATTGAGGAAGGAGCAGGAGTTGCCTCAGGGGTGTGATTGACTGCTCCATTATGAATCAGCTGGAGTGACTGGAGCCACAGAGATGTCACAATGCTGAAGCTGCTCCCTTGCCTTGCGTTGCAAACACAGCCAAACACAGGTTTTTCAGTTGTTTTATGATTTTACCATGTTGATGCTGAGCAAGGGGAACAGGCACAGATCTCATTTCCTGTTGTTATCAATAGCACTGACAGTTCATAACTCCCCAGTGATTTAGATAATACTTCTGTTCATTTTTTACTTTCACATAAATGAACCAAAAGAACTGGCAATAAGCACACGGTAGGCAAGAGCATCCTGATGCACATCACGTGCAGAATTTATACAGTGATTGCAGTAGTAAAAACAAGGGAATATTCCAGTTTAAATCCACTCTCTGCTTTGATCTGGCTCACCTACATGGCAAACAATATTTCTTCTAGCTATGAGATAGATGTCACCTTTTATAAAGGTATGAGGAAAACCAGTAATTGTTGCAGTCAACGATGACATTTGTCATATCCCATTTAGTGAACTCAATCTCTTTACTCGTTCACAGTGGTGTTTGTGAAATCCTTGATGTCTGACACATTGATTTGTCTGTGTAAAAAGCAGAAATACCTGACACTTGGCACAGAACAAAGTTTCCCAGCAGGTGTACAAGCTGCAGGTCCTTCAGGGCCACATGTTGAGAGTTTCTTTAGCTGGAAACCAGAGGCTGCATGGAGGGGGATAGGGGAGGCCTCATCCTGCCATATCCATCTCAGGAACTGGGAACTGCCAGCAGGTCCCATGTCTGAGAAAAGCCTTAAAGCTCCCATAGTCCCTTACTCATGGAGAAAACTGTTTATTTAAGGCACTGACTCTCAGGTTAAGGAAAAAAAAAAACAAAAAAAAAGGAAAAAAAGGCACGCTAATATATAAATGTTGGGATTTTGATTTAATAATATACCTGACTCAGTTGATGTTTAATATCTCATTCCATGCTGAACAGAGTCCCCAAGCTCATATAGTGCTGCTTATCTAAATAGCAAAATACTTTTTTTTTTTTTCTGGTTTAAAGGTCTAGTAAGTAGATATTAGCTGATTTCAAGATACATGTACTTCATACTCTGGTGTAAAGAAATTGTATTCTTCCCAGTTCTGTTTGACTACAATTCTACAGAGCAATGTTTCTTCTGCTCAGATAATATTTTTTCCCTTTAAATGTTTAATCTGGGGATGTCATTTCACTTCTTTCTCCGTTTAGGGCACCAGTACAAGTCATGCTGTGTAATGCACATTTTACATGGTATTCTGCTTTCACAAAGAGCTAATGAGCATGAGCATTTGGGATTCATTGGAAATGGTCTACTTAATGTAGTGCTTCTGTAGGAGATACAGTCCTTTCCAAAAGTTACTGCTTCTCCAGTCCTTGCAGCTATTCGTGTCAGATACACAGGGGAGCCCTGGCAAGGACATGGAGTACACCAGCTTTTTTTAGTGCCAAAATGACTCTAATCGATCTTATTTATTCTTTACACTAGCATCCAACAGGAAGAAAAGCTCCAAATTCAGACTTATGGTAGCAACTTCATTGGGGCATAAGGAATACAGAGAACTTCAGTGCTTGGGACACTTCTTAAGAGACTTTTCAAAGTATTTCCATGTCAACAGGAGTCTAACTGTGATCTTATTCTTTCTGAAGTCCACACTGACTTTACCACTAAATGCAGTGGCTCAGCCTTGGCTGTTAATAAAGGAGGGTGATTGTCCTTCATACTAAACCTTTCAGCCCAGATCACTGCAAAAGTGGCATTAGTGTGATTAAGAAGATCCAGGCCAAGAGTATTTAACTGCTTAATCTTAGAAATGAGATAGCACAGATTGCAGTGTGAATGCCTGGCTGCAAGATCAGCACAAGAGGTGCTTTGAAAAAAATATGTGTGTGACATTGTCTTGCCTGCCCACGAAAAACACTGGATGAATGTATTTGTGCCACTTTTATAGTGAAAACAGCAAGATGCCCCATCCCTGGAAGTGTCCAAGGTCAGGCTGGATGTGCTTGGAGTAACCTGGGACAGTGGAAGGTGTCCCTGCCCATGGCAGGGGATAGAACTGGATGATGTTTAAGGTCCCTTCCACCCCAAACCACTCTGGGACTGTGTCATGAAGACAGACCAAATCATCATCTGCTGGGAAGTTTTCTGAGCCCCTCTCAGAGGGCATTTGGGGGACAGAGGTGCAACTCAGCAGTTATGTGGCTACTGTGCCCTAAAAAGGGAGCAGATCATGGCTGTTCCTCTGCCCCCTTGAACCAATCATTGGTGGAACCAGCACAGTTTTAGGCTGAAAGGGTTTGTTCACCGAGTCCAAATTTCCATCCACTTCAGATACCAAAGCTGTGTGCTATCAGCTCCCTAATGAATCCCTTGTTCTTTAATGTATCAATCTTGATAATTCCTCTGTGAAGTTAGGAAAAGCACAGAAATTTTAATTGTGGCATTAAAAGCCACCTAGATTCCTGTACTGAAATCCAAAGGTACCTGTGAGATTTCTTAAAAAATCTCCTATCAGGAAGTCTGACAGGGAACTGAATCTGCATCCTTTTCATTACAGACTGCTGCTGTAATGATTCAAGCATCTTCTCCTCATCAGGGACAGCGTATTTACTGTGCTATCCATTAGGGAGATGATTGCTCCTGGAAGAGATGCCAAAATACCACTGCTTTTGATGTGTGAATGTTCACAGTCACCTGTATAAATAGCAGTGGGCTGCTGGAGAAGACTGTATTGATGCTTTCTGCTTTTGCTTCTGGGATTTGGTTTATTTGCCTTTCATGATCAGTGAGAATTGTTGTAGAAGTGCTTCCCCAGAACAATGCTGTGAGGAGCAGGGGGCAGTGGGCGAGCGCGGGGTCCTGGGGGGCCGAGCTGTCAGATGGAGCTGATTTCTGTCTGCAGCTCTGAGCTTAATTTAAAAAATATTCTGTGTCTGCACCGGGTTTTATTTCTAGAGCCATAGTTTGAGGCAGAGGAGGTGCAGGGATGGGAGAAGTGTTATCAGTTATTGTTGCCCTGTACTCTGCTGCACCAGAGCAGCAATAGATGCCAATGGATTTCCGGTGGATAATTCAATGGCAACTTTCTTCTGAGCACTGCAGCGTGGGAGCCTTTGAAAGAAAGAGGTTAAGAGACAAGTAAGTAGGATTGGAGTGCTATTATTACAGCTATTTTTCTTTACTTCTAATACATGTCATCCTCTTTTATTAGGAGCTGACTGTTGAACCAGGAAAACTGATGCCACAGTGTACAAATGATAGCTAGGCAAGGAAGGATCACTGATAAGTGATCTGTAGTATATTGACCTTTCAGAAAAATTGAATAAAGATACACATGCTTTGAGACTTTCAAAAGTAAAAGATCACCTGCATCGTCTCTTTGTGCACAGAGAGCATGAGTACCTCCAGCAGTGACATGGAAAACAAAGCCACCACCATCCCCACCGTGACCTCCCAGCCACAGCAGCAAGGACACCAGGCACTGTATCTCTCCAAAGTCACAACTCCTGCCATACCAAGGAGCTGCAGAGAGAACTGGGAATACCAGAGATGTCACATTTGAGTAAATGCTTCCCATGTCCCAGTTATACAACTCTTAAGCTCTCCATATGCTATTCAAATATCAATTAATTAATGTTTGCTGTGGTGTGTGATTTAACCATATATTCAGGGCTTCTTTGTTCACTTAGCAGCAGTGAGATTTCACAGCCTCATCTACTGAGAGACTGAGGAGAAAAGTCAACTTTTAAGTGAGGTTTTGTGAGCTTCCAGTGCTTTCCTATAAATTTCTACTGCCCTCTCCCAAAATCACATTCTTGTCTTTCCTGCTTCTCCATATCCACAGTCACCCAACCTTCCTGTTCCACATGTGAAGTCACTGTGATTATCTTAAACAGTAATTTTGCATAGATTAGAGTTTGTAAACACCTTTTGTTTGTTTGTTTGCTTTTCCTGCCATGCTGTTTAGATGCATTTGATGTGAAAGCCACCTACTTTCTCCTTCATAAACGAGGTTTGTGCCTCCTGCTCTGCAGAGTCTGTTGATCTCAGCATTCTGGGACTCTCAACAGGGAGGTTTTGGTTGAGCTTGTGGTTGGCTACAGCAAGGAATCTGGGGGAAAAAGAAAAACCAGCCAGCTGGTCCCAGCTTGGTTACATCCCAGCTTTCTGGTACATTATGAGAGAATTCTCTTAGAGCAGAATTTACAGCAGTGGAGGTGTCCTAGACCAGCTGAATAAAGCTTGGATAAGTGGAGGTTTTAGTCAGACCCATCCCATTCTCTAATGGAACCCAAACATGTATCTACAGAGAGAAAATACAGGTGATGAGGCTGGGGATGAGTATGGAAACTTGTGAAAGTTCTGCACGTGGACATTCTGTAAGCAAGATACATTCATGCATACATACAATCTGTATACACTTGGATCAGCTTTCCATTAAGGAATGTAGCTGAGGAGATTGGCCAAATAAGGCCTTTAAACCCCCCATTTGTAGATGAGTGACTGATTTCAGCCTGTCTGTCCCCACAGGGACACTGAGTGCCCCTTCTCAGGAGCTTGGAGGAGCCTGTGGCTGTCTGAGTGCTGGGCTGGGGATTATTGAGCCCCAGCTCAGGGAGGTGGGAGTGGAAGGTGGCTGCTGGGAGAGAAAGTAATTTACACAGGAAACAGTGTTCCTCAAATGAGAGACAGAAATTAAAAAAAAAAAAATTAAAAAAAATTGAAGGGCTCTAAATCCTAGCATAGGTTTTCTTCTTCCAAAGCTTATTGTCATCAGGGAAATTAGAACAGGGGAATTTAGGAAGGAACTTAGGAAGGAACTTAACAGGAACTTAGGAAGAGCTGATTTCCAGAGTGCCATGTACCATAACTGCCAGGTAACTTGAAATTCCCAGATTTTTCTTGATGATTTATCCTTGTTTGGATATTGAGAAGGTGGGGACAAAGAGCGAAAGGAACAGGCCCAATGTCACTTGTGAATTTGACTAAGATCTGAGCTTTGTGTTCTGCTGTTAGAAAAATCAACCAACTGAAGCATTAAGAATGGATTTTCTTCAAAATTAATTGGGTTGGATTTTGCTTGATGTTCCACATCCCAGAGCTGTCAGTTTTCTTCTGTGAACCTGGAAGATGTCGGTCATGTGGAAGTGAAGGCCATATGTGTGTGAGCCTGGTGGAAATTTTTTGTTTTGACCTTCAATAGTTGTCCTTTGAGTATCAGAATAAAACTGCTGAGGTCTTGTGAGTGGCCAATGTCTCTGGTGAGATCTCTAAAACAGTGTCAATGACCCTGTTTAAGGAAATTATCTTTCTCTAAGCAGGGGCAAAAAACTACCAAGGAGACTGGGAGGTTAAGGGGAGAAAGTTAGACCTAGGGAGTGAAAGGAGAGCCAGGAGGATTGTTACCAGGTGAGACTTTACTCAGCTTGGCACAGATGGCCTCTGAGTTTTCGCTGAGGAACAGCTGGAGATGGCACTGGAAATCTGATTCTTTGGCCTGCTATGTACAGGTCATTCTGTCGTTTTCTTGGGGAAAATAAAAAAGTAAAGTTTTTTCTACATGAACACTCCCTATCGGGATGTTGGGTGGCTGAAAATTACCTGGCAGCAAAGGTCTGGGGTGATGACATTTTGTAAGGCATTCTCTTTAATAAAGTGGAAGTGAGAGTTGGGAATCATCACCTAAAGAAGCAGCAGCAGAAGGATTTGACACCTCCACGTGTGATCTCTTCCCAAGCTCCTGCCACAGAGGAGGTCTGAGGGCACCTGAGCAATTGCCACACTCCAGGTGTGAATGCAGCTGTGCCACCAGTGGGGTAAAAAGGAGAGCGAGGTGGCAAAGCCCAGCTGTGTTTCTGGGCACTGCTGGAGCTCTCAAGAGCAGGAAGGTTAATCAAATGTACAAATTCTGCAGGTACAGAGGAGATTACAGGGCAGTGGTGACTGTTCCCCCAGGGCATTGCAGAGTCTGACCCTTGAGCTTCTCACTTTCCCTCCTGAGAGAGCCGCAAAAAATGCAGCCTGCTAATTTACTTCAGAGATTGTAGTGTAAAACTAAGGGAGAAATCCAGTCCTTTAGGGCAAGATTTTTAATCTTCAGGTTCAATTCTGACTGTTGCTTAAAGTATGCACTGAAATAGTGTTACATGAGTAATTAGCAAATTAATAGCTCACCACATTGTGCAGAAATGTCAGCCCCTACAAATGTCATTGCTATTTCTTTACAAGCTCAACTTTTTCATTTTTAGACCAATAATTTTGTCCCCATTGAGAATGGGCTGTTTCACTGCTGATTAATAGAACAATGTTTATAAGAAGGCTGCAATTTTAGCATTTTGAAGACAGCTTAATTGACAGTAATTGACCCTTAAACAGTCTGCATACATAAATATGTTGGTGAAGGTGACGTTCTCCTGGCTGCTGCAGACAGAGGTGAAGTTTGTTTTAGAAGTAACAGGACATTTCATTCCCCTTTAAGCCATACTGACACATGCTCTGTGCTGTGCTCTGGGATGAAAAACTCATGGTTTGCTGTAGGAACCCAGTGTCAGGGCTGGGACAGACTGGTAGAAATCTGCTTTACCGCTGCCAAAGGCAGCCCAGGATCTGGTAGCTCAGCAAGGAATTCATCTCCGTTACAGAGTGCACAGCACTTAAAAAAGCAAAGGAATAATGAAAATACTGTATTGCACTGCATTATACCTACCAGAAGAAAATGCAAAATGAGGCGTGATTTCCATTCTGGTACCTGCCATTTAAAATTAGTTACCCCCCAGTTAGCACTCGTTTTTTGTTTGACTGGATAATTAGATGGTGATTTCGTTTTGTTAGAGTAAGTGCAACAAATTGATCACATTATTTTCAAAATGCTTTGCTTTCTTAAAAGTAATTGAAAAGCTGGGACCAGAAAACCACCATCAATACCTATATTTATCTAATTTAAAGTTTTAAAGAAACTTTTTTAGGAGGGAAAATATATAATGAGATGGCTTTTGATGCTCATAAAAGTAGAGTGGGAGTGGAGTTTGGTTTTTTTTTAAGCTAAACCTCTTTATAATAAAAAAAGTCTCCTGCAAGAAGACTTGAAGGTTACTGTGAGATAACACAATTGGTTGGTAACTCCTTTTTCAGTTGTTTTATCGTAATTAAAATCCAGAATGTTGTTTACTGCATAATATTTATTTAATTGAGGTTTGCAAAGCCCCAGTAACAATTTACTTTTATTGTTTCAGCAGTTCAGCTGAGTTTCATTTTGATCACACAAGAGCTACCAAGTAAACAGTTCATCTGCATACCAGAGATTATTTTGCTTTTCCTGGAATTTTTCCTTGTGGATTAACTCTTTCTGCAGCGACGTTGACATTATTGTAATTACACCTCATATATAACCTATCACATCAGTAGGAGGAAAAAAATAAGAGAAGCAGCCATTAATTTTGCTCATTCTAATTGTGTTTGCTTGCGAGAAGACAGGCTATTATTTCTTCTTACAAAAGCCATAATGAGAAATTTTCTGAGCTGATTGTTCAGATCAAGCAAAGGGCAATGTGCAGTTGATTAAAGTCCACCCAAAGTCTTGAGTACTGGGAGTACTGAATGGGAAAGCAAACGTGGTTTTCAAATCCAGAAGAATTGGGTAGACCCTGGGCATGGATCAGCTGGGATTCTTTTATAAGGAAAAAAAATAATAATTTTGGGCTAGATTAGCTGGAAAGGTTAAAACTCTGAGAGAAAAAAACAAACAAACAAACAAACCAACCAACCAACCAACCAACCAACAAACCCAGGAATATGTGTAGTAGGAATTCGTACCTTGGAAAGCGCTGTTGATAAAATACAGATAAAATCTCTTCTTGCCTAGAGTAAATGCCACTTAAATTAGTAAGTTCATTTGATATTCCCTTTTTAGAGATTATTTCCCTCCTACATTGTTAGCACCTTTGTTTCCCTACGTGCAGCACCAGGAAAATAACAAGCAATATGAAACTTGTTAAAAATATCAGTCAGCCTGATAGCCCTTAGTTGATTCTACCCATAATCTCCGTGGGTAGACATGCCATTTCACAGGATCCGATCAATAAGGCAGCAGCAGCAGCCTGGGAGCTCCAGCAGAGTGTTAATAAATCCCACTTTTCCAGGAAGCTGCATATGAACTCGCGTTGGAGTCGCTCGGAGTTTGGTGAGCTGATCAATGGCAGGGGTGGACTCGAAAGCCGAGTGAAAAGGGAGAGAAATGATTCCTCTCCCACAAGCAGCAGTGCCACGGGGAATATGAGAAACTTTATTGTGTTGTAGGACTTGCTGCACCAAGCAAAGTATTCGAGTGTCAACCTCCAAGTTTTGCTGGTGCTTGACTGTGTGAAAGTTAACAGGAATAAGTTAATGTGCCATATGTCAATCCCAAATAGTTACTGCCGTTTACACAGGCAGAGGAGAGGGGGGAAATATTTCACGTCACAGTGCGCTCTGGGGAGCTGTTCATCCCTGACTTTCTTCATCAGAGAAGAAGTTTTAGCTGCACAATCCCTTAAAAAGGAGCAGGGAACTATTTTAGATTCTGTCTCACAGTGTTGCAGTTGTGCCCTAGCCTGGTATTCCCAGACCTGTTGGGAATGGGACAAAACGTCGAGAGAGAAAGCTCCCAGAGCTCTGCCCGTGGGATCATGAGCACTGTTACTCTCCCCTCTACCCTTCTGCCTCATTTACTTTGCTCTCTTTACCTTGTCTTATCTACCTCAATTAAGTATACAAAGATTAACCAAATCCAGTAAATGTGCTGAGTGTGTGTTTAAGGGGAAAAAAGAGCAAAACCTTTGCAAGCAAGCTGAGGTGACAGACGGAGAACCACTAAGATTGCTCTTTCCTCAGTTAGAAACTTTCTTTGCCCATGAAAAGGTGCAGAATTTAGACCTCTTAGTTGAAAGGGCGTGATACCAGCATATTCCAAACACTACTGCATTTGAAAAGTAGAGATGGAAATGTTTCCTCTGGGTGGAGAAGGGCTCAGCTGAGGGGGTTTTCTGGGTGCTGAGAGTTACAGACTGGGATGCATCTTATCTTCTGTATCCTGGTGGAAAAGTGCATCCTTCTCAACTTGACCTGCCTGCAACCACAATATTTTCCTTGTGGTTAAACAAAGGATATTTTTGTAGCTGACACTGTATGTGGTGAAAACCACAGTTTCATTTCTTGTGAAGCCAGCTGGATTCTTCTGGTACTTCCAGCTGTTTCAGCATAATTTTGCATCCCTGAAAAGAAGTTTTGGAAATATTAATTGAGAAACTGAAAATGTCTGGTTTCCTGAAAATGTCTCTGTCCTAATGACCATAAAGAGGAAGGATACAAAGTGCTGTGTCTAGTTGTAATTTTAGCAGAAAAGAAGGGGGTATGTACATGTAAGTAATTTCTGCCCTAGGCAATTTCTTGTTAGTATTCACCACGCTAAAGTGTTTTCCCAGGGATTTTTTTTTTGCAGAGGACAAAATACAAGTGTTGAGTGGTTTTGTAGCTTGAAATTTGAAACCCAAGCAGCTTTACTTGGATGAACTGGATCAAGTAGGGTGTTTTATCATACTTTCATGTGCCCAGCAAAGTCAAAGAAAGAAATTCCATTGATCTGACAGAGTTACTATTAGGATGAGATAATTGTGAGGAGGTAGACGAGTGAAAAAAAAATTATTTATGCATAAATATGATTATAAATTTAAAATTTATGTTCTAAATATATTCTTTTCATATTCTTGGATATTAATTTTAAATTCACTGTTTGATGATTAATCTTGCCTTAAATAAATCTGCCAAAATATGAAACCCAGGGAGTACAAAGGGACAAGAATGGAGTCAAAAGAAATTTTTTAAACTATGTCGATACTTATAAAATGGTCCCTGCTTTAGCACTTACCTGACATTAAGGTTTTTTCTCTCTCAGTTTCAGTTTTGCCTTGTTTATACAAGGTTGATTCCTGAGTGAAGGTGATGGGAGTTTTTCCATTAACTGCACTGAGCTATGAGAAAGCACTGCATGTCACCACACACATCAACCCATCAGTTTAGGCCCAGTGCCTTCTTCCTTTTTCGCACGAAACAAAATAATAACTCTGCAGGGCAGCTGATCACCTTATTATTTTCCATAAATCCACATTAGTGTCGCACACAAGAACTGTCTCTCTGCCAGAGAGGAGATTCAATTAAAAGGCTGCCAGAACAGACGTACCTGCCCTGCATCCCAAAGTCAGACACGCCTGGTTCCACAAAATACCAGAGCAGCTTTCTCAGATGGAGTCCCTCTCCTTGAAATGCCTCCCCAATATTTTTACAGTGTTTGATTGAGGAATCAACAGCTGAAGTGTCTTTTACTGCCCTGGTGAATTCTAGCTCACTTATTCTTTATCTAGGCAGAGATCATGTCAACATAGGATAGAGTTTTGCACTACAGGTGATAATAGAGCTTTCATTTCACCAAATTTTTACAAATAATATCTAAAAGTGTTGCCTCTTGTTAAGTGTAGGAGCTTTCTAGTCCTTCACAAGGTATCTCAGTGCTAGGTTGGGACCATGGTGGAAGATTCCAATAATCAAAAGATACAAAAAATAAGTTACTTTTGTCAGAAGCCACCCTTAAACTGGGAGGATTTGTTCAGGTGCTATGTGCTTCTGACAAGGATCCATTTCTCACATGTTTCCATGGTCTTACTTGGGAACAAAAACAAAAGAGAACCTCTAAATCAGAAATTCTCCTTAAGCCTTTCCCATCATACTGATGGGAGAATAAGTTTAGAGGGATTTTTAATTATTTACTGCCAGTATATTAAAAGTGCATTGAGGTCATATCTTTAAAAGTTTGTATTTAAAAAAAAAGAAGGTTTCACTCTTTTATTTAATTATGTTTATCAGAGTAAAGTTTCTGCACCTTAAGCCAAAACTTAAAAGACTGATCCAACATCTGATTTCTTTTTTAAAGTTGTTTACGTTTTCCACTTGTTGCTAAGTTTCTTTTCAGGGTTACATACATCAGTCACCTCTTTCAGTAGCCTTTTCTTTCTTATGTGCAATATCTAACAGCAGCATAAATGC
The DNA here is from genome assembly GCA_017589585.1 of Phylloscopus whistleri. Lineage (NCBI taxonomy): Eukaryota > Metazoa > Chordata > Aves > Passeriformes > Phylloscopidae > Phylloscopus > Phylloscopus whistleri. The sequence continues at coordinate 3,848,709 of JADMLD010001484.1, read as the reverse complement.
TCCCTGGAATCTCACATTTAGTTATTCACTTTGATGTTTTTAGTAGGCTGTTCAAGACTAAACTTAGTTTTGTTGTTTTACAGCACCAAAAAAAGTTACATTATCAACTTTTCCACATTAATTAATCTCATAGTTCTTGATTCTGTAGCTCTTTAGCTATTATAGAATGGTTTGGGTTGGGAGTGACCTTAAAGATCATCTCATTCCAATCCCCTTCCATCAAATCAAATGAACTTCTGTTTAGTAAGAAAATCTGCCTTTGAGGCTTCTCAGCAAATTCAGACCAGTACAGACCTCATTTGTTCTTGGTGCAAGTGTCTGAGAGCAAAAGAGGGCAGGGGTTGGGAGTAGTTGTGGAACAGAGAAGAGAAACTGCAGGTAGATTAAAAAAAAAGAAAAATAATTAAAGAAAGTGATAATACTGGCATGAGTTGCATCTAGGATCAGGATATTTAAAGGGAAAAGTGTAATGTTCTGACTTAAAGAGAACTTGAGGAAATCCTTCCACAGCAATGTGTATCAGTATAAAACAGAGTTTAATGTCAAGGGATGCCAGTAATTGTACCATTACCTGTGCCAGTGACAGGCAATTTAAAGCTGAGCCCACATATTGATGGCCTTTGCATGTGAGTTCCCTGCCCTGGGTACCTTGGGGAGTGATGAGGATGTGAGAAACATCCCAGCCTCTTTCCCCAGGACTCTCCCTCTTAGGAGTAATTAGGCACAGGAAGGTGTAGGGAGGAGTAGGGAGGAGTAAGGAGGAGTAATAACCTTTTCTTTCTGTGCCCGTGGTGCAGGAGTCATTCTGCCCTAAGCCAAACACGATCCCTCAGGAAGCCTTTTCTAGGTGGGTTTCTAGCAGTGGAGTTGGCTCCCAGCCTTCCAGAAAGCCTTGGACACAGCAGGGATTTTCCTACTGTTTGCCAACTGTCTCATTTTCAAAGCTACGACAGAACTGGAGACACGGTTTGAGGAAAATCAATTTAGACCCAAGATGATTTAAAATAGTTTTAAGAGTAAAAAGCAGTGAAGAGCCTGTGCTGATCCTGTTGTAAAAGGTGTGTACGTCATACCTGCCACGAGCTCCACTAAGTTTTCATTTCTCTGAATTTCTGGCAGTATTTTTTATTTTTTTTTTAACAGAAAGAGCAGAAAAAATCCCCTCCAGCAATATATAGATACTTTAATCCCAGCAAATGCCTAATGGTATGAGGATTTCTTTGATGACATGAAAGATTTATTTAATACTGCTTTATGCTTTGGTAGCCCATCCAAGGAAAACAACACTGGTATTTGTGGGTTACATTTGAAGTTGGGTGGTTTTGCTTCCTGAAGTGCCATCGCAGAGTGTGTGAGTGAAGCCAACAACCTTTTTTACTCCTTCCTAAAATCAAACATAAAACAGGGCAATATTATTTAAGAGTAACAGCACATGGAGAACCTGCAGGAGTGAGCGAGCTAGGGTCCCCTTGGAGGATGATTCTCTTCATCCCCTCTCTCTACAACATTGTGGAAAACAGGAATTCTGCACGAGCTTTGCCTCTGTCCAGAATCTCCTCTCCTGCTCTGGGGTTTCTCTGCCAGCGAGCTGCGACTCTACCAAGTGTTAGAGAAACAAAAGCTCTTTCCAGCTCACATCACCCAGAAATAGCCTGCTGTCTAAAGGCCTTCCCAGCCCAGCTCTCTGCTCTCTATTTTAATGTCCCGCCCCAGTTCTGTGGGGAAGATCCTAAATCTGCCAGGTATTTTCTCCCCTCAGGCCTGGCCTGGGGCACCCTGTGGGCTGGGCTGCAGGATGCTGTGCCACTGCCTCCTTTCAAGGCACAGGGCACCAAGGCTGCTGCAGAGAGAGGTCAGAGCCCTTTGTGGCCAGAGATCCAAGGGAAATGCAGCTTCGCATGCTCTCAAAGACAAAATCTTGCAAAGGCTTTCAGGGCAGCAGATATGTAATATCTCAATTCTATTCTGAAGCTGTCAGACAAGAAAATAACAATGAGTCCCTGGCCTGATAATCACATTTGAAGCAGAAGGTAACAGAGAAAAAAAAAATACTTTTATTTCTGAGGAAAAAGGTCTGACTATGCTGGTTATATGCTGACATCCAGAAATCCTCAAGGAGCAGCCAGTAGACACTAGAGGGTAAAATGTGGGATTACCCATTTAGTTTACAGATAGCTGAATTCAAAACAAATAGTGATATGAAATTGCATACACAATGCAGTGTACTGACAGGCTTTCCCAAGGTGTGTTCTGCAGAAAATACTTTGTGTGTACTCTGTGTCATAGACACAACAGGTTGTGGGATCGTGGGTGCAGATCCACTCCTGGACCTGGCTCAGAAAAATAGGTGCAAGATTTTTGTTTGATCAGACCCATCCAAATTACTGGTGTAATCATTGGTTTCTGCTTACATGAGAGTTTCCATGGCAGCAAACATAATATTATTAATTGGCAGGAGAAGTAGGTGAAACCCCCAAAATTACTTGAAAATTTGTAATATCATTTTATTTCAACTTCCTCGGATCAGAAACAGCTTCTAGGAGATTTGTTAATGCATTTTCAAATACACCTTTAAAACTTTCCTGTTTAGTTTCAGCAACTAAATGCATTAGTTCCACCAGAACAGAATATATCTGAACACTCTGAACCCTGGAGCTCCCCTCCCTCATACATTGCTGAGAAACTTTGTGTTGGGAACTTGGAGATCACGGATGACACTATTCCAGCTACCTACATCAAAATTTCTTGATTGCTTTACAGACTTGGCTTACTTTGCAAATCCTGCAAGTACGTTTCAATCAAGCTTGAATTTGACTTAAAAATAAAAATATTTCATCCAAGAAATTGGATTTTTCAATTTATTATAACTTTTAAAAAGATTCAAGCTAGTGTGGATGACCCAATATAGTATGACTATGATGTTTTAAAAATCATCAAAGCAATTCTTTCTTATCATGTGAATTTGCTTGCAAGTTTGACCTTACTTGCTACATTTTCTACATGTACTGCAGTGCTTTAACCACATCATTTCCAGTAATCTTTCATGGCTGCAGCTCTACTTAGAAAGTCAGATGGATAATAGCATTTCATTGATGTCCCTTTTCTTTATACCAAACTAATTTGAAAATTGAATGCATTGAAGTTGCAGGAAAATTGAGGGTGAAGCAATGGCTCTTTTTTCCTATGGAAATTATTTTTGGTTTTTCTATACAGTTCACAAGTTAAAAGGTGCAGTAGACAGAATGATGTTCCTCTCTTCATCTGTGAAATTCAGGAAATGATAGCTCCTATTTGTGTAATCTTAGTGCTGTTGTAGGGAATCGATTGCTGTATGTACTGTACAAGTTACACTCTGGCATTTCCTACACAGATAAATTAAAATAAGTCTCTTCTGCACACTGGAGTGAGACTCGGAAGAGCAGATGACAGAACTTATTAAGGCTGTGAATTGAGTTAAAAAGGCCTGTGATTCCAGCAACACACAGAGAAGTGGTTTCTGAGGTTTCTGGATAAGATTGTTTCTTGTTGACCAAAGTTTAAAAAGCAAAGTAGAAAAAATAATCTCTTTTTTTTTTTTATACAACAGTTGGGACTCTTTATTCTAAAATTATTCTTCCTACATGACCCCAATACTGGTGGTTAATTCCTCCACTCACCAAGGATCCCAGAACCATGGAATAGTTTGGGTTGGAACGGACCTTGAGGTTCATTTCATTCCATGCCCTGCCAAAGGCAGGGACACCTTCCACGATCCCAGATTGTCCCAAGCCCTGTCCACCCTGGCCTTGGACACTCCCAGGGCTCCAGGGGCAGCCACAGCTTCTCTGAGAACCCTGTGCCAGGGCCTCCCCACCCTCACAGGGAAGGATTTTTCTTAATACCTAATCCCCTGCTCTCTGTCCGTTTGAAGCCATTCTGGCTTGTCCTGTCACTCCAGGCCTTTGTCCAAAACCTCTCTCCAGCTCCCTTGGAGCCCCTTTAGATCCTGGAAGGGTCTCTTGAGTTGTCCTCATAAGAGCCTTCATTTCTCATAGCCATATCAAAGAATAGTAGGGAATGTGTTATGAAAAATGCAGATTAACACAGCCTCGATCATCTCCTCAGACACTCTTCTCTTTTTTCCTGCAGTGTTACTGGCCCCAAGATACAAACACAGCTTTTTAATAAAAAACTCAGAGGCAAAGTGATAAGAGCTGAAGATTTTGAATTGGGAAGCTTAAAACCATGAGCTCCTGCAAACAATGCTCTCCATACAGTGCTTTATACTTACTGTTTTTACTTAATGTGTAGGTGCAGTCTTTGGAATAGCTTTAATGTTGTAATTACAGCTCTGCTGAGTGCATTGGGCTTGAGGCCACAGCTCTTGAGCCATGGTACCTATGAACCTGGTGTCTGCACAGGGTGTGACCCCATTAGCTGGGCAGAGCTGAGTGCATTGGAGTCACAGCTCTGCTTTGGGGAAATCTTCACCTTATTCCAATATAATTAAGGAAATCCAGGCTGCAGTGGTTCAACACAGTGTGTTTTATGCTCACTCAAGTAGCATTACAGGGAATTGCTGAAGAGGTGTATTAAATTCTCAAGGATTGTAATCTGGGACTTTGATTGCCAAGCAAAACACTGAGACGGATATTTGATGTCTTGAATGTCACATTTTTCCACTTGTAAAGATGGTATTGTCAAACAGGATAATTCACTCTTGTGCAAAAACAAGTCCTGTAAATGGAGTTTATATATAATAACTATTTAATATATCAAATCTTCCTACACTTCATGTTCTTGGCAGCACAGCTGGTGCTCCAGGGATGGGCCAGCTGTGACTCCGTGATGGGAACAGGCAGCCTGTGCAGTGTGACCAGGAGCACACATTCTGTGCTGGCCACACAGGCTGGGGGAGACAGGCCACATCCCAAGATGGGGTTTTACTCTTTGGATCTTTGTGCAGCAAGAGAAGAGTGAAATCTTTGCATCGTTCGCATGTCTCAAAAGGCAGAATGGAAATTCCCACTAGAACAAGGTCAGGATGATAAAAGCGACATGAAAGAGGGTCTTTAGAGAAGGATGGCATTGACAATCTTGGGCTTTAGAAGGAGAAAAATGTCTCAGGGAGTTGGTAATGGGACAGAGATTATATTTCCTATAGGTCACTGTCCCTGTGCCTGCTCGGATCAGTGGTGGTGGCTGAACATCACAACGAGCCTGTGGCTGGATTAGGCCGGCGCTGTGAATGTGCCGACTGTTCCAGCCTGTTTTCTTGTGGGATTATTCACATCTCAGAAATGCCATCTTGACGCTGACTAACTGCTGTCCCCATTAGCACTGTAAACAAGGAGGTCAAGGACCCAGCTGGAACAAAGGCTGAGCTATTGCCTCCTTTCAGGCTACACTGAGCCTGGAAGCTCACAGGGAGGATGCAGACCCTCTCTAAAGAGATTTCCATCTGCAAGGCACTCTTCTTAAAGGGCTCAAATGTCCAGCCACACATAAGAACTCACTAGAAATTAAAATAATGTGATTAAGAGTTTCAAAATGAGTAGTTCAGGCTCTTACAGAGAGAGCAAGCAGTGTATACCTAAGAGAAAAACTGCAGCATTATTTTCAGTGTTCTGCCTCAGCCTGAAAGAATTCTTTAAAAAAATAGTAATAGTATTTACATTTCTAATTTTGCACATATCTAATCCCATGCATTTGCAGGGACATTAGGCACTGAAATACATTCACTCTCATTCTCTCCTCCTAAACAGAATCTGTACTTTGTGACCCTCCCTGATGGAGAGCTGACTGACACCTTTTAAAGGGAGAATCACCTTGAATCTTCCAGCCTCTAAACTCTGATTTGCTGGATGAGACAAATTGTGTATGTTAAAATTTTGAGGGGAAAAAAAAAAAATCAGAGGGAACACTATCCCTTTAATTTCCACCCTAATGATGTCATCATCCCTTCAGGTTGCTCCAAGAGCACGTAGTGATTAATGAGTTAAGTAAGAAATAATGAGCATTTATTTGTCCAGTTGCACCCTTTTACTGGAACACAGAACAAATGCTGCTTATCCACTCATCTCTGAGAAGTAAATTAAATGCTTCTACCTCCAAACCCCAATGGTAATATTATTTATCTCACAGGGATGCTGATACAGACATTGATACAGACATTGAACACTGCAAAGCATTAACTGTTGGGTCTTTGGAAAGGACCTGAGTGCTGCACAGCCCAGCACCCCACCATCCTTTGGTGTCCACAAGTGCTCCCTGTCCTTAGCCATTGCCCAAGGACAGGTAAGAGCTGGAAATGGAAACAGAGGAGCTGTGCTGCTCCAGGACCCAGGATTAAATTGGGGTGTGGAGGCAAAGGGTCAGCAGGACCCTGCCACTTTTACAGACAGCTTGGGAGGGAGCACAGGGATCCCCATCTCACTCAGGAATGAGCTCTGGGATCACAATTTTGTCTTCATTGCAGAGAGCAGCACTTGTCTCAGCTGTCTGCTCGGGGGGATCAGCTGTGCTAGGAGAACTTGTGCCTCTGTACACAAGAATATCTGCTTGGATCCATGGAGCTATTCCTCTTCATTGCATAGCTGTAGATATTTTGGGCAGTTTCATAGGAGAAATAAGATGCAGGGTTAGGATATTTTTGGTCCCCTTTTTGGATCTCATTCACAGGTGGAGTGGTAATGGATGAAGCCGAGAGGAATGTGGATGTTCCTTGGTAGTGGCATGACCATCTCAGATCTTTTATTATTAATTAATTAAACACCATTTGAAGCTGATTTGGTTTATGCTGTACCTTTATCTCTGCTGCCCCTCCTGGGACACTGTCCAAGATGTTGGTGTCTTACAAGGAGCTGTCAAGCTAAGCCTTGCTATTCCTAGAGGAAATAGATGGTAACTTACACCTTGGCAGTGTCATCCCTGAACCTGAATACTTCCTTCCTCCTGATATCTACTCCTTCTTCTCCCTGTCCCATCCAGCCTTACCTGGGTGTTTAAAGATAAACCTGATTTTCTTGGTTTCAGGGCAATTAGCAATATATTGGGCCTGTATGGTTTGAGAAGGAAACCTCAGGTAAGAAGTGTAATATCAACATAAAGTCTAATTTTTCTGTCAGTGTTATTTTGGATTGATTCAGTGTGTGTGTCTGCAATGTGACTAGAAGGTTGATAAAGTAATTACCGTTTTTATGAATCTTGGAGTTATTATTCCCTTAGTACAAGCCCTTGTAACTTGTCAGCTTCAGGGGGAACATTCATCACAATTTTTTTTTTTTTTTAATGGCGACATGATATGAAAATGGCTTATGCAAGAAAATTCACCGTTACATGTTCTAATAACTACTTTCAATTTGTTCTTCCCATCAGCACCATTAAAATGCAAATACAAAATTATGATGTCAAATCATAGACCTAATCAGTATATTCTACTTTGCATATTATATTTGCTATTATTCTAGAAAAAATGCAAAATATATGAAAAGAAAAAAATCTCAGCCTAATTGTTGTTCACCAAAACAATGGCAAAAGACAGGAGAAAAGGAAAAATCAATGTTGTAAAAAAGAATTAGTCCTCTGTGTCAGCCATTGGCAAGTGTCCTTTTCAGACAGCAAAAACATCCCTGGAAAGCAATAGTTTGTGAAGTATTTGTTTTCTATTGAATCAGAAGAACATATTGACCCTCAAATTTGAGATTTTGTCTGATTTTCTCTGGACTATATTTCAATATATTTAAGCAAAATCATTTTTAAAATAATACTCCTGTTTGACTAGGGCAGTAACACATAGTCTGTTATGATATTTGTAAATTTTAACTTCTCGACACACATGAAACTTTTAAAGTATTCAGATAAATGCTAACTTTGTATCCATCTTCAATCAGTGAAAAGAAATTTCAAGGAAACTGGGCAGGGTGTATGCACAGAATGAGTGCAGATGGCACAGAATTAACATGCAAAAACAACCCTGAACAAATATGAGAAGAAAAACAGTGTTTCCAACTGCTAATTTGAGTTGTCCATCCCTGGGCTCTATGAATCCACAGGCTGTGGTGTAAAAGTAATTTGTTGGAAGTATCAACAGGCAGTTATAAAAAGTGATGTCAAAAACAAGAGTGGAAAACCAGGCATTAACCAGGGTTCTGGCAACCTGCTGCTTTTAAATGTGCAGACCCCCAAAACCTCATTCTGGTGATGTGTGACTCTGGCATGTTACTTAAAAGGGTTTTTTGGGGGTAAGAAAAACAGCACAAGAAAGGCAGTGCATTAGGTAATATTACTGGAAAGCTGGGTGAAATTAGAATCAGTTTTATTTTAACACCATATATTAATATAATTTCCTGTCCAGTTTGTTTTGATCTTTAATAGCCCCCCTGGCAGGTGAGCCTGCACATATCTATCATTTCCTTCTAAGCATCGTCTGATGGCAGCAATTATAACTTTATAAACTCCATCACTGGATCCTCCCTGAGAGACCCAGACACTAATGGGAGATTTATGAAGTATTTAAGTACTTGCTCTAGAACTGAGATCCAACAACCACCCTGCAGCTGCTGGTTTTTTGGCTACAGGTTACCCAGACATCTACAATCTGCAGAAACCCCTTGTTATTTTTGGAAGAGGTACCAGGCTCTGAGGGAACGTAAGCCTTCCCCACCTTTATGAAGCATGCAGCTGCTGGGACCCCACACCATTATAAAACCTACTGGGATCTTGCCAGAAACTGGTTTATTTGCCCCTTCTCCTGCCAGAAATCCCCAAGATCTGGCTGTGCTGCTGGAGTGAGTGAGCACTGCATATTCTGAGCAAAACATTACAAAAAATAGTGACTTCTCCTAAGATCCCCATATCTAGAAACACACCATTGCAGTAGAACAAGCTACAGTTACACATTTTAATTTTTATTTATGTTCTATTATACTTTTTTTTTTTTTTCCAAGACCATACATAAAGCTACAGAGCACACAGCAGGATTTCAGATTTTAAGATCATAGAAGTTCAGGTCAGGTGTGATTAAAGAGAAGAATTCAGATCAGCTGTGATTAATCATTTGCCTCCTCATTGGACTTGATGGAAAACACCTGAAGCCAGTAAGGATTTAGGAGGCAAGGGTGGACAAAGAAAAGCAGCAGTAGCTTTGTGGTGCTCTAAGAGAAAGCAGCTTCTGGGATTTAATCTAAGAAGAAGGAATAATCAGGAATATAGAGCAGTGCAGAATGAACAGGGTGAGTGATAATTTATATTTAGATAAAATACAGAGTTTGGAGATGAAAGGGGAAAGTGATTGTAGTTAATGGGCGGGGCTTTGAGTCTGGAAAAAGTGTTGCTTTTTATGCTTCATGAGGGCGAGGCTGGTAAGGAGCAGAGAAGAGAAATGGGAAAGGACACTGCAGAAATCTTGAGGGAGTGATTACACTGAAAAAATAACCAGTTGAGTGAAGATAAGGAAGGTGAGGCAGGGGATGTTGTCTCTGGTGTTGGTCTCCAGCATTCCTGTCCTTAGGGGCTCCAGAGGTCTCAGGTGTGAGAGCTGTTCTGCTCAGAATTCAATGCACTGCTTCTGCCCATATTATAAATTATTCTTGCTATTGGGTCTGAGGTTGCACTTGGGGGAAGAGCAAAGGTTGTTTGCAGTGATCAGAAACAGAAATGTGTTGTTCAGGTCTGTGGGTAAGAGAAATTAATTTGCTGTTTGCTTGCTTGGAGTCTGTGGAAGAGAGTATTTAGGGGGTGAGATGGGGTAGGGGTGGAAGGAGTTGGTTTATTTTTATGGAAGATCCATCCAAGACAGTTTAAATACAAAACAGAGAAACACCCAAATGTATTCTTAGCCATGGTTGAACTGGGATTGCTAATTGCTCTACAGAAATGGGAGCACAGTAGTGCTGCAATGACTGAGAGACACAGGAGGGCAAAAGGATAAGAAAAACCTGCCCTGATGCCATGGGGGTAACCTGGATGTGAGCTGGTGTTGACCCTGGTAGAGCTGATGATGTTTTTCAACCTCTGAAATACTTCTGCATTGTTTCTTTGAATTTGGCTGTGAAGGCACAGTGGATTTTCATGGCTTGAACCAGCTCAGAGGTTTATTTGTGTATTGATAAAGCTCATTGTGATAAGCAATGTTGTCTTTCTATCAGTTGGAATAAACCATATCCAAGGTACATAACTCTTAGAGAAACTTGGATTGAAAAAAGCCTGCATGTGTTACTGTGCCGTGTCAAAGAGCTTTTGCCAACCAGACCCTGTCCCTGGTGAGAGCAGGGGAGACTCATAGAGGTTCTTGGATATAAATGGATGGGGAAATGGTTTTGACTGGTTATTTGAAAGTGATTTGTGTGTCTGGGTTTTATCAATTGTGTTTCCTGAAGCTTGATGCAGCCACTTTGGAAAGCAAAGGCAGAGCATTTCTTCTCTTCAGGCACAGTGTGCTGTATCCACATGCCTGGATAACAATTACAGCTTTTCCACTTTGGGATATTCTTTGGTTCTGTGCACTGTTCAGTAAAAATCTTGTTCGTATTTCCCTGTATTTTGGAGAAGAGGTAAAGAGGCTGCTGCAATGACATAATTTAGTGAGTCTGGAACATAGCTGGGTCTTGGCCCCAAAATTGGTTAGATGAGGTAAATCATTGACTTCCATAGCTGAACATTTTGATTTACCTGCTTTAGTTTTCCCGTACTTCTCTGTATATCATAGACTCAGCATTCTCTCTGTTGCATAATATCTTATTTCAAGGTCAAACTTAAACTTGCCTCAGCCACTTCCTCCATTGTATTAAAATGAATGTTCCTGGCAATGTCAGCAAAATGCATCCATGTAATCAGCGTCACACAGTGGATCCCTTCTTAATCTGAATTGAGGAGCTGGAGGCTGAGTGGCAGCCCCAGAGCTGCTGTGCAATTTGAAATGCCAGGGTTACATCTCGGGATGTTGTAGTGTTCCCTCAAGTCCCAGAACAATCTAAATTGCTCTTCTCCTTTCCTACCTGTGCTATTCAGCGCTGAGCTTTGTAGGCCAGGGCTAATGGAAAATGTGTCTGCCCAAGGGAGAGGGGGAGTTTTGTATCAAGTACTTCCTTCCTTTTAAAGAAGCTTGACTGATTGCTTCTGTTAAAAATTTTATATAAATAGTGACGGGAGCATTCCTTCACTGAAATATCTGAAATCTGTAAGAAGTTCCTGTTTTGTGCACGGTTGCAAAGAAACATCCCTCAAATAGAGCTGTATCTTTATTTATTTGAAAAATGGAAGCTTACCAAACTTTCAAAACCCCCTTTTTATGGTAAATGGAAGCACAAATATTATTTAATATTTTTAAATAAAGAAAACAACAGCCTTTTTGATAGATTTTAATTTGAAGTAAATTGATTTTTTTTTTTCCCCCTAGGCCATTTCTGACCTTACTTACCTGTTGGCATTAATGCACTGGTGTGCTCACAAAAGCCAAGGTGGGACATTAGGTGTGACAAAAGATCCCTCCAATTTGCTCTAAACAGTTGTAAAGGATGTGATAACCACCAGTGAGAGATCTAGAGATTACTGGGAACCTCCAAGATAAGACTGTGTCACTAATTAGCTGTTAATTAAAATCTTGATATCTGGCCTGTATCCAGTGGCAATTCCAAACAAACTGATAACATCATTCTGTAGTGTAGTTCAGTTGTTCTAGAACACTTTACATGATTTTTTTTTTTTTTTTTACCAGCAGTTGTCACATGGCTAAACTGCTAAAACTATTTATTTGTTTATTTATTTAACATTTCTAGAAGATAGGTATGAAAAGGGCAGGGTAGGGCACAGAGTCACTCCATGGAATCATGGGCGTGATGGTGTCTCACCACTAGCTAATATTATAAATTTAAGAAGAATACCTAAACTTTGGTTTTCTTTAGAAGGACGTGATATAGTTGAAAGATCTGAAAACAGAACAATCAAAATCCCACCAAAAAACCCCCAAGTGCGTGTGCTGTATTTGTTGAGTTTTACTTCACCTATTTACCATCAGCTATTGCTAGTGTTTCACTCATTTTAATTTCTGAAAGGATTAATCAAGTATCTTGTATTGCAAGCAGTCCATAATGCCATGCCCAGGTGGTTTGTTCCCTTCCATCTTGAACAGAAGATGATTTTTGTTGGCAATTAATTCTGGTTGGTTTCTCAAGATAGATTTCACAGGTTTATTAAACTTTTCCATTAACTTTTTTCAGGGAGGTTTGAGCATCCTCCTGGAGAGATGATGAAGGGGTATTATTGGAAAAGAAGTTAGAGTTTCCAAGGTGACTCTTGGGTTGTTTTTATTGTTGTTCAGTACAAAACTCTGCTAGGAACAGAGACTGGAGCCCACCCTGACCTGTCTGATGGGCTCCTTGGTGCAAAAGCTCTCTCATCTGGAGAGAGAGGTGTTCACACCTGATTGGGGATGAGGTTTCAGAGGGGGAGTGTGGAATCCATAGGCAAAAGCCTTCCTTTGGTTGGTCTCCTGGGACAACTTTGGGTGAGCTGTCTGCTTTGGCTGAGGAATTTGAGAAGTCAGCCAAATGTTTTGATGTACCTTCCCTTAGCCATTAGGCTCCTAACAATTTGAAAGGGAAATAGTGAGATAATTCTTGTTTGTCTGGTGGGTGTTGATACCACCAGCCTGGAGGAGAGGACTCTGGTCTGAAACTGTGGTGTGGATGGAGGTGCACACCAATGGATTCAATCAGAGGAACCTGGAAGGAGCAGGACTTCAAACCCATACAGGCAGCATGCCATAAACTTTAATCCTAGGCCAGTCTTCCTCCAGTGTGTGTGCTTTGACCAGAAGTGCTGGGGTTTTTCAGGTGTCCCTGAACAGAGACCTGCTCCATTTGCTTGGGATTTCAGTCTCCTCTTCCTGGAGCCTTCCTGTGACATCCCTGATGCCACCAGGAATGAGTGAGCAGATGCAGCCTCTGCTGGCTCAGGGCAGGGTGTTGTTACAGATTCAGCAGGGCTCTGTTTCTCTGCAAGAGCACGAGCAGGGCTGGCAGTGTGACTCAGACCCTGCTGCAGTGACTGAATATCAGTGTGTGCACCCTGCTCACATCCTTGGTTTCATAAAGAATGTAACAAACAGTCTGAGTGGCCAGATACCTTTTTCTTTTCTTTGGAAACAGGACGCTGCTGGTCTTGCGCTGAAAGCTTGCAAAGGTTAGTGTCATTTTGAGCAAAGCTCTTTGTTTATTTTATGCTAATCCAATGAAAGTTATATAAAAGTAACAACTCTGTGGCTCCTCTGAATGTAATTTTGCTAAGGAGAACATCCCAACCCTTTTGAAGTCAGTAGTAAAATGTCACTGACTGGTTCAGCCTTTAACCTTCTGTGTATCAACCAGACCATGCAAGAAAATAAACTCTTCCTGTGACTTTGACTAAACCTCAGTACACACATGCAAGTTTTGCAGAACACTAAAACCAGGCAAAATGCAGCACATGTACTATTTATACATTGAAGAACTCCAATTTTCTTCAAAGCCAGATCTTCTGCAGTATCATACAATTACTTTCAACTGCTTATATGCCTTTACTTCCAGGACTTGCCTTAAATGTGTTTAAAAGATAGGAAGGAATTTCTACCAGGAGATAGCATGAAAGATCAAATATTTTCCCTGTCTTCATTTCCTTTATCTCTTTAGAAGGCTTAGAGACAGCAGCAGGTAATTTGGGGTGTACATTTTTGAAGAACATCAGCCTCTAGCTGTTCCCATTTTACCAAACCAAGATTTCAGAAAAATGTGGTCACTTCATAAGGATGTCTGACAAGAACTGCTTCTTTTGAGGAAAAAAAAAAAAAGCTGTTAGTCTTTATCTTCTATTGAAATAAAAACTGAAATAACTAAAAAGCCAAAAAGCAAAAAAGGAATAATATTCAGCCAACAGGGAATGTATATGGAAAGGTATAACCCTGCCAGAGGGGCTATTTCGAAGGCAGAAAAACACATTCTTGCCTGGCTTTGCCCTTGTCCAGCACAAAGTAATTAAAAAGAGGTGGCAGACTTGGGTTTGAAAACAGGAGGAGTGTGTGCTTGCAGCACTCTGTGTGTGTGCTTAATCCTACTTTTAAAGTTCATGAAAGTCCTTTCCAGAGTCTTATTTCAGAAAATATTATACAATCTCTTGGTGGCTTATGACAATTAGCTATGATTGCAAACAGGTCATCAGTTGTCCAGAAACCAGGCATGAAGTTTGTGTGGGGCAAGAATAGCAAGGGTCTGCAGGACTGTGAAAGTTGATTTGGAGGAGTGTGAGGTTTTTCACTCTAATGTGTTCTCATAATAAATTGATCACATAGCACATTCTTCCCCTTCATTTTTTCTCTCAGTGATACTAAGTGAGCATAATCAACACTTTTTAGAATGAAAATACTTGCTGCCACTCCAGCATTTTACTTAAAAAAAAAATGGGTTTAGCTTCCATAGATGGGGGCTTGTTTCCATCCCTATGTTCTTAAATATTCTGTATTATCAAAAAAAGCTACTTAAAAATTAAGGCAACATGGCTTCTCATTCCTCTATGCTCCAAATTCATCCTCTTCTCTCAGCTTTGTGCTGATGGCACCCCTGGGTGCTGGGTGCTGCAAAGCCTGGCTCCCCTCCAGCCAAGGCACTGCTTGGATGCATCTGGAAGTCCCAGGCTGTGTAAATTCAGAAAGGAGGGATCATAAACAGATTTAATAGCTTGTTTGAGTTTCATTTGTGTCATTGCTATTTTCCCCCATTGCTTTGTATCTGCCCTGTAAAGTGCAGTCCAGTAGAGCCATTAAACTCACTTATATTCACTGTGGATATTAAACATGTAAATTTGAAGCTGGTGAGAGGAGAAACAAGCGTGGTTGAACTTTTCCTCTCTCCTTTCTGAAATGGCACTGCTCAGGAGTCCCAGAAGGCTAAAGGAAGAAGGTAATATTTTAATTGCCTTGTATTTCTCCAGGAGATTAATAGTGCTGTCAGTGCAGGAGAGGGCATGAAGCTGAAATACACACAGGAAGATGCACGGCAAGAAATACAAACCTCACTGATGGCTCTGAAGGGCCAAATGCTGCTCCCCTGAGTCCTGTGCACTGTGGGGATTTAAGGCCAGCTGGTCGTGGCTGTGCTCTGCTGCACATGGACTGGATGGGGGCTGGGGGTCCCTTCCAAGTGAACTGTTCTATGTCACCTGCCCCCAGCTGCAGCATGAAAGTGAGTGTGCACATAAATATAGGCATTTGATCAGTAATTCCTGCTGGAAAATTCTTAACTTTCGTGTCAGGATAACATTTTTAACTGAACCTCTGCACCTCAGTCATTTGCCAGGGCATGGAGGAAGGAGGGAGCTGCTGTTGGAGCTGACTAGCAGGTACATTACTGAGGGGGTGTCAGGGGCTTTGGAGCTCTCTCCTGGATTTATTTGTAGCCCTGCTTCTAAATCTGATGCTCCAATTTCTTATTCTGAGTGGTTCCCCCCTCTAATTATTTTTCTGCTAGCATGAATATGCATCTCTGCTTATGGTAGAAACCTGAAGGGCACACAAATAAGTGGGATGATGTGCTGCTCTCAGTTTTTGGCACTTTTTCCCTCCAATATTCCTCATGTTGACTCTCAACTGATGCTGAATATTTAAAACAAACAAACAAACAAAAGCCTTATTGTAAGGGAAGAAATATTAATGATAGAAAACATCAAAATTTGCTATTTGGTCCTTGGAGTGTTTTTCAGTTCAGGTTGTCAGCTGGCAGGGTTGCTCAGCCCAAACAGCTGTTCCTGTTCTCAACTGGAGTCCTACTGCAGAGGGACAAACTGGATCTTTCATTGCTTGTATTTCTCGTGAGAGAGTGAGTGATGTGAAACTTGGTTTGTGCATTACCAGGGAGAAAACAGCTGTTTCCATGAGCTCCAGCTCCAGATTTCCAGTAATCTTTCTGCTTAGCCCTGTGTTGAGACTCTTGCTGCCTGCAAATGCCAGTGGTTTGTACAGCACAAGGTGTGTGCAGAGGGTGGGGAGAGCCTGCCTTTGTGGGTAAATGATGCCTTCAGTGCAGGGTATTGGATTTTTTTTGTGTAACTAATGGCTTTTGTAAGTGGAAGTTACGCTGCAGGTCATGCTCATTTCAAAGTCTTCAGTAAATATGTGTAACGGGGTTGGAGTTATTCCTATTCAGAGGACTAAGCATGTGTGAGAAGTGGTACAAACATTTCCTATACATGGGAATTGTCAGACATCTCTTAGATCAAAGGAAGAAAAGGCAGGCTACTTATGAAAATATATAGCAAAGCTCCTATTTTATTTGTCTTTTTTAAGAAGTGGAAGGATGACTCTGCAGAATCATCTACACTATTGTGAGGAAGTTCTAGTTACTCTCATGTTTTTCCTCAGCAGGAGAGATGGATGTGAGCTTAGTCTCCTGGTTTTATTCACCCTGGTGAATTCCAGTCATGATTCATTCTCACTAATGAGATCAAAACACAGAGTTCCCCTTCCACTAACATGCTCCCTCAAAGGCATTAATTTCTTCTCCTATATATATATATATATATTGCAAAGCTACAGAGCTTCACTGTGTTATTGCAGGTGCTTAATCAACCTTTGAGCTTCCAAAAAAAAAAAAAATTATTTGATTGCACTTTATGCCAAATGAATGGATGAGGGCTTATTCTGCAGCTCAGCTGACAGGAAAGCAGAGCCTGGCAGGTAGCAGCTCTCCCTGAGCACTGCCAAAGGTCAGTCCCAGGCTGGGTGTCGGAGCTGATGTAAGACATGCTGGTGGAGATAAGGGTGATGAACTCCTATTTTCTAGCTCAAGAAATTGATAGGGCAGCAGAACTGATAGAAATGTAGTGCAATGCCTTTCTAAATGGGCCTAAATAGGATTGGCACTGCAGAGGTGTTGGCAAATTACGGCGTGTTCACTTCTACCTTTGTGAAATGTTCATTGCAATTGGTTCTTATTGTTACCACAAATCACAAAGGATGGCCTGCGTATAGGGCAATTATTTTCTGTAGCTTGAACAGTCCAGGTTGTGGACAGTGCTGTGTTTAAAATATATATCTATAAAAAAATAAAATTAATAAAGTGGTGCTTTACAAACCAGTTGTTGCTTGATGCAAGTTAAATTCCAGCAGGTGTGTATTGCAGGTGAGGATGATCAACACTGTATGACAATCCTGTTTCTAATTTTCTTCTAATTTCCCTGATTGCTTATAAGTTAATTGTGTGTGTAGTGAAAGAAAGACTTCAGAATGCTGCTTCGTCAGTTAATTAAGAGTAAATCAACACATTTTAAAAGGTGGTAAAATAGTTTTTGACTTGTATTTATGGTTCTTGAGCTGCTTTTTGACATTTCTTTTTCTTCTTCTGAATTGTGCTCTGCAAACCTGTAGTGTAATTCCAGTTGGCTACTGAATGAGAAGTTAAATAACTGTTCACATAGCAATCAAGAGCTCCTTTTGTATTCCCAAATCTCTCAAACACCTTTGCACTGTTTTCAGAAGGAATGCTGAGACTGAGGGATGATTTGGTTCCAGTTTGCTAAGGAGTTTACATGAGTATATATATAATTGCACCTCTTTTTGCCAATTGATTTTATTACAGTGCTTAATGGTTTGTTGAATAGTTTATAGGATAATGAATGTCATTTCCTTGTATTATACTATAAATAACTTGGCAAATTTCTAATTAGGATAATCACGGTAGCTTTCTCCACTGCTGTAATCAAGCTTTGCTTTTTGCATCCAAGAAATAATGTACATCTATAGCAAGTTAGAACAATTATGTTTTTCTAGAGAGTACAAGATTTTGTTGATTGTATTTTTTTAATAGACTTCCCTTTTTTAATCTTAGCTCTGGTTCTGCTGAAATGATAATTAGCTCAGTTGGATGAGTTTTATTTACTTGAATATTCTGATTAGAAGAATGAATAAGACAGAACTTTTGTCCCATGTCAGATTTTGGAGTTTGGCTTTCTGTAGCATTGGAATACAATCAGGCATTTCCTAGCATAGCATATAAAGATATTTTACAACCACATAAAGTTAAATGCTTACTTTGGTTTCAGTTGTAATCTCTAAGTCCATTAATTATGGAAAGTAAAAATATAGAAAAAGTAAAGCAATTCAAGCAAAAATTTCCAGGTGTTCTAAGTACTACATGGAGTGATCTCCTGTGTGGGGGAGCCCAATGTGCCTGACCTGATGTCCAGTACAGCTTAGAGATGCTCAAGAGTCCCAGCTAAGAAGGGATGGCACTGCTGGAAGGCACTTGAAAGATTATCCAGTTCCACCCCCTGCCATGAGCAGGGATACCTTCCGCTATCCCAGGTTGCTCCAAGCTCCATCCTTGGACACTTCCAGGGATGGGGCAGCCACAGCTTGTCTGGGGAACCTGTGCCAGGGCCTCACCACCCACACAGGGAAGAATGAGACATCAGACATGAGGACAGATGGAGTTGTGGTTAAATCCCCCCTGCCCGTCCTGTGCTGCTTTCTCTTGAGTGTGTTCTCTTTTGTCTGTTTCAGAAACTGTTGGTTGGAAGTGTTTTTCAATTAATACAATTAATCAGAAAAAAACCAAAAAAAAAACCCAGACCTTTTAGGAAGAGATTAGTCTTGCCCATATCTGGAAAGCCATACCCCTTCCAGTGAAACATTTTCCTGAAGGAGAGAGTCCTTAGGTGCATGAAGGAATTCTTGAGGAGAAGAGTCTAACTCCAGTTTTTCTCTTTTGAGCAAGAAACTGTTTTCTACCACTTACAGCTTCATAAAACATTCATAAAGTTTCCTTCTTACCGTATTGCTATTTTGTAAATGATGATGGATCTACAGAAAGGCCAACCCCTCTTTCCCACAGAACCCAAAAACCTAGACAGATTCAAATTTATCATTTCCTCTGGTACTTTTGTAAATGTAACCTAGTTTATGTTAAGGGCTGCCTGGTCTCCTGCTTCTGCTATAACTGACAGTGTAAGTATCCATTTCATTGCTGAGATTCAGAGCTGTTAACGTGGCTTTCAGCACAGCACAGAATGTTTCTGCAGCTCCTTTGCAGGGCTCGAGCTGCTCTCTCGCTCCAGTTTTGCAATTATGTCATCAAATACAAATCTAAACATATGGCCATTTCTATAAAATACAGAGCTTGAGGAAACTGCAGAGAGCAATGATGAGTCGGAAGAAAAATCCAGTGGAAACAGAGTTAAATGTCAATGCCTGCACCGTGCCTAGTTAATATTTCACAGAATGCTGTCAACTTGTTATGGAGCCCAGAGGATTTATACATTTTTCTGACAGATGATCATGATTCCCATCAGTACACTTAATGCCAACATCTGTAGGGTTCTACCTAATTTGGGAAACAAATATATTCTGTCCTCGTCAGAAAAGAATACTTTGTATGTTCCAGGAAATGCTCATTACCTTGGGGTCATTGCAATTAAGCAGAGGACAGATTTTTCAAGGGGTACCATTATATTTCCCTTTTGGCTGCTGTCTTTAAATGGAAGTTGGCAGGTGCCAGCTCCTGGTCTTGGCATTGCAGTGAAAAAATGCTTTTGATCATGGGTCTGAGTAAACAC
This sequence comes from Phylloscopus whistleri, assembly GCA_017589585.1. Lineage (NCBI taxonomy): Eukaryota > Metazoa > Chordata > Aves > Passeriformes > Phylloscopidae > Phylloscopus > Phylloscopus whistleri. The sequence goes on along the minus strand of JADMLD010001484.1, from coordinate 3,829,152 downwards.
ATGAAAATAAAGTATAAACAGGGTCATTAGGAAAGTTTTGGTCATACTGTCTGTGCTTTATGGGTGAGGAATGTTGAGAATGTATTGTACACAACAGCTTTATGTCCTAATCATCACTTTCTTTAGGCTCCACTGTATTTTATCATTATTATTTTATGCCTTTATTGGTCATTAGGGAAAAATTCTCAAAATTAGGTTTTCCAACTCTTTCTACATTAAATCATGGCCGGTCTAGATATTAAGGACAACGACACCTGTATAAACATTCCTTTTTCTTGAATCTCTTCTACCTTCTACAGAGCTGATGAAGATCTTCCTATCAACCTCTGTTTCATGTTGCTAAATAAATAACTTTCACTTGATCTCTTCTCTTGGTGATCTTTATTCCCCAGATGATATTTCAGCAGGCTGGAATTCTAAATTATTTATGTGGGTGTGATAATACTCCAGAAGCTATGCTGCATGTTGGTGCACGGATGAGTTTTGTTTAAATAAATGCAGTTGTGTGATACCAGTGTAGCATTACTGCAAGCAGAAATCGAGGTGGAGGAGGAATAGAATTCCTTCTCTAAGAAGCACACCAGAAAACCCAGGGAAGACAGCCTGCCTGGATTAATGATGTATTTCCATGCCTAGAGCAGGAAAAGTCTGGCCAGGAACTATGAAAAATGATAACAGGATTTCTCATGAGCTATTTGAAAAAATAACAGAAAAGGGAGAAGATGGGAAATGTTAGCTTGGGTTTGGTAAAGGAAAAGAAAAGACAACTTTTCAAAGAGGCCATTACTTCTAGGTAACTCATAAAATTATTTTCTTATAGTTTCTGTAGTTCTGCAGATTTCTGCTATTCGTCACTTTTAAGTTATGTAAAATAACTATATTAAATTTGGTGGTTTTGAATTTTAATTTTTACAGTACTTAAGGCAGTTACCTTGAGGGTTGTGGGGAAAATCAGAACTTTTCATGAAGTGGTCTCTTTTATGTTGGTGTTTTTCAACAAGACTATGACTAGAAAAACTTGGAAGGATTTTACCCTTCCACAGGATGCTATTGGGGCATTTTTAAAATAAAAAGTTTGCTTTTGAGTGATGAATGTCCTGCTATGTACTGAAATGTCAGCCTTGAGAATGTCTTGGTCCTGTGTTCCTTTGACAAAATGAGGAAGCACAATGGTGTCTACCAGTGAATCTAATCAGAATAAAAATGAACTTGCAAGCCAATGGAGTGAGTCTCCCCCACTTTATTAGAAGCAGCATTGAGTTAAACAGGAGCAATCCTGCATTTGGGTTGGAATGATGAATAAGACTTCAATTTCAAAGGTGTTTTTTTTTTCTCTGTCTACTTGATGCAAACTCAGTGTACCACTGATAAAAGATTCCCTTTGACTCACCTGCTGCCTCTATGGATTTGGATGTACAGAGGTCCAGTTTCTAAGAGTATGAAAGCTGTTTCACACAAGGTAGTAACTCCTTCATCTGCTTTTTGTTTTGCTTTCATGTTGTTAATGTTTAATATTTTTAGTTGTCTCTATTTTCCTCTCTTTCTTATCTACCTTAGCATAATTTCAGCTAGTTTTATCTTCTTTAAGAGCAGCCCTGCTACTGCTGTCCTTTTCCCTTTTTAGATGAGGGAGAGCTCTTTATTCCCATCAATTTGTCTAGGGCATCCTTAAATCCTGAAATCACGTAATAGGCTGGGGAAGAGACCTTTAAAGGCCATGTAGTCCAACTCCACTGCCAGGGGCAGGGCAGAGACATCTTCAACTGCATCAGGTTGCTCAGAGCCCTTTTCCAACCTGACCTTGAAAGTTTTGAGGGATGGGGAATCCACAGCATTTCTGGGCAACCTGTGCTGGGGCCTCACCACCCTCACAGGGAAGAATTTCTTCCTGGTATCTCATCTAACCCTGCCCTCTGTCACTGTGAAGCCATTCCCCCTTGTTCTGCCGCTCCAGGCCCTTGTCAGAAATCTCTCTACTTTAGCTCTTGTTTCCAGGCTGAACAACTCCAACCCTCCTGAGCCTTTCTGTCTAGCAGAGGTGCTCCAGTTGCTGATCACCTTTGTAGTCTCCTCTAGACCCCATCTGAATCACAAATAATGTCACTTGGTGGAAATGAGAAGGGAGAAGGTGTCCAGTGACATTTGGGCGAGCACGAAAAAGCCATGAGGACCAAACAAGGTCCTTGTTGAGGCCAGGCACAGTCAGGGAGAGGAACCATGAGAAGTGATTTTCTTGCAAGTGTCCAAAGAAAACCTTAAAGACCTTCTTTTCAGGGGTGTAAAACCAGTGGAGTTTAGAAGTACTCTGGAAACATGGATTTGTAACTCGTTCATCTTTGTAAATTGTGAGAGCTTGTACAGTTCACCCTCAGTGCTCACAAATCCAGGAACCTTTCTGCTGCAGAAGGTAGAGTTTGTTTGTCCTGGCAGATTAATCTCTGTGGGAGGTTAAACTGCTCACATGTCCACCTAAAGAGGGAAATGATGGATCCAGCTCTACCTCCTCACCCTTCATACTGCATTGTGTCACGTCCCTTTTAAGCTGAAATCATTCCCAGTGGGATGTTTCTGATGGAACAAAAGCAAGGGAAAGTGCTGCCCCCAATGTGGGCTGGGGTAAAATGCTCTTCTGATGTGGATCTCCACCAGCACAGCAGGAGATAGAAAGAGAAAAGTGGCCAAGCCAGTTTTAAGATTCTTTGTTTTGTGAGGCTGTCTGTGGGTAGTTTGCCTGTTGGTGCCTTGGTCCATGGTGTGCAGAGATCTCAGCAGAGCCTTGAATCCTGCTGGGGCTCTGAGACAGAGCCCCTGGTGTGCCCTCAGGAGGCCTCACTCTGCCCTTTCAGGGGCTGCTTAAAGCACGTCAATGTTCCCAGCTGGAGATCTTGGGAAATTCATGATCACCTATATTTGATTTACCATCTTTTCTGGCAAATTCTAGTAATAATGATAAAAATATTCCTTGCTCCGTTTATCAGAGCAATTAATAAAATGCTGTTTGACTAGAGCATCTTATCCTGGTTTTATTCTGATTTTTGTTGATCAAATGTTTCACAATTTTGAAGCCTGTTTACAATACTACAATGTCATCTTTCTGTTTCCTCAAAAGGCACGTTTCCAAAATGCTTTCAGATATCCAGCCATTTTAATGAATACCTCAAGGGATCATTGAAATATCTTTAAACAGGTGGTGTGAGTTTAAAAAGTCTTCCCCTGTGTATCCATCTGCATTCACCACCTTAGGTCATCTTCAATATTCATGTTTTCTACCTGGAATGCTGGTTTTGTCCTCAGTGATAACATGTGATTTTCTTCAAAATGAAGCATATGGTTTATTTTTCTTGTCAAATTGCCCTTAAAATCTCTTGGGGTTGTTTTGTTGTTTTTGTTTTTGTTTTGTTTTTTTTTCTGGTATTTGTATCTGCCAGGATTGGAAGACTTATTTTTGCCTAAACTATCTCAATATTTCTGGTAGTGTTCATTACTAAGAAGCAAATTACACAAAAAAAAAATATTTTTTTTTTTATTTTTGCAGATACACAAAGCAACTTTCAAACAGCCTTGGCTTGTTGCTGGATCTTACCTAAAATTCCCTGCCAGCAACCATAAATTTAGTTGCACAATGCAATCTTTGGGAATATCTTCAAAATCCTTCCTGTGGTTTCCTTGAGGTTGTGGTTGGTTGGTTTGTTTATTTTGGTTTGTTTTGGTCATTTCCTCCCCTTCCTTTAACAGCACTGCAAAAAATGGATCTAAGGGGAGGGGAAAAATACAGCTGTGTTATCAGTCAGTTAAAGGTAAATGATGAAAAATGATTAGTCTATTAATTCCTAGAGCTCAGTTTAGTTAGACTTGGTTCAGAGTCAGTGTTCTGCTACGTGAACTTGTTTCACTTAGAGTTTAAAGGAACTAGTTGCCATGAGAGAATTGTTCTTTGTACTCATCAGCCCACAATGGCTTAATGAGAAATAGATTTAAATATCCTACAAAAGTCAAAGACTTTGAGGGAACACCAGGACTTCTCTTAGGCTGGGAGGATTAATTTCTCTGCTGATCCCAGAGTTTAGGTGGAGTCAGGGCAGGGAGGAGTTTTCCTCCAGCCATGGTGCACTCAGCAGTGAAGTGTCTCAATATCACCAGTGTGATGTGGCTTTGGGGGAGCTGCTTTAGTGGCAGTACCCAAGCAAAGGTGGAATAGTGTCTCCAATTCAACTCAGGAACTAAATTTTTACCACACTTCTCAAGTTGAAGTAAATGCCCAGGTCTTTGGAGCCATCTTAGGGATTCACATGCCTTGCTTACCAGTGCTCAAACACATTTCAGTGGGTCATAACTATAATTCTTGATTTATTTCTTTTTTTATTATTTTAATTGATTTTTTTTAAGTTTGATTTTTTAGTTAGAAAAAGAAAAGGTGTCACTGTTCTGTCACAGGTGTGCTTTCTGTGAGACGACACTTTAAATCTACTTGAGTGTCATTATTGTAGAGACTCAAACAGTTTAGATCTTAATTGATATTAATAGGAATAACCCTCAATGACGTGAACTTGGCAAGCCAGAAATTGCAGCTGTTCTCAGCAGTAGTGGCAGAAACAAAGATAATTAATTGTTTTTCCCTGGGAGATATATTTAGATTGTACAAACTAAATATTCCATTCCCTGAGCCCTAACTCAGGCTTGTATTTGTTCTGCAAATACAGGAACTGAAACTAAAGTTAATATTTTTTGACTGTCACACCATAATGTGAGCTATTGCAATGATTTTTGAGAAATAAAGTATTTAAAATATTTATTACACAAGTCTTCCAGTGATAGCTCAAACAGTTGGTGTTATGTATTTTTGTTTTTAGTATAAAATGAGTAATAATTTGATTTTTTTGCAGATGTTGGTTTATAAGAACTGGCCTCAGCAGTAGTGTGCAAAGGGAATCATGTTGGATATTGCAGAGCACGTGTTCATGGCAGAGTTTTAGACAAACAGTGTTCCTGAGCGAGCACAACTTCATTTGCTAAGAACTTGCAGTCAGCATTATAATCCTCCTGGATTATTAAAGAATACATCAAGGTTCAGTTTTGAAGTGCACAGGGATGTGTTAATGGCACTGCAAAATGTTTATACCCATCGTGCAGGAGGCCTCTGTCTGCGTTATTGATTGCCAGGCTTTAAATTCTTTCAGCTTTGCTTAAATAAGAGTGGGAAGGAATCTTCACAGATCCTTCCCCTGTCTCAGCTGCAAGTGGGCTGAGCCACCTGGGGAGTATTTACTTCTGGTCCTGGTTCTTGAAGCTGTAATAGACACCCCCACAAGAATGTATATTCATATGCTCTAAGTGTGTGGTTTTTATTAACACTTATTTTAATAGTGGTTGTAAAACTCAGCAGTTAAATGCAGTTCTTTAAAGCGCTGGCATTTCGAGCGAGGGTTTCTTTCACTGGTTATTTATCTCTGCAATAGAAAGTCTCTGGCGTGGGTATAATTTTGTCTGCACTGATAACATCCACCTTGAAAACATAACATGCATGGGATGCTCTGTTGCTTGCTACAACAGTAATTTCCTATTACAGGTTTTAAATCTCTGATATCTTAAAAACGTGGAGCTGCCTCCAGGGTTGGGCTGGACACATGGGCAACAGCTCTGAGCAATGCAGGTGCCCTTTAGCACCTCCACAACTTCCTCCCTTCACAGCCAAGAAATGAGGCTTTATTTCCCCAAACTAATATGGCACTAAGCCATCAAACTAAACATTTACCTTTGTGATGTAAATATTTCCTAAGCTCAGCTTCTTTCAAATCCTGCAGTTATTTGCGCTGCTCAGCCAGAGGCATGGACTTTGCAGCAGGAAAATATGTTCTTTATGAATGGGATGAAGCTCTTTTCTTCACTGCGTCTTAAATGCAATCTAAATGATCCATCATGCTCTGCACACAGCAAAAGCAATAGGTATGATGAAAGTCTGATTACATGTAATCAGCAGCAGTAGTGATTTGAATGTTTTGTCCTGTATCTTCCCTCAGCCTACTGCCAAGAAAAGCTACTGCTTTAGTGTATTGAAAGCAGCTACTTGAGTTCATCAGCTGGGTTAGTTCAGAACCCCATTTCTCTGGACTTCCCTCTTTTTTTTTTTTTTTTTTTTTTTTTTTGACCATTACATGACTGGAATATCAGCTACTTTGGATACTCATTAAGAATATTAACAGTATTGCACAACCAAGCCTGGGATTCAGGTCCACAACTTCTTAACAACAGTGGATTTGAGAGGTAAAACTTCTTTTTTAAAAAACTGCATGTGCCCTAAAGTACAGAGAACTGTTCGTAACAAATCCCCAGCTGGGGGAAACTTAGAAATGGGATGCCACTAAAAAAAAAAAAAAATCAACAAAACTAAGAAGTATTGTTATTACTGTGGTCATGGATCAGGCCAAACCATCTGTCTTTGGAGTGTGTGTACATACATTCTGCAGGAATTGTTAAGGATTGTGTCTGCTCCAGTGATTTAGCTCAGTTGCTGAGAGTGTGTGGAGCAGCTGTGAGGAATACCCAGCGCAGCACCACCAGAGCAGTCCCCTCAGTAATTCTCTGACTCCAGCCCCCTCACAAGTGAAATCACTCTGCTGCAGAGCTCCAAAGCTGTGTCTGTCCTCTGGGGAGAATTGCCTGCTCGTACGCTTCTGCATCTCTTTCTTTCCTGCTGCTAGAATATAATTAAAGTTGCTAAAAATACATGCTTTCTAATATTGTTTTTTCTGTGTAGGCGGCTGCTGTTACTCCGTTCTCAGGGGAGGAGATGGTATAAAGATGAATGTCAGTTAACTCTAGTAAGTGGTCCATATTGCACAGGGATATAAAAGCTCCTTATTTGTGGCCTGATCCAAAGTCCCAGGAAGTTTTTTAAATTGATATATATATATGTGTACATATACATATATGTACATACAGTAGAGTCTGTTGGCTGTGTTAGCTTTACAAAGTGGTTTGGTTTTTTTTTCCCCCCCCATCAGAAGAGAGGATTTCTGAACTGAAAACTGCCACTTTCATGTTAGCTGTGAGAATTTACACCCTCAGTGCTAAGGAAACTGGTAGAACAAGCGGGGCCATAATTACTGTGCTTTTACAATACCAACATTGTACCTAATTATGGTTTTGTCTACAGAGCACTCTGTTTGTTTAATAATCCCAGCAGACACAGTCTGAGCGTATGTTTTTGCATCACCTGGATGTAGCTGGGAACAACTGGCACCGCTGTCAGGGAAGTGACAGTTGACAAGATTTTACCTATTTTACCGTGTAAAGCCATGGCTTACCTGTGCTATGCATGAAATCCCTTAAGGGTGAGCTGGAATCAGCATTTAGAGGCAAAGCAGCTCAATGCAAAGAGAGCCTTTGTTCACTTTTTGTGTGGTAAAATCAGGGCATAATTTTCTTTTCACAATCTCAGCAGCTCGCAAAGCTGGTAATAAAATCCTCAGCACCCCTGCTGATGAAGTGAGATCTGCTATTGCTAACAAAGTTAAACATCCATCATCCTTTTGACCTGCTAAAATTATTCCATCTGTAGGTTTGATCCTGAGTTTACCACCTGTCCCATGCATTTTGGTTTCTATTTAAAGATGACCACTTTTTCTGAATATGAAGTTTTTGATTTCCTTTCCTGCCTCCTCAGCCATCATTGAAATTGTAATTATCTTTTTCTCACATATGGAAAGTCTCAAAAATAACTTAAAGATTTTTGGATAGAGAGAGGACAAAGAGGAGCCTGACTGTATTTGTAATGGATTTCCTCCAGCCTGCTCTGTGGTGAGACCTTCCCCTGTGAAACCCGGGTATGTCATATTTGTTCAGGTGTCCACCAACTCCTTGTTCAGCATATCAGGGTTATGAGCCTCATTTCCATGACTGCAGTGGAATTTCTAAAAGTTAGAGTTTTCTTGGCCACCCTTCAGTCCCCAGACTCCAGGATAGATTGAAGAAAGCAATTATGTTAAAAATTAAATTATCTCTTCCTTGGTTTTGTGCAACTAAAACATTTACTCTGTGTGTGTAATCCTGCATACCATCCTATTGATTCTGTTCCTGATGCTGTATTTAATTTTCTAATTGCCTGTTTGTCTTGACCATCCTGTGTGACACAAGTAGCTTCAGGGATAGCAGGGATTGAAAAAAGAAGATAACTGAGGAAAGCCTTCCCACAGGAATGCTGCCTTTGAATTAAATGTTTCCTCCACAGGGGTATGTGGGACTCCTTTGATTTTTTGTGAAGTTTCCAAATGTCTTGGCAAGAAACTTTTAAAATTATTTCAACTGAGTTGGTTGATAACATTATATCCAAAGTCATCTTTATTTCCCTTGTATCTGTTTTGATAGCTGGTCTTTTACAGATTTTTTTTTTTTTATAGTAGTCAACACTTATGAATTACAATAGAACGTCACATTAATAAATCAAAGGAATAATTATATAAACTGATGGTTCCTTGGATTTTGTTTGCCTTTGAATAATTCAATGCTTTATTTATATATAATTGTTTTTCAAAAAGATGTTTGTTTTAAAACATTCTATAATATTTTTTATGATTTTTTTAGTAATATTTAATAATTCTGAGTGATAGTACTTGGTTTTCCTGCATGATGAGCTAGTGGTGACTGTAGAATGCAACTTAGGACAAGAGCTTGTTCCTGCAGTAAAGCCCTTGACAGAGAAGGGTGACTCTTCGCTCCCTTTAAAAAGAAAGGGTTTTGCTATCAGTCCAAACTTGAAGCCTATAATAGTCTTCTTATCCTTTTATCAGTCCAGCTCTTCTCCTTAGTGTCGAGGCTTTGGCCATTTCCTGTTGTTTCCAAGCAGCCAATGGGCAGATGGGCTCATTAATCCTCCTGTGGTCACTCACGGCTCACCCGGTGCCATTCCTGCTGTCCTGGGCACGGGGCAATAAATCCAAGCAGAGAGGGTTCCACCACTTGTTTGTAGGTAGCTGGGTGACACCAGGCCCATATCACATCTGTCCTTCACTTTGATCCTTCTTTGTAGTGTGGACTTCTTGGGCAAAATGTAAGCTGCCCTGCAAAATACCATTTTGAATATTTTAGCAGAAACCTTTTGCTAAATATTGCGTCTTGCTGCCTGTGAATAATATGTTTGCCTGTTCAGAAAAATCACATTGAAGACTTACTGACAGTAGCAGCTAAGATCACAATGCATTGCTCTCTAGTGGTGTGAAAATTACTATTCAATGTCTGGATTTCCAAATTACCCTTAAATTATTGGTCTAGGATAATGCTATCAAGAAAGTCCGACCTGAACTGCAGAAGAGCACAATTGTAACTACTTTCCCAACTGCTAAATTGCAATTAAACCTATATTAAGCAACCCTTTGGTGTGCCTTTTACTTAATTCTTATAATTTAACTTAGAACTGTTGATTGTAGTTATTTAAAGTAACGGATACAATTTCAGTAGAGTCCACCAGAATTGTGGAGGCATTTGTAGGTTTAGAGGCAATTTTTAAAGGTTTATATGAGAAACAGCTTATTTTTATTGCAAGTTTCTAATATTACTAATATATTTTTAATATTTGGTGATAACTAACTTGAATAAAATAGTTAACCCTGGTAATGAGATTTTCCTTTTAGTTCTTTATGTAGATGCTATTTAGAAAGGAATTTTAGCTTGGTTTTCCGCTAGTTCTCTCATCCTTTCAATAACTGAGTATAGTTTAAAGTTGTGTTAGTATTTAACCCCATTTCCCTCTAGATTAATTATCCTAATACAAAACAAATGTGTGTTAAACATATGCAGTTGCTTACAGAAGCAGATTTGGCTGTTTCATTTAATGTAAGTCTCTTGTTGCACAAAACAAACCCGTCATATTTAAGATTTCTTTGGTCATTAAAAATGAATTATGTAATAGGCTTCCATCTGCTATTGAAACCTGTTCATCATTATTTTGTGTCATTTTAAGTGGGAGCATTCTGAGAAATGCTTAGTGACAGCAGGCTTGGCTTTCCTGGCTGTGAGAGCAGGGTAGGACATGCTCTTCCTTCCTTTCTGGCTGCAAAAATGAATGTGTTGCCTTCTGAGAAGGTTTTCTCCAAGAGTTTGTTTCTCACTTCTCCAGCCTTGCCATTTTCTGCAAAATTCTGTATTTCATTTTTGCTGTTAAACTGTGTGCAAGGCAAGCTCCTCCCCACGTATCCCCCGGCCCGTTGCCTTGATTGCTGTGGGATGAATGCAACGCTGCCATCCATCAACCCCACCCCTGTCTGGGTGACACTGATGGTGCTCAGCAGAGCAGGCAGCATTAAATGATTGGCAGTGGAGCCTCACAGGAGTGGGCAGGGAAGATGGATGGCCCCGTGCTGCCGTGCTGGAGTGGGAGCTGGGCAAAGGGGATCGGAGCCCGCCAGGGCAGATGTGAGACCTGCTGGAACAGGAGCCAGGCAGGGCAGGAATTCCACTGCTCCATCCAAGAACTGCGTTGTCAGCCTGCATTGTGAGGGAGCTGGACTGGGGAACTTCATGAGAACAAACCACTTAGCTGGTAGAAGATTCTATGATTTCAGGATTGACCTTTTTGGTATCCTATCCAAGATGTAATTTTTGGATGTGACAAAAGGAGTAAGATTTGTGCTTGAGTTTGCTAAAACAAACAAGCAAATAAAGCACCAATGCTAACACAGCCTCAACATCCTCCTCCAGGGAAATAAAAGAGAAGGTAAAGAAGATAGTTCAATTCAATCCAGATACTTTATAGTTCCTTCCATACTGCTTTTAATTTTTTTTAATCCTTTATGATAACTTATTTTCTCTGTTTTCTCAGTATAACTTTGTTTTCCCAATTATGCAGTTATCTAAGTTACATAGATCTTATCTATTTCTTTCGTTCATAAAGTTATCTATACTTTAAACAAAAACTGAAAACTTAACTTTTTCTCAAAGAGATGATAAGCAGAGCATATTTTTTTCTTAATATTCACATAATCTTCTCAGTATCTTAAAATATCGCAACAGTTTATGTGCTTTTCCTTCCTCGTGTGGACAGATGCCATTCTATTAGGGTTTGAAGTAATCAAGTGAAATGTCTCTGTTATGTTTTACATGGTAAGAAAACTACCAAATTAAAACAATGACATCACTGATTACCCTTTGATAGATGAAATTTATCTAAATTAATTATCTTTAAGTTTTTGTCAAAAACCTTCATATGTGGAAATTTACGATGATAGAACATCTGCTCAGCAGAGGGCTTATCAAAGGTATTGTAATAAGCTATGTAATGAATGTTTCAGCTTTCAAAAGAGAAAATATTTTCTGTGGCATTTATTTAAATAATTTGTCTCAAGTCAGGATTTCCATCCCACTTTAAGAAAAAGAAGCAATTTTGCCGTGAAAACATTAGAACTGAATTTGGAAGCTTTACAACTCAGAGAAGAAAAAAGTGTAACTTGGAAATATCTAAGTTCCAAGAGGTAGCAGAGAGAGGAGATGAAAAAGATTCATTTGAACTCCTGCTTGGAGGCACAGCGAGTGGCGCTCTGTGGCGAACCGGGTTTGAAATCGGCGCCGGGTGACTTGTCCTCAGTCCCCATCCGTCTGCTCATTTCTTGTGCTTTTCAGGAGTTTGTCTTGTCAGACCTTTTGGAGGTTTGATCCTGGGAGCAGCTGAAAACCTCAGCCTTATCTCCGTTGAGCTTCCTGATGAGGCAGGAAACATGTCTGTGTACAAGAAATGTATTATTCAAGTCATTGCTCCTAGAATTCCTTTTTTTCTGTGAAAGTTTGTGTTGCTTATCCAAGTGTATAGGAGGTGTCCTTATGGAAGAGCTCATATGAAGGGTCTTGCCAAGATGCTTGCAGTTCCTTATTTTTTTCCTCCTTATTGTTTTTCTCTTATTTTTTATTTCTGTATATTTTTTAACTTTTTCAAGTCTTCTGTCACAACCATTTCTTCCTGTCAAGTAGGAAATGAAATTATAATATTATGAACACGCTATGATAATGCAGGTTAAAGTGGTGGAGAGGCTCAGAGGTTTTCACATTCCATGCAGATGGGTTTTTCAAAGCCATCTTGTTCTTTGACATGGGAAAGAAGGAAGGGTTGTTTCAGTGGAAGCCTTTGAAGGCTTTCCACGTGTGAGAACATTTTTGCTCGTGTTCACCCTGGCACTGGCTGTCAGCAACTGAAAGGGCACCTTGTTGACTCCGGTACAGGGCTTGTCACTCTTCACACACAGAGGGAGAAGTGATGGTCACTTTGACCCTCCACCCTGACATTTACATTTAATCCACGTCAGGCTGTTTGGAAAGACCACTTCACCCTGGGGAATGTGTTTGCCTGTTTCCTCCAGCTTTCAAGGAGGTGAAGGATAATTGTGGAAAAAAAAATGGTTCAGAGGGAGCTTGTTTGGCCTTCAGCCTCCTTTTTTTGTAGGGCTACTGGGAGCAGGAATTGGCAAATGGCAGGATTGCAGGTAATGTCTTTCTATTAGGGTCTGTCTATTGTGTTAGAGAAGGCACCTGGCTATTCTGTGGTATTTTTGAGCCATTAAGAAGCATAACTATCATGTAATTTCGTAGTTTGCTGAGATAGGTATTATTCTGTGACCCTTTGCTGATTAGATAAAAATGGCTCAGGAATATTTGGGTGTTTCTCATTATCTGAGTATTTCCTAAATTTCTCTGTCCATAGATTGTGGCAAGTTAGGTCTGAATAACCCTCTCTTGTTCAAATCCAGGAGGGGACTTGAAGTCACACACCCTCCCCCTTAACGTAAAAATGTTTTTTGTCAAAGAAAGAGCCAAAAAGAACAAGGAACAAGACCCTCCCTAAACTTATCACCTGCCCACTTCCAAAAATGCTCCAGGATTTTCCTCAATCAATGGATATTTCTCATCTTCTTGTTAGTACTGACCTCTATCAATATTTGCTGAATCTGATCCATAAATGACAGTAGCACAGAACAAGTCCAAAAAATAGGAGGAATTCTTGTAACTGTGTGATGTAAATAGGGAATTTGAGCATGACTATTATGAACTGAGAACTGGGATGTCTGATGTCACTCCACAGTCTCCAAACAAGATGCCTGTGACCTTGCTGGGTGGGAGATGTGCAGACTGAGGAAAGTTTGCACATGGAATTTAAACATATGTGGCTTAAACTGAGCATATGGTGCTTTTACTGACAGGTACCTGTGCGTGTGCCTTGCCTATGGATAAAGCAATTAGCTGATTAGTAAATGCTGAGTAAGTGATAATTGTTATGCCAAGAGCTGAATAAATACACATAAAACACCCATATTCCTGTTTAGAATGCTTCATGTGAACATACCAGCAGCTCTTTAAGTCCCTCTGCATTTTGGAAGCAGAAATCAGGGTTTGGTAGATCTAGTGAGAGATTTTTGGGTTCTGTAAATATAATTTCATGACTTTGAACACTGAATTACACTGAATCGGTTAGGACAGAAATAAATGGCATCAAAATCATATTTTTATACCCTGAATGTAAAACTCTGTTTTACTGTTTTGCATGACATCTCAATGATTTTGTCTGTAGTTTAGTGTGGCTGAAATGTAAATATTTTACTGTGTGCTGGGCTCTTAAAATGTAGATTTAACTCCAAAGGTATGAAAGGTTTGAAAAGTATTATATAAAGTCTGAAATTCATAAATAGGAAATGCTGTGCATGCTCTTTCTTCACATCTCTCTTTCAGTTACAGTAATTTAGGTTTTGGCGTATGATGAATTCTGTCATAAATTAATACCGGAATATACTTTTCAACTTTGGAGTAAATTTTGCTGAAATTAATCTGGAAACCCTCCCATGTTTCAGTGAGAGATCAAAGAAAATCCCAAATGGAAAACATGCTTTTGAGAGGGGGGAAAAAATAGTTCTGAGTTCTTAAACTCTTGTAATGAAGATAACTTAATTAAAATCAAAGCAAAACTAATTAAGAACTTAAAAGTTCAAGTTTTTGGTTGCATAATATCCCTGAAACATGACAGAATGGGTTTATTATCATTGGTAGAATTCCTGGTCATGCAGACAGGTGATGCCAGTGCATCCCAATGGAAATGTACAGCTGGATTGCAGTTTCCTGACCACTCCTTTTGGCCTTTCTGCTCTTGTTAGTCCTCCTGCTCTTTTGCTTCTGGGAAAAAAAAAATATTTTTGGCAGGAAATTCTCCTTCTCTCCTATGAGTTTTTTTTTCTGGTATGCAGCTGGGGACAAACTAGCTATGGTCTATCAGTTTATCATTTTTGTTCATGGATTTTGTGGTTCATTCCTTGATCTCAAGTGGGGAAAAACACCCCCATGTTCACAAACACATTCACCTAGTCTTTGTGCATCTTTTTTTCCTTGAAAATGGAGAGGGAATTGAAAATTTCAGCTTTTTTTTTTTTTTTTTAACTTGAAACACAGTGAAAATATTTTTTAATTGCAAAATTAAATCAATTTGTGAGGCATTTACTTCACATTGATCTTAAGCTATTGCTCTAAAAGCTTTAAAATATTATGTTGTGATGATCTCTTATTCTTCAACAATGATTCCCATTGTGATTGTATCGTATCCTTCAAAAGCTTCTCTAGGAATGAGCTTTTCGGGTTAGCATGCACATGTGGTTTTTCTGAATATTTAGTGAAAGCCTAATGAGCAGGCTCCCTGCTCTAATGGATCAGGACTTTATTAGGCTGAGTTTTGCTCACTTTGAAGAGCGTTGCCATATGGGAGCTTTGTTTTTTTCGGGCTCTCTCAGGTGCTCTTGGCAGATGGAGCTGGAAATGCTCGGAAGACAGAGCACCAGGTAACTCCCATCCAGGCGGCTGCGGGGTCACCAAGACCACAGCAGGAGCCTGGCAGATCCTCAGAGAGCCAAGCAAGGGACTGCTGGAAGTGGGAAGCACAATTCTGGAATTCAGCAGCTTCTCTGGGCACCTGGTTCCTTGACCAAGGCAGTTCTAAATTAGATTCCCAGTGAATGGTTTCCAGTCTTGTGACAGAGCTGGAGAACTCTCAATTATAGCAATGTGATCTCCTATAATAGTTCTTTTCAAGAGCCCTGTTGACCTCCTTTTCTTCATTGCATTCCCTCAAATAGGAAGGGTCCAGATCCCTTTGACCCTGAACAGTCCATGTGATCACAGGCAGTGATCTTTATCCCTAGTTACTTAGGTTATTTAGTTAATGCAAGTTTACAGAGACAAATGCCTTTTTAATGCAGGAGCATTCCTGGTCCAGGCAGACATCAGTCAATCACTGCTTTGTCTGCTCATTGGTTGATTGGTTTCTTTCCCTTTTTCCTGTTTTGTTTTATCATCATAATGGAATTTTGGTATTTCCAAGTTCAGTGTCATTTCATACATTATAATTCTAGCTGTTTTCCTAATGAAGATTTTGAGCTTTGTCCTCTTTAGAAAATGTTCATCTTAAAAACAAAAAAAAAAAACAAAACCAAAAACAACAAAACCCAAAACCAACATTTTTTTGGCTGTGGGAACATTGACTTTAAAACAAAGGCACCAGGTTTTCTTTTTCTTTTTTTAAACTTTCCTTCTAAGAGGCACTGCCAGGTGTTTGCAGCATAGGATAGGAGCATAGGAGTAGTATCCTTAGGGAGGCAAAGCTTTCATTTACCCATAGAGGGATGATTTCTCACCATCTGCTCTGTATCTCAAAGAACTGGGATGTTAAAAATGTGCATTTTCCCATCCTCTGGGAGCTTTCCTGCACAGCTCATGGATTACAGAAGGGAAAAAGTGTCACTGAAAAGAACTGTTTTACTTCTGGGCCATCATAGACGACTATTTTTTAGCAAGAGGGTTGTTGTGGTTTTTGTTTTATTTTTTTAAAGCACACTAATTAGTGAGTGTTCATGATTAACCGGCCAGATTCATTCTGTAAAGATAACAGCTGAAAATAAAAATCATTCCATAGTTATGCTAAATAATAACATTCGAGAAAGCACTTTCAGAGCCAATAAGACCCTGAGGTAATACTAAACTGCTTTATTCTAAACAAAATCTATTTTTCAAAGTGTTTTATAAGTTAGGGGTTTTTTTCACTCTACTGAGTTTTTCTCAAGATAGAGAATATAAAAAGCTTACATCTCCATAATTTCTGTATTGTTGCATAAAATGGAAAGCAAGAATTTAATACTATGGAAATAGCTTATTTTTTCCCATTTTTAAAAAAAATAGTAGCAAACAAGCCTTTTTTGAAGTACACACACTCAGCTCTGAGCTCTGTGTGAAACTGCTTTTTAGAACTTCTTTATATCCTGTTACTTAGGCTATTTTCATAATCTTTGCCCGAAAGGGGAACAAATGCAAGATTTTTTTGCATAGACATGTGTGACCATCTGCAGATTGGAAAGAAGCTGTTGCACTGGGGAAGGGATAATCACCCTGCCAGGTTTTGTTTCAGACAAGATTTCTGTTCTATAGGTGTTGTACATGTAGTTATTTTGGGGAGCTTCATGTAGAACCAGACACTTGTGTGACCTTGAATGTAGAGGTGTTTTCACAACTTTACATTTCTATGTTTATTCAGTAATATTTTTTCACTTAGCTGTCAGTTCAGAAATCTTTCTAAATAAATAAATAATTTTGTTACTCTTAATATTTTTTTCTTTGATGAATGATCATTGCAGGTCATGATTTATCACTGTATAAATAAGTGAACACATTTGGCAGTGCTAGTTTTAATATTCCCAGGTCTGTTGGAAGCAGATGTGCAATGCACAGAAAATTACAGTTCGTCCTGTAGTGAAAGCAGAAATGTATCATGGATTTCAAGAACACTCTAAAACCAAATTTTATAGAGTTCTTCTGTGTGTTTCTTGTACTACTCTACCTCTTTGAAATGCTAAAACTTGCCAAACTCTCTCCCTCTTTCTGACTTCTAGGATGGTTTTTCAAGATGTGCTATCAAAGCAAGGCCTTTAATCATCTCCCTGAAAGCTTTAAGCAAAACCACTCCATGTAAACTTATACTCTTAATTATACAGTTGCTCATTTTTGCTGTTGAGGGGAAGGAATTAGATATAACAAAAATCCTTTCATTCTTGCAGGCTTAAAAGAAGTTGTGGTATAGTTATTTTAAGAAACATGAAATCTATCTACATAGTAGTTGAAAATTTGGCTTGTAAAATTGAATGGTGTCAGTAGTTGAGAGCCTCACCTTAGAAATGAGGAAAGGAAATTATTAAATGATAATTTCAGTAAAGTATTCTTGTTGTTTTCTTTTCCTTTAGTAATAATACATCCCATGGCTTTTGGAGGAACTAAGCCAATGGAAAGATCTACAAGTGGATTGTCTCCTCCTTTATACTTGGTTTTATTTCTTTGTGGCAGTATTGACTGCAGTGAAGTTATTTCTCTTTTGTGCCAGTGTAAGAGTAATGAGGAAACCTTTTCCCAGCAATCTGCAATGTAACCTTGTGGAAGACACTACTGTAATTTATATATTGATAAAATGAATATAATATATTGCACAGAGGTTTTGTGAGCTTTAATTAATATTAGAATAGTTTTACATTGAATAATGATGGAATAGTCTTGAGTTAATTAACTCTAGATCTCAAGGACATCAGCCTGTGGTGGTTGAATGCAGCAGATAGTGTGGGTATGCCAAACTTCCAGAATTGCCCTCTTTTAAAAGCCATTGTTTTCAAGGTGCTCCAGTGTTGACTTTAAGTTCTTTGTTTGCAAATTTGTCACACAAACTACAAAATAATTTTTATATAAAATGGAGGAAGGGTTTGGTCATTAAAATGTGTCTAAGGAAATAGTTGAACATAGATACATGTATTTAAGTAGAACTTTGCTTAAAGGGACAAAAATACGTCCTTGAAAATTTGATTACTTGAAGCAATTTAAAAATATTTTCTATGGCAGGAGAGGTGAGTTGGGAACCTCCCTGCTGGTGACATGACATTAAAGCTTGTTGGTTTCTATCTAGTGAGCAAAGCTAGTTCATGGTGAAATATTTAGAAAAATGCAGATTTTCTTAAAATTTTATTCCATGAAATTAGATCATGGTGATGTTGTTCCTGTCAGGTTGGAAGGGTGATGGGCAGCTCTCACTGAACCCTCAGCTGGATGTTAGAGTGTTGCCCTGGTTTTCTCTGTTCTTTTCTGTTTTTTTGAAGTTCTACTTCAGCCTTCTGTATTTACCTTTTGCAATGGAGTTTCTCACATGATTTTCACATAAACAACCTATTGTTGTTGTAATTGTTCCTTCATGTGTACATTCTTCTCATAAGGAGGAGACTGTTGATGAATTGTTGGGTTGACCAGTGTGGTTGGAGAGGAAGATTTTCTTCCTCCAATCCATGATCACTGTTGGAATTCTATAAATATTGAGGTCTGTAAATAAACTTTCCATTTTTTGCTTTGGACATCTCAGTGTGTGAGTGTTGTTTCTTTTGTGTCGTACTGCGACATCAGAGTTTCCTAAGTAAGGGGATCAGGTACCACTAAATTATTGCTTCATATTGTTCCAATCATTTGCTTTGATTTTTGCTCTTTGAATCATTTCATTTTCACTTTTGATTTTCATTGTGCCTTTTATTCTTTTTTTTTTTTTTTCCTTCACCTCCAACCATTTCACTGTAACCCATTCTCATTTCCAGAAGAGCATCCCTTGTGTGACGTAGGGGAGTTCCTGTGCCATGATGGTGTCACTTGTGTGTCCTGGCACTGGCTGTGTGACGGGGAGCCCGACTGTCCCGATGATTCTGATGAGTCCTTAGACATGTGTAAGTAAAGGAGGAGCCACTCTTTTATTTTATCTCCCTTTGAGCTGTAACGTTTTCATTCACACTGATGGCACAACAGAAAGGGCAGATTCTGTTTTGGTTTATAAACCGTGTGTGAATCTTCCTGCCGAGGGGAGCAAGTTACATTCTTGGTGTAGGTGAGAGATGGGAGAAAATGGACGAGATGAAGGTGTTTTGTTCTTGTGCCACTCTGTAATGAGCGCTGCCACTGGAGCCTGTGTGCCCTCTGCTCTCCCCGAGCTGTTGATGGGCTGAGAGGGGAGAGGCAAAGTCAGGCACAGGGAAATGTGCTCCTCTAAATACATTGAGGGGGACGTGGGGTGGAAGAGAAGAGAGCAAAATATTTTCAATACAAATATGAAAAGCATACAAACATCAAAGGGAAGTATGAAAGACGATGTGAGAGCTATGAGGGGGAAATAAGCAAAGAAAGGAAGATGATGGAAAGCTTTAATAAAACATATTTAATTATAGTGAAGGCCTTGTTGGGGTTTTTTTTCTTTTTTAATGTGGCTAAGAGCTTTTGAACACCAGAGTAGCAACCTTACAGACTTTTTTCTTATCAGCCTTGTAGACTACTGATGAGGTGTTATTAAATCTTAATGTTCCCTTGTTTCCTCTGTTCTGAGGAAAATGAGGGAATTTCCTGATTTTATCCCCAGGATAATCACTTAATGTAAGAGAAGAACCATGTATTTTGTATCAAAGCAATACTGACAATCAGGAAGGCTGGAAATGGGGTTTGCTGCTCAAAGAAAAGAAAATATCAAACATCAGACAGTATTTAAGAATCTAATCTTTCAAATGAGGGACAGAAGCTCAAGATGTCTGGGAGCCATTTGTGTCTGGGCAAACACTGCAGTGCTGATTGCAGCCTTCCTGCTCTGGCACTGATGGGAAAATTGCCTCGGGGGCTGTGGCCAGGGTGCTCTGATTAACCACCTTCCACACACTTTGGGGCTCTCAGCAACAACATCCTGCAGTGGGAAGCGTTGGGTACAGCTGGGGTTTTGATTTCCCCCTTCTCTGATGTGTTCTCAAGCACAGCGTTAATATGCACAGGTAAAAGTTTTTCTAACTAATGAACATCGAGATAGGAGCACACAAATGGTCACACACAGAGTTCTTAACTTGCCACCTGATACTCACCATGTAGTTCCAAATCCAGCAGCTTGCTGGATGCTCAGGTATTTTCCTCTTGAGAACTTTGCATGGTTATTGCACTGCTTTGTTAGACCTGTGTTCAGCAATGCCATTAGAAGTTGCGGCATATTAAAAACGTGGCATTTGGAGTTTATTGATGGCTTGAAGAAAACAGGAGGGAGTGGGAAAGAGAGTCTACACTTTTCTAACATCAGCCAGCATGCTCCTCTCAGAAATCCCTCCCGCTTTGTGAGCAGTCTGTCAGATGCTTTCCTTAGTCTGTCCTAAGCCAAAGGTAGGGGTCAGCACCGTGGATCTTCTGGTTATACAGAAGGAAGGTGTTGGAATCCTCATCCTTTTCCAACTTCCATGGCCCTTTTGCTGCTGCTTAATGAGGTGCCTGGGCCACAGCTGACAGTGTGGGCTGAGATAATAATTGCCTTAGGTCTGCTGCCCTCTCTCACCCTCTCAGTGCAGCTCAGCCCAGGACTGAGTGAGACCCAAGTGACAGCGCTGGGATGTTGGGTGAGACTTTGTTACATAATTGCTCCCAATTTTGTTTTCCACTGGATGGTTCTGTATTTTTTTTTTTTTTAGTCAGCACAATTTGCTGTCAAATTGTTGAAATATGTGTGCCTACTCTAGCTTCATCAGGTGAGTTGTTTCTCATTAAAAATGAATATGATGCTCCTGAATTTTCCTGCTGATACTTTGCGCCACGGTGTCAGTAGGAGCTTATAAATTACATTAAAAATATTCTTATGATGTATTTGGTCCCTGGTGCTAACGCCAGGGATGCAGCACATTCAGTTTTTGTGCACTGAGTCATGTGTCTGTTTGTTTTAGATGAATTTGTCAGCTCTTTTTTGACTTACATATGATGAATTATTTGGTGTAGCCTGACAGATATTGCTAGTTGTTCCTATAGCCATAAACAAATGGATTTTGATTGATTTTCTGTGGATTTGTGCCTAGTAATAGGGTTTTCTGGGTTCTAATAATGTGCAAGCATTGATCAAAGCTTTTCCTGCAAGTGGAAGTTCTTAACTTCTCTCCTGTGGGGATTTTAAAGTGTAGAAAAGGAGAGAAATTCTCAAGCTGCAGCTTTTCCCATGGTGAGAATATGAGAAGTCTTATTAGTCTCATTGCTCAAGCATCTATTTACAGAAAACCTAGAAAAACTAAATATCTTTGTGAGCAGTCTCCTGGTGGTGTTTTAACCGAGTGTTGCAATAGAACCTAAAAATTCTTTGGCTGCACAAACACACATGATATGCCTGTACCAACGGATTTCCTCAGGGAACCCACCTGAAATCCTACAATCTAGTTCCTTTATTAGTGTTTGTAAGGAGATCTAGGATGGGACAGAAAAGGGGGAAATGGTGGAGTCCTTAGTTATTGTTGAATTCAGTGTCTGTTGGCAAAGGCTTGGGCAGGGCTCTGTGCAGGCACAGTTTTCTTGAGCTTTCAGGGGCTGTGGTGGAGGTGTCCTGGCTCTGCCTCTGTGTTTTTTTTTCAGTCAGCAGAAAGCTTCTAGTACCAATCTATTCCCCGTCTATTTCCCACCTTCCTCTAAATGGTCTCACAAACAGCTTTGTAAAATCAGAAGTGAACTCCTACAGCACCTACACTTGTGTTCTCTTCTGTTTCTTAGCAGCTGTAGTTTTTTCTGCTGTCTGAAGATTCTGATTTTTACAGTACCAGGGAACCTGGGTCAGTAATTTATAATGAATAATTTAGTGAACAAATTCTGTTGCTTTTCTGTTCCAGAGTTGTTCATGAGAAAATTGATTTTTGAAAAAAAAAAAAAAAGTATTAATAAAACTCTTGACCAAGTAATTTTTACGCTTTCTTGGGTGGTCTCTCAGTTGTTCATTTTTTTTTTTTTTTTTGCAAATAGTCAGGATTCAAAAATCAATTTACTCAACTTAATCAGATGATGCTGGGTTCTTCAGTAGGCTAAATCAGCAAGCTCACTTAAAATCAATAGAACTTTATCAGCCATCCCAGAATCTGGCCAGACAGTTTGGCTTTTGCAGATATCTGTGAGTCTGGAGGTTGATGTAAGTGTTCAGAGGGCCTTTCCATTAAAAGGAAAAATAGAATGGCTGCCTGCATGTGATTTTGGTGAGACACCTGACACCTGAGACAAATCCATTGTTGAAAAGCACAGAGTTTAAAAACAAAACAATTGACAACAATTTGTATATTTTTATTATCAACTGACTCCACTTCTGCCAGATGTAGGCAGTTGCTACTTAGAAACATTAATGCAATACTCATTTTCTTGGGGATGGGTTTTAGTGGTGTTTTTTGGGGATTTTTTTGGTTGTTTGTTTGTTTTATTTCTTGTGTTTTGATTGGATTTTTGGGCTTATTTTACCATTCTTGCCACTAGTGTTGGTCTTAAGCTGTAAGTATTTGCCTATCTCAGCAACTGTAAGTAGAGAACTTAAAAAAAAAAAATTTTTTTAAAGATCCAGTTTAAAACATGGGGTTTTTTTGGGTACCTGTGTGTTTTGTATTCCACAATTGTACCTCTCAATAACATACTTGTACTAAGTAAGCCACACCTGAGGAATACCATGGTTTCTGAAACCAGACAAATATTTGATGTGATGTGCTATTACCTGCTTTTCTCCTCAGCCTCCTACTAACAGAGCTGAAATCTAAAAGGTTCATTGGCAAATTAGTCCTTCCATTTCGTACTTAAGGCTTTTTTTCTGTGTGTTTGCAGCTTCAGAACTCACCTGGCTTGCATGTTGTTCTCAAATCTCAGCTCACCAGTGCTTCTCTGTCAGAATGCATTCTGCCAGGGTGAGGTGAAACAAAGGAGCAGGGAGAGGAGTTGCTTATTTTCTGTAGCTTTTTTTTTGAAACTGTGCACACTGGTTATGTTTGGGTAATGTAATGCTGGGTGCAGCAGTTCCAGCAGTGGATGTTGGTTGTCTCTCAGCCATGGAGAAGAGGAAGGTGCTAAAATAGTATCTGATAGGTGCCATGGTCTGATAGGCTTGAGGTCTGGAACGAGGTTCCCCTGAGCTCCTTTTGCATCCATCTGTGGCAGAACAGGCAGCAGAGCTCTGCAGCAGCACAGCCACTCATTAGAACCATCTGTAACCCCAAGTATGCTTGAATGCCATGAATAACCTGTGAGAGGGGATAAAACCCCACAGTATCAGATCTCCCATTGACAGAGCAGAGCTCCAAAAGGAACTGCCAAGTCCAAAAGTGCTTGTCACTCATTTATTTTAGCAGCAACAAAATCCTGAGAACATTTCACTCCTCACAGCCAGACTGGAACTCTAGTCTCTCCTATTGTCCTCAATTGCCCTTTGTTTGTGATCCTGACACTGTGGATCTGGTATTTGAGCTTTCCTAAATGTTACCCAAATACTGTTTGCATACCTCCACCCACACAATTTATTTGTGGCTGTCTGGCCCTGCATTGAAGGAACTCTGGTTGCCATTAATAAATCATCAAATTTGAATGGTCCCTGTCTCTGGAAGTTTGACTAGATGTACCTTACTGTAACATGTTGAAATTATTTCTGATAATTATCTTCCTCTGGAGGTTTAGGGAACGTCAGTGTCTATAATCATGATTAAACTGAAGTTGGAGGAGCAAAAGAAATGCAGCAACCAGAAGTGCCTTGTTTAAAAGCTTGAGTCTCACTTTGTTTGCTAAAAGTGTGTCTTTCATTCTCTGGGTGCTAATTATGGGAGACTAGTTTCAGAAGCTTAAAAATTGTTAATTGGGTACCTCTCTTGTAGTTCTTTTACCAGCAAAGGATAAGATAATTGGATGCAATGTTGCTCTTGTGGTATGAAACAATAAAGATAAAATTTCCTAAAGCTCCTAATTCTTTTATGAGTAGATTCATTGAAATTCAATAGAAGCTGGGATCCCAAACCACTCTTTAGTAGCTTTGGAAATTCCCAGCTCAATAAATAATGTGCATACATTGAAGGTGCACTGCCATGAAGCTGCTAAAGGTAAATTAAGACAATGCTGGACATGAGGGGAAAATGTGCCCTTGTGTTTTCACTCTTTGTAATTTTGGTGTGTGTAGTTACTGTTGAACAAGGAATCTGGTATATAAAATACCTTTTTACACCTATTTTTCAGCAAGATATTTGAACTTCTTGCTGGCCAGATATTAATTTAATCTGCTTTGAGATGATGAATGGGTACTCCCTTTTTCTCTCTGCATCATGACTGTTCCTATCAGTAGTGTAAAGCTTCTAAAGCTATTGTAGGAAATGAACCACAGCAAAATGACAAATGTCAACAAATTTTATCCAACTGCTGTTAGTCTACATAAAATTAAGTTAAATGCTTAATGCAGCAATGCAATATTGCCAGCTTTTATGTTAGCTGGTGAGAAGTGTTCCTGAGAGAACAAGATGAATGTTTTGAAGGAGTATTAACTTTCCTGATACCATTTTTACAGACCCGAAACAAAACACTCTTCTCACTGAGGCTCTTCTTGCAGTTTACCCTGGCAAAGCTGCCGTGGTTGGTGGACACTGGTAAAGAAAAGGCTTATAAAGATATTTTTAATCTGGCTGGAGCCTTTGTCATCCTATTTACTGGCATGTAACCTGTCAGGGCTGCTGTGCTTCCAGGTAGTTTGCTGTTGTCTGCTGGAAAATCTTGTTGGTTGTGACCTGGGCTTCAGCTTTTGACTTTTTTTTTTTTCTCCTTACTCCATCATTTGGGAAAACAGAGAGCTCAGCCCCTCCAGGGAAGGCAGTTTTGCTGGTGTGATGGGATTGCTGATGTTCTGATGGGTAACAGGATATTAGAGCAAACAGCCTGGAAAGGATGGATGTGGCTGGTGCCCTCCAAGCCCTTTGGGAAGGTTACAGAGAAGCCCCCGTTGAGACCAATCCTGCACTGCCAGCAGTGTGGAGGAGCTCAGCCTGCTCCACTGTGGTGTTTGGGGCTGCTCTTGCTGATGCCCAAATGCCATCCCATCAGGGATCATTCTTGGAGGATGTTCCTGCCTTTCCCTCCACTGATTCTGCTCCTTTTCCCTGGGCTCCCCAGCTTTGGCTGCTGGGGAGTGCTTGCCTTGGGCCAGGGGATAACTTCGATGCTTCTGCATTTACTTTCTGCCACAGCCAGCATGCAGGCAGTGCTGTTGAGGCTCCAGAGAACATTTAGAGGCAATTCCTTTTTATAATTTCCCAATGGGCTCTAATGCTACTTCTGAGGCATAAGCAAGTTGTCCCATCACTGGGATGCAAGCGTTTGCCTGCTCTGCATAAATTAGTTTATTCACTTTTTTTTCAGGGGGAGTGACTTTAAATACTTGGTGGGATTAGACAGTGTCAGGTGACACCAAGGAAACTAAAAATTACACCAGGCTGAGCGTAAGGATCTTGGAAGAGCAAGGTGTGAGTCTGTGCAACTTGAATGAGAAATGTAGAGAGTCTCATTCCTGGTGAGTCAGGCACGGCTGCCTGAGCTCTGAAGGGCTGGCAACAGCAGCATGGCCCCCAGCAGCTTCATGAAGTAATGGGCTGCAATTACAGCTTTCTGAGCAAAAAGCACTTTTTTCTTAAATAATTATTTACAAGTGCCCTGCTACACTCCCTATTTATTTACAAATAATTATTTACAAATCCCAGCTACATTGGGATTTTGTAGGAAATAGAATTACTTTCTTCTGCTAATTTTCTTTAAAGCATTTTAAAGACTAAAAATACAAAGCTACATTTTGTGTCGTTTTTTGTTGTTGTTATTTTGTTTTGTGTTCCTACTTGATTTTTCTATTCTGTGTATTCATTTCACCTTTGGTTTCCAGTCTGAAAGTTCTTTAACATTGTCCTTTACATAGTCCAAACCTAAACCTGTTCCAGCCAAATATAATTACCTTAAATAGCAGTTGAAGACTTTGAATTTTATTATCATTCTGAAGTTGATGTGTTACATATGCAGATATTTAAACAGTTATTTATGCCTTGCCAATATAAACAGTTACATTGACTCTTACTGTAGGCAAATAGTTTTGGTAGAGTGAGCTCATTTCTGGTGTGCTGGGAATGATTCTGGCCTTGCAAATATATAGCAGAAGATTTGTGTGGTGCACAAAAAGATTAAGAAAGATTTGCTTTGTTTTTTAAATGCTTTCAGTGTCTAATAAGAGAATATCCTTATAGAAGATTTTCACTTCTATTCAATGAAGTGTTGGAGTTTGTCACCATCTGAGTACATAAAATGCAGCCTAATGCATAAAATCAGATTTCATTTTGCCTTTGCACATGGTGCAAAATATTCAAAATCTTTAATTATGGATTTGGGGGGTGGATGTTGTCAAAAGCACAAATTTTCTAGTATACTTCAAAGATGACAACTACACAAGGAGGAATCATAGACCTGTTATTGCACAGAAACTCGGCAGCCCTGGCAAGAGGTCCAGGATCAAATCAGTGTAATTTCAGTGGCTCTCTGGCTGCATATTTTCCTTTGGAATAAAGTAAGCAACAAGAAATTCAGTGCTGAAGGATGTAAAGGTCACTGTATCTCTCAGTGACACAGTTATTAGAAATACTACCTCCTTCTTTTTGCCTGCACCTGATTATCCTGAGCACGATTTTCCAAAGTGATTTATGGGGAATTCAATTAAACGACTGCCGGCAAAATGAGCTTCTTTTGAGGTCTGTGGAAACATGGAGATGTAATCCAAGGCCAGCACAGAGCCTTTAAAGGGTGATGCCCAATACCTAAAACTCTGAAATAGCTCATTTATGGATTAATTGCATGCTAAAATTGCAATTCCTACACAGAAGCAGATCTAATGGGATATACACTCATAAGATGAGAAAATGAAAAGATCAATCTTTTGAAAAACCTATAAAAGTAATTCATACTTTGAGGAAGACTTTGTTTTTAAGTTTTTGAACCCAAAACAATTTTATTTTCATAGCTAAAGTATAAATTACACTTCCCCTAAAAAAAAAAACTAAAAGAAGAATTGCACATGGGGAGAAACAAGATGAAAAGACGTGGCACAGTTTGTCTTTCCTGAGGTTGTGCTGGCTGTTAAGCTGAGCCTAATGGCTTTAGTTTTTCTTCCTAAGAATTGACCTTCTTGACAGCATTTGGCCACAAGTAAGACACTTGTTTCAGTGTGAAGCATGGTTTGGGTGTGAGCTGTCTGTCAGGTACAGAGGCTGTGCTCTCTGCTTTCACAGGAGGGATGTGTCTCCTGCACTGGGAGCACAGGAGACCCCAGTGAGGAGCTAAACAGGAACCCTGTGCATCGAAGAACTGCACCACTCAGAGACACTGGGGCAGAAAATGCCCCCACGTGAGCCAGGAACTGGTCATCAGGCAAGTGAGGGAGCAGAGATGTCAGGTTACAGCCTGGGGGGTTTGTTTGGGCTTCTCTTAGGAACCCTTTACGATATTTTGGTCCCCATTTCTATGCACATTTGCTTACAATCTATTAACAACAGTTTTATTTTTTTATTTTCTTCTCTTTCATATTTATGTCCTTGCAAATCTCTCAAGGCTTTCTGTACATCAGTTGAGCCCTTTCACTGTAGCACTGCATTTTCACACAGTATTTTGTTTCTCCCTAATCCTTGCTGTTGCTTTGTTCATTACTTTCACACTTTCCTTGCTTTTTCTCTGAGTTCTGCTGACAAACTATTAAAACTGCTATGAAAACTATTTTTCATTTTCCATGTTCCTTTATTTTTCCTCTCTCATCATCATCAACAGGTTCCCCTTCCCTTCTCATGGGTCTCATCAGTTTTGCTGATACCCAAACCTACTCGTTCATTTTCTGTCTCAGTTTTTATCTTCCCATTAACACTCCTTTGTGCCTTGCTGCCCTGTGATGCTGTTGCTCAAGGGTCAGCATCAGGAAAAGAGAATATTTTGGGAAACGAGGAATGCACCTTTTGCAGGATAATTCAGCCAGATCCCCAAGCTGATTGTGAGGGTGTTGATTTTTAGGCTTGTCATTTAGGCTTTCCCTGCCAAGAATAGCTCTGGTGTAAGGGAAGTGGAGAAATTGCTGTATCACAGCATTGTCTGTTGATTAGACATTGATAAAATGCAGAAACATATTTAGGAGAAAACGTAAGTACATAGCATTATCAAACCCCTTCTTGGCTCTGCTGACATCAAAAGGTAATTTTTGATAATGCAGGGATTTATAAATTACAGCAATCTTGGGTGTGAAATGGCTTGTTGAAAGATTTTTATCTGAGGTGATGCTACTTCACCCAATTGCACTGAGGCTCATTACAAATGTTTATAATTATA
The DNA here is from genome assembly GCA_017589585.1 of Phylloscopus whistleri. Lineage (NCBI taxonomy): Eukaryota > Metazoa > Chordata > Aves > Passeriformes > Phylloscopidae > Phylloscopus > Phylloscopus whistleri. The sequence continues at coordinate 3,800,952 of JADMLD010001484.1, read as the reverse complement.
ATGATACATCTGGCCTGTAGATCCTACACTGGGAGAAATGTCATGGACTTAAATAGAGGGCTGGATGGAATTCTTATTTATCACTCGAAATTGCCACAGTAATAATCATTTTTCTTCTCCTTCAAAATTACCGATGAACACAACTCTCATTAGCAAGCAGATGAATTTCTGGAAGAAAAGTAAAATTGCTCTTTTTGAAAATAGGGCTGTGATTTAAAGTAAGAGTTTATGTGTGTTTTTAGTGATGACAGGCACAGTAATTTTAGTCAGCAGAGAGGGCACTTTTCCATGGATGAAAAAACGGTGGAAGACCAAAACCTCTGCTCACAAAGAGTAGTGCATAACTATGACAGAGGAGTGGAGCTTAATAAAGCAGAAAAGAAAAAGATAAAAATTAATTTCAAATGAATTGAGCTTTAATAAGGATTTCATTCCTTATGTTAACTTACAAATGTACAGATCTAATCCAGAGAGTCCATATTTTAGCAGCTCTTACTCATGCCCAGTTAGTTCTGGAGGAAATTTATCTGTGCCAGAGGAAACATTTTCAAGCCTGTGTTGCTAAACATGTGACATTATTCAAAGATGCATCAGCCTGCATGTGCAACCACTTTGGAGGGCTGTGAGCTGTGCCCTCAGAAACCAGTCCTAAACTGCATGGAAAATTAGGGATATGCCCAGTATGAGGTAATTCCAAGTTAGTTTTACTCATGAGAGCAGCCATTTACAGGACTGGACCCAAATTTGTGTTTATACTTCCTCACAGAGAATGCTAAATTAATTTTTACCATCTGCCATTTATGACCTCGTTAAAGGCACAGGTACAGCTGTTAATGGGAGGTATGCAATAACATCAGTTATTTCAGAGCAAAGATGTGGCAAACTTATTTTTCATTTTTTAACTGTTGTAACAAAATCTAGGAGTGGAGGGAGAAACCTATTTTTTTCATAGTATAATAAAATTACCACTGAAGTTTTTGTTCTCCTTCCTTCACTTGTTAAGCATTCATAAATAGGCCAGGGATACAAGGAGTGTCTCTTGCTGCCTTTATGCTCAGGTCATGGAGAATATTGTGATGGCATTTTCTAACTCATTCTTATTTTCTTTGCTTTGCTTCTACACCAGGCTATTGATCTCTGAGGCAAGTTTTTAAGAACTATTTAGGCTAAAGTTGTCTAAGGTGGTTCTCTTCTTTTTGCAAGATGTAGCTTCATTTACAAGTGTGCTGCATAACCTGAAGCCAGTGAGCTCAGGTACAAAAACCCAAGTACAAATAATGAATAGTCTAAATAATGGATGTCTGCTCTACTATGAAGAGAGCAGTTATATAGTTTAACACCTGTTTGGTTCAATAACAAAGTAAAATTTCTTTACTGAAATTTGTCCACATTTTCATAGAAAAAATAGCAGCTATTATCATTTTGCTTTTCAATGGGTTTGTCTCCACCTTCCTAACCCTTTTCAGTCCCAACTGATGCTGTCATCCCTGGCTCTGCAGTCAGTCCCTGGGCAGTCAAGTGCAGGACAACGTGCAGTGAGCTGGGGCCACAGTGTCAGCATGTGCTTTGTCCAGCATATCAAATTAATAAGGGAACATGTTCAGACACTGTGTTTTCCATAATAGCAAAGGCTTTTTTCCATTGATTTGTAATTCCAAGTTCCAAATGAGACAATTCAGTTTAGCAGCAGCCTTATTTTCACAGTTGGGATTTTATTCAGTAGCCAGTAGTAAGCTCTCTGTCCAAGACAGAGAATAATCTTCTCTCTTTCCTCTTTACCCAAAGCTGGGGTTTTGGATATTTTTTTTTGGTTTTAATTTCTGCTTGCAGATGTAAGTGTACTGAAGGTTGTGGTTTCACTCATTAGGCTCCACTAACACCAAGTCTCATTTCTTTTTGGCTGCACTGGAGTTGTCTCCGAGGTCAGCCAGGTCAAAGCTGCGGTTTCTGCAAGTAACTATAAAACTTCTTCCCCGCTAACAATCCCAGGGATTTGAATGTGCCTGATGAATAAGGTCAGTTGAAATGAACTACCTTTGTATTTACAAAATTATTTAGTTTGCCTTGTTCTCATCTTCCTTCACGGTGCTTTGGCCTGACCTTCCACCCGAGTCACTCCGTGATCTGCAGTGGATGTCATGCATACCCTGACTGTGTGACTTCATGGCAGCAGGAGGAAATTACAAGAAGATCATTAAAGTGTGAAATTAAATTCTTAAAGATGACACATCTGAAATAGCTAAAACATTACCCCCAAAACAAACAGTGCCATTGATCCAACTTAATTACCTGCTTAATAATTTTATACCAATGTAAAGCACATTGACGATGCACTAATCCATTTCATATTCACTGCCACCACAGATTTTCTCCTCCTTATTTGCTTTGAATCTCATCATTATCGTGCACATAAAACTAGTATTCTTAGAATTTTTATAGTGGCATTTCCATATAAAATGAGGAGCAGTCTAATATATGAATACTAAACAGCTCATTAACATGGTTTGTAATATATTTATTCATGATAAAAGCAGCTGAGAAATGCTGATATAAAATAGTACTTCAGTCCCAGAGTATGTCTAAGATTAGAAAAATCATGCCTCGATAGTAAATACTTCAGGGAAAACAGGAAATCTTAAATACAAATAACATCAAATAAAGAGCTTTGTATGCTTAATTAAACACATTAACAGATGCATTTATTTCAGTTAAATAATTAATATATTACTAATACTAGCAGCAAGAAAATTTTTGTGTTTCAAAAAAATAACCTGAAAAGGTTTTTATTTCATGAGAAAAAAAAAAAATGCTGCTTTTAAAAGACATTAATGCCATTCATATCTGGAAGTGGCACAAAGATTGTTAATGATCAAATTACACAGCAAGCAGAATGTGTGGAAGGAGAACTTAATCTACCATGTCAAGAACCCTGATCTTTAAATTTGCTCTATGTGAACAAGCCACTGTCTCCAGCCTAAGGAACAGGATGGGCTTTGGAACAATTTAAGTGATGAACGGTTCCTTCTCTGTCCATGGGCATTAAATGTTGGTCCTTGAAGTTATTTCCTCTGGCCTTTCAGCCGTGCTTGCCGTGCCCAGGCCAGAGGAACAGGCTGTTGTGAATTATCTGCCCAGAACTGGCCCAAGGCTGTATGACAGAGAAAAATCCTGCATCCACTGGAAGCGTTTATAGAGACTGAAGCAAGAGTTCAGGATTTTATACTGCAGGAATAATTCATGCATTGAGGGTTCAAGTTATTATAAATTGATAATTTGGTATAGATTTAGCTATGTGCTTGCTTCCTTTCTGCAAGTGTTTTATACTGACCCAACCCAGAATCTTTTGCTACTGTTTAGTTGTAGTTGTGCCATATTAATTCAGCTGAAGTTTCATATTCCACATACCCATATTCTATAATCATATTCAGGGTTCCAACATATCAATAAACACTGCTGATGCCTCCAAAAAGGGGTCAGGTAAGGTCCTTGATCTTCGCTCAGATAGCAAATTGTACAAATGATGATAAAGATCAAGAGAAGTGTTCGGTCATCTGAAACGTCAATAAATAAATATCCAGCCAATTATTTCTACTAGAAACACATCTGGTGTTGTTGACAGGAAGTATTATGTAGTACATTTTCCACACTGCTGAATATCCCCAAATTGGAGAAATCCTGCTTGGGTTGTTTTTTTTTTTTTTTTTTTTTTTTTTTTTTTTTTGTGTGTGTGTGTGTGTGTTTGGTTTGTTTTTTTTTTTTTTTTTTTTTTTAATATAAAAGGGAATTTCTCCTCCAGTTTTCAGATTGGGTTGTTGGGGTTAAGTCACCAAAGCAGGAAAGTAGGGGCTAGCTAGAGGGAGAATGAATTTGTGTAAATACAATGTGGGATGCAGAGCTGTGGGGAAGATGGGCCATTTTTGATTTCCATTCTGCTTGTGAAGGAGGGAGCACAGTTCTGGTGCTGGGCCTGGGCACAGGACTGCCTTTGGACCTTTCCTTTCCTTGTTTACCAGCATTGCTCACAATGAAGGTGCAGGTGAGCAGGAATATTAAAAGAAGCCATTTCACAGCACTGTTCTTTAGTCTGCCACTGAAAGGGGTGCTGGAAGAAGGACTTAGCTAATTTAATGTTTCTGTGAAGTGTGGTGCTACCTGGTTCGAGCATGTATATGGATTCAAACTTTTTTTTTTTTAACATTTTATATTTTCCTACAAGAACTGTAAACGTGAAATAGATGAATGTTCCTTAATAAGCCAGAAGAAGGTCAACCTTGACTAAACCAAGCTTAAAGAAGAAGTAGTTTGCTGGTTGGTGGGGTTTTTTTTGGTTTGTTGTTTTTTTTTTTTTGAGCTGACGATAGGTTGAAATGATGCATATAATATTCCTTGACCTTTAAGGCCTGGTCTCTCTGTTTTTTTGGCACGCTGCTGTCAGAAGCAGCACCCAGAAAGATGAGAGCACGCCGTGGTTACACTGCCAGCATCCATAATGCAGGAGGGAGGGAGCACAGCTGCTGCTGCAGGGATCTGCTGCTGCTGCCCCTTGGAAAACCTTCCTGAGGCTGTGCAGGACAAATGGCTGAGCAAGAGCTCTTGGCCTGGTGGGGGGAAAGCTGGAGATGGAGGAGCAGCAGCATCTAATCAGTTTTCAAGTCTTCTCACAGCCTACACAGGTCAATGTGAATGGAGCAGCCTTCTCACCTGAGCCTGGATTATGAAGTGCTGCTGCCAGGCAGGGCTAGCTCACAGAGCCTGGCACTTCTGAGTCACTGTCCTATCACTGAGCACTTTCCAGCTCCTTTTCTTACAGTCAAACAGCTTTATCTTGTCCTGTCTGTATCCTACAGTTGCTCTTTTTTCCTTTTTTTTTTTTTTTTTAAGAATTAGTTTTCAAAGAGCTTAAAATAGTTTGCTCTAATTGGGAGCAATCCAAGTCAAGAAAGGAAGGGAAAATTGCAGTCATCCAGACAGCTCAGTGGCTTTTCTGGGGTAAATCATAAAGCCATAAATCATGGTGTGTTTATTCTGTTTTTCTGTGACTCAGCTGCTTTTGTGGCCACATTTTAGCTGCCAGCAGGCTTATAATTTTGAGTGTATAAAAAATGCTGTGAGATTCTTTAAGGAGATTTTACTTTTTTCAGTTTGATTTTTGTATGACAGTAAAGAGCTGACAAACTTGGTGTGCAGTCAAGGGAAATGTTTCTTTTCCATTGTGGAGAAAGCTAAGAGACATGTAAAATTGTACCTGAGGAGTGTACTGTGAGGAAAAGGCAACGATGCAGCACCTGTAATTACCTCAAACTTCCATTTTTAAAAAGAAATCCATGTTTCATAGGGGCATAGAATGGTTTGTGTTTGAAGGGACCTTAAAAATCATGTAATTCCAGCCTCCTGCCATGGGCAGGGACACCTTCCACTAGAGCAGGTTGCTCAAAGCCCTGTCCAAGCTGGTCTTGAACAGCAGCAGATTTTGACTCCTTTCATGTATAACCCTCACTGAAAGGGGATTTTTACTTAGGAAAAAAGCTCCTAACACTTGGCAAATCAATGTGAAAAGTTACTGAGGACAGAAGAGGTGTGGATTTAAGGTGGATTAAATATGGGTGTTTGTTGGGATCTCTCCTTTGGTTTTGATCTCTGTTTATGTTTTTGTGGCTGCGCAGAGCAGCACTTCATTGGATGTACTTTTAGTTATGTTTGAATTTAAAGAATTCTTTCTCTTCTCAGAGCAGTGCAAAAGAACCTTGTCATTAACGTGTGTGTGCATGTTTCTGTAACAATTCTGCTTCTACCTGTGTAAGGAGCCCCACTCCTGCAGCTGCAGAGTGTAGGGGTTCAGTGACACCTGACAGCAGATCTTGTGCTGCACTGCTGGGCTGGGACTGAGCCCCATCCCTCAGAGAGAGCATCTTGCTGTCCTGATCAAAGATCTGTGTGTGGTCCATCTGTAGCCCTGCAGGTCAGCAGAGCAGGGCTCCCCTGGCATCCCTCTAGCATGGCACTGTGTGATCTTTTAAAGGCTGAGATCAGAGGGTGTGCCCGGCGTGCTGGTGTTCCAGTGCACAGGGGTGGGCAGGACTCCTCTCAGGCACAGCCTTATTAGTGGTACCATTTAATGAACCTGGGGTGCTGGAGGGATTTTGCCTTATAATGCATCAGGTTGGCAGGAAGATCTCTTTTAGCAGCTGAAATTGCCAGAATAAAAGAGCGTGTGCAAACCCCTCCGTGCCAAGTACCCAAGCTAATTCCCATCTCCATGCACTGGCCTCGGTACACGCCCTGTGTGCCCACTTTATTGTTGCTTATTTGTAATGACAGATTCGTTTTAGCAGGATGTTTTTAGCTTGTTAAAGCTGCATTAGTTAGTCTACAGCCAGCAGTAGCATTTGGAAAGTGATCCATGCCCTCCCCAGCAAACTGCTCGCGAGGCAGTGATCTTTGGTGTGGCCCCCATGCACGGCTGTGCTGAGCTCATTAAGATGTCTCAGCCTCGAAGAAGGTATCAGCTATATTAAGTAAGGAGTCCTGGCAATAAAAACAAATGCAGCATGGCATGGAAATACATTAACATCCCCTGGTTCACTGTAGCATCGTGTTTTCAGGGAAATAAACAAAGGCGATATAATCAACTGAGCTGGCATCAGCCCAGTTACTCTGAGCAAACAGTAATAGCTTTCACAGGGTTCAGGGTTGGGTCTTCTGCATCATTAATATTCCTCTAAAGGCACGCAGGATCTTTGCTGCTGAAATCAGGAGTGAATAAAATAAAAATTAGAGATGTCTCAGAGCTGTGCCAGGTGCACTGCTGGGAGATGTGGAACAAAAAGCTCGGCACTGGTGTGAATGGTTTTCCTGGTGGGTGTCAGGGCCTCCTGCAGCCCCCCTCAGCACAGCCAGTCACTGCTGGCACTGCAGTGCTCACCGTGTTGCTGCTGCTTGTTTTTGTTGCTGAGGGCTCAGAGATTAGTTAAAACCAGTCTTTTCTGCATGTCTGCTCTGCTCAGTGCCTGAGCTGTGAGTGCTTGGGCCAAAACATCTCCAGGTGAATGTCCTCTGCCTCGTGTTGTGCCAGAGAACTGGGAGGGTGTATAGACAAATCAGGACAAACGTGGTTTGTGCAAACCAGCTTTTTCTCCCTAATCCACGTGGCACCTCCAGTGGTCCCTGGATTGCAGGATTCATCCTCCCCAGCAGCTCAGGCAATCCCAGGTCTTGGGAAAGGTTTGACATAAATGCAAAGCCTGTCCTTAGTTAAGACTTCATGAATCCTTTGTCTACAGAGCTCAAGTGCTCAGTTTGGTCTTTTTAAAGTCTGGTTTGTAAATCCTCTACTGGTAACTGTTTTTTCTTGCTTTTTTTCCCCTTCTCTCCTCCTCCAGAGGGACTTTTGGAAGGCTGTTTAAACAGGGATGCCATGAGGCTGATTATGAACTGCAGCTAATTCTGGCATCTTGTAAATATCAAAACAGCACATTTTGTTTTTACACTAATGCACTAAGGTTAAAATTGCCTTTCTATTTGAACAGATAAGCATTTCATCTTTGTTAATATCTACAACTTAAAAGCTTAGGAGGATAACAGCAATTTTTAATAGTGATATGTTGATGTTTCAGCTTGCTCTCTGAGGAGGACTTCCAAAGACAGAAACATAACATGATGGTGTAGCATTCTGGTGTGTGCCAGCTCCCTCTGAGCACTCTGCAAGGAGCTTTGCATGCTGCTTTCTAGACATTGTACTGTGAAAGAACTCATCAGTGCTTTTCCTGGAGGGGTTCTTAGCTCTTGTCTCAGCATTGCTCCCTCTTTTGATAGCATCTCTCCAGTTCCCAAGCTGTCTTTTCAGATTGGAGTCTGATGTCCACTGGCCATTCTGTGCAGCAGGGTTTTCATGCTGCTGACTCAGTTGGCATCATTTCCCCGGTGTCATTGCTTCTTATTTACTTTATGTGTGCATCTGTTTAGGTCTCATGCTCCCTCAGGGCATACAAGATCACTAATCTAAGTCCTCAGTTTTAGCTCACCACTTTCCTGCTCTTGTGGTTTGATGTGCAGTATAAATATCATTGTTGCTTGAGCACTAATGCACGATTTAAAAATAATAAATACCCCATTTGCTGAAGGCTAATAGTCAATTCATTTTGTGCTGCAATGTCACCAGCACTGAAGTTCCTTCTGTGGAGGATTTGTCCTCTCAGGAGGTGGTTTTGTGAGCTTTGCTATGCCATCCAAACTCTTGCAAAGTGATGAAATTCTGGTTCTTCCATTGCATTTTTTGGCAAATTTCAGATGCAGCCTCTGCTGTCTTTTTGTTTGGCCTGGTGGCCAGAGTGCCTCTGCATGTCAGGGCAGCCACTCGGCCCAGGGCCACGCTTCGAGTGGTGGAAATGTGGTAAAACCTCCAGTTTTGGAGGAGTTCTGCCTGGACCCCTCTCAAAGGGAGGTTGTTTGGCAGTGCTGGGCAGCTCTCAGGATATACCTGGGGTGCACAGCCTTTGCTCTACAGTTAACTTTGATTCAGTGTTGTGTTACCCCCAATGTTTTTATCAGCGTTGTCTATCCATGTGAATTCTGGTCCTTAAATCTGACACTTAATTTTATTATTTTTTAGGGCTGATCCATTCACGAGCAGTTCTCTTTCTCATTTTACTCTTGCATTGACTAAAATGGGATAAATAAGAGACTCAACGACCTTGCATCTCTTCTGTTTTTTCCTTTCTTTCTGTGCAATCTATACCATAGGACAGTGGTCACTATTTTTTTCACATTTACGTGGACTGCAGGTTTAGGTTGGACATTAGGAAGAATTTCATCTCCGAAAGGGTTTTAGACATTGGAATGGGCTGCCCAGGAAGGTTGTGGAGTCCTTGGAGATGTTTAAGGAGAGCCTGGATGTGGCACTCAGTGCCATGGTCTGATACTGCTCAAAGATTACACTCAGTGATTTCAGAGGCCCTTTCCAACCTAATTGATTCTGTGGTTCTTGAGTTTGTTTTTTTCTAATGTGAGTCAGCTGGAATTTTTTTGTTGTTTTAACAGAATTTTCACCCCACATTTTGAGGGACGGCATAGCCTTGAGTGATAGGCTTGATTTCAGTCATGTCATTAAAAATGTTTTAGAATTTCAGATGTTATTCTTTAATCAGTCAGGAAGGGCCTGAAGGAAGGTTGGTTAGGTGTGGCCATATAAATGTGGCCAGTATATTGCAATATTAGATTTGGCATAACATAACCAGCATTTTCACACTCTTCCCAGAGACTCTTAACACAGATTCTCACAAACTAAGGCTGCTCTCAGAAGTTCCACAAATTGTGGGAGGATAAGAAATGTGTTAGTCCCACATTTATTAAGGATTTTTATCTGTGAAGTGTGTGGAAACATGAGTAGAAAACAAGAAACAGAAATGACTTGTTGGATTTCAAAATGTAAAGTAGCATGTAAAGAGTATTGTTCTGTCTAGAAAAGAAAAGTATAGAGGAAAAAATGTTTGATGTTTTATTATTTCCAGGTTGTCTCTGGAAGGAAAAAGGTTGGTGTTTTTCCCCTTTCTGTTTTATTTTTTTTTGTGTAGCAGTGAGGTTGAAGAAGGAATATCATCACCTTTATGGTGAGCAGTGGTATAATCAGTTTATCAGCTTGTCAGCATTTGGTAAATACCTATTGGAGAAGATCCTGTATGAAAAGAATCTCATATGCAATAAAAAGCATGGCTATGGAACCTCTGTGGAGTTCTGCCAGTAGATGTCACAGATATCACATGGGAGATGTAGCTACAAGGCAAAGCATTTCAGATTCTCCTGGAGGCAGTGCAGGTGAGGATTGACATGTACACGCACGTGGGCACACAAGAGCCAGACCTACAAACAGAAATTGTCTCTTGTAGTGGCAGCTTATTCTGGAAAAGGTTTTAATGGTGCCTCAGATGAAGTGTGTGAGTGTGGGGAGAGAAGCAGGTGCTTTGTCTGCTGTGTTGGCACAATTCTAACAGAACACCAACAAGAAAACAGTGATGCTGCTCCACGAGGGAGCCACAGAAGCTGAGCGACCACTGAGGTTCAAACAGTTTCTGAGCTTGAATCAGCAGGCTAATATCTTTCAGAATGACCCTCTCTCTTGGTGATGAGTTATTTTGCAAGTAGGTCACAGTCACTTAATTGTTTAAACAAATTCAGTATTTGGAGGTTTTAAGGAAGATAATATTTCATTGCCTGTACCCATGGCCTGAGTTGGCAGCACAACTATTGACAGAGCACTGAAGTCCATGAACCAAGACAAGGAAAAGCAGCAATGGAAATGTGTCCTGGTGAGGCAAAGGGTCTGTTTCTATCCCCTGCACAGTTCTTCTGTACAAGCAGACCTTTCTCCTGTTGCATGACTAGTCTTTAGGACAGTTTTCTGCTTTTTTTTTTTTCTTATAAATTTAATAAATCATATTAGTAAAACACTTGCCCAATGTTTTTTCCAGTAAATATTTTTATTTCATAATGAATAAGATCACAGTGATACTTACCTTGTAAAATGAAACAGGTTTCAAAATGAGCTAAGCATATATAAGGGAAGAGCAAAGTATATTGAGTGCCATAAATAATAGGCAGAGATAGAGCCTGTGGTGACTTCATATTTGGCAATCCCATCTACATTTCCTTCCACGTTTACATAAACATGTTGAGGGTTTTTTTTTTTTTTTTCACTGTTTTTCAAATCTGGGTTGATTCAGGAGCAGTAGCTTGTTAGATGATGGTTTTGTAGCAACTGCCAGGCTTCTGTCATGAGGATGAGAGAATAATATGATAATTAAACTATTGATTGTTCTCCTTGCCTTGCAATCATCATGTATTTCCAGACTCATCATTTTGGAACATGAGATTGTTAAAACTGGCAGGTAAGAACCACTGCTTGAGGTGGTGGGAGAAGAGTTGCAGTTTGTAACAGGTAAAAGGTAAATTAAGGTGCCTGATAACTTGGACACCATTTGCTCTAGATCAGGCAAAATGTGCCTCCCAACATGAAGTGCCCTGCCTGATAAGTTGTGCAAAATATAATAAAAGAGTTCAAAAAACTTTCTGTCATGATGCAGGATCAGTTCACGTGCTCCAGAGGATGAGGGCAAGGACCATGTAATGGTAATGATTTATGCTAATGATTTAATGATAGTGCTTATCACTGGTGCACATAAATTGCTAATGAACCAGAGGCACACTTGTAAGCTTTCCTAAGCTTTCTAGAGAGTCTTTAATTTCCAGGGCAGCAAATAGAGATGCATGGATTCTTTCACTGGTCACAGCAGCGTGAAGTTGTCAGTAGAGGCTGTTGTAGGGTTTGTGGTGGCCTGCAGGCAAACTGGTTCAGTGAGAGGCAAAGACTCGTGCCACAGTGATTTTCAGAGAGGAAAATGTGAAAAGGAGTTCTCACTTTGAAACCCACACAAGAAAAGTGTGTGATGGGTTTGAGCTTGGGAAGGAAAGGGAAGAGGAGATGGCAGCTTTGATGATGTCCCTTTACTGTGGCAGTGGGAGGCTGTGTTAGGAGTGTTCCAGCTGTGCAGAGCTCATTGAATTGGATTATTGGAACATTTGTGTGTTTGTCTACATTTCCTCTCACATATCATAGCAAAGGATTGCTTCCCTCAGAGTCCAGGCTGAGACAGTCGAGTACTTGCACGTGGCTTCCTCAGGTAGACAGACTCTGTACAGATGTATTTCAGAAAGCAGGGAGATCATGGTTATTTAGGGCATTGCTCAGTGGTTGCAACAACACTTAGCCTTCTTTAAAGGCTTTTCTAAACCTGTAGATATTTTCAATGTAAAATACAGTTTTGCTGGGGTTTTTTACCTTTTTAACTGTATTTTTCATGCTAAATCTCTAAAGTGCCCTTCTTATCTATCTTCTGCAAAGTATCACAAATAAAGTTGAAGACTTAATCTACAAATCCCTTTGTCATGTCCTATAATAAAATATGAGCAGAAGGTAGTTAAAACTATTTATCACAGCATACTTGGCAAGTCTTGGACTTTTTAAGTTAGATAAATTGGCAACTGCTCCATTTTTTATCTCATAAGACAGAACTAAACCAACATGAAACATTGAGCCTTCTTGCTTTAGGAAGATGCTGGAGTTTGCTGGTGTGCTTTTTTATTTATTAAACTCAGAAAATGTTAAAGGGAATTTAGAACACTATACTTTTGCTTCTATTTAAATTATCTTCTGTATAGTACTTCTTTTAATAAATTATAATTTCCCTTTCTAAGTAATTTTTTCAATATGCCTGTCAGGAAATTATTAGGTATCCCTGGTCACTTTATCCACTTACAGTGCATGCTAAACAAACTCAATAAGCATTTCATTCAGCATTAATGGGATAATTATTGTATCTGGAATGCTGATTTATGATAAAAGGCACTTTTACTGGGATGTGACATTTGTTCAATTCATTACTCATGTAAGATAGCAATTAAGCTTTACAAGGTTATTTTAAATTGATCGGTACAGAATTTTTGTAGCAATAGTCTTCATAATACATCATCTACAGCTCCAGTGCTGTGTTAACCAAACATTCATTTTAACTCATGTGTAGATGTTCTGCTGCTAATTGTAGCTACTCATTGTTTACACTACATTGTAACACAGGAGGCAGAGTATTGTCAGTTGGTGTGATAAGTATTTTGGTTAAGGATGGTTTTGACCTAAATTCTGTTGAAACCAGTGAGGTGCTGCTTTTGGATCTCTTAATCACAGAGCAAATTGCATCCCAAAGCTATGCAATAGAATGGAAAATGCATCAGGAATCTCATCCCTCTCAACAGCTGTGCAGACAAACACAGATCCTGCTGGGTTTTTTTCTGAGAGGCACTTTTAGCACCTCCATCTTTCCTCCCCTGTTTCCTTAATCTCCTGTCCTTTTTGGAGGAGCCTCGGGGAGTCACTGTTTCATCCTAATAAATAATGGATAAAGTCCCTGTCCATCCCAAGAAGAGGCAGAGCCAGTGAGGAGGAAGTTTCAGTGTTGGAGAGGCTGCTGACCATGCTGCTGCTGCCTTGGAATGGGAAAGCTCTCAGCATTCCTGGGGAGGGATATTGAGCTCAGACAAGGGAGGCAAATCAGCAATTGTGTCTCTTGTGTGAGGCTCCTGAGCTGCCTCCAGGGCTTCTGCTAAAATTTGCTGTCGGGGAGCCCCTGCAGCCCCGAGCATCCCTCAGGGAATGGGCAGCTCCAGGCTCCCTGTCCCCCCTGACAGCCTGGAAACTCCTGTTCTTCCAACCAACGCCAACTGCAGTTGATCTGAGCAGGATTTTAGCAAATCCTAAAACCATTTCACTTCTGGCTCCTTGCCTGCTCGCTGTTTCTTTGCTTTCATGTACTTAGTAGCTGTTGAAATCCCACTGCTGCTTAGCTGGTTTTTTTCCCCTTTCTTTAATTTTTTTTTCCTCCAAAAAATAAAAGGCAGGTGTAAAAGGAACAGGATGCTGAAATGGGAGGATGCTCCTGAGACTAGAAAAAAGGAACCTGGCTGTGGGAGGGAGTTGAAAGAAAAGAATCTTCAGTCCAGCATTAAGTAAAGGCTGTGAATTCAGAAAAGTGATATTTGCAAGCCTTTTAAGTCTGTTTCCTGCCAAAGATGCCTTCCTTCCACCAAGATAATTGCGCTTTATTAGGCAGAAAAAGCACAAGCAGGATTCGCAGTATTTGGTTGAGGAACCAAAAATTTTTTTTTTTTTCAGGAAGTGCTCCACACAGGATAACCAAATAACCATCCACATGGATGGAAGCTCTTGTATCTAAAGGAAATCACTTTTAATACAGTGTTTAAACTGTTATTGTGACTCATTAATAACAATGGTATGAGACTACAAATGACTGAAGGTGGAAATTAATTAGGAAAATATTACCAGGTACTTAAATGTAATTAGTAGGATTTTTAATTTTTTGGGTTTATTTTAAAAAGGAGGGAAATATTTTTTTTCCCAATAAATTGGAGGAAGATTCTCAGACATCAGTCCTAGGTACATCAAGATCAGCAAAGTGTAGCATACTATGAAAGACCACAGGCCCATGTGTTAGTGTGCTGAATTATACTGAATTTCTTACAATATTAAAAGTTATTTGTCTTCTAGAATAGCCCAAGTTTAAAAAAAAAAAATCTTTTGTCAAAGTCAGATAGTTTCTAAGAACTTTATATATTAGAAAACTCCATCTTTTCAGGCCCTTGGAAATTGGAAAAAAATTCTTGTAGAGAGGAACTGTAATCTCTTGCTCTGATTTATGTAACATATAAAATGTATCCATTCTTTTTAAGCTTCCAATTAAATAAGAGATACTCACTCATTGTTACACTGTTCCAAAGAGGAAAAAAAAAATGAAATTATATGGAAAAAGAAGAAAACGTTTTTTTAGAAGAGAGACTCCTTTCTGCTCTTGGAGTTGGCACGTTGGATTTTATGTAACAGCCAGTGACTGAAACATCAGCTCAGAAATTAAAACTCCTCTGTAGTTTTGAAATGTATCATCAACTTCCCAATCACTGCTGGTTTAATCTGTGTGAAAAAATGAAAAGAAAAAAATTATCACAAGAAGGGCCCTGTAAATTATTATTTTTTTTCTCTCTGATGCCAGTGGATGACTTAAATCACTTATGCTGATTAAAACCCCACAACATAATCAGTCTTTTTTAATATTTTTTTTAGTGTTTAATGCAGGGAAATGATTGATGTTACGTAAAAGTAGAAAGAGAGAACACTTTGGATACAGCAAGAGGAAACATCTCAGATTTTTAGAGTTTTGGGTGAACCTGCTCCCTTGAACTTGTGCATCAAATTCTGTCTGGTGTTAACCCCAGACTGTGATTTTTTTCTTATAGAACTTTTCTCATCATTATTTCTACATGGGAAAGATACTCTTCAGAAGTAAAACTAAGTATTTTTAGGGATTTTGCTGCTTAAGATTGGAAGCAGGTTTCTTCCCTGTACCACAAAAACTAAAAAATGGGTTTATATCTTCAGTACTCTGAGTCCATGTGCTCTTAGAGAAGTAGATATTCTTAATAGAAGGCCAAAATTAATTATGAGCAGGTTTGACTAATTAAAACAAAACTAAGAAACCAGATTAAAAAGGACGCAAATTGGTCTTTGGATATTTTTTTTCTGAGGTTTTAGGTACATTGAATAGTTCTAGGCATATAGTATGATTCAGTGGAATTAAAAGCAGCAATTCCTGCCTTATTTCCCATATTTTTAACTTTCAAATATGAGCTCATATCTGGAGAACTTTCTAAAATAATACATGAGGATGAATTTTTGTAGCTCCAGCATTTTTGATTGCTTAGGTACTTTTGGAAAAATTACGCTCTTTAAGCAATTAAAAAAATGAAGCATTAGTTAAATTAAAAAAAAAAGAAAAAAATATAATTCTGACTTTCTATTAGGCAATTCATTTATTTAACTAAGCAGGGAGAAATAAAATGCCCCAAAGTATGTCTTTTATAGAGGATTACTCCCACAGCGTTATTTAATTTTGTCTGTACGTATCCTACTGAAATTGCCTGCATTCTTCTTTTCTTTATTCCTGTTTGTACATAAAGAATCTTACTAGCAAATCAGTAATTTGCTGTCTAAACTCCCTCGAGGGACTGTGCTTTTCCTACACTTTTTAAAGCAGATCTCCCAGGTGTTGCTGTTTAAAGTACAATGCCAAAATCTTGGGTTCACAGAAGGAATTACTCTGTATCAGCAAGGTGCTCCTTCTCTTTGTATTGAAAAGTGCAAGGGGTAATGTAATTGAAAAGAAAGTTATTGCAAAAATGTCTTTGTCTCCCAGTCCAGTGTCCTGGCTCCAGAAGGAGTAGATTGGTAGGGAAAAGCAAAGTTCAGCTTGCAGCCCTAGGCCCTAATGGGTCCTGAGTGGTTCTAGAGATTTGCCTTCTGGATCTTTACATTCCCATTTTTAACACGTCTCTTACACTGTTAGTAAGTTTTCATCCCTCCAGTTACACAAGTGGGGAGTAGTGGGGAGAGCATCCCCTCCAGGGAATCCTGTTTGCTTTGTCTCCCTCTGGAATGACAAGTGGAGCTGCTCCTCTGCTTCCAGCAGAGACCGTCCTCCTTCCTGGAGCAAGGCACTTGCCCAGGGCTCATTTTCTCTGCTCTGTGCAGGTTAACAACTCCAGCTGGCAGAGAAATTCCCCCACTGCTCCGTGCCTGGCACGCTGTGCTCCCCGGCGCCGTCGCTCGCGTGCGGCTGGAGCGGGACATGGACACGACCATTTCCCTGTCTGCCCCAGGCTGCCAGGCTCCACTGCAAATTAAAGGCTGCATCCACAGGCTAAGACAGATGCCTGTCACTTCAGGAGTGTAAGTCCAGGCTTTGGATCTTCAACAGGCAGCTCAGCTGCCACTCGAACTGGCAGCTTCCCCCGGCCGCTAATGCTTTCGCAGGAATGGCGCTCAGCTCTGCGGAGGGTGCGTGACCAATTGGGTTACGCAGGAAATACTGGTGGCAGCTGGAGATTAAGGATTTGGCATTCCCTGGAGCAGGGCTCCAAGTGAGGCAGTCATCATTAGCTGACTGTCCTGGGTAGCTGGGTCTGGAATGAGAGTTTTGACTCAGAATGCTCTTCTGATGCCGACCCAGTGAGTATTATCCGTGACATGGAGCGGTGCCAGTGAGCAGGAGGAGATTGCCTTGCTCAGAGATGCTGCACAGGGCAGCCTGTGGAGTGGAAGGAACAGGAGGTGCACACTCAGACCCTTCTGATGTGGCCCAAGACAGTTTTAAAAAGACAAACTTATTGCGGAGGTGTGGGGCAAGGGCACTGGGATGGGAATGAAAGCAGCAGCATGCTTTCGTCTTAAAGCCGCAAAGGAAAGGGCTACATTTCATATCTGCTTTTTGTATTTTAATTAAAGTTATGGGAAGATGAAAAATAAAAAGCTCATTATTCATAAATGGCTTTTCACCTTCAGCATTTCAGTTCACTTTCTACCACTCCTCATTTAGGTTATGATAGACTTAGAATCTTTTAACTTTAACTCGGAAATCTCTTGATCCTGCCTTCCCCTTCATCCTGCCCTGCCAGGTTAAGGGGATGGGAATGGGCCAAAGGAAGCTTTGAAATTCAGTTTCTGCAGAGTATCTTGGCCAGCCAAGCCTGTCTTTGGGCAGGTGAGCTGCTGTGCTGCTGCAGACCCAGAGAGCATCTCTGCTGGGGCAATTACTGACAGCACCAGTGCCCTGGGGTGCTGTGCCTTCACCTTCTGAGACTGAAAGCCTAAATTGTGCCCCTCCAATGGCTCTGGGAGACCCAATTTGCTTGTGGGGAGGAAAAGACAATTAGTGGATCAGGCAAAAATAAAAAGAGCTTTTCTCAATGTAATGTAGAAACAAGTTCACTGTTCACAAAGTGTAATATTTTCATACTCTGGCTTTTCCTATCATACATCCCTTTTGTGTATTTGTTTCCTGTAATGTGGTGTCTGTGCCACAGCTATTAAATCTTTGAAAAGGAATTGAACCTACTAAATGAAAAAATATTCCGAACCCTACCACTTCTTAATACCATAGGGTCTCTGCAGACACACTTTAATCTTTGTTAAGGTTAATAATTACATTATAATTTTTTGTAACTATATGAGGGTTAATGAAGCAGGAATGTGGTTTATGGAGGAATTCCTTTTACAGGATTGCTTTCAAAAGTTTTTCAAGTGGAATAGTGTTCGACTACATATTTTTCAGTTCAGGAGATCTGTTTCAGTGGGAATTATATTAGATTCAGAGAAAACTTATTATTCCAGTGCAACTAATGTCTTTCATTTTTAAAGTCATAGTTTGAATATTTTATCTGTGGGATAACTATACTCTTGGTGGCTTTGCCATACTGATATCACTTACAGCTGTCATTTAGTTAAAAATAAAAAGGACAGTGATTCAAAAAAAGAAAATCCTGGCTGGGACTAATCCTATAATTTGTTCCAAATCAGTAAAGTCTAGTCTTTATTCAAGGTGGTGTTTTTTCCAAAACAAACTGGCCCTATTTATCTATTACTGCTGCTTGAAGGTTGTAGAGAACAAAGCACAGGTAGTTTTAAAGTTCCCACTAAAATAGAAAGGTCACACAATAATTTCCCTTCACCTCTGGGACTTGAACACAGACACTGTTGTGCAAAATAAGTTATGACCTCCTGCAGAAAGGAGTTTCCAGAGTCCATCTGGTGTACAAAATCGTAAAAGCTCACCCTGTGAAGGAGAACAGTGTGGAGATAAAACACAGCAGGTTCCACTCCCTGGTCATTCTCAGCTGCTGTCCACAGGGTCCTGGGAGAGCTTTAACGTTGCTTTAAA
This sequence comes from Phylloscopus whistleri, assembly GCA_017589585.1. Taxonomy (NCBI): domain Eukaryota; kingdom Metazoa; phylum Chordata; class Aves; order Passeriformes; family Phylloscopidae; genus Phylloscopus; species Phylloscopus whistleri. The sequence continues at coordinate 3,782,623 of JADMLD010001484.1, read as the reverse complement.
AGTTTAGGTCCTAAAAGGCAAAGCAAACCAGGGGAAGCTGTGGAAGAGCAGCAGAAAGGCTGAGGCTGCTTTCAAGCACAGAGATTTGGTGCAGAGCACATTAGGAGCAGCCTTCCTGGTGCTGTGAAGCTTTCAGAATTTGGGGTTTGCTGGGAGGGCAGCCTGGGAAACAGTGGAAAGGGTGGAAGGGGGTGAAATCTAAAGTGATTCTGTTGTTTCCAGAAAAAGCTTGTGTTTATCCCTTTGCTCTGGGGGTGGAGAAGGGGGCATGGAGTGTGCTGCATCCGTGAGAACCAGCAAATGACACAAATGACAATTTGCTCAGGAGCCTCCCTAACCTGGTGCCAGTTGGCAAACTGGGCTGCTGTTCAAGCATCAGTCAAGAGATTCTGGGATGAAACTGTTTTGCAAACAGTGCCTCTTCATGTGATTCTAATGCCAAGTCTGCAACATCTGGCTGTGGTTTTGGACTCAGAGCTCACACATTTGCATGCCCTGGTCCCTCCAGAAATGATTTCTGTCTTGGAGGGTAAGTAGTGGCCTCTGTATAAACACTGCATCCATGGTTTGTAATATCTCCTCTTTTGATTGCTTCTTAGCAGCCTAGAACAGATACTTTGAAATTACTTAGGAGCACATTAATTCTAAGAGTTTGCTCGAAATCTCTCTATTTGTTTGTTCCTGAGTTTGGTTATTTTGTTCTTGTTGTTTTCCCACTCTTTCATAAGTTTCTTGCTGTTTTTTCAGCCAGTTCTGTTCTCTCAGAACATGAGGCCTTGGGACCTTTTCCATGCAATCCTGAGATGCCAAGAGCTCTGCTCTATAGAGCTGACCTGGAACATGGATGTGGGAGTTTGCATCTAGTACATACTGAGCTCCACACCTGCTAATTGTGATGGAACAGAGATGTTTCTGTCAAAAAGCCTCAGAATATGCTTTCTTGTATTCATGTTGAATTGGTAATAAAACCTGAATACATTTTGGAGGTGATTTAATTATCTCAGTATCACCATTAAGGATACTAGCAGGAAGATAGGAGTAAAAAATAATGGTAATTGTTCAACAGAGACAGAAAAAAAAGAAGCAAATACAGAAATACAAGGCTGCAGACTGTACGGGTGGGAATGGTTCAGCTTGGGCTGACTGTTGTGCAGTGATGGGGTCTAATTCTTTGTTTGGTTTTTCTTTTGACATTGCACTTTTATATGCTCTGAGTTTGTATCTGAAGCAGCTTTATTGAAACTTTTTAGCAGTGACAGAAAATCAGAAACAGATAAAACACAATGATACAGTGAAGATAATCCCCATTGATGGATTAATGGACATAGACCCTCCTTTAAAGACCAAAGTGCTTCCAGTGTCACTGTGTGCAATGTCAGATACATTTCTTGTCCAGTGCAGTGTCAAGTTTATAGTCAGTGGGCAGTTCCTAAATTCTGAGCTCGGTGTATTTCTCTTTACAGTCTGGAAGCTGGAGGTGTTCTTTGCAAGTGCAGTGGCTGACACTCCTGTGGTGATGGCTCAAGGCACCTCCAGCTGCACCACAAATTGTCACCAGGAGTGGAGTCAGAGATTAAAGGGGACTCACTGAGAGAGGCAACAAAAGCAACAAACTCATCCCCACAATGGGATTTCATTTCAGTGTGTTCAGAAAAAGCTGAGCTTGAGTCACAGTCAAACCAACTTGAGTCACTCAAATACCATTTGAGTCACAGTCAAAGCAACAATAACTGGAGAGGCAGGAGATGGATTAAATAGTAATTACACAGGGGGAAAAGGTGTTCTGGTAGTAGGACTAGAAGTGACTAATTTTTTTTATAAGTAGTCCTAATCTAAGTATTTGATGACTATGCCAATCTATGGGAAATCCAGAAAAAAAAAAAACCCAAAACAAAAACATTGCATTTAAAAGACACTGCTTGTCATGGCCCATCTTTCATTAGCAGTAACTTGTGAATCATTGTGTGCATCACACCTCATTTACTTTGTCACCTCATTTTCTTTTTGTTTATGGTAGCACTGACAGATTTTTTCCTTTGGGTATTCTGTAGATTCTTTATTTAAATCTCCAACGTGAATGCCATATCATTTTTTGGATTTTACTGGAAGATTATAGTTCTGTTACCTTTAGTAAGCCAAAGTACCAGGCATAAAGGCCACCTGGTGTGAGCCAGGATGAATGAGTGGTTTGTGGCTGGGTTTGTACCCCTGGCACCCCTCCCTGGGAGGAGCCCCTGCTCTGGGGTTCCTGTGTGCCCTGGGCAGAGGCTGCAGGGATTCCTTTGGCGTTGGGCTGCCACAGAAGTCTTTGGGAAAGGCTTCACTGATTCCTGTGGACTGGGATCAATTAGTCTTCAATTAGAAGATGACCTTGATACTCTTTCTCTAATCAGCATTTCCCTGTTACATCAGTAACATCAGTGCTGCTTGGCACTGTCCTAGCTCCAGTCTGAGTAATTTTCTTTTTTTTTTTTTTTTTTTTTCTTTTGGATCTACATTGCTGCTTTTAGATTGGAGTAAAGGCAATTGAAGTAAATTTCTTCCTTTGTTTTATGCCTTTACCAACACACATCATTTACTTAATGCAACCCAGTAGTTTTATTTCTCTCTCATCTGTTAGCCATTATTTTGTTACTTTTATATTTAGAAGCTCTAGATTTCTTTCAATAATATTTCAGTTTTAGTATGGATGCTACAATAATCTTTTTTTTTTTTAAATAAAGATATCATATTACATATACACAGGCAAATACTCCAGTTGGTAATCATATGAAATCTATTTATTAACTTTTGAGAAACAGAACTACACATTTCCATAAATACCTTAAATATTCCAGTTAATTGGGATGTGATCTTTCCTAAATGTGCCGGATCACTTCAGCCTGAGTGCCATTCAATGTTGCAAATTTTGTTTTCTGACTTTTAATCATTAGTGGTTATTCCCCTGATGAGCTTATTAGCCTTGAGTACAAATACTTCATCTACCCCAGTGAAGAACTAAAAGTCTGAGGAACTCCTTAAATATGCATGGATATCTAAAGTTCTTTTATTTTTTTTTCTTCTTCATAGGAAGTAAAGTCAAGTGACTGTCATATAACATAATCTTCACTAATTTTACTGTTTTAAGATTGAAGACTCATATTTTGTAGGGATAGACAATGTCTGTAGTTTGATGTAGATAGAAAATACAAGCCTTGTACATACCAGCGATCTGAAAAAGAGCTCTGTATTTTATCTGTTTGCTGTGGAGTTTTACTCCAGAATGATAATAACTAGTCAAGCAAGAGACATCACATTCGTGTACAACTTCCATCCATTTGAATTCTTTGGGCTGGGACAGGTCCTGTGTTTTGTTCACAGCAAGGACTGAGAGTAGTTCAAGGACACTTTATCAATCTATGATGACAGGTACTAATAGTGCATAACTATGTAAGATATAAAAATGATAAATTAGAACACACAAGGTTTATTTTGGTGATGATACTTTCTCTTGAAAACAGAGGTGACTGAAGCTTTGGTAACATTTTTCTGTAGTTTTCTTGTTGCTCTCAAATGTTCATCAGTTGTGTCTCTTGTGTGTAATTTCTGTGTGAGAATGGTTTCATCCCCTTTAGGGATGTGGACAGTAGGACAGGGAAGTTCCCTAACATGGATGTGAGTTTTGGTTGGTGTTTGTTTGTTTTTGTTTTCATTATCAGGGTAAGCATTATTTTCAGGTTTTTATTCCTCTGTAACACAGCAGGAAAATCCCTATCACCAATGTGAGCCATCCTTCTTTTAATGGAACATGGGGCAGGATGTAGGAGCTGGGGCTGGAGACAAGAAAACAGCAGTAGGGATTTTTTTAAAAGATTTGAGTGTAATGTTTCATCAATTTCTTGAAGTTTGTTTTTTTTGGTTTTTTTTGTTGTTTTTTTTTTTTTAACTGTCAGTCACTTTTTCTTTAGTTTCCTGAGAATTTCTGGATACTGAAATCTCTAAGCATACTTCAAAGTTTTAGAAACAATTATTTTCCTTGCTCTTTTACACTGAGCCACAAAGGAGCAACATGATTTTCTCCAGTGAAAATGAGAACAGTGGAATATTAGAAACCTGGATTTTAGCATTAAATATATGTACAGTGTTTGTTTGCAGTACTTACATATATCTATGCAGTGCTAAAAACATATTTTCCTCAACCATCTTGTTTTGCTGGTCATAGCTTTCAGTTTCTCTCTTTCCTTTCTTTCTTTCCTTTTTTTCTTTTTTTTTTTTTTTAACCTACTTAAACTTTCCTCAAATATTTCCAAATACTACAAACCATTTGTAGCTGTCCTAATTCTGGCTCATAAGCAATGCTAAAAATTCCTCCCCCAATTGACAGCTTTCTTTGCCAGATTACAATATTCCCAGCTGATTAGTTATCTTAACCGCAGGGTTTTTTCTGAGAAGTACAATTAGCAGAATTTGTTTCAAGCTCCTGCTAACAGCTTGTTGTAGAATGTAATTTATTTCATGTTTTCTGAGCAATGAACGTTAGTCATGTATTTTTGAAAAGTCTGCTAAGAGTATATTTTCATCCTTTTCCTTTCTTTCTTCTTCCCCCAATGCCAAGAAATAAAAATTGAAAGTATTGTTTCATCTGGAACTAAGAACAGCCCTGCCATTTCACTGAGTGGGATGTGCAGTTGTTATTGTTAAATCCAACTATTTATGACAATAACACAATGTGGAAAGGTAGCTGGGAGGAGAGGGGAAGCAGGAGCTTTCAGCAGTGGAGATTTCTGCACCTTGGAGCAGGGAGTGCTCTGCTGGGCTGAGTTTGAAGAGGTTTCAGCTCCAAGTTGAAGCTGAGGGAAATCAGAAGTGAAGGTCTCGTCCTTTGCCAGCACAGCCACTTAATTTTCATTCATTAGGGAGTTGCAGCAGAAAGCTGTTGCTTTGCCTCTGTTTATTTATCAGCACTGATGGAAAAGGCAGACAGCAATCTTGCATGGAGCTTTTGTAAAACTTCATAAAGATAAAAACCCCATGACACATCCTTCACTTGGAGCACAGTAGCTGATGCTTGCTGAATGTCTGCTGAAGTGTGATTAAATCCTTGGGAAAAAAGGGAAGAGTTACTGCAAGGAGCTGTTAAACAGCTTGAGCAATAAATACAGGAGCCTGGATGTGTCTGGTTCGTGTTGTGGGCACAAGAGGGTGGTGGGAGGCAGCACAGCAGATCTGAGAGGAAGAGGGAGGATGGAGGGAGAGAATAATGCTGGTCCCAGGTTTCCCACTGTCATGGTCTGGTTGTGCTGCAAAGGATTTGTGGAACAAAAATTGGAAGAAGTGATATCCAAACCTCCCTTTCCCAATGTGCATTAAATACATCCCACATATTTATGAATTAGAGACAGAGAGTGGTAAAAAAGATGGGGGTAGGATTTTTGTTGCTCAAAATTAGGAAGTCTACTTCTGTTTATACCTAATTGTTCTGATTTGTAAATAGTAAATATTTGTAAATAGTATTAGTATTAGTATATATATTAGTATATATTAGTAAATATTTGTAAATAGTGAGCAGGCTGAAGTGCTGCACAGGCACTTCAGAAAATACCAGAGGTTTCTCTCTAAGCTACATAGAAAATCTATGTCCTTTTTTAAAGTAATTGTCAGTAAAATAAAGAATCTGAATCTACGTTTATTGGGAAATTTCCATTTTACAAATCTCTTCTACAGACTCACTGAATTTAACGACATTAAATGAGAAGCTGGACTGGTTGTTTATAAGACATAAGTAGAATTTTCATAGGATAGGGAAATTTCAGTTGTGCACATTCAACCATTAATAATAATTTTCACATTCAGCAGTTAGTGGAAGGTAATGTGGCTGTTTATTCTCAGGATAATTCTTATTTTTAGTTAAATGGTTATTTTCAAACTGAAGTCACAGGAGATTGAAGCCTGCTTCTCTCTTTGTTTCTTTCTTTTCTTGCACAATTGTTTTCTTTTAAAAAGAAATAAAAGACTAAAGAGATTTACACTGGCCAAAGTTTAATTTGTATTGATATTTGTATCTTACCTCTGAGGTTTTGGAAAAAAAAATGGAATCCAATTAGGTCAGACACATACAAATGAGAAGATAGTGCTTTGTGTTGTATGAGCACTGAAACACCTAAGTCCAATTTAAACAAAAGTGACCTGGAAACTCAGCCCAACCTACGAAACCTAGACTTTGGGGCTGCAAAACCTGTTTCTGTTTTAGTGAGTATTTATCGAAATCACAAAGCTCTGGGTTGGAGGGACAGAATTCAGAATCCTAAATAATTTTAATAATAAACCCATTGACAGTGTTTATATGGGAGAAAAATATGAGTTGATCTGCCATCCTCTGGATGGTAGAGAACATGAAAACAGATCTGATTTGCAATAGTGGTGCTGCGGGTTTTGGTCATCCCATACAATTTAGAGCATCGTGTGACCATGGGCATTTCATATTGGGAAATAAACGGGTTTGTAACTTGTATATGGGACTAAAATACTGTGTAAGGAGCTCTTAAGAGCATATACTCCTGTTCTAAATTTATGTATTTTTAAAGGAAGTGCATAAACATCCCAGCATTTTCCTACTATCTACCAATTTGTGAGGTATCTTCTCAAAAGCTTTTCTTGAGAGCTTGCTTTGTGCATCTACTACAGATTATTTTTTCCCCCACAATTGCTTAATGTGGACTAAAGGAAATAACAGTTGAATTTTCAGTGATGGGGAGAAATTTCAAACTCTGCTTTCTGTAACTGTAAATTTCCTCCCTGAGCCTTTTATTCCCAAGATTGTGTTTGTACCAGGTGGGATAAATGCTCTGCTGCTTGCATGTTAGTGTGATACTTGGTGTTAAGTCAAAAAGCTGCATCTTCCAAATTCTGTCACAATGGTGCTGCTGATCATGTAATTACTACAGTTATTTTTGATTAGCCAGCTATCACAGTGATGCTGTGTGGAGCAGGGCAGTCATCCTTACCTTCAGTCAAAGGAGATGCTAAAATCACCCCGTAGGTCCTGTCATTGAAATGGATACTCTGAGCATTATCTGCTGACCCTGCTGGCTGAGGGGTTTCAGAGTTGCTAATAAAAGGCTGCATGTGGTGATAGCTCTTGGCTGATGGGGAGTTGTTACCTGACCCTTTTAAGGCTGGCTGCACTGCCTCTGTGCACCAGCTTTATTTATGTAGGATGATGAAGTTGGGTGTTATGTCAGGGAGACTTTTGTGAGACTAAAGGGATGCTTAAAGAGATCCTTTTAAATAACTTGAGTATCTTAATAGGAAGTAGTTTGAAACAAATTCTTTACATTACAGTATTAATGACCCTAAAAGGCAAATTGCTTCTTTTTTTTTTCTTCTTTTTTTATGAGCATCAATACAATAAAGAGCATATCTGAAAGTGCCCAGATCTGCAGCTTCCTGCAGAACCACGGGAAAAAACTGGGTGTAAAGCAGCCTAATGTGTGGGAATTGGCCCTCTCCCTGCTCTCAGTGATGTTTGAGAACAATAAAACGTGGCAGTATGACACATACCTTTTGGGAGCACTTAGAGCTTTAAATGGACTCTCTGTATTACAATACTAAATTGCAGAGTTACTGTCATAAAACACACAAATAGATTTACATTTAAACTGGAACAGAACGAGGGAGATAATGTCATAATGAGGCAACAAAAAGCAAATCCCAATAAATGCCAGCTCCTTATCGTTTGTTGGAAAGTTAGGAACTTTTTAATTTTGAGTCACTTCTTGCCAAGAAATAAATATATAAAATTGTGCCTGTGAAGCTTTTTCAGCTTCATGGATTAACCCTCTTCAGCCAAACCATGGGTCAGTGTCAGGGGTCACTGCAACAACAGTTCGTGTCTCCTAAAGCTCTTCCCTGTCTCTTTCCCTCTATGTGGTTCAGACCCTTCACTCTTGGTAGTTTTTCTGTCTTTAAAATTGAAGGGTTTAGTTTATTATTATTTTTAGTCAATGGTGGTATGGTTTTCCTCTATTCCTTTTTTTTTTTTTTCCCTCATCTGTGGCCTTCATACACTCTCTCTGTTGTTCTCTCTCCCTGGATTTTATTTTTTCAGATGTTATCAATGATCTAAATGGAGCCTGGCTCCTTGAGACTGTTGATATAAAAGTGGAAACAAGTGGTTTTTGAGAACATGGCATGGAATATATCTCTCTTTTCCTTCGGTTCATAAAACCACAGCAGATTAACTCAACTAATAGTGATTTTTCTGCAGCCCATCAGTGTGACATGGAATAAATATTCAGAAGTATCAGTGGAGCTTTTTTTTTTGACAGTTACTCGATGAGCTTGACTCAGAAGTGCTTTGTGAAGAGAGTCTTCTCTTGATTCATAAACAACCTGGGTATTAGTCAAACTTGCGCAGTAAATTCTGCTTTAGCATAAAAGCATGGCCTTGCTCCACTTGAAAAAATCTTTTTTCCCACTGCCTAAATCTGGAGTTTTGCAAGGTCTGGTGAGTTCACTTAGAAAACTTTCTAGGTAGCTTGTGATTTATGAAAGGATAGAATTGTGCTTTTAAAATAAGGGGTTTTTTTCTTCCAAAGAAAACAGAATAGACGTTGAAAAGGGGACTTGCCTGTAACAATATTTTCTGTGACTTGCATAAAATGTATTTGTCTTTATAATGACATTGATTTTTATAGCTCCTATAACTACAAAAATAATTAAGAGCATTTCACTGAGCTAAAGAGGGATTTTTCATATTGACTTGAGAGTTAATTTAAATTACAAATGAAATACAGGAGAAGTGCCCTAAAAACTGATGTGTACATTTTCGTAGCTTGGTGAACAGATAGCAATTAGTGATAAGTGATTTGCCTCCAAGTTGCTTTGAATAGCAGAGCTCAATACTGAGCAAATAAGCTCAGGCTCACTGGAGAGAAGACAGAGAAGTTAATCTCCCCTCCAGGGCAATGATGTTCCAGGTGATATCCTTACAATGGATTTTGTCACATTGTGTTTTAATGCTCCCAAACAATGGGTTTTCACCTTTTATTTCCTTAGGATATTCTCTCACAAATGGTCTATTTAGCAAGGTTTAGGCTTCCTTTGAGTCTCTACTCTTTGCAAATGAATCAATAGCATCAATTAGGATTGATTGGGAAGGTCAAACTTGGTTTTGCACCAAAGATTCATAACCAGAGGTGGTCATGGCATGAACATACAGGACTGACTCATGCTGTGGGACTGGAGCATGGATTGTGTGGGGAATGTTGTGTTCAGCAGCAACAGGGCAGTGACTGCCACCTGTGCTGGGCACTGCTGAGGCCACCACACCTCGAATTCTGGGGTCAGCTTTGGTCCCTCACTACAATAAAACCCTTGAAGGGATGGAGCGTGTCCAGGGAAGGGTCTGGAGAACCAAGAGCAGCTGAGGGAGCTTGTGGGGGAGGCTCAGCCTGGAGAAAAGGTGGCTCAGGGGGACCTTCTGTCAACAGCTCCCTGACAGGAGGGTGCAGCCAGGTGGGGTCTGTTCCTTCTCCTTGGTCACAAGAACTAGGGAAAGAAGGAACAGCCTTAGGTTGTATCAGGGGAGGTTTGGATTAGATATTAGTGAAAATTTCTTCACTGAACTGATTGTCAAGCCCTGGCACAGCTGCCTAGGGAGGTGGCAGACTCCCTGTCCCTGGGGGGGATTTAAAAGTTGTGGCACCTGGGGACATGGTTCCGTGGTGGCCTTGCCAGTACAGGGTTACTGGTTGCACTCAATGACCTTAAAGGTTTTTTCCAACCTTAATGATTCTATGAGAATTAAAAACAATTGCTGCATCTGAAGACAGCTAAAATACACATTAAACAGAAAATGTGTGTAATAGCCAGTAAATGACAGAATTCAGCCCATCTGAGTTGGAGACGTGTAAGAAAGTGCCATCTCTTGACAAATGTTTATTGATGAAATGATCAATTTTCTAATTGATAGTTTGGGAACATTGTAATGAAGTGTCAGCTATTTCACTTCTACCATTATGTACAAATGAGTAAAGTTATTTCTGATTGTAGATTTTTTTTTTTTAAATTTCTATCGTTCTGTCAAATTTGCAACTCTTAGTGATGACAACTTTGAAACTTTTTAGGGATTCGTATAGATGCCAAAACATAGACTGCATGTTACTGAGCAGCCTGTCTCAATTATGTTTTGTGGCAGAGAATTATTTCATATACATAAAGTTTGGGTTTTTTTCCATTGCTTGTGTTTGAATCTGTTTTATTTCATACTCTTCAGCTCTTTCTGATTCTTGATTTCGGTTTTTATTATCTGGTTTTCTTCCTGAAAATTTTGTAGCGCAATTTGACATTGCACCACAGAAGCATGTTTGAAATTTTAATTATTTTTATTTTTTCTGCATTCTAGTTTGGCAGAACTGGGCAGAATAGAACTGCTGTGTGTCTATTCCCAGGTGTGTTTACTTTCCTAATGAATATCATTTCTGGCTGAACTGGAAAATTTCAGGACAGACATCCTGTAGCTGTGCCATAGGTTAGACTGGAAAAATCCAAGTCTGCTCTTGAGCCACAGTGGGTCAACAGATCAGCATTTGTGCTCCACAGTGAGCTCAAACAAGTAGGAGACAGTGATTATGGGATGTGCAGGTGTGTGTGCATTTCTGTTTAGGTCATCCAGGATGGGAATATGTAAGTCTTAATGACACAGTAAAAATAATAATAAAAAAAATAGCTGGGGGCCTTAAAGGATTATTTTCTGCCAAGCCTGTCCTCAAAGCAACTTTTATTCAGCACATGATTTATGTGTCTGGTTTCTGGGACGTATTTCTTCTGCAGAGAGAAACTGAGGGTGCTGGAGACTCTTGGCAAGTCAATTAGAGCGCTGTGGGAAGCAGGAATCTGTGCTCCCCTGAAATCACTGCTGCCTCCCAGGGGGGTAGATGCTTCCCCATGCCCTGCTGGCACAGTGCTGGCTCAGCAGGCAGCCCCTGCTTTATTGATCCTCCTGGGATCAATGGGGAAGTGCAAAAATTCGTGGCCAGGTTTGGTCCTGGCACGGAGCAGCGACTGTGAAAAAAGGCTTAACGAGGAAACACGGAGCGTGGCTTTCTTGCAGAGTGCATCCTGCTACAGGAGCTCTTACAGGAGGCTGAACAGTCACTTCTGCTGCTGCCAGCTCAGGTGTGAGGCAGCAGACAGGCTGGAGCAATTAAAAAGCCACTGCACCCCCTCCCAGGCCTTCCCAGGGTATTTGCTGAATGCCAGGTGCAGCCTGCCTCGCTGCAACAGAAATTGCTTTCGTTGATTTTGATGATGTTGGGCTTCATTTCAAAAGCTTGAGAAATTGTTCTGATGTGGATGTTGAATGAAAGGACTTCAGAATTAAAAAGTAGAATCCATGCAAAACTCCAGGAGTAAAGTGGCAATAAGAAAACTACTGGCACCTGTCCATGTGCTGCAGTGTTATTGGAATAAATGCAAATCATCTTTGGGCTGAAAGTAGCACATGTGAAAGCTTTTAATTTTGTTAAAATGAATTACCCATCATTATCTTGTTGTTAATATGTAGAAGTAGACTACTGAAAGACATTGAATAGTCACAGTAATTTACCATTAATCAAGGAAAAGAAGCCTCAAAAGACAGGTTAAAATCACATTACTGAGAAAACAGTTTGCATCTTACATGAGTAATTTGCCGTGTAAAATTCAAAACAGAAATAACAGCAGTGTGTGACTCCACTGACGAGGTTTCTCTGCAGGTGTCTCTTAGACTAATAAGAGGCCACACAGATACTTCACAAGAAAAAATCTTTCTCTGTACTTTTAGTGCATGATTTGCTTTTATTTTACATTTCCTCCTCTCTGTAACTGTGGATTGCAGATACTCTGCTTAGAGGTGCTCACTGGGAGAGGTTTGGTGCTGATCCTTAAAGTGTTGTGTTTGTTGTAATGTGTTTACTCAGGTTGACCTTGGGGTTTGAGCTGTAATTATTACATAGAAGGATGAAAATTTGCAAGAAATGATGGCTTCATTCTAATGAGCACACTTCTGTAAATATTCTTCCTCTGTTTGTTCTTGTGCTTTACTAACAAACAAGACAAAGAGCAACCTTACTAACTCCTACAGCTAAAATCCCTAGGTTTCCTTGAAAAGGGAAAACATCAGATTTTCTGGTTTTAAACTTTCCCAAGGATGATGTGAAGATACCTTGTCTTCACCTGCCCTTCCCATCTTTGTTAGTGCAAATGATGGTCAATAGTGAGTGAATCCCTTGGAAGTGACTTAGTGAACGCAGATGTGCTGCAAGTTTGTCATGTGCCAAAGCAGGTTTTGAGTCAAGTTGTAAGTGAGAAAGATTAAACCCCATGGTGATTCTAGCACTGCTGCAAGACTGTGAGTGCACACTGTGAAGGGAAGGTGTTCCCAGAGCACCTCAGCACTGCAGACAGAGCCACTACCATCATTAATGTGGGAAGGTGTAGGCACCTAAATCATTCTGATGCTCCTGTGGGCTTTGCCGTGGAAGCTGCTTTAACTTCAGGTAGCCCCTTCTCATTTCTCTCAAATCTGTGTGTGGTTGTGAAGCTTTGATCCCTGCATGAAACTGAGAAGTGGTAAGAGTTTCTGGAGTCCTGGTCTATTTCTGTGTGGTTTATCTTGCCAAGGGAGCAGCAAAAGAACAATTAATCTGCTCAGTCAGACAGATTTTGCAGGTAGGATTTGGTTATTGTAGCAAATTTGCTTTGGTGATTTCCCCTTTGCAGTTTCTTAAATCCTTCCACGTTTCTCATTGCAGCATTTGGAAAACAAAAGGAGAAACATTTTTGAATCTGATAATGTGGAGAAATGTTTCATGAATTATAAATGAATGTCAGTGATGTATGAATGTGCATGCTAAACTGAAGGAAGATTCGAAATATGCAACATGTTAACACATAACTTCACTCAGTTTTCAATTTTTGAGTTTCACATTAGGGAGTCACAGTAATACTTCAAAACCAATGAAAAACCATTGTCATTAAGATTGTTATGTTTTTATTCACTGTCAATATATGGGAGCTGTCATATACCATATCCTAATATGGGATTTCAAAGTCTGGCCTTCTGCTCTTTCATCTGGAGTTTTTAATAAATTTTTTTGTTGAGCTCAGGTTTATAAAAATCATTAGATTTTATTGTGTAACTAAAGATAGACCCTTGAAAAGTTAACTGATGGCAACTCTTTGGAAAGTGTTTGATTTCTATTAAATGCCACTGAATTTGGGAGGGGCAAGGTATACCACATACAGGCAAACACCAGGTGACATCCTGAGCATGGTTATCAAAAGGCTGGTGATGCAAAGCTTCTTGCCAGCTCAATAACATGCTCACATTTCTTCTCTCACACAGCTTTGTGTGTTTACTTTCCTGTCCATCAAAATGAAGCATTCTGAGGCTTGAGGATTTTATTAATCAAGTAAGCTCATCTAAATTAGGTTCATTTACTTGAAAGCTCTGTCAAGACGTATGAATCCATGTGATCTTGCTTTTATAACCAGGAGCAGAGAATCTAGGCTTAAATAAAACTTGTAGCTCTGAATTCTGGCTAATCCTTCCCTTAAAGAGCAGAACAGAAACCTAAGTTTCTCTCTGTGGTTGCTGAATTTTATGAGGCCAGACAGCTAACGTGCTTCACAGTCAAAGGAACAGCAATTTTTTGATTATTTATACTTTTCTTTTGCTTTCACACTTCCAGTTGTAATTTTTTTTCCCTCTAGCTTGGTGTATTTCACCTTATAAAAATAAACTAAGTTAGAGCTTATGGGTTCCTTGTACCACAGCAGGGCCTTGGAGGCCTCAAAGGGATGCAATTAATCCAAATGCTTGGAAACAGCATGCTCCCCAATCACAATAAAATTCAAGATAATCAATTTAATCTAATTTGTTTCAACTGTTTTGAAAGATAAAGTTGATTGTGAGAGCAGCTGGGCCTTGAACTTCTGTTCTTTAGACATTTTTAAAGATTTATTGTGGAAAACAAAGGAATGAAAGTACAGAGCTGTTATGTAGTTTAGTGTTGGGGAAATATATACAACAAGACTGAAGGCATTCATTGCACTTTATATTCAAAATGTTTTATTGGCAGACATTGACTTGTGTTGCTTCTGCAGTTGACCGTTCCAAGCAAACACATGGATCAAAACTACTCTTAACTACTTTCTAATTATTTTAATTTATTGTGCCACATGGATGTTTAATTTAAATTTTATGTTTCAGTTAGGCTTTCTATTTGGGTAGAGGAGCGACCACACTGAAATTCAAAATATGAATTGCATGTTTGCAAATGGATTGGTGTGGTAGCCATCATTTTATTGCAGGCATTAAGTGTTTAGGAGTGTCAGGGCTGTGTATCAATGTGGCTGGTTTTGAAGCGTTTTCATTTTCACAAATGCAATTAATGTTGAACTACTTATTGACTTCTGTTGGACTCTGAGTAATATGTTTGTGTGAATTAGTGAATCAGTTTTTTTCCATGTTTCATACTGCTGCTAGACACTAAAGGACATAAACAGAAATACATTACATGTTTTTAAGAGCAGTCTTCCAAGAGAAAAGTCCAGTCAAATTCTCCATTTTCAAAATACCTGGAATAATTCCTCAAATATCAGCCCAAATAATGGGATATCAAAGTAGGTGGTTTTCTCCTTCCCTTAAATACTACTTTTGCTCTCTTTTACTGTCCCATCTTTAGTGCCACAATTACCTGATTTAAGGTATGGCCCTAGGTGTGTTTTTATTTCTCTTCACCATTCTTTTTGGTTTTGTTCTTTATTGTCAATAAAATGGTATCATTTTGTCCCAGCTGGAAAAGTTACTCCCTTCAAAGCACTGCACCTGCGGGCTCATTTTATTGAAAGGCATTTTGAGATGTAGACAGTAAAACTTAACAATTCTTTTGATAGAAATTGATGTGGAAAACTGTCACCAAGAAAAGGAAAACAACAACAGGGAGTAAGAAAAGCAGCAGAGGAAAGAAGGTTCTTTCATAAACTCTGCCCTGTTCTAAAAGACTGACCTGTATTAAAAGTAGAAAGACATTTTAGACCTTGTACTCAGCTTTTCACAACTACTTTGTTCACAATATTTTATAGCTTCCAACAAATAGAAAGAAAATATTTTGAAATGTTTAAAAGTGAGAGAATTAAGTATCAGGAGGACATTCCCTGATCACATAGGGAACTTTGAGGAACCAGGTGTAGTGGAAGGTGCCCAAGACAGGGGCTTGAAATGAGATTAAAATCCCTTCCAACCCAAACCCTTCTGTGATTCTATGAATGTTCTCAGTCTATTAATCTTTTAACGTATAAATTCAGTCCAATTCACTGTTCTCACCAAACTCAAAGGGAACACAGTTGAATTTAATGTGGGATTATGGTGATTTACACCAAGGTTTTACTACAGTAGTTGTTCAGCCTTCAGTAACACCATCTCTGACTAAATAAAGGGCTGCAGGCAAGCTTATACCACTTCTTTTTTATCTGAATTTGTTTGTTTATTTGTTTACTTTTCAGTTGTGAGCAGTATCAGCATTTTTAAAGTTATGTAATGTCCATGAACCAAGGACATGTTGTTCCTGCAATGGCAATGGTGACTCAGTGAGTTTTTAAAGTTGAGCTCTTAGAACTGACCTTTAAATTATGAACCAGCTGCTGTGAGAAAATGTGGCCCTAGGGTGACCTGCTTCTCCCAGACTGTGGAACTTCAGCTGTCATAACTGTATTTATAGTTATTGGTAACTTAATATAGGAAATGATTCACTTATTAAATCTATTAAGTCATTTTGTTGTGAGCTACTGGCTAGCAGGGTTGTTGCCAGTAAAAGGTGTCCATTCCCTTGCTTTAGTAATGAAAGTAAAAAGGAATTTGCCAAAAGCCATTTTCTTTCTCTGTTCTTTGTCAACATCTTTCTCTGGAGCCTTTTTGCCTTCCCAAAGTAGATCTTTCTGTGGAGTGCTGAAAGTGAGAGATTGGAATTCTGATCCTTAGAGGCATAAATAGTTTGGAATTTATATGTGGGGCAGCAAGGTACATCAAAGAATCCTCAGAATTTTTGAAGTTTTGTAGACTTCTTTTTTTTTTTTTTTTTTAATGTGACTATTTTCTTCAGTTTGGCCATGAGTCAGCCAAATGACTTTAGAAATGGTGGCTATTGTGTTGGTTTCCTACCTCAGTTCACCACAAGTGCTGCCTTTATTGCTTGGGAGAGAGAGCTGTGCTATACAGATATGCACCAGATTGAAGTTTGAATTCCAAACTGGACCCTCACTCTGATTATTTGTGACTAAAATCCCTTCTCAAAGCAAAGACTGGCCTACCAAGGGCCATTTCCACTTACCTGCTGTTTGTTCCCACCTTTCCAGGAAAGCTCTGGGATGACTGAGTGTCAGGGGCAGCTTACTGCACCCTGTCACATAAGGGTAGATCTCCTCTCTGTTCAGTAAATAAAAGGGTTTTCTGAAAAGAAGGATCATAAAACAAAATGCTTGTGTCTGTTGCTCTTTGGCAATGCTCTTCCTGAGATGAGACAGGCAGAGAAGAGCTTGCAGGAAAAGAAGTTGCTGGGCATCTCAGTTGTTTTTACCTGCACGTTTCCTGTTGGTCAGAGTTGTCTTTCTGGCAATTGCTGACAAGCAGTAGAGGCTGTGGGGTGAGGAAGGGATCTGATTGACTTCACACCAGGATGCTTAAATGTTGTGTTAAGTGCTAAAATCTCAGGCCAGAGCCTTTGCAAGGCTGACTTATCTCAGTGGGCTGCAGCTTTTCCTGCCACAGCCCTTTCACAGCCCATGGCACCTGCAGGTGTCTGATTTGCTGCTCTATCCATGGAGACCTGCTCAGGGGGAGCTCAGGGATGTCAGAGAGCTGCTGCTTGCTTGCTACTGCTCTCCACATTTCCCTCTTGATGAGTGGGTGTAAAAGGCTTCATAAAACATTTGGCATATGCAAATGAACAAACAGGTGAATTATCAAGAACTATCAGTTCAGGAGGAAAAAAAAAAAAAAAGTCAATTGTCTTATCTTTCCTGGAGACATGCTATGGCCAGATAAGCAGTTCATCTTCCCAGGTATGTCCCATTAAGTATATTACCCAATCAACTAAGATATATAAGGCATATTGCAACTCTAATCTCCCCAGGCAAGTAGTATTCAATTATTCTTACCATCTTCAAGAGAGAAATATCCTGAGCATTTAGAGTGCTTGCATTTTTGGCACTCAGTGGTGTTATGTGAAGGCTAATAAAGAACATTCCAACTAAGAAGGCATAAGACAGGCAGATGAAATATTGAAGAAAATAGTATTATGTAAGTCCTGAGGTGAGAATGTTCACCATCCCTCAAAATGGTTTCCTGACATCTTAGCTAATGTTTTGAAATTGGGTCAAGGATGAGAACGACTAAGAATTGCCATCTACTATGGTGTGTGTTTTGTGTGTATAGTTATACATAAAATAGAAATTCTGTGGAATACTTCATTTGCAAGTGCCCTTTCTGTTTTAAAAGTGTTGTTTTTGTTGGTTTTTTTGTGTTTTTTTTTTTTTTTTTAATTGTGTATTGTTTTGCTATGTAAATTGCTTTTTGAATTGAATACTGTTCAGACAGACTAATTTCCCTGTTACTGTTCTAAGGAAGCATTAGAGAAGTCAGAAGTTTCTTGAAAGCAACGTCATCTCCACCACGTGAGATGTGGCAGGTGGCAGCGAAGTTCAGTCACAGACAGCTTCATAATTTGGTATTCTTTGACAAGAATCCAACATAATTTCTTTGGAGGGTTGTGGGAAAAGCTCTGCTTCGTGTCTGTTCCTGGCAGGACTCGCAGCAGGGGTTCCTGTGGAGATTGTTTGCTGCCTTCCCAGACCAAACTCTGCTCTCCTGGTGTTTCTCTTCTGCTCAGCTTTACATATATTGTAGAAACTTCAGTGTCAGTTATATGAGCTAAGCTAAATACCAGGATATTTTAGTCTATGAAATATGTTCTGTCTTTCAGAGATAGAGAGATTATGGGAAAATATATTCTTTGCCTGATTATTGCATACAAATGGTACAGCCTTTCATGGGATGTGTTGTAAAGGTTCCATGAAGCAAGGAAGTATTTCCCAAATTCCTTTATCCCTCCATTCCTTAAGTGACCTATGAGCTTCTTCATTCAAACATTAAAATATGTTGTTAAGAGTACACATACTCTGTTCTTACTCCGTGATGTACACCTTTATCTGTATTCTTCATATTTGTATTTTGCCAAGGTAAAAACAACTAAAAATTCATGCATATTTACTGCATTTTCCTAAATTTTAGCACCTACTTTCTTTGCTGGTCCTTTGCTCTTTTCCACGGGTCACATTCCATACACCCATGAAAATGGTGCAGTGTTATTTTCCCTTGTCTTTGATTTTTATTTCCCATTCTGTCACCAGCACAGGACAGATTCTTCCACAGCTGCCCTCCTCAAAAGAATTGCTTTATATAAAGCACAGTCTCAGGTGTCATCCCAGGGAAGGTGCCCTGCCAGAGTGGGATTCTTCACCAAAATTGATATGCATTAATCTGCCTATTAGATAGGCAAATTTGGCCTATAGATATTCAGTCTTCACACACTTTCAGTGTTAATAGTCAGAGGTGAAACCTTGCAAAAGTAACAAATTTTTAATTAGCCCTTTGTGATCTGGAAGTGAGCAATGCATAAGACATAGAAAGGTGTTTTTTCACAAGAATTTCAATGTTTGCAAGATCAGAGAGAAACTGAAATCTGTAGATGTGCTCCAGAGTATGTGTTTGGCCAAAGTATAACACCCATTTACAGAAGAACTGAATTTATTTGGTTAAGTAGATAAGTAGTAAAGATACACACAGTAGTAAAGATATACACTTATTAATGGGAAGAAATACATGGATTTGAGCTAAAACTGGAAGCTGACATGAGAGGAGTGATATTCCCTGCATCACTCTGTACCCCATAGCTGTTTTCTACTCAATTTATATTGTTCTCAGAGCAGTTCTAACCTAATCAAGTGGAATACATCTATTTCCCCCTACCCTGTCTAGAGTACAGGCTGTTTGTAAATCAAGGTTTTGGAGCCTGGCTTACAGTTGTTTAGCACAAAACCAAAATGAAAGAAAATCCCCTAATGTGGTAAATAGGACTTATTACTTAGTGACAGTGCCTTCCATTTCCAACCTCGGGTTCCCAGTGGGTCCCACATTTGCCTTTCCAGCTAACTTTGCAATGAATTGTTCATCTCTTTCTGAGAGAAAGTGCTTTGCAGAAGATAAGCAGTTCAGACAGAAATAATAAAAGCCTCGACTGCAACACTTACCTTCTGTGTCCACTTGGGAAATGCTGCCTTCTTTTACATCACTTCTTGCCTGGATTATGCAGGAGAGAAAAGTATTTGTCTGGCTGTCCCCACAGCTTTTGCAGTCTAATTCAGAACAGTCACAGATACGTAGGTCATGCTGAATGCTTCCCCCTGAATTCCAATTTTTAGAAAAGTTCAAGAGTCACGGCAGATCACGTTAATTCTGGACTGAACTCTGCCCCAGTTTCACAATCTTCCTCATCCCTTAGTCTTTGTTATGCTCTCCATGAATAGTTTGCAGCAACCCAAGGGTCAGGATTTTTAAATAGCTGATTTATAAATAAGCAGAGTATGCTAACAAAAAATGCTTCATAAGAATAATTCTACCTTGTTGTTGTTGTTGTTTTTGTTGTTGTTACAGTAGCACGTGAGACTAAGAAATGTGGCGTTCATGTTGAAATCTCCTAATTTCTGAGAGGGTTTCAGTGGTAGAATCTTACATCACTGATGTTGCTGCTGTTATTCAAGTCCAGGAACTTCTGAGGAGCAGTGAGATTATTTGAAGCAAACAGATCTGAATTGGTTCTGTCACAAAGCCAAAAAGCTTCAGTTAAGCTTTCAAAACTAGATTTCATTCTTTGTTCACAGAATAATAGCTGTAATGATGGATCTGGAAGGTGGGAAAGTTATGGAAAAATAAAGGTGCTTTTCTCTTAATTATTTCCCCCTACATTTCTATTATATCTTCACCATAAGCAGAGTAAAATAAACACTGTTTTGTGTTGTTTGCCCTATGGCTTTACTGACCAGAGAAGTATTTTAGATAACCACTATACAATGTCTTCTGCCTAAGCATAAGCAGCAATTTGTACATTTATTAAGTGATTCCTGGTACTGAGCTAAAAGTCCAGCTGTTAATAAGACAGTCCAATTCAAAAGACTGCACAATTTCCACTGAAATCCATGTATCCCACAGTTCAGTGCTTTGTAGTGCAAGGAATGCTCCAGTCAGGAGGAGTTCAGCCAAAAAGGTGATACCAGGAGGCCGACACAAGCTGGCAGCTGAAGGACTCCAAACCCTCTGCTGCCAGACTTGCTTCCTCCATCAAAAGTCTCTGCCTGTCACTTGCTCAGTTAATTACTGTGGTTGCAACCGCAGAAATGGGTATTTTTCAAAGGATAATATCCCTTGATCACCTGCAGCACAGGTCTGGGGTTATCTTTTACTGCCTGTATAGAACCTCGCTATAATTGGTTGTGACTAAATCTCCCAGGACAAAATTTTGAAATGATTTTTTCGTCTTGGCGTTTCAGATGCACGTGGTGTGTGCCAAAGTTTCAAGCCTCAGCTCAAAAAATTGTCTGAGGATGGCATATAGGGTCACTAATGGCCTTTTTAGACATGTGATTAAAGATAAAAATTTTCTGGGCCTAATGAAAGTTTAACCAGAAGTACATTAATACTTTTTTATTGCTCACCAAAGCTGATTGTTCATCATCAAAGTAGTTTGGAAGGATAAATTATATCTAGAATGTAGAATGCTAAACTATAGAACCTTTTTTTTATTGGTCATAGAATTTAGGAAATATGCTTATTTTACAGATTTCTGAAATGAAGGCAAAAATATTGTTGTTTCTTGCTCTATGTAACTTCATACCAACAGCTGTCTTTGATTTTCTATTGCCTGGAAATCATGTTAATCTAATCCAGAATAAATACACGAACAGAAAGAAAAAGAGAATTCAAAAGTGTTACATATGCAAAGACATTTACTCTGTGTGGAGTTTTCACAGGTGCTCCACAAGTGGAGGGTCTCTAACTTTCTGATTGAGTTTCTGAGTTTCATGAAACATATGCTGTTTTAAGAAGTAATGAAGAATATTGAGGAATAAAATTTGTTCTTTTCTCCTTTCCTCTTTGAACAGCACTTTAAATGATGTTTAAAATCAGCAAGCCTTTAGAAAATCTCCTTTGCTTTTTAGAGAAATAGAAAATCTTAACCTAAAGAATTCTGTGGATATATTGCCTGGGGATATCAAATTTATTCTGCATTTTAATGAAATCACAAATGAGTCAATTTAAAAGTAGTATACTATAAACTCTGCTTCCTTCCTACATCTGTTCATAAACATAGAAGGATGTATACCTAGGGGAAACTTGCTTCCTCTTACATGCAAGGAGGAAAAAAATTTCTAACTAGGAATACAAATTTTTCCTCATTCCCTGTGGGTAAGCGTCACAGAAGGCAACCTAGTTAAGTTTCATTTGTGAGAGGCAGAGCTCCTCGTGGATGCTGGCTGTTAATCAGGTTTGGTGGAGACAGAGGCATGGCACTGTGGATCTGAGGAGTGTTGCAATTTGCATCGAGCCAGTCGAGCAGAACTCCTGCCTAACAAACCATACAAACCATCATAACAAAAACAAAACAAAAACAACAACAACAACAAAACAAAAACAAAACCCAAAAGACAAAAACAATAACAAAAAAACCCCACAAACAAAAAACACAAACACACACACACAAAAAAAAACCATGACAAAAAAAAAAAAAAAACACGAACCCCCCCCCAAAACTATGAAAAGTCTTATTTTCTAGCAACTTGTTCCCAGATTCTATAGCAAAAAGCACCTCTCTTAAAAAGGCTGAAACAAACTTTGAGGACATGTTTAGTAATTACATATAATCAAAATACTTTCATATAATCTCTAGGTCTTCCAAATAGACATTTTTGGAAATTAGAACTGACACGTGCAAGCCAGATTATGAATGAGGCCTTGGTGTCATCATTGCCTGCTTCTGTCAAAAGTGGATCCCCAATTTCTGCTGCACTGCACTGTGTGCATAAGCACTTCTGAAAGAGTGTTTCTGTTAAGTGACATAATCAGGCATCAGAGGTCACAAGTGGCATCTCAGCTGTCACTGTGCAGTCACACAATGATTTGCTGCCAAGGGTGACTGCTCATTTTGTGTAAAAGGAGTGGGATGTGGGGAGGGTAATTCTCATGTGCCAAAACTCGGGTTCCAAGTCCACATCTCTTCTGAGAGCAGTGACTGAGCAGGTTTGGTGAACAGAAGAAATGGTTTGACCACCGTTACTTTTTTTTTTTTTTTTTTTTCATTCTTGTACCTGAGCAATGTTGTATTTATATTTCTTCTAAATGAACCATCCATGCCACTTCAGAGATGTAGAGCTCAGAGCGAGGATTGCCAGTTTTCTTCAGGTTAAGCTGTCACACCTGAAACTCTGTCAATGTGAATGGAACTAAAGGGGTACGTAATAGACACTTAGGGTGTTACCTGTGCTTGAAGTAGAAATATCCTCTGGAAAATGTCACATTTATTCTTATTGATTCAAAACTGTTGCTTTGCTGCATTTTTAAGGTGTTTCCTGGCCTTTTGTGCAGTGCAGGTCAGCACAGTATGAACTTCCTGTGCTAAATTGCATAAAGATGGTGCTCCATGAACCCAGCCATAAATAAAACACACAGTGGGGTTTCCATTCCATGGGCACTCTGTCACCCTTCAGTAGGGTAATCAGTTTTGAGCAATCCTGAATAATTCTTGAATTAATTTTTGTTTCTGAAATGTTAGAAGGAGTTCAATTGTCTAAGTCTAGAAGGAAGATTCAGAGTCGTGTAGGAAGTTGGACATCAGTGCATTAATTGTGAAAGTTTTCTTTCCCAAATGTGCAAATGGACTTTATTGACCCATGTACAGATGCCGATACACGTTTTTGTATCCATAAGTAGCAATAGAGAAACTAGAGGTTTGTCATCTGAAGTACTGATCCACCCTCCTCCCAGTATGATCTCCAGGTGTTTTACAAATATTGCAGTGATACAGACTGCCCTTACCTCCTTTCAATTAGTATTTTCTTAGCATCTCCTAATTTCTGTACTGAACCAGTTTGAAATGGTTGTGGTGACAGTATTTTAACAGCTTTTTTTCTTTTAATATGACACTTCTGTTTGAGGTGAAAGTTGTGCTGTCCTCCATCTCTAATTAATTGTGCCAGCAGCCATAACATTTTATTATGTGATCCATAAAGCTTTTATTTGGCATGAAATAGAAGTAAGTTAGCTTTGGGGTATGAACTGTTCCAAGAGCAGAGCCTCGTATTTAATTCTCTTTAAAATCACCTTAGAAGATATTTAAAGATTCCTTTTGGTCTTGCCCAGGTATTTCTGAGGGCTTTGGTTGTTGTTCTCATCAGAAGTCACTAGGTGACAGCTCGAGGATCAGCCCTCCTGGTGATGTCCCTGTTCTCCTGCACGCACGAGCATCTCCAGCCCTGCCCTGTGGTTTCCCAGTGGCACCTGAGCTCTGTCACTGCTCTGTGGTGACAGGGCCTGCCAGGAGCCTCAGGATAAGATTCAGTTTAATCCACACTCCAGCCTGTTATCCTTCACCTTTTCTCTCTCCACAGCTCTGGGTGCATTGGTGTTTTGCAGTGACATCGGTCGAGGTCGAAATGCTTATCAGGGAGAATAAACAGTAGAAGGAGAATATCAGAACAAGCTCAATAGATCAGCTCTTCTCTTTAGCCTTTGTCTGGGGTTTTGACTCAAACCACAATGTCAGAAAGGCTAAACCTCTAGCAGGGCATCAAGGGAAAGGAAATGTTCCCATTACAGGAAGATAAAGAGCTTTAGGCTGCAGTCTGGTTTCCCTCCAGTGGTAGCAGGGTCATCATTAGTCATTCATTATTGCACAACACCAATATTGGGTTTAATTACAATTCAGGTCATTATGTTTTTTAATAATTTCATGTCTAAGAGATCAATATCCAAAATTCAAATAAATGTAGTATAATAATTTCCTTAGTAGCAGCCTTTATCTCATCAAGAAGCCATATCAGACAAACGGGGTGAAGGCCATTGTGCTCTGCTGGTTGATTAGCAAAGGCTGGGTTTATTTGATTTAAGTATAACATGAAACAAGATGAAGGGGAGGAAAAAAACCCAACCATGCTATAATGAAATCACTTGGCATAGCTTCTTAAATGTCTGTTTTCTACCTAACACCATGTTTAATTCAATGTTAGAAAAAGTAAACCCGAGAAGGTTCAAAAAGTCAATGCTGTTAGATCACTGTAGTTGCTGAAACAGACAGAAGTGGGATACAAAAGCAGCACTTTAACACTCAGAAACAGTGAGACCTTAGCTCTGGTTCATGGCAGGGCAACACAAACCATCAGGCTTAAACTGGGACTCTGAGTTGGGAGTTTTAAGAACTCCTCCATCCTGTTCATGCTCTCCCATAGCAACCAAAAGGAAAGATTCATCTTTGGCTCTTTCATATTGACACCTCTATCCAAAGAGTGATTTCACTGGGGAATAGTTACTATTCACCCTCGTGGCTATTACATGAATGTTTAACTAAAGATCAAAATGCCATAATCTGGTTCAAAACACACCATCAGGAGTGATTTGCTGTTAATATCAGAGAGCCTCTGGGCGACAACTGCCTCGCAGAAACCATCCTTCCTAAAGCAGCATTCAAATGTTGTCTGATCTGCAAATACAGAATTCTCCTGGGCTTTCTATACAATAACCTCACATACTAAGTGCAGTTTTGTCTTCCCAGTAGAGTCTTTGGGAAATTCTGTCCTTGAAGTCAGGGTTTTTTTGTGTTTTGTACCTTACTGATGTCATTTTTCAAAGCAAATTCCTTAGACCATTTGCATTTTTATGATCTATTGATTTACCAAGAAATAAGTTCAGAGGGGGAAAAAAAATCCAAACAAACGGTCCATAGTATTAAAAACTGTGTGGGGATTGAAGAGAATGTCTTGTAAATGTACTTTGAATTATAGTAACACTTGCAAACTTAGGAGCTTTGAGCAAAACATAATCTATTTTATGTGTATAGAGTCTATTTCTAATTAATTTCCTAGAAAATTCTGTGAAAACCCCTCAACCTACAGACTTCCAAAAGATCTTTGTCTTTCAGCAGATTCTAAAAGGTCAGAACTATCATTCTGATATTTGTGTGGTGTCATTCAAAACAGTGAGCTGGATCTTTAGGATCATGGAATGGTTTGGGTTGGAGGGGACCCTACAGATCGTGCAGTTCCACCCTTCCATGGGCAGGGGCACCTCCCACCAGACCAGGCTGGTCAGAGCCTCATCAACCTGGCCGTGTTGTGCCTGTTTTCCTCTCCTCTGTGTATTTTCTCTTAAAGCTTGGCATTTATTGGGAGGATTAGGACTAACAGGATACCATCACATCAGTGTCTTTGGTGCAGGGCAGCATATCTTCTCTCGTGTCCAGGCTAATTATCTCTCTAACACACACACAGAGTGAATCCCACAAGTGGCCTATCTATTTCTCTTCAGGTTCTGCAGAGGCAAGAGGCTGAGTGACAAACACATTGAACTGCTGAATGTTTAACCATATTCCAGTGAGGATTGCATTGTGGACTGGACTGTAGAAATTGAGGAAAATTGGAACATTCGCTATCAGCACAGAGTAACTCATACTTTACTTTCTTCTGTGCACTTGCCTATCTGCAGAGCTCTGAATATAGCAAATCTATTAACTCCTGGGAGAGGAGTTTATCACACTGAACGGGAATAAGAGTATTTTACATGCATGGCAATGATTTAAGTATTTTGTAGGCAATTTACTTGCTTTTAAGCAAAACTGGTGGTAATGCACATGGCAGTTTCTCAGTGTGTGTGTGCTTTCAGGTTTATGCAGAGATTTCTGAGTGCTTTGCTGGATGGGGGTCAGTGGCCTGTGCTGAGCACAGAAAGGCTTGGACACATCCTTAAGTGTAGGCACACAGTTCTGGGCTTTGCTGATTTGCCCTAAATACATCTCTAAATATAATACCAGGGAAAGATTGCTGGGATAATGAACAGTAAATGGTGCCTTTCCCAAGGGGATAATGCCCTTTGTAAGATCTGCCAGTGCATCTCTGTTTAAACCCATGGCTTTTTGCTTGTTACAGGAAGCTCACCTCTGCCTCTGACTTGAGCAGAGCTTGTGTCTTTAGAGGCAGTGTACGTACACAGAGGTAAAATAAGGGAGAAAGTCTTGTAGATTGTTAAATAACAATATCGTAGATGGTTAAATGAACAAAAAGTGCTGGAGTTTGTAGTCTGTGTAGAGGAGTATATAAAGGAAAAAAAAAGTTATTCCATGATACAAAGATTGATTTCTTATCCCAAAGTGTGTTTCCTTATTTCACGCTTATGGGTTTGCAAGGTTTAACAAGAAAACTGACCACTCCTTTATTGTATTCCCAGAGGAAAGTGAATATAATTGGATATTCCTGTTAGAAGGGAGGTCCTCTTTCTCTGGGAGCATCACTGAAATATTGCCTGAGAGTTTGCTGCATCCCTGCCTATGTTTAAGAGGGATTTGGACTATTTCCTTAATAATGGAGTTGAACTTTTGGTCATCCCTTAAGTGGCTGGGCAGTTGAACTTAATGGTCATGGTAGACTCCTCCAACTTTGGACTTGACTGTATTTTGTTCTATTCTTTCTATTTTGACGCTTAAAACTCAGCCCAGAGAGAAACAAGAAGATCAAAGATATGCAAATAGTTCAAAAGAAATGTTGGAGAACATTTATAAAGCCTTTGTTTCAGATTGGGAATTGGATTTGTTCAAAGGCTCTCACCAAATAATGTGTTTATACTATTATTTGCTTATCTCTAAAAAGACATTTTCTAACCAATATGAGAGTGAGGTTTGTGAACTGCCTTAAATGGAAACAAAAAGTTTAACAAAAAACCCCAAACCTAATTCTGAGTAATAATTAAATTATCTGTAATTAATGTTTTAGTAAGAGCACATATTTCTCACTGGCAATTGGAAATAGGATTATTTTCTAATTGTACCTAGTAAAATAATTTTGCAATAATATACTTTAGTTTTCAAAATGCATCTTGGTTACTTCCTCTGGAGTAAACAAAAAGAGGAAGAAACATCATCTTTCTTGATTTATACTGATTTTAAACAGCCAACCCATTTGCATTTATATTCATGTTCATCTGGGTCCACTTTTAAGCAAAGCAACCTAAAATAGTCCTCCATACTTATGTTAGGATATGTTTCAATGCTGTATTTGTTTTCAAATCATGCTTAAAATCTAGTGTTGGGCTACACACATGGAAATCTCAAAGTAGAGAAGCGTTATTTGTGTATTGGATCTGGAAAAAAACCCCAAACTTGTAACAGAAAATAAATCCTTTCTCCTAGCCAGGTATGAAAGGACAAATGGGAGGATGCTGGCTTGCAATAGAGCACATTCTGAGGTAGACTCTGTCACCTCTGTTATGCCCACAATTGCACTTGCCTTTTGCAGCTTCTTCTCTTATTTTTCAGCAATTTCTGTCTCAACAGCAATTACCTTCAGTGCAGGCCAGCAAGGGGTGTTCAGGGAAAGCAGGAGCATTTCATAATCCTTGTGTATTCCATGGATCTCTGCTTTTATTTCACCTGACAGGAAGAAGCACAGAAGATAAAACGGGCAGCATTAGGCTTTGATTTGAGCTTTTTTCATTTTAAATGTCCTGAGACACTAACATTGTTCAGGCTGTGATATTCAGATTTCCAGCACTTTTTATTTCAAGTGTCATTGCTTATCATTATGATAAAGAGACATTGCCACTGAGAGAAAGAAGAGAGACAGCTGTGCATATTGTCAGGCCCTCCTTTGGAGTGGGTATCTTCAAACACAAGGTCCTGTTAAATTTGGAGTGCAGGGAGGTTGATTGATGCTGTAACTGATTTAAAGCTGATTTCTGTTATTGGACTGTCATTGGAAGAGTGGAGGTGATAACACAGCTTTCATGATTAGCTCTGCATATGGTTTGCTGATAAGGAAGTTGAGAGGAAATACTGTATTAAAAAAAAATCTTCAGGATGGAAGGAAGAGAAGAGGGAAGGAAGGTGAAAGCTTTGACAGTGTTAACATTTCTGCTGGATCCAAATCAGCACAGAGTCCTGCAACAGGGCCAAAGGTATGAATACAAACTAAAGAGCTGAAATCCAGAACAAAGCAACATTTATTTAACAAAAACAAAAACAAACAAACAAGCATATAAAACCCACAACATAGTGGCAAATTATTCTAAGACGTGGATATTTCTCAAAAAAGTGTGATAAAAATCTTTAAATGTTGCTGTTCAATTGACCTTCTGCAGTAAGTTTAGCCTCGCTGAATTGCACTGAAATTCTGATATATAGGATTTTATCTATATGTGTATCTGTGGTGCTCTGAGCAACTTGGTCTTGTGGGAAGTGTCCCTGTCTATGCCAGTGAGGTTGGAATTTGATGATTTTGGACATCCTTTCCAACCTAAACCATTTTATGGTATATATGTGTGTATACACAAATATAGATACATGTATGTAATCTGTCATTTGAAAAGGCATGTTATTTTGAGACTTTGCTCTCTAGTTTTTGTAGCTCTTTAGGTGCCTGAAAATTGCACTTTCCTCAAATTTGTGAATTCTCATGGTTTTGGAAACTGCTCCAGTTCACTCACACCTTGAGAACAGCTTGAAAATTACCTTCCAGTCTGCTCTTGAAATTTTTCTGCTACCCAAGATGAGAGAATACAGTAAAAGTAACTGGTACTTTTACAAATCATGGCCTGATAATCATACCATGAACAAAGTGCAAAAATCATAAATATATATCAATTCAGGGACTGGCACTTCTTAATGATGATCAGTATGAGACAGATGAATAACCTTGACAAGATTTGTGACTTGATTCACATAGCTGTGTTAAAAGTTGGGATTTTGGTTGTGGCACTTCTCTCTGAAGTGCAGCTGGGCATATGCAGTGCCAGCAGGGGCAGAATAGCCTCCAGGGTTTGGATTCTTCAGAGCACTTTGGAACCCATTTATAGAAACACATGAGGTGAGCAAATGTTATTTATAGTATTTAATGCCTGTGGGGGGGTTTATTAGGTTTTTGGGTATTTTTGGTTTGGGTTTTTTTTTGGTGGTGATAGCTCTTAGAATCATCTTCTACCATAAAACAAAAGAGCAAGCCTGATTAAGTTTTTTTAAATGCAAATGAAGGCAATGATCCATTAACCCCTGGTGTAAAAACTTATGCATTAACCTTCTGATATGGGGAAAATAAATACCATTTCAGCCTACTCTGTTAAGCTGGTCCATTTTCTAACAGTACAATAAACTTATAGAAGAATGATCAAAATTTAAAATATGGGTGAGAATAAGGTTAGTGTTGACATAGAAATACACCCACTCCCAATTAAAAACAAACAAACAAAAAACCCACACAACAACAAAACCCTGAAAACCGAAAAAACACAACTTTAAAAGTTAAAACTATTTTACTTTTTGGTTTTGGCACTTGGATGTCAGAGTGTCAAGAGCAACAGTGAATCACAATTAACTGTAACAGTGATAAAAGAAAAGCTGTTGCAAGCATAGTACATCTTATTAACAAACAATTAAATCATTTTTTTTTTTCTCCCAGCATTTTTCTACCCATATGTTTATCTTTAGAATACTTGTGACTGGAAAAGGTACCTGCATCTTCTGTTTTACCCATATGGTCCCATGGCAACAGATGCCTGAAATGGCTTAGGAAAGGTGTGACTCATGCTATCTGCTGGATTTTTCCTGGCATTTTTTCCCTTGATTTGTCAAAATATTGCACAAAAGAATGTTCATTTATAGGATTACAGACCAAAACCTACATTTAGAAATGCTGTCATAAATGCCTGCATGCAGTCTGGCTGTCTTTCCTGCCAAGGACTGTTAATGCTTAAATTAGCCACCTGATGGTCTGGTGCCTTGTTGTTCACAAATGTCAACTGCTCGTGAAAGAAATAACAGGTTTTTTTTTTTTTCCATCAATTCACAGAATAACATTCTGAGTGAGCTCATAAACCCCGCTAATTGCTGGCAAAAAAAAAAAAAAATCTGCATGTACTTTTCCTTTGGATTGTTTAGTGCTCCATTGTAGGTGACAAGGCAGCACGTGGAGCTGCCACCAAGCCTGCAAGTGGGACACTCCAAACTTTGCCTCTTGGAAAGGGTGGGTGAGACAAGGAAAAAAAAAAAAACCACCAAAACTTGATCTGAGTCTTGTTTCTGTTTATAATCATACATAATTATTAGGCAAGGAATTTAAATTACAGCTTTTCCCTCTTTACAGAGCGTATTCAGTTAAAAGGCATATTAATTTTCCATGTTTTCCTGCCTCTGAAGCATCATTGTTTCACATGGTTTGGGGTTTTTTGGTACTCTGTGTCTCCTCTTTGCCCTGTCTCCTCCAGCTCTGAATTCTGCAAAATACAGAACCTGTATCAAAGCTCACGTGGGTTTTAAATATATATCTATAAATAAAAATTGTGTTTCTGATTTGAGAAGCAATGTTTAAGAGATTTAATCTTCTAAAAACTCTTTTCTTGAGTTATCAAAACCACCCAAAGTCAAGCTGTGACATGTTTCCTATAATGCAATCTAATTTCTAGAATCCTGTTACCAAAAAGAGCCATTTAATTTGTACTTTTCAGCAATTTTCTACTAATTCTCTATTGTAGTTTCTGGAACTATTCCTTAGAATATATTTTATTTCAGATCTATAACTACCCCCTGAAGCTCAGGCAACCTTCATCTGATGAAAATGTGATTTTTAGAGCTGTCTACCACACTATTCTGAAACTAATGAATCAGTTTGTGCAGCTACAAATATCAGGAATTCCTGTAGCTCAGCAGCAGTTTATTTGACAGTAGGCAAATGGAAATATTTCTGAAGAAATAGAGGCTTTAATGGAAAGACTGAGAAAACAGAAAGCCCAGATGGAATATTGTCACTGTTGATGTGTTTGTATCAGGCATGAAGGTTTGCCTCTGCAGATCTCCAGCATCAGAGCCTCCAGAGATGTTCTTTAAATTTCCCAGCCTCTTCCAGTTAGGCTGGTCAGGATATTCAAAACAAGAATGTTCTTAATGTCAGATGGTTTCATAAAGCCAAATTTTGAATTATTCAGGACACGGTGGGAATATATGTGTCAAAATGAGGCAGCTGATTGACACCATTGGTTTAGTGGGAAGTGTCCTGGGCAATTGCAGGGGATTGGTGTAAGATGATCTTTAGAGTCCTTTCCAAGCCAAACCATTCCAGGATTCAGTACAGGTCGTGACTTCCGCTTTCTTTAGATGAGCAAAGTTCTCTGTGAGAAACCAGCTATTTCATTATGCATTAAGAATTAATAGGAAAAAAAAAAAAACCAACCAAAAAACTATTAAGCAGAGAGTTTCCATGGAGAATCTGTTGTTGTGATCTTTTGTTGTGTATTATTTATGTGTATTTGCTGAGGTGGTGAATGAAAGGGGAAAGCGTTTGGCGTTTCACCGCCGCGTCGAGCGCAACCGCGTAGAAGGGGATTCACACGCCTTGGAATTGCTCCTGTGCCACTTTTCCACTTTAATGCAAACAGCTCGTTGTCATTGCTTTATTGCGTGGATGAAAAAGTTTGGAAACAACACAAAATTTTCTTTTTTGATACACCACAGGGCACTTCTTAACAAATGAGCATTTCTCTTACTTTGGGAGACGTATCAGGGAGACTTCCACACCACCTCATGTTTCTTTCAGATGTTCTGAGGCAAAGTTGGGACACAAGTTTCAAAGATGCTGTGTTCTTTGTGCCAGGGCAGAACTTTGTTTGATGTGGTTTAGAGTTATTACACACTTTTGCTGCTCTTTTCAATGAATAAAAGAAATAATAAAATATTTAGGCACAGATTAGCCTAAGAACATGGTGACTTTCAGTGGAGAAGTAGAAAGGCAGTGAACAGAAACTGCTCCTCTGGGTACTTTGTACTTTAGTTTTCTGGTATTGCTGCTTCAAAAGCTTTGTAAAGGGAAAAAGGAGATCTACTGGGCACTTGAGAGTTGAATGTCATAAGCAAAAGAGTCCATATTTGGAAAAAAATGATAAAAGGACTATTGTAATTATGTCACTGATTCAAACATTTTAGGGAAAACCAATTAAATAATTTGCACCGATTCAAAATAGTGTATAGTTTATAGAAGACTGTTTATTTCTCAGAAAAAAATTAAAAAAAGAGATGAATATAATTACACCAATTTTCTATCCATTGATTTTGACCAGAGTATGAACTTTTACAAGACCTAAATCTTTTATTAGCTCCCAGCTGTGTCACTGCTGTCTTCACTTCAGGCAGTTTATATAAGCTCCTCATTTTGTCTTTGATAGTGTCAAAACTTTTCATCTGGACATCCATATTATTGCATTTTTTGCTTCACAATTTTGATTCTTTCATTGAGATGAATAAACTATGCTTGATCTATGCTGTAAAAACTTTTTTTTTTTTAAGACAGCAAATGGGTGCTTATTCTGTGGTCCAATATCCAAAAGTAGAAGGAAAATGAAATGACATTTCATTTGTTTCAGAATTTCCAATATTCTTCATGTCCTATAGTGATATCAGTGTTTATTTCAGTGTGGTCTTTAATTTTAATAAATAAATGTCAGTGTGATTGTATATGAATGGATATATATATATGAATGCAGCTTTGCAAACCTAGTTTAAGAAATTTAAGGAGTAAATTTCCCTCTGGATGTTCTTAATCAATACCTTCAACATGACTGTTTTTAATCAATAATTTCTACCTACAACGCCCATAGAAAACATGCTGGCAGAAACAGATGGAGCTGCCCAATAGCTGACAGCAGAACAGTGGGGAGCCCTCCAGGGAGGTGTGAAATAGGGATTAAAGTCTCCTCAGCTGGAGGAGGATGTGGAGCAGGATCTCCCATGGGGAATGTTCTGTCAGCAGGGTGGGCAGCAATAGGCAAAGGGCCTTTTTTTTTTTTTTTTTTCTTTTCTATTTTTTCTTTTTCCTGAAATAATCAGAGCTCATCTACACGATGAGCCTGACAAGTGAAAGGGATGAATGTGTCATCTTGCCCTGATGGGTATGGACCATAAACTTAAACAGTTTTGGACCTCATTTTTTTCCCCCATAAGCTCTAGGATGTTGGATGTAAGATCTTAAAAGTTTTTATTTTCAGATGCCCAAGACTTCTTGAAAATGTATTCTGTAGTTTTATACCAACAAATACCAAATAGAAGTTACTTCAGCAATGGCATTTTTGTTGTTTGTGTAGAATTGCTCTTTGTAATAACTAAAATAATTCATCTTGGGAAGGTACAGATACCAGACAGGAGGATGATGTTGTGCTGATATTTAAAAAGAGTCACTGCTGATCCTGGTGATTGCTGGCCTGTTAGCCTGGTATTG
This sequence comes from Phylloscopus whistleri, assembly GCA_017589585.1. Taxonomy (NCBI): domain Eukaryota; kingdom Metazoa; phylum Chordata; class Aves; order Passeriformes; family Phylloscopidae; genus Phylloscopus; species Phylloscopus whistleri. Next base: position 3,749,035 of record JADMLD010001484.1, on the reverse strand, counting down.
ATCCAGAGCAAAATAATGCAGTGGTTAATGCAAGGCTTGCTTAATAAAAATGTAAGGAATGTAATGTAATTAATGCCTATTTGCATTGGCTGAGGGAAAATAGATCCTACCAAGCTACCTTGGTATTGGTTTTGATGAGATTAGAGGTTGATTGATAAAGATGTTGATGTTAATCATTTACCTCTGAAAAAATATCTGTAGCACGAGCTACCTTGGGAACAGCAGCAAAACAACACAGTGCTGTAGGTTAACAATAACCAAATGGTATGTTTTCAGTTCTGGTTTAAACAGTTTTTGCACCTCAGACTAGAAAATTCAAACCTTTCTTAGCCTTAATTACAGTGCTGTCTGATCAATCTCAGTCTCCATTTTGCTCTGAAGGACCATCACCAGTCTGGTGGTGGTGGTGTATTCGTGACTTCAGCTGAGCCACTGTTCACTAAAACTCTCAAGAGTTATGGACCCTGGAGCTTTGTTCAGTGGGGACATCAAAGCTTCTTGCAGCAAAAATTCCCACTCACAGTAGTATGGGGAAATCTGCAACTCTTGTCACATTTCTGTCCTCATAGCAATGAAGTGGGGATTTCTAGCTAAAGACAAGTTACAAAAGTCCATGCATAAACAGAAAGGTGATTCAGTTTTGGCTGCTCTAGTGCTGCCTGTAAGGTTGGGAAAAATTTTTATCAAACTAAGGAATCATCAGTTGTCAAGAAAGAGCAATATATACCTTAGTGGTATAGCTATTATTTGAGAAGCCTCAAGACAGGGATGACAGTAAGTGGATTTTTGGAGGGTGAGAAAGAAAGGAAGATACACAGAACAAACCCTATAGCCAAGTTAAGCAAGACAGATTCCCAATTTTATTTTTAGTAAGATAAAACAGTCGTAGAGAACAGAGCAATATGCTGTAAATGAAGAGTGCTGACAAAGCATATGTTGTTAAAATCTGAGGAAGGATAATGAAATAGGACAGAGAAGGCTGAAATTTTGTCAGCATTTCATAATGCAAATGAAAAGAAGCCATTAGAGTTGATCTTTCTTTAGGAAGTGGTCTTCACATATTCATTTGTTAAATCAAAAAGGAGATTAAATGCTTCAGTTAAAAAAAATCATAACTTTCTGTTTAATTTTTTTGTAAGTATCTGGTAAAATTACATTGAGAGTAGTAGAAGAGATGAAATGGAGTTTTATTCTCAGTTTTGTTTTTAATTTTAACTATTACCTTGAGTTAAGTTTTGGTGAAAGTTTGGTTCTTTTTGGTAAAGGGAAAAAGCAGATGATCATGTAGGGCGGACTGGAGAACCTGGTGTTAGGAAAGTCAGTGCTAATTTTAATATAGAGTTGACTTAGAATTTCTGTGCCAAACCCATTTTTATTTTAAGGGCTAAATTTACTAAAATATGTCTCTGAAAGGATCCTAGACTTAGGTCCTAAGCCTAGATTTTCAGCACACCTACAACTGCTTTTCTTCTCTGCTGCTACCTTTGTGAGCTCATAAAAAGGAAGAGTTCCCTCACTGGTGATGTGGTTAAATAACAAGAGGTGTAAATCAGTGCCCAGGTGTGCAGAGCTCATCCTCAAGGCAGTCATGCTATTGTTATATGGATATCATTTTACCTGCCTTATTGTTTAGTGTGCATTACTCTAACTTCAGGGTAGTCAGGATAATAAAACAAGAACATGAGTAAGCCCCAGACTAAAATTTCTGGTAAACCTGAGGTTGATATTGCTTCAATATTCCTAAATACCCTTTTACTTTACATAGTGAGAGTGTATTTTGTTTTTTCAGAACTCCGCTTTTAGGTTCATGACCTCTTTTAGGGGTGAGGGGAAAATTGTTGAATATAATCTAAGGCAAGTTGTCATTTGTGCTATGCTAGAAGTATGAGGAATGCTTTAAATCTTCCAATGGAAGCACATTTCTGAGTTTCCAAATCTTTTCTCTTAATAGGAGATTCTTTTGAACATCAGAAACATGAGTGACCTTCTCATAAATTAGCCACAGGCTCAATTAACTGCATCTCTAGCTGGTATTGAACAAATATTTCATTGAAAACGAAAATATTTTTCAATTTTTTGACATTTTTCCTTAAAGGGATGTAAAATAAAGTCTGGTGTAATTCACCATCAGTATGATTTACCTGGGACACAAACTCATTCTGCCTGGGCCTGGGATCCCTGCAGCCCCTGACGCAGGCTGGCCAGCTGAACAAAAGGAAACCTCAATTAAATAATTACATAAATTCCCTCTGGAGAAGCTGAATAAAATTCATTACATGTAGGATTTCCAGCTCTGAGCAGATGTGAAAGGAAATCTGGAAGCCTCGTGAACTGGCAGAGAAATCCCAAATCTAAGCTATTGAGAAATGATGGGCTGAGAGATGATTATTTTTGAAGGAATTGCATCCCCTTTTGAGGCACTCCTGTTATTTCTCAGCCTCGCTGGTGTCTGGGAGGTTTGTTTGGAGCTGATTAAATACTTTGTGCTCATGACTGACAGTGTGGCTGGTGCCAAGGAGGGGAGATGGAGGTTTGCTGCACATTGTACAAACTTGTCAGAAGGGAAGCAGGGAAACATCTGTTTCTCTGACGTGACAAGGTGGTGGTGAACAGCAAATATTACATGTAGGGCTTGTTGGCTTTGTACAGCCAAAATATTTTGCAGGGATCTGTCAGTTTGATGTTTTGGGTGAAGAGGGGAAGGGGAAGAAGGACTTCCCAAAATGCTGTGTAAGAACTGTGCTGAAATCATCGAAAGTGATTGTGTTTGAATGTTCTGAACACAGAGAGCAGAACCTTGGGCAGGGGCTGTGATGGGCTTTATCCTCCTCTCAAATACCATCCTTAATACCAATGTTGGAAGGAAGGAGTGTGAGTGTGACTTTGAAAATAATATTTCAACCTGCCAGTTCTGGATAACCATAATTTTCCTCAATTTTGACCAACCATAGGTTTTGAAATATTAAAATGCTACAGTTAAGTATTGGCACAACCTTGCAAGGGTTTAACTGCCTGCCTGTGTTGGTGGTTTCTTTTGACTAAAAATAACTATGGATTTTAAAAATGGATTTAAGATGTTGTTTACTCTGGTATCCCATAGCTTGTCGTGATGGAAGAGTCATTTCTCCCCTTTCAGGATGGGGCTCCAGAGCTCAAACTCAAACTCAGAGTCTGCATCCCATCCCACAAAAACCTTCCAGAGGTGCCATGCATGGGGTACCATGTTCCATCACATTTAACTGCTAACAGCTGGGATTTTACAAGATCCGGTCTGCTAATAATGCTGAGAGTACAGAACCTGACATGGTTCTTTAACAACAGCACATTCCCCTGGTTCTCCTGTGCCTTCCTAATGGCACCACACAGGAAGCAGAGCTGCTCACTGACCAATTCAATTATTTTTCTGTAGCTGGACATGCTGCTAATGATAATCCATTAGAATCTCCTTGTACTGCTGGCAGGTCTTTATTTATCCATGGGACTGAAAGCATTTTAAATCTCTGCAGACAAATATCTTTGTAGAGAGAAGTGAATAGTCCTCTAAAAAGATGAGGAAAACCTGCTCTTTCCTCCTTAGTAAGGACTTTAGAGTGGAAATAAGATGTTATGGAAGTTATATAACTTGCTCTTGTTTTATGCTGAATAACAATGTTAACGATGATGATAAAAATAGATGGAATCAGACTATTTGCATATGGTTCCTCCAGCAGCAGTTCCTGTTGTTTCCTTCATTGCTGTCACTTAGAATCTAGCCATGAGCAGAGTGAGCCGTGCTGGGAGCTGATCTCTCTGCAGGCTGTGCTTTTCCATCATTTGGGATAACTCTGGGTGTTGGGAGCTGATCTCTCTGCAGGCTGTGCTTTTCCATCAGTGGGATAACTCTGGGTGTTGGGAGCTGATCTCTCTGCAGGCTGTGCTTTTCCATCATTTGGGATAACTCTGGGTGTTGGGAGCTGATCTCTCTGCAGGCTGTGCTTTTCCATCCTTTGGGATAATTTTGGCACGCTCCAGCTTTCTGTGCAGTCTTGGATCCCACCAGTGCCAGCCTTGGCACAGAGGAGGGGGACAGCCAAGCCTGGGGAACAGAGGGAGAGCAGGAGCAGATATTTCAAACTGCAGTCCCAGTGTATTTTCTGAGTCCTTGAATGACAGCAATTTAGCAATTTGCTGGGTAAGTTGTTGTTTTGGAGAAAAATTCCAGATATTACTGTCCACCGACTCAGACAGAATCTCTGCCTGTTTATTTCAGTCCTTGACCTTTGCCATGGAGTTGTCTTTCACTTTCTGCAGTACAGCAAATTTTCCAACCAATTTTCAGCTCTGGGTTAGCTAATAGTTCAGTGTGAGGAGGTTCACACTGGTTTAAATGCTGTCTTGCTGTTTAAATAACTTTTTTTTTTTCTTAAAGCTGTGAGAATGCAGCCACAAAAAAAAAAATGGAAAATAAGGAAGGGGAAAAAAAAATCTGTGATACTTAGAAATAACTTTGTAGCAAACTGTTATAAAGAGGTATTTCAACTAGATAGCTCCTACCCAATATTAAATAAGAGAGTAGCTAAATCAAAGTTTAATTGGATCAGGTGTGCATTAACAATAAATAAGCTTAAGGATTCAGAAGCATAAAAATTTCTAAGAATGAGAATCCAAGGGCCCAACCAATTCAATAAAATGTTCTGGAAAGTGGCCAGTAGGGAAACATAAAGTATCCAGGGCACAGGGAGACTCATCCAACCTTGGGATACTTCACAGATTTAAACTGCTAAGTTAAGGACAAAGAAAAAGCCCTTCTGAGCTGGGGTTTGTGTCTGCACCATCCTGACTGGTTGGCAATGGCAGACTTTGCCCTGACCTGTTTTTGAACACATTGACTTCAATCAAATCCTCAACACTGCTGAGGATGATTTCAGATGGTAGGTTTATAAGATTCTATTTCAATTTATCCTCTTTTGTTTCTTTGAAACATCAAATATGTATATATATTTAATGTTCTCATATGATTTGGTTTTTTATTTTGACTGGTTTTGTTTGTGTTTCTTTATTGCTCTGAAAAAATTTACTGTGTTTGTAGTTATTTCCCCCCTTTCCATTACATGAGTATTTTTTTCCTATTTAGAAACTTCTGTAAAGCTTTTTTTTTTTTTTTTTTTTTTTTTTTTTTTTATATATATATATTTTTTTTTTTTTTTTTTTCTTTCATAGTTCTGCTTTAAGACTTTCCTGAGGTGAGATGCCTGGGGTTGCATGGAAAATTCCAGCCATGCATCATGAATTTACACAATGGTATGATGATGGTTTGGAGATACTCTTAATAGTTTTCTGTTTGCCTTTTTGAGAGCTGCTGAGCATTGAACTGACACTTTTAGGGAACTGTCTGACACGACACCAGCTGTCTTGTATGAGTGGCAATGTCTTATCTGGGGTTTATTATTGCTCTAGGTTGGGTTATTTTTACTTCTGTGCTGCCGTTCAGATGGATCTGCCATTTTATCACTGTGTTGTCTGTGCCTTTTCCATCAAACTTAGGTACAAACCTTCCAACTTGCCACATTGACTTAAGTGTTGAATCTCATCATGGCTCTGAGCCCTGATCCTTGAAACCTACCTTTATTAGGGGGAAATTCTGTCACATGCTTTTAATCTCTTAATTCACAGGATGACCTTCTCTCTTATCTCATGATGGTACAGTTTTGGTTGTTGTTGTTGTGGTTGGTTGGTTGGTTGGTTGGCTGTTTGTTTTAAAAGATATTTAGGTAAGGGACTCTAGTGAAAAGGTTAACATATAGATATAACTTATATCCATTATTCTTTTCCAGATGCTTCTCACCTTCTTAATAGGCCTCGAGAAACACTTTATTTCTATTTTAATTCTATATCTTTTTAGCTTCCTCTATGCATCTTATTAATTATCTTATCATGTGTATGTTAGTTCCTTTTTTTTATTTTTGGTACAATTTCCACCTGTTTTCTGAGATTGGAAGTCTCATTTTGTCTCTACCAACTTCTGTTTTATGTAAATACTAATAACCCACTGATTGCTGTACCACTGCTCCTGCTAGGAAGGGATGTGAGTATGATCATCTAGGTTGTTCATTAGTCCTCAAAAAGAAAAGAAATGGACAGAAATACTTTAATTTTTGTAGTGCATTGCATTGATTTTACTTTGGGGGATGTTTGGATTGTGGTTATTTGTTTACATAAAGAGGGGAAAAAAAAAGGGTTCCCTTAGAATTTTTTTTTTAATCTGGGTTTTCACTGAGCTCACATTATGATAATGACTTGCCTCTGAAGAATTGTTCTATATAAATTTAGCCTTTGTGATTAGATTTAGAATATAGTGAAACAGAATTTTAACTCATTTAGAAACTCTCAATCCATCTCTAAATGAAGTTTTCCATAATCAACTTATATGGGGGGAAGGAAAATTGAGAAAATTCAATATTTAACAGTTAAAATGTGACATTGTGCAGACCCCAAGACAATAGGAAGAGGAAAGTCCTTCTGGGCTTTCCTCTAAGGAACATTTCCCATTGCTGTTAGAAGCCAACTTTCCAAACTCATTCTCACCAGTGGAGTAGCACTGTCTTTTGAACAGCAAAATTTGATGTTTTCTTAGGAAATTTACTCAGTTTAAGCTAAAAAAAAAAAAAAAAAAAAAATTTGATATATTGTCTTTCTCAAATAAATTCCCAGCAATGAGAAATTGCAAATGAGTGTCAAATCATTATTCTGTCACTGGAATGTGCTCTAACCCAGCAGCTCTCAGGACACAAAGCTGTCTGGAATGGTGTTATGGAGAGCCAGTTGTTTTGTGGAGCTGTTCCTGGGCAGGTGAGAATTAATAACCTACACCTTTCTTCAAAAGCTCTAATTTTTCTCTTTTATTCTTCCTCATTTTTTTTCCCATTGTAAGTTCTGCCATAAAGCTGAAAAAGAGGAGAGATTTGGTATTAATAATGTTTCTAACCTTGTGAATGATTAATATTTTGGTGAGGACTTAGTATGAATGAGATTATTCTGATTATAAGACTTAATAATGAGCTCAAGGTTAAATAACACTTATATAGCACCTTTCAGTGGGGGAGTTCAAATGTTATAGACACTGAATTAATTGTGATGTAGAAGATAACTATTAAAACCATGGAAATAATATTAAGGAAAAGCAAAAGTTTGCAAAACCAGTATTTTTTTTCCCTGAGTTAGGACTGTGAGTAGAACCAAGCAATCCTGAGTTTCAGGCCCTGTCTGAATCACTGGGCACAAATATTGTATTAAAATCAAACCACACCACATTAGAAAAAGAAATATTTATTTCTTTTCCAGTGAGTAGGATTTTAATTAGTTAAAATAGAAAAAGTATAAATGTACAGGTCACAGGATGCTCCTCCCCAGAAGCAAAAATTAGCTGAATTACAAAATATTTTTTATTACTTCTTTTATTAGCTGTGGAGACAAAAGGCAGGCACGAAGGACATTTGTCTCTTGGAAGAAGAGATATGGCACTGCCCAAAAAGATGAAGCATCAAATTCTACTGAAGTGGGTTTTTTTTATTCTTTTTGAGATTCAATGCCACAAAAAGCTGGTTTTTTTACTGTTTTCCCTCAAAACAAGGTGTGAGGTGAGAAGTCAGTCACTGCCCTCCTAGTCCTGGGCAGGGATGTGGGGATCCCTCAGGCTCTGAGGGGTTCACAGCTGGGAGAGCTGTGCCTCATCCCAGTCAGGAACCCCTGAGGGCTGCGGAATTACCCTGGGAATCTGGGAGCTCCCCTGGGCCAGCCCTCCCCTCCAGGGCAGGGGAAGGGTTCCTGCACTGAGCTGAGGAGCAGAACACATTCAGCTCTGGCCATGCCAAATGAGTGCAAATTAAGGTAAATTAGAAAATCATGAACTATTTAATATTCTTATTTCCACATTATTTATTCAGAAGAAATTTCTATTAACAGTGCATTGGACTCACAAGGCAATTAACTCCCTCTGCTCTCACGGGTCCCTCTGCAGATACACTGACATGCTCTGCAGAACAAAGGATTTGATCTTTGGGGAAAATAGTTTGCTGGAATGTTTTTCTTTCTTTCTTTTTTCTTTTTTTTTTCCTTTTCTTTTTTCTTTTTTTCTCATTTGCTTATCACAGTGTTAACATGTGAGGGAAAACAATGAATTGCTTTGCTGCTGTCTGTGAAGACACAGATGAGGAGGATGCATTTACATCTCCATCCACCTCAGAATTGTTTTCCATCACTAATGTTCAGAGCATCCAACATGATTGTCTCCTTCCTTCCACTGTGCTTTGCCCTTGTCTCCCTGGGAAAAAAAAAAAGCAGAAATGGAGTACACAGCTTGTGAATTCTACATTTAGTTCTGTGCCTGATGGAGACACAAAACACAGATGATGGCTCCTCTCAAAGAGTACAAGTGTCACTAGCTCAAGTCTCAAGTATTTCATTGACAGGAAAATGCATTCTTTCTCATTTCCAGGGGGTTCAGGAGTCAGTTCTGGGATGGTGGATGCCTCTGGGCAGGATGGTTTGTTTCTACATAGCTCTATTAAATGCTGCAATGTGAAGTAATGCACACTTTAATTATTCTAAAACATAATTTATACATTAGTTTCCATAGTAACTTGTCATTGCTGTGACATGGTTGGAGTGACATTTGTGAGTCAATTAAGCAATGATTTGCAGTGTTTTATTTCTCAAGTAATTTCTTTTTTTTTCTTTTCTGTTATGGCCAGCCAGCTACGTTTATATTGAAATTGTTATACATCCCACAGTTATATGCTAGATGGAAAATTAGTCAATGAGGTAATTGCATTTTAAGCATGAAAGAAGTGTAACTGAAATCTGTTTCTGCAGAAGGTTGTATTTTCAAAACTGCACTACTTTGACACATGGGAATATTGTTTCTTCAGGGCTCGCTCCACTATTAAATAAAGATTTAAGTGTTTGGCTCTGAAGGAATCATCACTTTCAACCAGGGACAATTCACTGTGCCAATAAAAAGGTTGTGTACAATTTTGAAAGGAGCAGAGAACAATGTTCTTGGCTCTAATTAGTTTTCTTGATATATAAGGTAATATATTTCTCAGAAGGATATAAATGATACTAACACTTTTATTTTGACATAATAAGCCTTCTAAAGAATTAGTGAGTTTAAATGAAAAATACATACAGTACAAGCAACTCCTGTTTTCCATTGGTACCCTCACAGTCATATAGCTGCATGTGTCTGTACCTGGAGGAAGCTCAGGAAATGAAGTATTGTGATATTGTTTTTGCAAACTCATTTTTTAATGGGGATCTTCAGCAGATTGTGGCCATCTGCAGCAGTAGAGCATGTTGGAGAAGGGCTACTTCACCCCACAGTGGGTGTGTTGGTGTGGAAGAGAAGCGACACACAAATTTGGTCTGAATTATCCAGATTTCAGATATTCCAGATCGTATGTCAGGAAGAACTTCTTTACTGTGAGGGTGGCAGAGCCCTGGCTCAGGTGGCTCAGTGAGGTTGGAGCTGACCTTGGAAGTGTCCAAGGCCAGGCTGGACAAGGCTGGGACAACCTGGGATGGTGGGAGGTGTCCCTGCCCATGGCAGGAGGTGGAATGGGTCTTGTCTAACCCAAACCGTTCTGTGATGTTGGTTACAGACTCTGAAAGCTGCAAATCCACAATTACAAAAGAATGCTCTGAGAAAGGCACCACAGGTGGATGAGGATAGAATGCCAAACACCCATGATGTGATGTAGAAAAGTTTATTTTTGTTTATAGATTCACTAGACTATATTCTAGTATGGGATAAAAACTTGGATATATTTAAACAGTAGCTTCATGCTTTTTTTTTTTTTTTTCCCTTATAATGTCAGATTTTAGAACATAGGTGAGTAGGTACTCAGAAGAAATGTTTTTCATTAGTGCAAAACATGACTTTGCAGAGGTAGCAGCCATAAATAAAACGTGCATAAGGGCAGACCCTGATCACAGCCCCACCTCTGACTGGGATCAAACCCTCTCCAGCTGGCAGTAACAGCTCCAGGAGTGCTGCCCTCTGCCAGGGAGATACAGCCAGGTGAAAAGGGTGTCAAACTAGGGGCAGCTTCATTTCAGCTCATCAGGAAATCACTACCTGAATAAGAGCAGGAGTACTGGAATTGGAGCTGTGCCCAGGTGTTGCAAAGGACAGAATGAGAAGTGGAGCTGGAGCCCAGCAAGTTGCCAGGAAACTCCTGCTCTCCTCTCCTGCCTGCCCCAGAAGGGCTCATTGTCCATCACATCTGTTGTTCTCATTCTCAGCTGATGACAGAGGAATCAGAAATAGGTTTGTTCTATGAGGTCAGCTGAAATGCTGATGGAGAAGTAAATTGAGATTGTTTTTGAAGGGAATATTCTCAAGCATTTGAATAAGGCTTGGCTTTTTCATTCTTTCCCTCCACCTCCCCAGTCACCAGAAAAAAATGGCCAATGGAAATGTTAGAGACTGCACCACCTAGAAATTCATCTGCATTTTTATATTTACCCATTCTGAACGTTTCCAGCTACTGATGGAGACAGTAAAAGGTTGTGCACAGCATTACAAAAGTCTGCTCCAAATAACAATTGGGGCTGGGAGGGATAAAATATATGAATTAAATTGGAAAACAATAAAAGCTTCTCTACTACCCAACATGCTTTATTTTACTAAAATTTCTTAATAGTTTTACTTCCCACAATGATCTACACATACATATATTACAATTATTGCAGTACTAAAAAGATCATAAAAAATTGTTAAAAAAAGGCAAAGTATGGGAGACTGCTGAAGCCTGGCTGTAAATTGGAGACAGCAGGGGCAGATTTGAGATGAAGAATCAGAAGTTTATCTGTCACCATTGTAGTGTAATGTTTCAGTTGTTTTACCTGTAAAATGAGGGCAGTAGGAAGTCTCTTGGGTGGGTTGGGCTGAACATGGTCACATACACAAATTGCAGTAGTTCAGGAAGTTGCTGCTTGTCAAAGGAGCAGCAAAAATTGTATGGAAATCCCATTATTTTGGAGAGTAAAATGTGAAAGCTTAACCCCTGTGCATTATCCTTGGGAAATGAAGTGTGTTTTGCATGCACCCAGCTATCCACACACACAGAGTGAGTGACTGTGATGTGATAGATAAACTGTAATTTAGCTGTCATCACACAAACGTGGCCAGTGACTCGTGAGCAGAACCAGCCACTTAATCCATGTTTTCCAAATATCCATGTGCACGTGGAGGAGGAGAACACTCAGGCTACAGCACACACACCCACAAACACACTGTTGGTAGTTAGTGGGTTTCATGCACATGCCTCTTTATGCATTGTTAGGAATGCTGCTGATAAAATTGCAGCTGTTTATCTCAGTGACTGAAATGTTGTCAGTTTTGTGGCCACTTGCTTGAGATGTATTAGTCCTTCACTTTGCTTTGTTAACAAAGGAGTCCAAATGCTTTTAATGAGCTGGCATTTAGGGTGCTGTCTTCTCTTCATCTCCTGAGGGAAGGACAATCAGGATTTCCTCTAGTTTCTCATCATTTGTCATCTACAGCTGCAGTAATCTTAGTTCAGGGTTGCATTCTGGTTTGTTAGTTTTGGAATTCTTAAACTCTGGATTATGTTTTCATTTCAGAGAACTGCATTAAACATCTGTTTCTACTACTGTACAATGCTGCTATATAACTTGTCCCCATTTCTGTATAAACAAAGTGTTCTTCCATTTATTTCTGAAAGGATTATCAAAAGCATCCATTTAGTGACTGGGTATTTTAGCCCTATTTTTAGAAATTAATGAAATACCGCATGTGAAATGCTGCACTATATATATTAACCCTCACGGATCACTGGGCACCCTATAGAAGTTTGCAAAATATTTCTATTACAGCTAATTATAGTGTTGTGAGTCTACGCAGTTATCTGAAAAAAATATTTGAAACAATGAAAGGGTTTTCATTTAGCAAAGTATTTATTACACTATGATCATTAAGATGAAAAGAATTTTAATGCATGTTTAGATTTCCATTGCAAAACTGAGCAGCTTTGATCTGTGTGCACTGCTAGGTCTTCCTTCTTTTCCATGACACCTATACACATCAAAAACATGTAGTAGTGAGAATCTGTCAATTTTCACCACATATATCTTTAGACTGCCACGTTGCTGCATCTTTTTTTTTTTTTTTTCACTAGGGAAAGTGGCATGTGTAATTACAGGGAAGACACAATTACAAATTGCATGCAATTACAGCCAAACAAGTAAACAAAATAAAACTACATTCAGTGAGCTAAGGAGTAGCTGAAAGCCTTTTAATGGAGATGCCAAAGATGAGCTTTTGCAGCTCTACAATTTGCCAGTCAAATTATTGTTATTTAGGAGAACTTCCCCACAGAAGCTCAGAGTGGAGCAAATGATTGGCAAATTGTCTTTTGAAATTGGTATATACTCTTCTGATTGGTTTCTCCCCATTATTCCTTGACAAAATCTTAATATTTTCAAAGTTGAGAACTGGAGCATGTTTCTCCTTTGAATCTGAACTTTCACGTTCTACTTGTCTCATGAAATGTGACTGAGGGGCACATCTCAGGAAATCAGTAGCGTTTTGCAGGTGTGCTTGTAATAAAAAAGATTTATGAGTTTTTGAAAAGATGGCACAAAAGAGGATAAATACTGAGCCTACATTGTTCAGACGTTTATCACTGAATGAGGTTCTATCTTCTGGATCTAAATCAATGGGAGAAATAAACAAAGCTGCAGAGATAAGGTTGTGTTGCCACTATAGATGGGTCCTATTCTAAAGAAATTTAATTCTGGTTGTAACCAGCTGCTGAGAATTTCTCTGTTCAGATATTTTCTCTTACTTTTTCTACTGTAGTAGGACTGCTTCCCATAGAGGTTTTTTGGAGTTTTTGATTTTTTTTTCTCTAAGATTAAGTTATTGGGAAGTTTGGATAAAAGGAAGAGCTGGCATAGGGATTCCTTTAGATTCCTTTTAACAAAAGAAATGTTCCTCAGCCTATCCCAGATTATTTTATGATTATGTGGAATGTGTTTGGCAGCTGCATCCTCTTGACAAATAACCCTCCCTCTCCCCCAGCAGCATACTTCAAGATAATTGGCTGAAACGTTCTTAGCAAATAATTATTTGACCAATTAACGCTGTTAGTTGGCAGAGTAATGAACTGTGAATAGAGTTTTAATTCCTGTGAAATCCCACGTTTTTAGGAATGGAGGGAAGATAAAGAGCATCTTAAAGTTGTTGAACAAATAATTTTTTTTAGAAAACACTGAAAACATGCAAAAGTTTTTTGGTTTTTGTTTTTCTTTCTTCAAACACTTGTGGAGACCAAATGCTATTCAGATTGATGTTTGAGAGGAAAAAAAAATCTGTAAAATAAGAGATGGATACTGACAGATGAAATTTTTAGAGTTTCTTCAAGACAAGAAGAAATTTTTGAATCCTTTTTGAGTTTATTCACACAGAATCGTAGAGTGAATGATCTATATAAGTTAAGGCCCTACCTGTGAAGAATTTTCTATTTAGCCCTCGGTACATTTTAGCTAAATTTAATATGGGCTATCTAACTGGGCTGTAGTAGTCCTGAAATACTCAATACAAACTGAGTGGTCAAGCTACTGCCAGGACTTGGATTAAAAATTTTATTGTGGAAAGTAAGGGAAAAAAACCCAAAACCTAAGAAGCAACAAGGAATACTGAGAGAAAAGGTCATATATTGGTCATATATTAAAGAAGAAAGTAGATAGCAGGTGGAAAAAAATAAATCAAACTAAAACCACACCAAATCTAAAGAGCAGAGGACCAAACCCAGGAGCAGCTGAGAAATACTGAAGGTGAAGGAGGATTAGCAAAAGCAAAAGGGACTAAACACTAAAGCCAAAGCACAGAAGTGGAAAAAGGAGCTGGAAGCAGAGCATTTATCAGGCTGAAACAATGGCACATTCATACTATTGTGTTCTGAAGTAATTTGCCTGTAGGACAGAAAAAAATATCTTGTTTTGAAATCAGATGGGAATTAAAATGCAGCACTGTCTCCCAGGTTCTTTTTTTAGGAAAGCTTTTTGACAGCTACGAATGTCAGAAAAAGCTTCCTGTCTTAGTGTCTCTAACTTGAATTAAGAAAAATAAGCGAGAAGTAGGACTTTGATGAATCTTGTGTCACTGTGTACATGGATATAAATTTGAGTTATCTATTACTTTGTGGATACTCTGCAGAGAAGTTTTTTTTTAGATTTCAGTGACATGAACTGTATTTAAAAATGGTTAAAAAAATTGTGTGAGAGGGTATAGACTGAAAATCAGCATGCACTTGAAAATATTACTTTGCTACTTTTACTTAGTGTCTCATTAAACAGATGCAGTTACATTTTTACTAAATGAGAAGAAAAAGGGTGGTGCACTTCTTGGGTAAATAAAAGAGCTCTTCCAGTCCCCTGGATGTTCACCCTAGAAATATTAGCAGTTTTTCAAAACTAGTTCTTTCTATTCCAGCAATTTTGGATCCTTCCCTTCTGCATTCATTTAAATAGAGAGAGATTATGTTGAAATGGTACAAATTTACATAGTTCCTTCATTTACTGACATTTTGTGATTATCATATAGAAGAGATTTTACAAAATTTCGGAGGAAGGAATGGCAATAAGGGTGCAAGGAGGATAAAAGGGTGGGTTTTTTTTCTTTTTTTTTTGTGGTTTTGGGTTTTTTGGGGGGGGTGTTTTTTGGGAGGGGGTGGTTTGTGGGTTGTTTGTTTGTTTTTGTTTTGTTTGTTTGGTTGGTTTTTGTTTTAGCATTTCTTCTTGTTAATCTGAGTAATATTGTACAGAATCTTTCTCCAGTCTCAAACACAGGGTGGATATTGGGCTGCCTACTCCACCTGTGGAGCCACAGAATGAACAGCAAAGAGCCCAGGGAAGTTTGAAGGAATTCCTCCAGCAGTACACATTTTTTTTTTTCTCACCCACTTAGTACATGGAGACTGCAGCTTTAATTACTGCAAATAACCTTGATTTGATCTTCAGTTTAAGTAAAAATGTCATGATATATCAGCAATTAGAGCAAAGCAAATATTGCAAAAAGTTTTTTGCTGTTCCAAGTTGCAAGAAAATCCAGGATTTTTTGTTTATTTATTTTCTCCTTTTGCCTTTTATTTTCATTTTGCCCCAATAGGAATATCATGCTTCTATTCACAAAATTGTGCAAAGAGAATGATAAGAACACCTCTAATATCTGATATTCATAGCTGGTTTAATTGAGGAAAGATCAGATCAGGGCAGGAATGTCCCTGGGATCCAGGAACTAATTGTGCAGCACCATGGGATGCATAAATAGTCAAATGGCCAGTAAGAGGCGTGTGCTGGCAAGTGCATTGCATTAATGATCAATCTGATTTTGAGTAATGGCTAAGTATGATCATTACTGCCAGGTGAAAAGTTCTATATTTCTGGGATACTTTACCCCTGGGAAATAATCCCCCCGTCATCCATCAATTTTTCCCACTTGAAAAGCAGCCATAATGAGCCTCAGTTTTAATGGTGTAGGTCATCTTTACCTGCATCTATTTTATAGCCTTCTAATATCCTTGATTTCTGTGGACTTATTCGTGATTTATGTTGCCATGAATAAATAAAGAACAAATATTAACTAGTACAGCCACACAATCTCCACATAATTATATAGATGTGAGCAGGATTAGCCTCTCAGCATCTCACTTGAAAGTCTGGAATAAGGAACATCAGGTGTTTTACAGAAAGGTTAGAGAATATTAATAGCCCTAAACAGAAGAAAAAATTCAATTATGAGCCTAATAAACAAATTACCTAAAGATGTATTGTGTGTGCTCTTAGTATGCAGTTAATTATGCATGATCTAGCAGGCATTTTTTTGCTTTTTCTCTGTATTTGATTACTTGAATTTAATAATTTACGTACTCTCCATCAACACACCCTTGGGAACCTTCATCTGATGTTTCCCAAATTAAAGCCTCATTGGTTATGTTAAATGAAGCTAAATATATAATTCAGAAAAATGAGAAGGACCAACCAATATTGACAACTCCTCCTGGAATTCAGGGTCTGGAGCAAAACTCATGTTTGAAATCTCCATCTGCACCTTGTTGGGAGATTTTATTGCAATCAAACTTTCACATTTTTTCCATTAATATTTCTGGATGATTTGTATAATTGTTTGCCTTTCTGGAGGAGGTTACAGGGTGCCATAGTACAGAAAATATTTTATTTGAAACAAGTGGCAAGAGTGACTGTCATAAATATATTAAACCATGTTGACCTTATTTCATGTGTGAGGTTTTTTGTTCCATAAGAATTAAAATAAAGTTAATTGTACCTTATATACCTCTAGTAGCAACATTTAATTTAAAGGTAAATGTGCTGTGGTTCTGCAGGTGGTCAGCTCTAATCTGTGTGTTCCACACAGACGTGCATTATTTGTCCAGCGGTTGTATGTGTTGTTTCAAACTGGGAAGTTGTCATTTTTAACTTCTTTTAAATAGTTCTGAATAAATAGATTAATTATTCAGGCCATCACAGAGGTATTTTGTTGCTGTGTCTTCTACTTGTTGCTTCACTCTGGCTTTTTTGGATGTCTTGATGGTATTTTTATTATTGTTTTTCTCCCAGCTCGTGACATTTGTCATTTGATTACATTGATTGTTCAGATTAATGGTTTTGTTTTCTGCCAAGAACCCAGATCAGGTTTGTCTTTACAAAAGCATTAAAAAAAAAAATCAGTTACAAATACAGGAGGAGTGGCTTTTGCTGAGTGACTTAGTAACAGAAAAGATTTCTCTCACTAAAGGTTGGTAGCTTTTCATTAAAGGGTCAGCAACATAAAAGCAGCTGTTGTTCTTGAAGATGTATCCACTGAAACACTCATCAAACCCAGTGCTCTCAAAGCTTTTTTCTGTTCTAAATGTAATTACTGTTTGTCAACCTTCCTGTTCTTTCTGTCTTCTTAAAATGATTCCACATACATTATATTGTATCTTTCTGCTGACATTTGCCTTTTCTCTTTTTGAAGTCTCTGTCAGTGTAGAATGGTGTTTTCACATACTTTGTTCATGCCTTAGCTAAAGCAGAAAGAGAAAAATCAATGCTGGGTGTGCTTCTTTATCCACCCTGTGCTCTCCCTTCCTTTCACAAAGCTCCTTCTTCTGACAAAAGCTCAGCTATTGGGACAAGGAACCAATCATCCCACCTGTACCTGCCTTTCTCCCAGTCTTCCCACCAGTTTAACCAGTGTGGACAGGACTCATCCTGTGTCCTCAAGACCACTCTGACGTCTTGCTCTGCACTGACACTTCGTATTTTGCAAGGATTAACATTTGCCTTGCTCATTTTGTGTCAGATGCACATAGGTTTTGATAAAATTGGGTTAATGAACTCAGTAAGAATCAAATCTCATAGTCCTGTCAGAACCTGGAATAATTTTAACTTACTAGGAAGTTTGATCAGATGCACCTTATCTATAAAGGTCACCTGGCTTTTGTGGTGTTATTTTTTTTATTTGTTTTGTTTTGGTTTTTCACTTTGCTTTTATTAATCTCTTGTTTGTTGGTGGAGATGTGGATTTTAGATGAGGGAAAAGCAAGAGGTTTGGGTTTGGGTTTGGGTTTTTTTCCCTCTTTACTGTTTTTATTCACAGTTGTTTAGTATCAAGCCCCCAAACAGGGTCAAAGCCTGATTGTTATGCTGGCCTAAGGAATAAATGTCAGAGCTGAGAGAGTTGTTCTCCTCAGCTTGTGTGTGCTCAGCAGCTCACTGAAGCTCTACCAAGGAGTGATTACAGTCAGATCTGACAATCATTTGAATCTCTGTGCATGTCAACAGCTGTCCCCGGGTCATGGGTGACAGAGACATCTCCAGCTGGATGGAAACTGATGTCAAGTCACTCAAGCACTCTTCCCAGTTATTGAACATAGATAAGTTGTAAATCACTTTAGGTCAAGAGAAAAAAAAACAACAAAAAACAACCCAACCAAAACAACTTTTGAGATGGCACAGGGAGATCTAGGTGAAAAAGTGAGATAAGGAGTTGGAAAAGCAGCTTGTAAAGGATTGAATTCCTTCACAACATCAGTAACTATAAAGGAATTCATATGTCCTACTTTAATTTTTGAAGCTCGTTGTGACGATGCAGCCTTCAAACAAGAAGTCTTGGTTAAAAAAAAAAATCATCTAGGGATGGAACTGGTGATTACAGTTTTGCCACAAAACAAAACAAACAAACAACAAAAAGATGTGGGTTTGAAGGATGGCATGCTTGGCTGAATTGGAGACACTTACACGAATCAGGAGTGATAATCCATTCCTGTAACATGCGATGCACCGTTGCGTTCCAGGATGAACACCATCAAACTCAGCCATGCTCCAGGGATGTCTGAGATTGCCCTGGCTGCCCAGCAGCACCACACTGCTGCATTTTGCTCCTACCAATTTCCTGTCAAGAAAAAACAAAACAACAGGAGTCACGGTGCCTGCAGAATTGCACAGGGGAGGGAGAAAGGGTTTAATCACCTACAGCTTTCTGCTGGGAAACTCTTAGAAGACATAACAAGAATTGAGGAGAATTTGACTGCCAGCTCTGCAAGTGCACACACATGGCTGTGCCCTGGCTTTCCAAAAGGCTGTGTTGGAAGAATTACCCTTTGATAAAAAACAAAGAAAAAACAAAACAAAACCAAAACCAAACAAAACCAAACAAAAACCAAAACCAAAACAAACAAACAAACAAAAAAAAACAACAAAAAAACCAACCAAACAAAAAAAACCACCACAAAAACAAAACCCAACAACAACAACAAAAACCAAACAGAGAGAGAGAGCAGAAAAACTTCTTTTTCTTCTAAGTAATTTTCAAAACTTGGAAGAAAAAACAATATTCCTTTCTTCGCGAGGCAGTTTTGGCAAGTTCAGCACAGGCATAAAATCAGTTTCTCTCCATTGAAAACTGCTTTTCATCTCACTGAGTTGTAACGTGGCCGTGAGGGGCCGGGAGCTGGAGTTGTCTGTCAGGGCTGGAAAAACTCTTGGAACATCACTTGTTCTTGGTCTCAAAGTTGCCTATCTGATAACAGCACCTGCTCTTGTACCAGAAGTGATGGGAGGTAGAGGGTTCCAAGCCCTTATGAAAATTGATTATTTTCTTAAGTTCCTTTGATGCTGTACTAAAAAAAACACAACCCACAAAATAAAACAAACAAAAACAACAAAACAAAACAACACCAAAAAACCCCCAAAGAAACAAAAAAAACCCAAACAAACCCATCCCCCCAAACCCCCCAAACTTTATTAAAAGAGGATGATTTCCTGCAAGTGACAGTAAGTATGGTTATAAAGCAGGAAATACTTGCAGTGTAAATACACCAGAGCCAAAGGATGAATTAAGCAATAAAACCACATCTCTTTCTAAGAGTATTAATCTGTCTGTGGCACGTGTCCAGCACCAACCAGATGGCATCTGAAATGCTGAACAATTTAAGCTACAGGCTGAAGGAGTCTCAGCTTGCCCATTAAAAAGAAAGCAAAACAAAATTTATTTTAGTTACTGATCTTACCAAGGTTGTCCTAGAGCTGCAGTAATGAGCAGTGAAGGCACTTTGGGTGTAGTCTCACAAATATGAACTGGTGCAAGAGAGAAAATGACATTATTGGTGTGTTAGGAACTGTGTGGTTATGTTGGAATATAGGGACTTTGGTGAAGAGGAGCTGGTGAATTTTTAAGTAGTTACTGTGGATGGGAAATATTAGTTTTAATTAAATGTTATTGAGCAAATTATGAAATCAGAAAGCATGGAATAATCCAGTGGCTGTTCATCAAAGATGTGGGTAACTCAAGTTCATGTGTTTCTTCAGCTCCAGTTGAGATAGCTCGATTAGGTTACAGCATTTTGTGGACAGTTAAAAAAAAATGAAAATTCTTCTTCCTTTTGTATTTCTATTTGGAAGTAAAAAAAAAAAAAAAAAAAAGTTATAGCAAACTAGCTAATGAATATTAGCAGCAGCAGAAAACCTAGGAAAATTCTCACTAAAAAAGGACAAGTTAAAACAGCCATACAATTCTATAAATGACAAAAGGGGTCATTCCAATGAGTGCCTACATTTTGTTACAAAAAAACCCCTCTTTTGCTTTTACTGAGCCCTGTTGGGAAATCTGCTTTTCTAGAAGATGAGGGAATGATGGTAAAATGCAGAGTCCCCCTGGAATTGCTGTGGCACAGACACTAACTGAAGCTGATGAAAACAAAGATGCAAAAGTGTTCAGAAAAAAATGAAATCTTAGCAGTAAATAGAGTTTTAGAAGTGAGATGAAATAGGTCAGAAGGAAAATAAAAAAGGACTATTAAGAGTGTGTGGTTGGTGGAGTAAGAAGACTGAGCCACCATTGTGAATACACATCAAGAGGAAAATTGTATTTAGTTAACATTTAGATTTCTTTCTTCAGATATAAAAGGACACTAATTGTATAATTCACAGTTCATGTTCAGAAAAGGAAGAGATTTGCTCTGAATTAAAAGTCATGCTATGAAACAGCCGGGTGGGAGCGAAATTGGCAGTTCTGCACAATAGGCCAAGCATGAATTCCATTATCCCCATGGCACAGAGAGCAGAGCTCGCTGTACACTGCCCAAAACCATGTAAAAATCACCGTGTGGAACAGGGAGGAGGAGGTTCAGTACAGCAATCAGGCAGCAAGTAACATAACCCCCCAAAAAAGGAGCCCAGTGATGAATAAAACGCTGTGCCTGTCTTGCAATCCATCCACCTTTTAAACCAGTTCAAATCCTGGCAGTGGATGCAGAGAATTCCAAAAATCTGATAAACTGAATTTGAAGATGTAAAACTTAGACTTTGAATAATTTCTTGACTACAAAGGATTTTTGGGAACTCAGAAAGACTCAAGACTTTAAGTAGCTTAAAAATGGATTTCTGCTTTGAGGCACTTAAGTCTAGGATTTGGTTGTTGTGTTGTTTTTTTGGTTTTTGTTGTTTTTTTTTTTTTCAGAACCCATAGCAATTTCTCTGAAAGCACAACTGGGGACTAAAGAATTTCACTTAGACCTCTGACTGAAAATCTTTCAGGTAATAGCTGGTTGTGTCTGCACACCAGTAAAACACAGGGAAACAATGTGAGTACTGACAGGATTTTGGGACTCTTCTGGAACTCTACAAATCTCCTTCTTGTTTATCTTCCAACATATAAAGGTGCCTTCATGGCAGTGAATAAACAATCCATTTATCTATTTGTGGACATGCAAATACAGTCATTGAATACAGAGATATGTCAGACCTTATTTTTTCAACTCATTTAAATTAGGAAAGAAACTATTTTCCTACTCATCAATCAAAGCCTTTCAGCAAGCACTGTAGGTCTTAAAAAAAAAAAAAAGCACAAAAATGTTATAGCAGATGTAGATCTCGAGGGGATTGGCTTTGTTTTTATATTTTTTCCCCCCATTTGCTGCATGTGTCTGTTGCCTAATTTCTTGTCTCTTGGTGGCATCCCTCCCCGCAGCAGGAGGGTTGGAACTGAATGATCTTTAAGGTCCCTTCCAACCCAAAACATTCTGTGATTTTTCTCTGTCTCTGATCCTGAGTTGTGCTGCCAGTATTTCTTTGTCTATGCAGATATGTTCGTACAAATACCATTTTTCATTTTATTTTCTCCTTGATGTCTGTGCTGACTGATGGATTCTGGAGCTGCTCTGCAGGCAGTGTGAGGGGGAGAAACTTTGTAAACTAATATATACATGAGCCACTGCCTGCAGCAAGGAGCCTCACAACTGTTGCCTTATGAAAGTAAATGGGGAAAAAAAAACAAAACAAAACAAAACAAAACCCACTTCTGTTTAACTGCAAAATAAAGGCCTTGAAATTTATTTGGATACTGGCTCATAGGTTGGGAGGGTTGCTCGTTATTGTTCCTCTGACAAGTGAGTATTTCCTTGAAGCAAACCTGAGACAAGCAAAGTTGAGGAATAAGAGTCCAAGGAAGAGATCTGAAAAGCAGGTGATATATTTGCTAGGAAAAATGGGGCCAATTCTTTTGTATTGTGATCTCAGCTTCAATACCTTTCTTTTAATGTTTAGAATAAATGCACCAGGGTAAAGCCAGTGACTGTCAGGCAAAGAGATGTGAATAGCAGAACATGAGTTAGGACTAAAGAAGTGCTTAAAAGTGGATTTTTTTATTTTTTAATAAAAACCTCAAAAAACAAAGACTACCAGGAGGCAGAGATAACAAAAATGGGAGAGAGGTCCTCCAAACAGCATATTGAATATATATATATATATATAAAAATACATTTTTTTCCATAAAAGCATCCAAGGGACAATAGCAGACAGAAAGGGAAACATCACCTTTCAAATAGTTGTTGTAGTTAAGAGGTCCCGAGACAGAGACCATTCTTCATGGTGTAGACCTCTCCTTTTTAATCATCTCTAGCATGGGAAAAAAAGGAAAAAATCTTCTGTGAGAAAGGGCATGAATAAAAGATACATTTTAAATACTTCCTTCCAACTCCATTGTTTTATACTTTTTATAATTGAGATGTCTAGGCCAAAGATCAGGAAGAAAAAAAATAAAAAAAATCCTACATTCTTTTAAAACTGAAACAAATTTCAATGGCACTAGAATGAAACATCATTTTTGAACGAGCAAAATGGGGATAAAATGCTATCCCAGCTACTGATCTTAGAAGGACATCAGAAAAATCTCAGACAGAATGGGCAACTCAACCATCACTAATGGACAGTAAAACCAACACAATTGATTTTCGTGTCTGTTTTTAGTCAGAGGACAAATGCAAGTTTCACTAAGGAGAAGCCCTGACGTTTTTCCTTTTTTTTTTTTTTTAAAAGCAAGACTAACAAGGTAAAAATGGATATTTGGGCACAACACTGGATCCCTACAGGCTTTGTTCTTAAAAAATTAGGTATTTTTCACAGAGCAAACTGCTTTGGGGTGTTTGTGGAGCAAAGGGAGAGGTCTGAAAAAGGAGACTGTGGTAATGCCCCTACCTCCATCTTCAGCCAAACACGAAAGGACAGTACAAATTCATCACTCCAACCTTCTCAACCTGCAATTCAGGTCTTTGCCCAGGAAATAACAAACAGTATTCAGTCTCCTCTTGGAGCAAGAAGAGCCAACACTGACGTAGATACAGCCCTCAAAGCCCAGGCTGATCCCAGCTGGAATTAATGATAAAAGGAAATTAATTATTTTGAAGTTAGTTTGTGGCAGCTGAGTTCTCATCTCTTCCATTGTGCAAACACCTCCCAGCTCCTTCAGGTGCTTCTGCATAGCAGTGCTTTGAAATGAAAATGAATTTCACTCACTTTAGGAGACTTTTTCCAGTCTTAGCATTGAATTTAGTTGTCCAAATTTCATTTATGAGCTCTGGATCTACACCTAGAACTTTTTGAAGGTGTGAGACATAATTAACAGACAGAAAATTGAATGTTTGCAAAATGTTTTTAAAGCAAAATATCTGAGGACACCATTGGCTGCTTCACTTAGGAAAGAAATAAAAGATATTTATCTGTGGGAAGCTGGATGTTAAAAAAATGTGAATGAGTGATAACTAAAATCACATCCTGCACTTGTGGAAGCTTCTTAAGGTTAATAAGAGTTGAGCATGGATGGAAAATGAGCAGTGCTAAGAAAAGGAACACAATTATCTTACTTTTTAGGTTCTAACCCAGAAATATACAGCACAAAGGCAAACCATGGAGATTAATAGGATAACATTGTCAATGTAGCAGGCTCTAAATTGAATCCTTTAAATGTATGTGTCCTAAAAGTCCTTAGGAATGTCTTCAGGTAAAATATGAATACTGCAGTCTTTTGTTTCCGAGCTGCTTTCATCAGAATAAAGTGACTTTTGTGCTTCACCAAATGCCAGTGCACAGCAGAGAGGTTCACTGACCACAAAAGAAATATCTTGAAATTATATTCAAGTAAATGAACTAGTTCTCCTAGAACCTGTCTGTAAAGGGTGTAAATGATTCTGACAGCACTCAGACTCACCCATGTGTCTCCTGTAGTTATCAGATATAGACTTTCTGTCATTATTTAGTCAACCATTTTTAAGTAGACTTAAAAAAAAAAGCAAACCAAAAACACCAATACCCCAACAATATCTGTTATATACTGCCAATTTCCTGGAAAATTTCTGCTTTCTATTTTAAGTGAACAATAAATGTCCCTACTCTAAAGATACTTAAATTGCAGCACTTATTCCCAGCTGCACTGAGCCTTTCCATTTTTTTAGGCATTGCTGATTCTCAGCAAGAATTACTGAATACTGAGTCACTGGTAATGTTTTGGAACCATTGAACATTTTTTGTAGGGCTTTTTTATATGTATAAAATAGAAAAATAATCAGTTTGATGTCATTCATGTCATCTCTTCCCTGGAGGAGGAGGACTCATTACAAAGTTGGACTTGAAAACACCAAGTTCATAGCAGAAGTTTCCATACCAACATGGTCCAAGTCTGTTTGCTACAGGTAAATCAGTGGGAAGGATACTCTGTACTCAACACTTATGTAGTCAACAAAAATATAAAGGATTATATTTTTTTAATCATCATTAAATTACAAGGACAATTATATATATATATTCATATTTATATAAGAACTTTAGAATATTTGCTAAATGTAGGCCCAGGATATTTTTTTTCTATATTGAACTTTACCTGTTGAGTTACAGTGTGTTAGCACAAGAGAGTTTAAAAAAAAGTTTTAGACAGAAATTCCACTTTCATTTTGACAAAGTAGCACGTTCTAAGGTTTAGGATATTATATATAAACCCAATATAATATGTATCTTCTTTATAAACCATTTTGACACTTTCTTGGGTTTGATATTTGAAAACATTACAACTATTCACCTGAATACAGTTTTAAATCTCGAGCCTTGACAGTTAAAGCCCAATATTGGAGGAAATAGTCTTAAAAGCAATCATCAGTCCAGCTCAGCACACTCTGTTGCAATTATCTGGAATTCTTTCCACCACTAGTCCTGTTGTCAAAGAGAGGAAATACTTTCCATTAACTGGTTTTTATGCCTGTTAAAAATAGAAGCATATCTTCATTTCTATCTTCAATGCACTAATTTCACCTAATAATTAGTTTATTACCAGAAACTTCTAGTTCAGGTACATAAAAATCTTTCTAAAAACAGTGTACACATACATTGTGTTCTGTGTATTTTTTACTTGATAATTTTATTAACATTTTGTAGATTTATATGAGAAAGGTTTAATTTTGTTTCATAATTTCATAACCAGCTTTGTTTGTTTATTATTTTTTTTTTAATGCTGATTTAAGTTATACACAGGATTTTATTAAGGGCTTGGATTCATATAAAGTTTTGGGGGTTTTTTTAATAAACCAAAAGGGTGTTTTCTCATCTTGGAGTATAATTTTTTTAAGATTGCTCTGTAACACATACACCTCTTTACTAGACCTTGATGAGCACCAATAAAGGCTGGATTTCTGGGTCAACACTCTCTGAATCTGCCCATGCTGGAAATGATTTCCTTAGTCAGAAATTATGAATCTCATGGCTTAGCAGCACTATTTTTTTAAAAAAGAAAAGAAGAGAAACAGAAGATTTAGATCATAGGGAGTTTTTTGCATTATAAGTTGTAGAAAAGATGGTGCCAGATATGGTAAAGGATGGAAAGCTGAAGTGGTTTTGGTTATTGTCTTCCAGCATTTTGGGTGGTTTCATTCATTTCCCTCTGTCCGTGTCAAAGTCCCTGCACTTCTTGACTTCCTTTACTCTTGAGTCCTCTGAAGTGTTCAGCTCTTCTGAGATGTGGTGGGAAGCTTGAAATATGCTGTAGACAGTGAAAATCTAAATGCTCAGCTCTGAGAAGCTGTGCTGTTGGCGAGAGGGGGAAAATGTCTCCGTGCCTCTCCCTGGTGAGCAGAACTCAGCAGGCCAATAATACTTTGAACCTCAATGTATTCTCTCTGAATTTCACATGAAATTGCTCTTGCTTCTTCAGACTGGCCAGGCTTAATGGCCCAGCCCCCTTCACTTGGTGAGGATTCTGCTGCAAGCCAGGCATGGGTTCCTGGAAGTTCTGGTGTTCTGGACTATTCTATCAGTGGTGAAATACCAATTCCTGTTTCAAACGTGAACTGAAAAAGACAATTTAAAGCAGTACTTGAGACACGCCCTGAGCACTCCAGCTCTTTGCAATTTGCACCTGCAGGAAGCTGCAGGAGCTGCTGGGCAGGTGGGTAAGGATCAGGTCTCCAGGTGCTGGTGCTCCTGGCCTTGAGCCCAGCAGGATCTTGTTTCCGAGGGAATGCAGCAGAATGAGCTGGAAGTTTCCCCATGGATTTCATCAGCTCTTGCCCAATAATGGGGGAAGTTCTGCCTTGAAAGGGCCAAATTTACACCGTGGCTGTGTCTGACACAGGCTCTGTCTGCTTCCACCCCACTGTTATAAGGAGGCACTTTGGGTTTTTCGCAGGGAAACTGATCCAGCCAGCACTGAATCACCTTAAATAATGCCTCTTCAGAATTATCCTAAGAGTACAAAAATGAGCAGGGAAGGCTGTTTAGTTTTTTACTGGTAAACACGTGAAACTCATTTTCTCTCTGAGCTGTAGTACTTGTAACACTACAAAGCCCTTTAGAAGTCTCTAAGAACCATTAATCTAACATTTTCTGTAAGCAATACAGGATTCTTTAACCACTTGTTCTAATCTTTTTTTGTCCATCTGAGGTTCTGTTCTCCTATTTTCATTACTAAGGAAGGGAAGACACACAGATGTTGTGAGAGATGGAAATTTTACTGTGATACACACACCAACATATGTTATTTCTCATTCCAAATGAAAAATCCTAGGTCACTTTATAGTTTTGGGCCAATACTCAGTAGGAAGGACCCTCAGTGTCTACAGAACACAAAGCCCTGCCATTTTATTTTTTTGACACACTGTAAGTTCCAACAAAGCTGATCAAATCTTTTATAGTGTTATATTTTGTACTTAGAGCAATTGGAATTAGTTCTCATACTTTCAGTGCATGATTAGGTAGGAAAAAAAAACACCAAACAAGTAAAACACTTATTTTAATTGGACCTAATTTATATGTCTGTGTACAAAATAAAAATGAATAAGTTTATGATTGCAAACTGCCTAGCTTGGTTTAAAAATGCATGAGATTCTAAGTTTCTGTGTTAAAGCTGAATTAAACATATAAGATAATCTTTAAAATGAATAAGTAATACAGATTTTTTTTAAGCTCAAATACTTAGACATTGGCCCTCAAAGCTAATTTTCCATGTGGTTATAGAACACAGCATTTTAATGGTAAATCTTTTACCCCAAAATCATAAATAAAACATGCATGTTGATACTACCATCATCTTCTGAAAAGTCTTAATGTATTGCAAACATATTGCAATGTATCTTAATGTATTGCAAACTCTAAATGTATTGCAAACTCTAAATGTATTGCAATCTAAATGTATTGCAAAGATGAAAACTTTGTGTTTTGCTGTTTAAAGGAGTTAAAGTATCAATGCATGTTTTAGTCCTTTTTTTTTTAATGTCTTATGTTACAAATTTCATCCAACCCTGTGAAATTTCGTGTCATTTAGGGCTTGAGAACTGCTTGTGTGTGTGAATTCCAGTTCTGCTGAAGGAAAAGTGAGCTTGGTGAATTCCTTCTCAGTCCACAGACATTTCTGAGCTTGTGTGGGAGTGTGTCAGTGTTCATGAGATGCAGGCCTTGGCTTTCCATCAGAATTTCCAGAGCTTGTTATTACTAGGATCCACCAAAAACCTTATTATAAAGGGATCTTATTTTAATGCAATTTCTGAGCCTAATGAAGAGCTGAGCTGGGAGATGATGTGCAGGTCTATCCAGAGGTGGATGATGTGTGTCAGTGTGGTCACACACACACTTTCCCAGTGTCAAACAGAGCTGGGCTGCTGCATCCAGCTGTTCTATTGCCTGATTGTCCTGCTTTATAAAGAACATTTACAAGCCCTTTCCCAGTGACATTTACACACTTTGGCTATGTAAACATCTATAACGTGAGTGTTGATGTGTTACAGTATTGCTGGTGTTGGGTACTTTAATTGTTTAGGTAATTAACACTTCCTGTGTTCACCTCATGCCATTTTCTCAGTGAGACCCCAGTGGCAGCCACTTCTGTGCCACACACAGACGTTGTCATTACAGCAGCTGACACAAGGCAGCCTTGAGATGTGTGACACTAATTAAATCAAAGTCTCCAAATTAAAAATAGCTTCCTTATAACTAATGAGGAGTGACCATCTACATGGGACAATATTCATTTTTTACTTCATTGATCACACATTATTGCTGGAGTGTGTTGTAGTAAATCACCAAAAAATCCATTAGTAAAGCTTTTTTGTCCCTGCAAGTACAAAGAATATTAATTATTTTTGCTTCCTGAGAACAAACTTTCTTTTTTTTTTTACCCCTTTCTCCTCTTCATTGACAAATGTTTGAAACCATTGACTATGGTTTGGAAAAACATACAAGGACCTCCCATTATATTCTGACACATCCTACATGCAAGAGCTTGGTAAATGTGTGCATTAGGTATTTAATTTTTGAGGTCTGTGGCAAAGAGCACAAATTCTCTCATCTCTGTGGGAAGTTTTACTGCTCAAGCTGAAGCTCTGGTCATTGACCGAGATATAAAAATATTAAAGTGCATAACTGTATTATGTTGGACCATTGTGATGAAAGATAATAATGGTAAAAAATGTTTTATCATTGTTTTTAATCAAAAAACTACTGTCACGAGCTCTGCAAGACTAGATAGAGATTTGATTTTTAAGAAAAATTCATGCTAGGTGTATTCTCTTGCAGGTTCTTCAGTCTTGCTTCCAAGCACTAACTAGTTTTCTCTACAGATGATTATCTTAATTAGTGTCTCCTGACTTCAAAGAGGGTTTTTTTTGAGAGCTTTTGTGAGATAATGCTTTATCTTCCATGCTATCTAATATTGCAAGATTACCTTTTCATTTATGGTAATTTTAAATGAAAATTTTAAGGTAAAAGGTGAAATTTAGGAATATTTAAGCAATATCAGAGGTCTAAAAACTATTCAAGAGATGTTTCTAATACCCATATTCACAATTCCAGGTTATTACAGAATGGGGAATGGGAAAGGTGAGGTACCATATTAACATGGTAGTAGCTCATATCTGCATACAAAGCAGTAGAGAGAAGGTTTTGATTGAAGCAAAATGGCAAAAATCAGGATATTTATCTTAACTTTAGTAAAGCTGGAATTTTATAACATGTACCATAGGAATGAAAATGTCTTTTTGCATAGAGGTGGCAATAACAGTAGACATCCCAACCTCATCAATTCTTTGAAAGTATCATTTTCACTAACATCAGAAAAAAAAGGCAACACAAACACATTTTGGATTTTAGGTCCTTGTCAATTCCACTATAAAGTAAAGTTAGGTGTTTGTGTTACCCTCTGCCCTGAACTTAATTTCCATCTGGCACTGTGTTGCAGTCTTTGAGCACTATATAGTTATTAATTTATTTATTACAGTGATCTCCTGACACTGAGGGAATGAATATTGGAACTCCCCAGGCTACACTAGTCTCCGTTCCTCTCCACTTCTCTTTGCCATCACCTGCTCTTTTTTGTTTGTTTGTTTGTTTGTTTTCTGTAACCAGACAGGCTGCAGAACAGTGGAGGTTAAGTAAGGTTTGGTGTTCCTGTGGCCAGGGATTTCAGTGTTCACCTTCTAACGTTGTTTTAAATAAAAACCTGAAAAAAACCCCACTTTGTCATTGTATTTAATCCAGAAATGGTTATACTTGGAGTTGTTCAGTGCAAAAATACTCCAGCCTTGTTGAACTGTTACATTACAGGAGGTTGACTGAGGAGGTGATCTTTTCTCCCTTTGCTAGGTGAATTGTCTAGTGTGAGATAATTTAGGGATGCAGAACTCCAAGTTCATTTAGGAATACAGATGGACTTTGCTGTTAATGAGCTGATTTTACTATTCTCAGTCTGAATACCTGCATGGCTTTCATAGCTTTAGTGGCAGCATTAATGTTAGGTGGAAATCACTAATTCAGATCCCAGTTCTGTTGGCTGCTCTTGGCCTGGCCACCCAAAGAGCTGTGCTCTGGCTCCAGCCCCATCCCAGCCTGTGACTGCCCAGAGGGATTTTTGGATAATGATTCAGCGCTGAGCTGTTTCAGAAGGATTTCCTCCACCTCTTTTTTCCTCTTCATCAGCTTTTGTGCAACCTCCAGTACAGCTTTCCCCCTGTCTCCAGTGGCCATCAGCTCCATTACAGGAGAAAGGATGAGTCCTGTGGCTCTTTAATTATTTACATCTGTGCAGTGAAGATGAGCAAGTGTCTGACACGCAGAAAGCAGTGAGCAGGAAACAGAGCCAGAGGGGAAGTGTTTGCTGGAGAGCCAATACTCAAACAGAGCTGACAGAGCCCTTCTCGTGGCACTGTGCAAACAGTGCTCATGGTTTGAAATGAAGTATTTAAAAAATTCAAGTTGTTGTGTAATACTCAATTTAGACTGCCTTGCTGTTTGCTTTTGTCTGGTGTGTACAAATCCACACAGAGGAAAAGATGAGTGTAGAGCATCACTCTAAAAGGGGGATGCTCATAAAGTGAGTATCAAAATGCTGTGTGCTGCGCCTCTGAGTTCATTTGTGCACGAAACTGGTGCTCAGAGTGTCACAGGAGTACAGGAATGGGAGTTTTGTGAGCCTTGTTAAGCTTTACAAGCCAGATAAAGGAGCTTGTTTGATTCTTGAGCTGTTTGGCCTGCTGTCATGCACAGAATTGGGAACCATCCTTTTGAACTGAATTTTAATGTGGATTTTTTTTTTTAATTATGTGTTTTTGACTGACCAAATTATATATCACAGAATCATTTAGGTTTGAAAAGCCTGCTATGATTATTGAGTCCAGCACTACTGTGTCACCACTAACCCATCTCTCCAAGGGCCACATCTACATGTCTTTTAAATATCTCCAGAGATGGTGACCCCACCACTGCCCTGGGCAGCCTGTCCCAATGCCTGATCACCCTTTTGAGGCAGAATTTTTGACCCAATATCCAATCTAAACCTCCCTCGTGCAAATTGAGGCCATTTCCTATTGCTCTATCTCTTTGGGGAAGGGACAGACCCCCCCTGGCTGTCCCCTCCTGTCAGGGAGCTGTGCAGAGCCACCAGGTCCCCCCTGAGCCTCCTTTTCTCCAGGCTGAGCCCCTTTCCCAGCTCCCTCAGCCTCTCCTGAGGCTCCAGCCCTTCCTCAGCTTCATTCCCTTCCCTGGACTCACTCCAACCCCTCAAAGTCTGTCAGGTATGAGAAGCACAAAACTGAGCACAGGATTCAAGATGAGGCCCAGGCTGATTGGTGCAGCTCGGGTGGGTTTGGGAATGTTTGCCTTGGGTGGTTCCTCTGCTCCCCGTGCAGAGCAGGAGCTGTTGGCATCCCCTGTTGTCTGGGTTGTTGCTGTTCTCCTCTCTCTTCAAGGAGTTTTCTAAAGTTTCATTTTTAGCCTTCTGTGTTTACCTTTTGCAATGGTGTCAGATACAATTTTATATAAACAGCCTCTGTTATTGTAACCATCTAACAATATTTACATTCTTCTCATAAGGAGGAGACTGTTGATGGGCTGTTGGGTTGCCCAGTGTGGTTGAAGAGGAAGATTTTCTTCCTCCAATGCATGGTCACTGCTGGAATTCCATAAATGTTGAAGTTGTAAGTAAACCTCCCTTTTTTCTGCCTTGGACATTGCAACGTGTGGATGTCATTTCTTTGTGTTGTGTGTGACAATCCCCCATGTGAAGAGCGAGGGCAGAGCAGTCACTGCCACCAGGCCTGTGAGGGCCTCAAGCCAGCACACCTTGTCACACGATGGTGGCTCAAAGGCACCTTCTGATTTCTTCATTTTCTCTTTGGTTTCTGTTCATTTGGGTGTTGGTTTCTGCACTCTTAGCTCCTCTCTTAGCTTTGGTCATAAGCCACCACTTATGTGTGCTGGAGCTGCATTTGCCCACTTGCCAGCTCACAACTGGGTGCCACTGGTTTTATTGTTTCTTGTGAAGTGTCACTTTGGAGATAGAATGATGTGTCTGCGAGGTCAGAGCTTACACTTCTTGTGCTGTTACAGCACAATGCTGCTTCTTTTCCGTTATCCACATCCTGCTGTAAATATTTATTATTCTCCTTCTCACATGGGCAGCTGAATACCTGATTTAATTGAAGGTGACTTCAAATTTATATTAATTATCAGTCTACGTGGTTGAATCAAGCATGTGGATAAAAATAACTATGGATAAGGGGTTACTTATGCTTCATAAAACCTTATTAAATATGAAGTTCTTTCTTTGCATATATATAAGATAGCACAGGGTAAAGATCTTAAGTCATTTCCATACATTTATCCCACTGTTTCAAAGTCTTTGTATTAGAAATGTGCCTCTTCTTTGTGTAAAATTGACTTTATAAAGCAGTTGTGATACCATTAGATACCCTATGTGTTTAGTTTACACTTACATTAACTCATAACTACAGAAATTAATGCACAGTATTCAACCTCTTGGGAGACTTCAAATATTTAACTTAAAGCAAAACCCAGTACAAACCCATCTACTTTTTTCCAGAAAAGCAACATCCTCATTAAGTTCTTTTCTTGTCTTGGCAGTGTCAGAGACATTACTTTAAGATGTTGTGATTTTAAGTTTTCTGAAAGATAAGCACTTTTAAAATCCCTGGGTTTCAATAACGAACTAGGCAGAAAATAAATCGAAAACCCCACCTGTGAGAAAACTACTCACAATTAAAATGATATCAGATATTTTATGTTACTTTGGCTGTGTGCTGCAGGTTTTTCGTGTTGCCAAGAGAGATTTTAAAGAATAAACTTCTGAAATCAATTCTGCAAACTTAAATATCATTTTCCACACTCTGAGTCCACAGTAGAAATGGTGCAGCAGCAGGGCTTTGGGCGAAAGTTAACAGAGAGAAAAATCCTCACAATTTTATATTTGTGTTTGACAAGCCACATACTCTTTTCTACCATAGTGTTTTCATTTAAACCCATATTTATCCAGAGAGATCCCAAAATTTGTGTTGATTCTTCTTCTTAAGGATAAAATTGAATTCAAAAGCTGTGGAATAAGATTTTGTTCAGGAGAACTGCTCACTGTGGAGAAGTTTCACTCCAACAAGACACTTAGAAGAGCAGGAGGGATGTGCAAGTCACTGATGTACAACACAAATGGGAATTTTGAGGACATCCCACAGTTTGGTATAATTAGTTCTCATGGCTGAGGACAGCCCAGGATTAGAGCTGCTCAAAAAAAGCTGGTCTTGAGGTAAATTGGATGCGCTGATGTAAAAGGATGTACCACATTTGACTGCCTTGTCTCTTGCTTAAAATTCCAACTACTTGCCTAAGTTCTTCAAGCAGAAAGTGCTTTGTAAAAACATAGTTGAGAGAGACAAAGGTGAAAAAATAAACCAAGAAGTAGCAGCTTTGATGCTTTTTTGGTATCAATTGTCAAATAGAAGCATCACTTATTGAATTACCAGTAAATGGGTGTGTATGTATTACTGTAATTTAATAACTTCCTGTGAGCCTTGAATTTGTGTTGTGCACCCAAGTACAGATGGAAATTTGCAAATATCCTTTTGTCATACTTTGCAACCAACCCTCCTAAACTTAGTATGTAAATTCAAATCTTAATTTATGTTAGATGAGAGAATATTTCTTTAAGAGATTGTTTTCTTCAGAAGAAGGAAATGTACGTCATGAAATAATGTTCATTCATGTTTTTTTTGCTAATTAACACTGGTATATTGCTTATGGTAATACAAATAGTGGAAATAACCAGTTTGTAGAGTCTTAGTTGCATTCTCCAGTTTGAAATTGGGTAGAGCAGGAGCCTGAGGTGAGGCAGGCAGAGTTTTCATTAAGCACAAAGTCACAGGTGCCATAAGAGGAGTCAATGGTGAAATGTCTCTGTTCTGACAGAGGCCTTTAATACTTTCTCATGATGCTTCTTAGTGTGAGCCCAGAGCTCGTGATTGATCCCTCCCCTTGTTTCCTGCTGGGGGCCATCACAAGGACTCCCTCACCTCTTCCCAACCCTCCCGACCTAAGGGCACCTTCCCTGAAGGGGCTCCAGCTGGATTCCCTTGAGCTGCACAGGTATCGCCAAATCACTGTCCAGTTTCCTTCCAGCGAGTCTGACCAGATCAGAAATGGCTTTCCTAGGTGATTTGACAGCCAAAGAAATCTGGATCCAAAGTGAATCTCTCTCCTGTTTCCAGCCTGTCTGTCTCTGGGCACAGGTTGTTTTCTGGAGATTTAGGGAAAGCAGCAATAATCTGTCCAGCTGGCCATGGATTGTGCCTGCCCTTGGTACCCTCCTGACCAATCCCTATCCCTAGGGAAGCACCCAGTGCCCAAACACCCTCCCCTGGGGCTGGGACAGCCCTGCCTGCACCTCTGGGGGCTCCCCCATGGCCCTGGCTCAGCTTCTGCAGCTCAGCTCTCTTCCCCTTCCTCAGCCATCTGTTCCGAGACAATTTCTCACGGAAGCAGTTGGATATTCTGCTGCCTGAGCCGACTCTCTTGAGCTGCTTGCATCCTCTTTGCCCTCCAAGCAGCGTCCCAGGATGAATGTTTGAAACATCGAGGTGGTGGATTACCATAATTGCAGCCAGTAGTTTTGACTATTTTTCCACCAACTGGCAAGGCTGGGAATTATTATGTCTTTTGAAGGGAAGAAAAGGCACCATCCGTCTTTTATATTCTTAGCATTCTCGCAGTGATGTAAAATACACCGAGATTATTTTGAAGAAGAACACTTTTAAATTCCTTTTCCTGAAGTTCACTTGATAACACTGCCAGAAGTGGCTGGCTGTTAAAGGGAGAGTGAAGAGGAGTAAACAAGATAAAAAGCTACTCTTTTTTTATTTGCATTAGACATTTCAGAAAGTGCAGCAGCTGGGAAGGATTCAGTGGGGGAAGCAAGTGCTGCTTCAAAGGCATCACAACATGCAGCTTGATTTGGCTTTTTTTTTTTTTTAATTTTTTCAATAGAAGTGGTAGAAATTGTGGGCAGGCAGGCCTGCTGTCTTATTCTACTGGTGTGGATGGTTGAGACTTATTGCCATTTAGAGTTACTTTGCAGACAAAATAAGTCTCAAGGCTTCTATAAAACAGAACTGTTTGGGACTGAAGCTCATCTTCATTTTTAAATCAAGTTGCCTTCCAAAGCATCATGC
Organism: Phylloscopus whistleri; assembly: GCA_017589585.1. NCBI lineage: Eukaryota > Metazoa > Chordata > Aves > Passeriformes > Phylloscopidae > Phylloscopus > Phylloscopus whistleri. Next base: position 3,713,711 of record JADMLD010001484.1, on the reverse strand, counting down.
TTGTAACAAGTCAAAGTACAAATGAATTTATCTTAATCACATGAATAAGGGAATGGCTTCCAATCTTCTGCTTTCACCAGTGGTGCACAAAATTTCTCTCAAAACCAAAACAATTTGAGTAATACTTCCTGGAGTATTTTTCAGTGTCCCATCCTATGTTCGCAATCAAGGAAATCTAATTAGGAAGCTCCTCTATTAGTATTTTGAGTGAGAGCATATGTTTAGAATTGCACAATGTTTGTGTCCTGGAGGAATCTTGTATTTTATAAGCAAGCAGCATCAAATCAAAAATTTTATAGACAAGAACACGTCAGACTAATCTATTAAAGGTTTAAATGTTTATAAGAGATTCCTTCTTTCACTTATTAAATTTAGGATATATGTAAATATGTTTACATAGTTTTTGTCACAGATATCAAGTTTTCTGTTTGCTAAACCCTCTAGTGATTTAAGGTTCATATTAATGCAGGTGCCATGGTTCACATGCTTCACAGATCTATTTTTTCTTTTTATAATGAATATTCTCTGTTTTAGAAGACAAGACCTTTTTCACTCCTCACATTCTATCACAGATGCTCTAACACAAAGAATAAACAAGTTATTACTGGCAAATCAGAACATTAGTTTGATTTTGTTACACACACAAGGTGCCTTCAAGTACTGAGGCAGCTGAAATGGGAATCAAATTAAACCTTGTGGTTTTATATGACCTACCTGAGCATTGGGCTGCTTTATTTATGTTCTTCCTTGAAAGATCTGCAGAGTCAAACCAGTCCTGGAGGAGTGTCTGGCACTGCCAGGGGTTGTGGGTACTGTAGGGAGCTTCATGTGATGGGAGGCTTCATGGCATGAAGTATCCTGCCTCCAGGGTACAAAAAGAGCAATAAAATGCCTAAAACACAAACTCTCTGGTTCCCTGTTTCTCATTACCATAGTCATCAAATCCTGATGTCTAGGATATGTTTTGACCGACTTTCAATGCTCTGTCTTTAAGTTCTTCTTATATTTTACTGAAAAAAAAAATAATACAGGGACTATGTTTTCTTTGTGGAACATTTTAATCCCTGTACGTTTGCATTGAGTGGATTTCACCCAGAGCATGGTGAGAATAGTTTGTGTTTCATCCTGGGAGCACACAAATCCTTTGAGACAGAGTACATTCATCCCCATAAGCATTACCTTTCTATCCCTGGAGCCAGCATGCTGTGTCCCTGTTCATGGAATTCCTCAAGGATGTCCTTGATGTCCCTCCATGGCTGGAAGGTCAGAGGAGGGAGCAGGGCACTGCATCCCACTTTCCTGCACAAGGGATGTGCCCTGTTAGGGGCTCATGCTCTGCTTGGGGAAGGAGAGCAAAGCCCTGTGCGGTTGGGGGTTTTCTAATTGGGAAATTTTCTAATTTTAATGCTAAATTTTGTATATTAGATTTTACATTTAATGGTCTGTACTGAGAGGCATCTCCATTTGTTACAGAAGTTGTAGATTCCCCTCAAATGTTTTGTCCTGCTGACTCCAAGAGACAAGAGCTCAGATAGCTGAGATCTTCCAGCTTATTAATTAGGGAGCTTTCAGGCACTGTCAGTGATTTCTGTCCCTCCTGGAGTTAGTGTCTCAAAGGAGGTGAAAGCATCTTACACTTGAGCACTGTGTATCCAGGGACAGATTTCCCCAAAGGATTGTTACAAGCTGCCAGAGTTCAGCACAGACCCAAGGCTCCAACAGAAGAAATCAAAGAGGTTCAAGTTGTTTTCCTAAAAAATTCACCCCTTTGGTCCAACTTCTAACTGAGCCAAACCCTTCAGACCTCTAAAAGTTCTTTGCAGTGTTAAAAATCTCAAAGTCTTTATGATGTGGAATTATGGGGGGAATTTTATCAGTCAGAACCCTTTCTAAGAGATAAACAAGTGATTCTCAAGAGTCCCTAAGCTCCCTCAAAACTCCCTGAACCAAACACTTCAGGGAAAAGGGGACACAGATAAGTGTTTGCAGCTGGGGTGGTATCCCAAAGGGAACAATCACAGCATCCTTATCCTCCCCCTTCCATCCTGGACTGTGCAGTTTCTGAGGAAGTCTCCTGGGCTGGAGCAACAGTTTCTCTCATGTAATGCAGCCACAAATATGTGACATTTATATGTACTTTCATAAATATCTGCAATTATCTGCATAGCTCAACAGTGAAAGTAAACACTGGTACCTATTACTCTTGGTATGACTCTTGATAGGATTTTCACAGGACAATTGAAAATCTTATGATGCTTTTTAGTGTCTGCAAAGCTTATTTTAGCAACTGTAAAACACCTGTATTTTGGGAAATAATCCTCTGAGCCATTGATTTGTAATTGCACTAATCATTTCTCGATGACTTTATGTGTGATAACAAGGCCCTAAAATCTGCAAAAATTAACAAAATCTTCCAAATGAACTAATACAGAGCGTTGCCCTTAGCTTTGAAAGGGAAACGAGGTGCAGAACTTTCTTTGCCTTGTCGTGGACGTAAAAACACGTGTAAGACATTTTCCATCTGTTCTCTAGGTCCTGAGGAGTCAGATTTCAAGTGCAGCCCGAATTTCATCAGCTGCATTGGTACCAACAGATGCATCCACCTGTCCCAGCTCTGCAATGGGGTCTACGACTGCTCCGATGGCTACGACGAAGGAGTTCATTGCAGGGGTGAGTGAAAATTGCTTTAACCTCAAATCTTCCACTGCATTTCCTTTGCTCAGTTCAAAGAGAACCAGGATTTACTCCTTGGGAACGCAGATGGGTAAATATATGTGAGTGAATATATGTAAAACAACCAAAGGCAAACTGATAGAAGCATGTTTTAATATGTGTTTCAAGTTAATTAAAAAAAATGAATATTTTTGTGTGAATGAAATGAAAGCAATAAGCACACAGAGATTTTCAGACTTTTCTTAGTTACTAAGCTTCTATGATGGAAACTCTTCTATCAAAAGAAGGATGAGGAAACTCTTTACTGAGCAAAAGTTGGGCAGCACACTCTTTGCCAGGATGATTTGTCTTTTCCCTATAACTTCTGCTTTAAAAAATACAAAAAAATAACCAACCAACCAACCAACCAAAAAAAAACACCAACCCCAAAAACCAACATCCAAACAAAAAAAAAAAAAAAAAAAAAACCCAAACCAAAACAAAGAAACAAATCCCAAAAAATAACCCCCCCAAAAAACCCAAAAAAACCCCAAAAAACCCAAACAAACCCAACCAACCAACCAACCATTAAAAAACCCTAAAAAATAAAAACAAACAAACAAAAACACCACAAAGAAAACCACTGAAAAATATATCAAATTTACTCTGAGCATTATTTTGCATGGAGGACTTTGTTTCAGGAGCGTTTTATGCAAATAATCTACTGCTTAAGAGTGTAGCCACCAAATTCTGACAATGAGAAAACTTAAATAGAAATTGGTGAAGGTCAACTAATTGCTATCTCAGCTCTACTGAGATGATTTTTTGAGGTCTGCATTGAGCATAGTTGTAGGGGCAAATTCTTGGATACCTTGAATCAGTTATTTTTAATCAGTAGATTTCCAGATGAATGATTGTTGATTATGCTTAACAGATCTCATGTTCCAAACCAGAAACTCAGAGACAATCCTGGGACTTCTGCTGCAATCCAAAATGACAATATACAGTGAAAGCTACAATTAATGGTAGAGTTCAGAAAGTTAAATTAGAATTTAAAATTTCATGTGGACATATTTTCAGAGCTGTCAGAGTAAAATCTAAGCCTACACCAAAAATATGCCATATGGAAAAAAATTAAAATTAGAAAAAAAAAAGCCATCTGGAATTAATCAGTGCAATACTGCTGACTTCACAAAACTGCAAATAGTTATTTTTATATAACCAGGTGAGGATACAGGCTGTCATAAAATAGATGAAAATTCTTATTCACAGTGATAGGAATCATTTCTTTTCTTGAAGGCTTCACTGTTTAATAGTCCTTGTTCAATGAGCATTACACAAAATCAAAATTTGTGTCAGCATATTGGGTTTAGCACTGGGCCCAGCATCCAAAAAAAAACCCCAAAAAACTCAGAAGTTAAACTGGGCAAAGCACTGTTTGGCCTGTACTGAGACTTTCTGAAATGGCAGGTGAGTGTTTTTCAGAGAATAATATTGATTCATTAAGTTCTGTTTAAATTTATATTCCTCAATATTTCATTTTTTTTCTTTAAATTACTCTGGACTAAATGACAAAGGATTAAAATTTTCCAGTGCTGACTAATTATTATATTGTAACTGTCTTACATTTTTATTGGATTTTAAGTCTTTAAACCATGAGATTAATGGAAAAAAATAGAAAAAAAAATATATAGACTAAAAGCAAAACCTATGTGAGTGGCAATGAAATATGTTTGCTATTCTTATTGTACATGTATCCTGTATTTTGGAATGTGATAGCACATAAAATACCCAATCTTTATTCACACCCTTTTAATTTATGCTCAAATACACCTTGTAAGGTTCATGTTGATTCCCACTCCTTTCTTTATGATCATACATGAATATGAAAGCTGTCCAGTGGAAAAACAATAATGTCTGCTTTGATAAATCACCATAAAATTTGGTAAAACTTTCTAAACAAGCATTTCTGCTGGACCACATAATGAGGTGTCACAGTACCTCTTCATCTTGGAAATGGTTAACAACTCATTAATACTGGTTTTTGTGGCAGTTCCATATTTTTACTTGCTTATTGGGGGCAGAATTGAAATTATCAGTGGACACATTTCTGTCAACAGAGCTGAAGAATATAGAAAACCACAATTTTACATTATGATCCTGTAGCTTGTCACACACAACTGCCACTAAAGTGTCATTATTTTACATTCCTGTGTATCAAATATTTGGTGTGAGTTCCTTATAGCTGCAATTATTCTCTCTCTCTAGATATGTATCTGTTTATCAGAAAAATGTTTGGGTAACCTTTGAGTCATTCCTCATGACTTTCTGAGTCTTGAACACACAAGTCATATGTTGAAGTCATTTATGTGGCCAAAAGTTGCAAAGTTACTTCAGAAATCCAGCCAAATCATTACTTTTTTTCTTTATTTTATTCACAAGAGTGGCTTTATCAATTCTGCTGGAATTAACAATGTTCATGTGAAATTTGTGATCAAGGAAGGCAACAGCAGTTTTCAATATTGAATTGCAAAGAGCCCAGTTGGTCACAGAGCTGTGTTAAAATAATCTCTTGCTGGGGACACTGATAGTGCTGTGCAAATAAGTCACAGTCCAAGCACCAGGTAAATCAGTTCTGGTTTGAAATATGGGGGTGTCACCAGGGCAAAGCCCATTTCAGTGCACAGGCAACTCCAAAAGGGTGAAATCTGTAAGAACTAATGAAGTATAAGCATCCAGTAAGTGGAATTATTCTAATTTCTTTCTCTTAATTTAACATTCTCACGTTAATTCATTATTAACGAGCTTTTAGAGTTGTATTCAGGCCTGCACCTTTCCCTGCCAAGGGAAAATATGGTCATTGCTCCAGTGTGAAATGGTAATGGATGGGAAATTTCAAGGAAATAGTAGTAAATACAATGACATTCCTGTACTATCATCTTTTATTTCAGGCACATATGCATTTTTGCTGGTGAATATAATGCATAAATTCAGGAGAGGTTGTGGCAATATGAAATAAAAAATGTTTTATTATGCATGGTTGTTTCACATTATGTGTTCCAATGACCTTCAGAGGAGAAAGGGGTGTGTAATTCACTGGATTTCAACCTCAGAGCACATAACAGTGATAAGACATCTGTATTTGGTCACTTTGGATTCCTTTCCATTTTTTTATCTAATTGAAGAATGCCTTAAAGAGGCTGAAAAGGACAGAAATCAAAATACATATTAACCCCTCCTATAAAGCTTATACTGGGGCTGTTCAGCTTTCTGAAAATTCCAACAATTCCCCCTGACCCAGCCCTGCTGAATGGGGGAGTTCAGCCCCTCAGCTCCTTGGAGAGTTGCTAAGGTTCAGATAAAATTTACCAGTGCCAAAACTAGAGCCAAGCTTGAGTAGTTCCAGTTGAAGACTGCTCCAGATCTGCTCTTGGCAATTAAGCTTCTTTCTCTGACACACTTCTCCAGGCTCCTTTGGAGAGCCAGGCCTTTATTTCAGCTGCATTTGCAGCCACTTTTACTGCTCAGCTGAGCAATGAGCTGAGAACTCTCCTGCCCCATGGGAGCTGCCAATTTATTGCAAACTGAACTTTTTAGCTGCAAGCCTTTCCTTCACAGGGTTCATCCCAGAATAGGGCTGGGATTGGCTCTGGTCAGTTAAAGCTGGGGTCATGTGGCTGCAGCTTTTGCCAGTCTGATTTTGAGGTCTTTTGAAAAGCTGAAAACTCTTTTTTCGTTTTTTTTTTTTTTTCTTTCTCTCCTTTCTTTCTTTTTCCTTTTTTTTTTTCTTTCTCCTAAAAATTTTAGGAATAGCTCAGGCAAATATCTGTCATGAGGTAGTTGGAGTCACTTTGCCTTGAGTATGTAAAGCATTAGATATAATTATTAAGATAATTTCTAGTGAATTGCAGTCACAATCCCATGAATCTTAGTAAAGGTTTTTGTTTTGTTTTTTTAATCGGGCTGCAGAGGTGAGCTGTACAGTTTTATAAATCAGTGTTTTATGTATCTGTATGTGGCACAAATTTGAAAGTGGTGTGCCAGAATTGGGGTTTGGTCTGAGTTAGAGCTCTAGGAAATGAAAACTTGTACAGATTATCAAGATCTCCTTTTTTAATTAACTAACTTAGGTTATTATTTAGTAGCTCCTGGAATATCTGTGCTAATATTTTAGCTTTTCAGCCAGAAAATGCTAAAGGAATGCTGCAAAAAAATACCAGTGCAAATAGAATCCTTCCAAGTCTTCAGATTATTTAAATCTTTATTAACTGTGATCTGAACCATAATCTCTGAAGTCTCTAATCAATGAAATATTCAAAGGCAAACTCTAGATCATTTAGTATGAAAAAAAAAAAATCCCTGCAGAACACACATTGAGAGGTTTTGGCTAAAAGTTGTTCTGTTTTAGCAGTTTATAATCAGAACAGCATTATTTCTTGGTTTAGGCTTTTTGAATGAATTGTTATCAGAAGATGAAGATAAGTGCTGTTATTATTGAATCACGTTTTGTTCTGATCTTTCTAGCTGGAACACTGGGAAATTTTAAGTAGTGTTTACCAGAGGGGAAAATACAAATTTTAGAATTTTAAGGGAAATTCAGACCTTTCAAGAATGATGCAAAATTATAAAACTGAAAGATTTGGATCTACATATCAATCCTAGTCTTTTTTTTTTTTTTTTTTTTTTTACACCTTTCTAATGAAGTTGTGTACCAAGGTAACAAAACCCCCCTAAAACAGTCAGGAGTTGTAAATGTCCCTCCATTTTCTCGTGAGAGGTTTTCTGGAAGTAATGCTCACCTGCATTGGAATTCCCTGTGAACTCATTGGATTTATTCTGACAAGCTTTAAATCACTCATCCTTTGAGGCTGTGATGTACAAAGTGTCACACGAGGTTACTGAGTCCTTGAACCCCCAGGGAATCTCCCAGAGCTCCTGATGGACCAGTGGGGCTGCTGAAACCATCAGGTAACATTTGTAATGATTCCCACTGCCACCACTCTGCATTCTGCATCAAGGTTTTCACTCAGCTCATGAGGCAGAAAATAGAAAAAAGTGGGGGCATTCAAATAAAACTGGGTGTTTTTGCTTTGGAACAGAGCTGCTAATAAAGAACTCTATTTGTCTGGCTGAAGGCTCAATTTGCATAGTTTAGTGTTATGATATCTCCTCATTTCTCCATCCAAACATCCAATTTCTTGTATATTACTGCTTTTCCTATCTTTTTGCCTCGATAGAGCATGATGTGGCTCATTTAAATTAGCCAAGGTCATTTAGTCTATTCTACTGTCAAGACAAAGAAGTCATGGGCTTGGTGATTTAATAACTTTCCATCACAAAATCCTTTTGCAGCAAAGCAAATTAGAGGAGGCTGGTGGGGGAATGAGCAGTGGAAGACATTTGAGTGATGTGATTTCATCCTACCTTGATGGGCTGCTGCTGAAGAGGTTTTTTAGGCTAGAATTCACAAAGGAAGGCTGTTGTGAAAGTATCAGCATTGTCTCTGTGGCAAATTAAGTGTAGGATTTAAATGTTTGGCCATTTCTGATGATAATCTGTGACGGCAGATCATAAATTGGTTCATGGTTTGTAGAGAGTGTTCTGATCTTGTCCATTGGAGGAGCAATGTCTGTCCTGTCTGCTCCCAATCAGAATTTCCATTTCAGTTGCAGTATCCATTTTCCTGAAAGAAAAAGTTGGCTACTGTTCCTTACTGGTGAAATCAACTGCTGGTCAGGTCTGGCCTCCCTGAATACAAATTTTGGTCAGGTTTTTAGCACACATTTCAATACACCTGCCTTCCTCAGGGCACAGAAACCACGCTTGCAACAGCAAATGCAGTGTTGGATGGTTAATCCATAGAGTTCTGCATTATGAAAAGATGAATATTAGTAAAGATTATAACTCAAACATTTCAGGTTTTCTATGATCCTGTTGCCCAATAAAATGCACAAAGTGTAGCAGAGATGTTAATTTATCACATCTGAGGCAAGATGATGTTAGCTAAGAGGGCCAGTTAGTGGTTGTTAACTGGTTCATGGACGGGGCTGCAGAAACCTGAGGAAAGCAGCTGCAGTCACTGACTCAGGGGATGAGAAGGAATGATCTGAAAAATCTTTATTCTACTTCCCAGGGATTTAGGTTAAATGCTATCATTTTTTGTTGCTGCTGTTGCTGTTTTGGGGCTGCTCTCTTTTGAGAAAGCAAACATTTAAACTCCTACTATGAGCATCTCCTTTTCAGTTTTACTCACCATGTTTTATTACCTTTCTGTTGATTAATGCATAGAGTTACCTGTTAATTTGTCCTTGTTAATAAACAAATAAGCTAATAAAACTCCTTAAGGAGTAAGAAATGCAACAAGCTTTTTCTATGAATAAATCCCAAAGGATTTTTATGAAGATAAATACTCTGGGCATAATGTCTGTATCAGGACTTCCAGACATATTTGCATGGAAAAGAAAAACCCTGACACTCCTAAACTCAGCCCGCAAGCAGGAGCTGTAGTTGCAGCCTGGCTGCCATTAGATCACATCACAGAGTAAATCTTCACTGTATTTTCAATATCCAGGCATCAGAGGCAGCTTTTCACTGAGCAGAGCCTGGGACCTGACACCAAATGCTTGTGAAGCACTGGTAACCTTGAGGCGTAGGGAGAATGACAGCTCAGGGTCTGTCTTCAGCCATCACCACCTATATTTGGGAAGATGGGATAGATTAGGCATCCTGAAATCTTATTTAGAAGGAATGATGCTTTTCTCAGTTTCCTTTTGGGCATTTTTTCTTCCTTTTTTTCCGGATACGCATAAGCTATTACATTTTTAGACCTCTAGTGTGAGAATTTAATTACTATTTCTTACATTAACTAACAGTAAAATTACATCTGCTGAAGAAAAACACATCTGAGGCATCTGCCCATCAATAAAACATGTCATTAAATTTCCATGTACTCTTTTTCCAGTGACATTATTTGCCTATTCATTGCTTCATTCAACAGTGTTAAAATAATTGGGCAACCTGGTGTTTGAAGTGAGAAGGAAAAAAAAAAAGTGACAGGCATGTGTGCTGAAAAACGTGATTTTGGTCCTCCTAGAGCAATTTATAATGTCAGCCTAAATTTACAGGATGGTATCAAATTGGAGACAGAGAAGAAGAAAGAAAAGAGCAAATTCTGGGGCTAGCATCACTTAATTTGTCAGAAGTGCAGTTGTCAGTTTTCTGCCCCGGGAGCCCTCAGCCAAGCTGCATTCTAAGACTCGGTTTCAAGTTCTTCCACTCCTTGCCTGGGGGGATTTGACTTCCCAGCTCCTGATGTTCCCAAGGTGAATAAACAAATAAGGAAACTACATCTGTTCTGTGAAGGGGGTGCTTTTGCTCCTCGGGGCTCTTTTCCAGGAGCCATAAACAGTTAAACATTTATTGTAGCAAATCCTTGAAGCTGCAGGAGCGTTCATTTGCATTTGAAGAGTGAGTTCTGGTCTCTGACTGGTTCCCCTCTCAGCAATTAGCTGTGTGTTGTTAACCCAAGTGGTACCTTCTGGGAGCTGGGGTGGGATATTCCTACCTGGAGTGCAGATGCCTCTGCACAACATCCACCTGCTTGACCACCTGTACACAGAACACGGCAGATTCTGCCTTTTCACACACTGCAATTCGTAGCTGAAATAAGGGGAAAACATATTTTTTTTTCTTCCAAAACATATTTTTATTTCCCTACTGTTCCCCACTTCTTGCATTTTTCAATTTTAAGCTCATGGAACTGTATAATCCAAAAGCCTAAGTCACTCTCAAACTGTGTAATATAGTTTAAAAATTAAAATTTGCCATCGTTTCTGGGACTATGATAAACAAGTCAAGATGTCACCAGCAGTTTTAAGTGAGATTGATACTACTCAGTGGTGTGAAGTTGGCTTTGACACACTGAGAAATTACTCTTGCTCTTCCACTGGGAAACAAGAACATGCACAGAGCGTACAAAAACTGATTTTCAGAATTCATTATACCCTCTCAGATTCCAGTCATCTTTTCTCCACAAAAAAAATCTACAAAAGTGTATCTTAATCTTTTAACTCACTGCAGTAATGCACATGAGTTTAGTTATATGACAAATGTACAGATTAAAATACTTTGAGATAAGCTAAAAATAGTGGGGAAAAGGGGAAAAATAATATCTGGGAGCAACCAAGGGAAAACAGAAAACTGGGAGGACACAGAGCCCAGTCAATAGCGAGGTTCAATATTATACTTTATTTGAGGGACTGTCAAGCAGACCTACTTTAAATCAGTATTCTCTGAAACTGTGTCCATCAAAGAATAGGAACGTGTTCCCTGTGCATTTGCTCCAATAAGAAAATAAAGAGTTTTCCAAGAGATTCCATAACCTAAAATTATTTTATCTGTTGTGAAAATGGGTGTGTTGAAGGCATTGTTGCTGTGCATGCGTGATAGGATATGAGCTGTGCACAAGAAGGAAAAAAAATAGTTATGATGAGACCTGAGTCCTGCTGGAATGAATGGGAGCATTTCCTTGGGTTTAGGCTTCCAGACTGGGCCTATCCAAGAAAAAAAAAAAAAAAAAAGGCCTTTTTATTTTTTTTTTCTTTTAATCCCTTCTATTCAGGTGCTCTAAGCATTTATAAGTGGGGGGGGGGAAAAAAAGGCAACCAAAAAAAACCAAAACAACCCACCCAAAAAATCCACCAACAAATTAAAAAAACCACCAAACTCTAGGAAACTTCCATCTGAAGAAGAATAAGCCACATTTAAAGCTCAAGATGTGAGCATGACCCACTGTCTGCAAATCAGCAGTATTTTCTGACACTCAGCTGTTGAAAAAGGCTACTGTAGATGTGTTTGCTGTTCCCTGAGTGTCTCTTTCCACAGGTGGGATATCCTGGTAGAGAAAATCCTATGAAATCAAACTTCTTGTGACTACATTTAGCATCTTTCTAAAATATTTTCTGTCTGTCTAGGCCTTCTTAAAATCCATTAACACGCAGCAAAGTATCATAAATGCTGTTTGGAAGATGAGGTATCCTGTACATGGAACAAAATACCAGTGCCCACTTTCTCAAAGGAAGTGTTGGCCACTAGGGTTAAAATGAGGAAAAAAAATTAGCAGCAGTCCAGATTATGATTCCAACAAAAGATTTATCCCAGTGACACTTTTCTGACTTTTCAGCTTGGTTTTCACACTCATGTGAGTGAGATTCCACAACAGCTGATGTCACATTCTCGGAGCGAGATCAAGAAGGGAGAAAATGTCTGTGTTTTGCAATAAAAGAATCATTCATAGTGCTTCAAGGCCCAAACACATTTTTTAGCCCAACTATACAGAAGGTCAAAATCCTCACTCATTAAGAACTAAATATGGTCTTTTTAACAAATGTCCTGTTTAATTACCAGCAGGCAATTCAGCACAATTAGTTGCTGTCTAAGGTTTTTGGATTTTTTTTCTCCCTAATGTTCTTGCATATTTCATAGCCTCTTTCAAAACCATGCATCAGATGCAGAACCTGCTACTTGTTTAATTGACTTTTTCCCTCTCCTAATGATGTGCATCTCCTGGAATTTTAGCAGAGATGAGTCCGGGTTACAAATAAAAGAGAAAAAGAAAGTTCACAATACTGAAGTAGAAGGACATTTGGTTTTCTTTTAGCAAATTGAGCTTTTTTAATCCACTGAAAGACAATGAAGCAGAATTACATGGAACATTTATGTGCAGGTAACTTGTAGGTTCCTACAGGAAAGACATGACTATAATTTTACATTCTCAGACTAATGGCACACAGTGGCATCGGGAGGATAAAAAAGAATGGGGATACGTTCTGTTCTGCAAAATGTTACATAAAATGAGCACAGTTACATTAAAACAAAACTGTTCAGACATCCTGAGGACTCACATTTAAGGTACATGGACACTAAAAATACTTCTGTGAGGCACAACTGTTCTGCTTTCTGCCATGAGCTGACACTTACAATTTATGTTAAAAAATAATCAATGAATTATAAATTCAGGTGGACACAGTTTGGGGCCCATACTTCTGCTTTGTGGTCAACTTGAATGTCCTGTGTTCAAAAAAATGTGAAGTGAGCCCTTCAGGCAAACCTGGGAATGCATCCTGCCCTTCCCATGGGAGCTGGATATTTTGATTTTTAGTGAAGAGGAAAAATAACCCAAACAAACCCAAAGCAAATCTGATGTTGGTCACAATGTCTGCTTTTAAAGGACAAAACACAGTGCTCTTCAAACTGTAATTTCTCTCTCTTGAGCCTAATGGAGGAAAAAAAAAATAAAAATAAAGCTGTAAATGGCAGCGTGGCTTTTAGTAACATGATGTGGGTTACAGTTCAGCTGAAGGAAAATGGGGATCGTGGAGGGTCCCTCTCTGACTGAAAAGGTTACTGGGTCCTACACACATGTCTTGTTTGGATTTCCAAAGGAGACCCAGATGAAAGGCAAAAAAGATGTCCTTGCATGATCCCCATGAAGAATCAGGGGGTCTTTCTGCTGGTTAAAACTTCTTATTTTGAATCCACCAATATGTGCCAGATTTCTTGATGTCTGGAAACTGCAGCAAAGACATGAATCATTCCAGTGCAAAAACAGTCAAGTTTTTGGGATATAAATTTCATGTTAAATGCAGAAATTTGCCATCTTGTTATTTATATCTCTTAAAAGTCCATTCATTACTTGTAATTTTTTTTTTTCTGCCAGTCCAGGATTTTTTTTTTTTCCTTTTGTTGACAAATGTGTCTATAAAGCTGAGAGGATCCATTTGAAAAACACCTCAGATTTTCTAAGACTCATCACAAAGTCAGAAGAGCCCTTGCTGTATCTAAAGGATGTATGTGCTCCATATGATGCACCCCTAAGGATGTACATAAATCATACCAGGTTCCCAGCAGGAAGCAAAGGCACACAGAGCTGGACAGGAATTGGGTGGGTTGGGACAACAGCTCTGAAAACGTCCCTGTACATCCTGAGAACAGGGAGCAGAGAGCTTTGAGAGGATTTATCCCTCCAGTATTGGCATAAGGAAAATCAGCCTGTTGGCTTCATAGCACCACTCTTGGTGTTCACCAAAGGACCCAGGAAGCTTTTTCCAATATCAAACTGTAAATAACAGTAGGAATTGCTGTTGGCTTGTGTTAGCAGGAGTTAGCATCATCCCCCCAGTAAAAGTAACACCAGTGAAATACAATTGTTGTTAAGGGGTACATCTGCAGGCCTTTGCTTCTGCCTTCAGCTGCAGAAGTGCTGCTCACATCAGTCTTCTTCCCCTAATGAAGGCACAGCTGTGCATTTAGGGACTGACAAAGGGTGTGATTAGGAATTCTAGACTTCCAAAATCGTTTATCTGCCTTGGAAAAGAGTTGTTGTTAGGGACTAATTCTTGGAGAGATTTGTTACTGTCTTGTGCTGAGGGCGTTTCTGGTGGTGTAAGCACAGAAAAGCTGTGGCAGTTTAGTAAATCTTTGTGTTGTCCAGAATTTATATGGTGCTTCATTTGGTGTTGGGGTCTGGATGAGCAAGTGAGACTCTGTAAATCTGAAAACATTAGTTTAAATAGAAATTACTGGGTGTTTCTTTAGTTTTGGTTGGATTTTTTTTTTTTTTCCATTTCTTGTCTCATCCCTGGTAGTGGCGTTTGCCTCAAGGAGAGGTGGACTCAGCTCAGCCATCCCCTGCAGATTCTGGGCACAGAACCTGCTGTGCAGTGATCTCCTTCAGCTCTAATGCACATTCCATCCTGAACTCCTGCTCAGGAGCTCCCCTCCCTGCATGGAAGGATTATAAATGGAGACCATAATCTGTTTGGACTATGTAAAATATGTCTGAGGCTTCCAAGGAGCTGACAATGCTGATGTTCAGCACTGTGAGTTCTGCTGGCAGATAGCTGGGAAATGTTGATTATACTGCTAGACATTGCTTGTACTTGCATCTGGATGTCAAAAAGGACATTTTTGGGGAAAAAAATGTGTGTGGCAAAAAATACAACATGATAATTGAGGAGGGTGTTTTGTTTTGTTTTGCTTTGTTTTTTCTTAATAGCTATTAGCCAAAAGTTGTGGAGTTTTTAATACAAACTAATCTAGAAGGTTTTAAATTTTCCTGTGTACAGAAAGCTAGAATATTTGTAAATTCAAAAGTCAAAGGTGACTTTTTTTTTTAATTGATATTAGTTCTTTAGCAAAACACCACAGACTCTGCCTGATTTAATTATAAATATAGGTTTTGATGTGTTCCTATGCTGATGCATTTTAAGAAAAGAGTTGCAGAAATCCCCACTAAATCCTTGCTGTACTTAGAAGTGTTTGCTTTAGGAAAGGTTAGACAATATATTATAGAATTAGAGTTTAGAATTTTGAAAAATTAGATTTTATTCATTGTGATAAACATCTTAAAATAATTACTGGAAATTAAGAACAAATAATACTTGATTCTGTAAAAAATTAATTTAAAAACTGAAAAGTCCCTGCATCTGGATGAGAGATGTCTTGTCCCTTTGCTATTATCTGTGCTACTTGCACAACACAGATAATTGATGAAATTGGGAAAAGAGTTGATCAAGAACCTTCTGGATGTGGAGGAGGTGGAGGTGGTGCTGAGATGAAGGAGACCTGTGGATCCCGACAGGAAAAGGGAGAAGGAGAGCACTGTGCTTCCCAAAATTACAAAGTTCAAAGAGGGAATTTCTTCCTGGTGCATCTTTATTCTTCCTGGGTGTTCTCCTCTTGTTTGCTCTGGACAGATTTTCCAGCGGGCAGGAAATAACCTGGAGCTGATGGATGAGTGGGGTTGGTCAGAACATTTGAAAGCACATCTAAAGTTACCTGGAATAAACAGCCAGGCCATTATAAAGCAGCATGAAAATTGTTTTTACCTCAATCCATATATGCTTTTTTTAAAAGAAGAGATATGTGTCACCAGCTGCAGTGTAATTTACTTTCAGAACGTTGTGCTGAAAAACTTTTCTAGTCTCCTCAGAGTGTCTTTTAAATATAGATGTTTTCAAGGAAAAAAGATGATCAATCCAAAACAGTGCAGGATAAAGCTTTTATAACTGTTTTGAATTTTATTGGAATTCATAATATTAACTCACATTTCTTGTCAAAAATGTTTTTTTTAAAAAAATATATATATATTTGTGTTAGAAATTATGGGTGCTCGATACCTTTAAACTCAGGGATGTTCTGGAAAACATGGGAAGGTCAAATTGTTCTGTGTGAAATGGAGTCCTTGGCACATGATGCAGTTGCCTCATGTACTGGCTGTATTTTCCTTATTTCCCTTCCTTAGCTGCCTGTATGTGGGCCTGATATTTCTGGGTCTGAGAGATTTTAGCCTGCTATCAGCTGCTAACTTTTCTCAAGGAAAAATTTCTCAAGAAATCTTCTCAAACCAATCTTGGTAAACAACTATCCTTTCTCAGAACGATCTTTCTTCAAGTGGTGTTTTGCTGTTTCTCTAGTTTAACCAGTGGGATTAGAGAGGTGTTGTTCCTATTCACCAATCATTTTAAGTGTGTAGCTGAACACCTTATAAAAGGCGGTAAGAATTAGACAATAAAGCCTTTTTTTCTATGCTCTTTGCCTTCTGAAATATTTGGAGTCTCTCATCTTTCTTTTGTGTCCAACAGAGACAGCCTGTACAGCTGGCTGCTCAAGGACTGGAAGTTTTCTGTGACAGAGGAATACCTGACTTGATAGAGGGGTGTAGCCCTGGTTGGTGCCTGAGATGTTTTGGTTTCTCTGAAACTTCTCCCAGAGAGTTTTCTGTCAACAAGAGACACGTTTTTCTAACTGCAACCTTGGTTTACATTCCTTTCCCTAGGAGGGACTTCTTCTTGATGTCCCTCTGGTTTGACCAATGTGACTGAAGAAGTTTGTCTTTCTTTCACCAATTGGGTTGTTCTCTGTAAAATAGTATAAAAGGGAAGAAGTTGCCAGAAATAAACAGAGTCAATTGTCAGTCTTCTGAAGTCGGGGTCTGTGTCATTGTGGTCTTTAACAAGTCAGGGAGGATCTGTTTGTGTAGTTTGAACTCCTGGGCACTAAGGTAATAATGATTACCCTGTGATAATTATGGCTAATCACTCCAGAGACAATTATCACACCCTTAAGTGTGTGCATAAGGGAAAACCTGTGGTTGTTCCACGGGATCAATGAGCCTGTAAGAGACCTTGGGATGGAATACAAACAACCTGGCTGTTCAGAACATTCAACAGGCCCTTCAGGGACAAAATCCACTTCCAAGAGTAGGGAAAATGCTGCCTCCTGTGCCTCAGTGAAAAACAAAACAGCTTCTAACAGTTTTGATTGATCTGCAAAATGAAAGAAAGTTCAAGGGGGAAAAACCTAGCACAGACTGCACAAAAAATTTAACAGTGCTCAGCACTTCAGAGAAGAAGCAGAAGTTAAGGAAGAGATTTTAAAAGAATGGTTTAAATGTTTGCTTTTTCTCCTTGCTTTAGCAGTTTGTGTAATAAGAATCAATGGCTATTTGCCTTTTAAGTCCCCATAATCTCTTGGTGGACAGAAAATTTGAGAATATGTTTCCCTGGCACAGTCAAATGCTTTGTGGATTTATATTGATGAAGATCTGTAGCCTCTTTGCAGTGGTGATATGTGCTTTTAATCCATCCATCTCTCAGTGGTGACAAAAAGCGGCTGTTCTCCTTTTAATCATAAAGTTAACTCCAAAAAGGAGATGTCAGTAAGTAAAATAAAGTGATTTTCATCTTTTAATATCACTACAAACCCATTTTTTATTGATAGGTGCCAGAAAAGGTTGCAGTCATTCCTTGTGGCTTTAAAGCAAGGAGGACTTTGAGCACATTAAATCTGCACCAGTGCCTTTAAGAAGGTGGCAATTACCACGTGGCTTTTGCGCCTCACAGCCAGGGAATGATCAAGTCCATAAGTACAGGATTTAGGTATTTTAATCATCGCCAGGAATACTTAAATCTATTAATCATTTTCTTGTTGTTTGACTAATGTCCTGTCGTTGGGCTTGATTTGCCAATGCATCCATTTGTTGCTTGTTATTTTGTCACTGGGTTATAATTTCATTATTCTCTGACCTTCTATTTGTCCTCTGCTGGTGCAATTGCAGTGTAAGGGTGCTTGATGCCATTTGGATAGAATAAAAAAATCCAAACTTTTTGTTTTTCAATGAAGCTGCATGGAGCATAAATCCCAGTTAGGTTCAGCTGATTTTCTGCTGTGGCTGCAGCCGTGACTGCTGGCAAAGGACCAAACACAATGAGACAATCCAAGCTGGAGAGTGTCTGGGTAGGCAAGGAGCATGGTGAGCTAGGCATCTCCTCCATCATAAATTCACCCAAACTGCAGTCTGGGGACTGTTGAAGTCTGGATTGCTTTAAAACTGATAAGTCAGATATGCTGTATATATGCATATTTTTATATTTCTAATGTTGCCTAGAAGTTGTTCACTGCAAAATGAATTGGCTCTTGTTTAACTGCAAAATGTCTGCTACATCTTTTCTCTCCTAATTTGGTGCTATAGATTGAAAATTTAAGATTACTTTTATTTCAGAGCACTTTAACACTATAGAAGAGTTATTCAAAGGGTGAGGGAGAACTTTGTATGCCCTAGTTCCCACTACATAGTGAAAAGCTGATGTAACATTCTGAAAACAGGAATTTAATGCACTTCAAAGTGTTTGAATTCCAATATTCTGAATAGTTCACGGTTACACTGGTGCATTGATATAATTTTCACCCACTATTCATATTTTACACTACTGTGAAGCCAGACATACTGCAAAGTCTGCCTCAGAGGGCTTCCACTTCAGCTACAAATTAAATATCCCAAGCATTCATTTACTATCATGTGCATCTAAACCCAGACCAAACTATTCAATCCTTCTACCCACAACTAATATTACAATAATGACAATTAATAAGATAATGGATCTTACACTGATGTGATAAACTTTTCTTTGGGATAATGGGACTGTGCAGTAAAAAAAGGAAAAAAAAAATCAAAACCTTTCACCTCTGAGGGATTTTCTATCATTGATACTGGAATCACAGGAGAGATGAGGAGATGAGAGAGACTGTCCTTCCCTGCCCTGATAACCTCCAAGATAACACGTTTTTATCATTACAGAACTCACCTGTTCACCAAGGTTAATAGTGGTTTCAAACAGTGGCTTCTCTTTGGTGTGTGTCCTGTACTGCAGCAGGATAATAACCTGTTAATAAATAGTTCTGCCAGACAGCTCTGTCTGGGCTTAAAGGCTTAAACAGAACCTCCATGCCCAACAGGAACAGGGAGTTGTGCCTCTCTGACACTGTGTTCTCACTAATGGCCAGGGCATTGACTCCATGCCTTAGAACCTCAGTGTAGGTTTGGATTCAGCTCGGGGCCTGTCATGGAGGAGGATTATTATCATTGGTAGTCAACTGTCTTCTCCATCTGTGCATCAACTGCTGGGAGATCCTCCCAAACAAAAACAAATCTGGTGGCTGCATGGAGATTTCAAGCAGCTGTGTCCTGCATAGGTAGAGTTTTTATGTGTGCTACTGCTGAGCACTCTGCAAAATACACCACCTCTGAGACCCTCTCCTGGCTCAGGGGGCATTGGGAATGGGCTCTGTTAAAGGGAAAATTAACAGCACAATGAAAGAGGAATGTTTGCTTTTAGCAGCTCTTCTTTTATCATCTTCCCGGGCCTTGTTTTTGATTTATTTCATTCATGTTGGAGTAAGAACGTTGATGTGCCAATGCAGGTCCAAAAGTATGTAGTCTAGGAACACTTCACTTATTCATACAGTGGCAGCTCGAGTCTAATTTAGTACATGTCACACAGTTTGGTTCCTAAAAGCTGTGTACAGGGTGTTCTGTGCAGCATGGAGGGCAGTTTGGTGCCTTGCATAAATGGCCTTGGTTGTTGAAAGGGCACCAAAATGTTCCTGTTCCTCAGTGGCACTGGGCTGACAGGAGAGATGTTAAAGGTGAGATGCCAGCAGGGTGAGGGAAATGGAAAGGGATGGTCATGCCAGAGACCCTGGAGTAACCCAGAGCTGTGCCTGGCACTGCCCTGCCTCTCTCACAGGGGCTCTGGGTGTGTCCAAAACAGAGCTGGAGCTGCATGGCTCAGGTTAGGGAAACACTTGGTCCCTGTGGTGTTTTATCCCAAAGTCCAGGTGTGCTGTTTTCATTACCTTGACTACAGAGGCCTTGTTCTGTGTGGCCTGCACAGTCTGAATGTGATTAGCTGTCCTATTTTACTTTATCCTGAGCTACTACTGCTAGCACCAGGGCTGCTGTAACAAATTCCCTAGCTTCCATCCCGGACATGGATGCATTTCAGTTTGAGGATGACTCTTGGATAGCTCACAATTACTTTATGATCCTTTTGCATGGAAGATTATTACTGTTCAGCACTGACCTGAATATTTTTTCTTATGTGTTAATACAACTGCTTGGCACTTTGAAGCAAAATTGAGGAATAAAAAAGCACTACCTCCCACACCCAGGAGCTGTAGCATGAAGTGGCTTTAAGAAACAGTTGTGAAATCCTAATGTCCTGCTCATAACTTTTGATGTTTAGGAGGTTGATGCATCGCTCCTGTGCCCTGCCATAAGATTTGTGTGGTGTAGGAGCTGCTGTCCTCCTCCTGGCAGCCCTTGGCACACACAAGAGGGAGGAAGGCTCAGCACAGAGGACTCTCAGGTTGCTGCACCCTCCCTTCAATGGTTTCTGAACAGTTTCTTCAGTCCTCATGCATTTCCCAAAAACACATTTAAATCTTAGGCATGGAAATCAAATAGAGAAGAAATTACTTTCATTATGTTGGTTTTATTTGTTTTCTGACTTTGCCTAATGCTGAGGATTATTGTAGCCAAAATAAATTGCACATTAGAAGCAGTACAACAAAGGTATGTACAGTTTCAATGGAAAGAAGTTGATATCAGCAAAAGTGCATAAATATGAGAGAAGCCCAACTGTGCATATTAGGAAGACAATAAATGAAAGTAGGCCATTTTTACACAGTTTTTAAACAAAATTGTTATTCATTACTGCACTGTCTGTGCTTTTGTCCCTTCTTCATTCTCCACCTACTCCTTGGTATTGATTTGAGGAAGAATAATAATAACAACCCACAAAAGAGGGATTTGTAGTTTGTAATAACAATTCACATGCTTGCCTAAAGAAACTGCACCCTTCTAGAGTGCAACTACCCCAGCCTAAAGGTGGAAGCAGACTTCTTGATCTTGCACTGTGCTGAGCTGCGTAATAAAGGTAGCAGAGATCAGCCAAGGCATTGAAAACAGCCACCATCCACTCCACATTCAGATTTCCTGGCTTTTTTTGTTCCTTTTTTTACAGCAGTGCTCACAAATTATCAAACGTATTGTTGTAAACATCAGCGCGTTATTGCCGCAGACAAGGTGTACTGAAAAATCTATATTTCATGGAGTCTAAATTGTGCTGAATACCCAAAGACATTCAGTAGCTACTTCAACACTTCCTGCTGGGTTTTTTTATGTACTTCAGGGAAGTCATTTGGGATGCCTGAGTCACCAAAATTTAAGGTGACATGACAACCCAGGAAAGCATTTCAGTCTCTCAGAGACAGTTAGGTGCCGTAAGAGGAGCAGTTAAACAACTGAGAGTCTCCGTGTTGTTTGTGTCAATCTTCCTTGCTGTTTGCTTCCATAAAAAGAACTCGACAATTCCATATTTCACACTCTTTGCCCCTGAATGACCAGCACAGTTGTGCTGTTGGCTGTGGAGCAGTGGCACCAGCAGGAAGCCGCCGTCTGTCCTGAGCAGGAGGGGTGACCTTGGGGGTGACCCCTGCAGCACGGAGGGGAGAGCAAATGGAGAGTGTGCTGCTCTAACATTCCGAACTGCACAGAATTGGAATCCATTTTAATGGTGTTCCATTTTCCCTCTGCCCACCCCAACTCTTTCTCATTATATCTGATATGCTTTCTTTAAGGCCAAGCTGCAGGGTCTTTTCTGTTACAAGTTCTGACAGTTTTTACTACAAAAGCTGGAACTCTAGAAGAGAAATCAAACCTGCTTCAGTTTTCCTTCTATGTGGAAAAACTACTCATGCTAAGGGAAACTCCTGGGAGCAAGGGCACAGGATTGAAGTGCACTATCAAGAGCACTCCTTGGAAGGTGCCCGTGTTCTTGAACAGAGAAGTATTCTGTTACTAGAGTGTCTATGCTGAGTTTGTTTAATAAAAAGAGGAGGATTTTCCAGTCCATGACCTCTAGCCTTGAGCTGGACATGATCCAGGTACTGCTTTCACACTTTGAGGCAATGCCTACTGGGTGCCAACTGTCCAGTCATTCTGATTTGGAGTTTCTTGGCCATACTGCAAAACCTTGCTGAATAATATGTTGCTTCACAAGGAAAAAATACTTCGTAAAACATCATGGTTTATGTTTTCCAGTTGGTTGCAAAGCAGATTTGCCTACTTACATCACAACAAGCAGATGCCATTCTGTTTCCTGACCATCCATTTGAGCTGTTTCTTGTCCTGTTCAGAAGTGACTTGCTTTAGCCAGGAATTTGTGCATGTTCAGAAGTAAATCCTGTACACAGAGCTGGTTTTAAGGGGAGCTTTTAGGTTTTCTCCACAGCACTGCCCAGCACCACTTAGTATTACAAGAATACCGCAAGTATTCTGTCCCTGAAAATAAATCTCTGACAATGGAAGCTGACAAGAGCCAATAATAGCAGTAAATTAAGTAAGGAAGGCAGCAAATATGTATTAAAAATAGATTTCTTATTAAAAATCACTTTGGTTGTGGATGAAAGGCTGAGACACCTACCAGAATCTTCATTTAAATTTTATCTTCATTCCTGTTGGTCTGAAATAAATAAATATTACACAGAACAGTAAGCAAAAAATAAATGTCCTACATAAAAATGTTCCACTTTAGCTTCTCAGGTTTTGGATTAGGGGATTTTTGGGTTTTGTTGTTTTTATTTTTTGTTTTGGATGTATGGTTTTTGCGTGATTTTTTTTTCCCCCTAAATGACAATTACAGGTATATAAACTAAATTTAGTTCATTTCCTCAGCTTTAACAGATGTTACATTTTTGCCAAGTATTCCCTGGTCAAAAATTTGAGCATTTTAGTTACTTTAATGTCATTTAACTTATTAAGGATGCAAAGGAAAATAATAAAAACATTTCCTTTGAATTAATAGATTAAAATAGGATTCTGTCTTCTTTCCTTTCCTTAGGCTTTATAGTTTAGCCATGCATTGAGTAAAGAAAATATGCACAGGAAGACTCCATGGGATGAAAATGAAATCTATAATGATCTCAATTATTCTTAAATTGTATCAGAATTTAAATTAAAATTCTTGGAAATCAGTGTTAATCAGTGGATTTCAGTGAGATTATCATAGTTGGAGATTTAATGCATGGTCTGTATTTATTACTGCAATATTCAGTTGATTGTATTTGCCACTTTTCTTAGAGAATTCCAAATGTATGTGGACTAATTGTTGAAGCAAATTTAAGTTTACTAAGAAAGAAATGCACTTTTTTTCCTAAAGTATGTCTGCATTTAAAATAAAAAGAGACACCAGGTTCCACAATACTAAAGTTATTAAGATAATGCTGTTTATTTACTAATTGGATAGTCTAGAGATGTCAGCAGTGCACAAGGTCATGTTAGTGTTCTGAGGGTGCTTTCTGAGATTCCAACAAGGTTTCTGCTTTATATTAAAATGGCTTTGAGACTCTCAGATTTTCCTCTCAGCAAAACGCCACACAGTGATAGTAGTGATACCCTAAAACACCCAAATGCTGAACGGATCATTCTCACTGGTGCCATCACTGGGTGGACAGAGGTGACAGCCAGACCACAGTTTCAAGCCACAGCTGAAAGGGCATCAGACAATATTTTTATTTCGATTTTACAGATAAAGAGGAAAACCAAAAGATTTTTAGTGGTTTTTCATGAGGTCTGCTGCTTCACAGGGAAATGAACTGAAATTTCAAAACACCTATAGCATGTAGCTTTAGGTCCTCTCCCTCATGATTATGACACTGTAAAAGTAGTGTGTTTGCTGACTTTCTCTTCAATTGGTGCCAATGAAATTAATCACTGGGTTAATTCTAACCCCAGTTTTGCTGACTTGCCCAAACTGTGCTGTCATATATTATTACAGCAATTTATACAGGCTGACAGTTTTATACTCCCGAGGTTGAAATTTTAAAAACGTGATATTATTTATATGAATGTGTTAAGTGACAAGAGAATTCACTAAATATAAAAGCATGGGCCAAAATTCTTCAGAGCTCTCCCTGCCTAAGTGACCAGCTAGTGAGGTTTTATGTGTTGTTTCAGCCAGTTAGACAACTTATCCCCATAAATCTCCTCAGCATCCAGCCAGGTGATAAAATTTGTGTCAGACACGACTGTGCTGTTTATCATTTCATGTGCAAGTTTGTACACATTCCCACTCCTCCCCACTGCTATTAGATCTAAGTAGACAAGTATGATCGATGTATCCTGCACAAGAGTGCTGATCAATATATCTTCCCTTCTTAGAAAATAAAGATTTCAGGTTAACAAGTTGGTGGAATTCCACTGATTTCCATTGTTGGGTGGATTGTGAATTTCCCAAGGGGACAGAGTAATATTTGGAGTTTATCAGTATGGTTTTCCCTGCTGAATAAAGTATCAATTAATATAGAGCATTGCCAAGAAGTTTCTATCAAAATGTGTTCTCCTCTTTTTACAAAAGACTCCATGGACACTCCAGAAAAAAAAAAAAAATTAGATTTGTATATATGAACAAAAGTAGAAGGAAATCTTTGTTAAGGAGTAGGAGAAGTCTCACTACCTCCCATTTCCATTGAGAATAGTAGTTTTTCCCTTCTTGACATGTGGTACCGAATATCAAAACTTTGTGGAGTGGTTCCAAATGAGAAAAAAAAAAAAAAAAAGGCTCTGCATATCTAGAGCTTTATGCCCTTTGTGTAATTAGTATATTTTACACTACATGTGTTGGTCTTGGAAAGAAAGAGGCCAGGAGCGTTCCACATGGGCAGTTGCTTCTCATCACAGAAGTTAAGCCAGAGGCCTCAGGAGATCACTCCTTCTCTGTTACTGATTCTAAACAGACAGATCAAGGTGAACAGAAAGCTTCTTAATTAATTGTCAGAGATTTACCTCTATGTCCCTTAAGCGACACAATAGCTTTTTCTTTAAGAGTAAAACGTTGCTCATCTAATAATAATAATAATAAAAAATCGAATAAATGTTTATCAGTGTAATCTTGGCATGTTTAACAGTGCCATCTGGTGACCTCTGCCATAACGACAGCGGTGGCACTTGGAGCATCCTGCTTGTGAGGGTCTGCACAAACACCTGCGTGATCCCAAACTCTGCTAGGCACCACCTGAGACATTTGGCAATTCTTCACTCTTGTCTTCCTTCACTCTGCAGCTTACAAAACTGAGATAAGCTGATTCATGCAGTCTTATTTTTGTCTTAGTAATAATAGCAACACGTTGGAATAATACCCATGTGGTATTTTATGGTGATACACCCCCCTGTAGGGAAGGCAGGTGTGATTATAGCTGGGTAACCAGACATTGGCACAATTAATGGCTCCTTTTTGAAAGATTGCTATGAACTTGCATCATCTAAAGGGAAATCTCTTAAATCACTGGTGAGAACCCCATTTACAGAGATGGACCTTAACCATGACAGTTTCCCTTCTTTTCTTATCCAAATTGATTTCTAATAATATTGTTCATAGTAAAACTCATATAGTTATTTAGAGTAAAAGTCTTAACCTCCCCCCAGTGATATGATGGACATAATGTATGTTCTTAACTCTTCCATGTTTTGTCCATTGACATTTGAAACATTGCAGGACAGGGACTCTCTAATGAGTTGTGGGGATCTCACTATTGGTCTCTGGAAAATACTAGCAGTAAAACAAGCTGTTAGAACAATTTAAAAAAAAAGTTTTAAAAAATTTGCATTCAAATTAAAACTTTGAAAAGGTTTTTGGAAGAGCAGCATATCAAAATGTCATTGAGTGTTGTTTTTCTCTTCATGGCTCCAAAATCAGTGCAAGAATAATCCTCCCTGAAGAACAAGGAAGAAAATTAAGTAGTTTATGCAGTTTAGATATTTTTTTCCTAAAGCATCTTTTATGCATGATACAAGAAAGCTCTTTATTGATGTCAGGGGTGGTGGGAGTACCTTTGGACAAAGATGGAACACCTTCTGAGCTCTGGGACACCCAGCACCCATTTGCACCCACATGGAATAGATACAGGGAAATGAACAGAAATAGAAAACCCACAGACAGCTCAAAACTTCCACACGTGTTCTGCCCCATAAAGAGGCACTTGTTGTGTGCTGTTAACCCACTTAGGGGAAAAGTGAAAAATGGAAAAACAGACCCAAGCAATGAGGGAGGTTTGTGTCCATGCAAAGCCATTTTATCTCATCTCTTCTGGTGATAAATATTTCTTCACTTTCTTATTTCAATTGACTCATCCCTAAGTAATGGTTGCATATCTTGATCACTCCTTCCTTCATCACTCATTATTCCAAGCTCAACTTTGGCAAACTATTCCTTTTCTGCAATCAGATGAGATGTGTTGTTCAGAGATCATGACAGTGTGTGTTTGTGTCTGCACTCAGCTGCTGCCCTGGAAAGCTCTTGGTGTGAAAATGTCTTCTTCCTGTGCATGGGGAGAATCCTGCATGTGCCTGAGGTTTGTAAAGCTCTAAAGCACTCTAGGGATGCACCTGCTGTGTTGATCTGAATGTAAAAGAAGTAGTACATTCTTTTTTTCCCTGGAAAACAGAGGTTGGTAACAGACTAGCACTCAATATATGGTTCTGGAGGTTTTTAATTAAAATTTCAGGGTTTACTGAGTAATGTGAAAGTGATGGTGAATTTTAATCACATTTTCAGAACATGTTGTCGTGAGATGCACAGAATTTTGGGAGAAGACCCCCTTCTTTAACCTAAGTGTTGAAATTATTTCATCAGGAAGCATCAGACACTCTTTCAAACTGTCTACTTGAGTCAACGTGAACTTTTCCCTGAATTTCCTAACACAGTTTACTAGACCATCATTCTGAAAAGTATTTTGAGTAGGCAGCTCTTGATCTCCATTGGCACTGATTTATCCTTAAAATACTTTAATATGAGATATCCTTCAGTGACAAACTGGAGCCTAGGTTTGTATCTCTGGAGGATAAGTACCGAGTTCTAGAGAAATTATCTTTTTATCTTTTGGGTAAGACATATATTTGACTTGTAAAGTAGAAAACCCTAGCCAAGACTTGTCCTGGTGAGATGTAATTCCAAGTCAGGCAAGTGGGATCTCTGTTTTCATCTCCCACAAAGTGGATATCAATCAAAGTAGTTGGGGAATGAAAGCTTGCTTCTCCCTCACTGTTTTGATGACAAATGTCTAAATTTGTCTTGAAGTGGTTTTGACTAACTTTATTATGAATACCCACAATGCAAATAAAATACTTTGCAAAACTGGGGAGAAATGAGTGTAGGGCAGTAAGTTTTATTAAATAAGGATCATGGAGCTACGTGTTTTTAGGATTAGTGGAGCAAACTAAGGCTCTTCATCCTCAGAAATGATTGTCCATGTTGGAATATTTTTGGGAACTGTAAAAGCATGAGTGAGAGGGATAGGGATTGTTTCTCTGTGTCTTCAAATCAAAATTTACAGGGCATCAGTCAAAGCTGATAGGTGACAGGTTTCAGACCAATCACTACAAGTATTTCTTGTTGTAAATGGAGAGTTTTAATGGGTGCAAGGACAAACTGGGTATGGAGAATTCTCCAAAGGTTATGGGATACACAGCAAATACAGAAAATAAAAATCTCTGACATGAATATATTTAGAGTGTGAGAGGCTGCTAAGGGGAAGTGTCACTCACATGGACACTTCTTGGTCTTCCCTGGACATCAGACAGGACCACTGTCAGCAACCAAGCCAGATCCATCATTGGCCAAATGCCTTATTAATTCTGGACTAGAGAATAGCTGGAGAAAAGGTGGCTCTGCCAAAAATAAACAAATCAATACCTGAGAATACACATTTTTGGCTGACCCAAACATTTTTATAATTCCTTTGTTTTCAGTTTTCTCGGGGGATTAGGTGAAAGAAATAAAATTAATGTTACACAGTCACAGTTGCTTCATTTAAATGTATATACAGTCTTAGAGGTTTCACATGCAGATGTGTATTCATGAATAAATAAGGCATATTGTTCAGGAGAAAAATACATCATTTGAGATGTGTTTCCTTTTAAGAGTGGTCAGATCTAGGCCTTTTCTGAACTGCTGTAATTCTTCTTGATTTTTTTTTTTTTTGTGGTGGTGGTGGTGGTGTTTTTGTTGTTGTTGTTGTTGTTTTTCTTCATTGTTGTCATCACGCTTACTTCATCCTTGGATTAGCAATAAATTCCATTTCTAGAAGGGAAATAGGCTCTAGCATGTATCAATCCTAAACCTCAGAGGGAAGAGATCCCCCAGCTGAGGGGCAGGGTTTGATCCACAGCAGGAGCAGCAATTATCTGGGTCCCGGAGGATCCTTCAGCCTGTGCTAACACTGATGCCTTGTTTTGTACACAGGTCATGAATGCTCTAATGACCACAATTCATGTTGCCATTTAGAGACCAGGAGAGCACGCTGTGCTCCCCCTTGCTCTTACAAGGCTTGCTGACACAAACAATCAGGTCAAAATCACAGGGTGGATGAAGTTGCTTTTATCATATCGGCTCGGCTAACAAGGCAACAATTAAATGTGTGTAAGCATTTCTGTTATACATAGGAGCTTGGAATTTTAAATCTGAGCTGTTAAAGCGTTCCAGAAGATGAAACACAGTGTTTGCTAGCTTACTAAAAATATCAAAAAAAAAAAAAGAAAAAAGAAAAAAAAAATTACAATAAAATGCTTCATGTTCGTCATTCTTTTAAATGAGAGAATGACAAATTTTAAATGTGCTGGGCTGCCTGATCAGTGATTTTAAATGGTGACACACTGCTTTATATTGTGCAGTGAGTTGCATTCAAACACAAAAGCAAACCTGGGGAATCAGTCAGCTCAATTTAAGCCAGGGAGGAGCAGCAGCGTCCCCTGCACAGTGTTTACCTACAGAGAGGGTGTGAAGGAGAGGTGAAGGGCAGGGAACTCCCTGTGTGCCTTTCAGGGGTCACTCTGCTCCCAGGGTGAGGGTGGGGTTGTTGGCACACAGATGTGGGATCTCAGCATGCTCAGGGGGTGTAGTTTAGGACCAGCTCAGGTAGGCTCATGTCTCTGTGGGATGTCCAGTCCCATCCCTGCAGCTCCCACTGGTTGTCCCAATGTTCTGGTATTAGGGAAGCTCATAGGCATGAATCCAACATGATACTCAGCAGTAGTTTGTACATCCATTTATATCTTACTCTCTTTATTTTTTCTCTATTTCCTGTAATAACTCTGTTATTTACAAAATTAGTGCAGAACTTCATAGTTGTTTCAGATTTTCTCATTAAAATATTCTTATCCCAACCTGGAGCACTGGGGATATAATTCAGCAATTCCACATTCTTCCTTCTTACCCATTCAAGCAGGAGCTCACCTCTGCTGAGTGTGTAGCTGTATTAATTACTGAGGGGATTACATGGGACTCTTGTTAACAACTTAGAAAACAGCAAATTTTAAAAAGGTCTGTGAGCTGGTCATCCCAAAGTGTCTTTTCCTGGCAGTAACATTTATGTAAATGGGAAAACGAACAAACAAACAAACAAAAAACAGTCTTGGAAAGCTTTGATAAAGTGCAGTGCAAAACACTAATTGGTGAATGCATCAAGGGTAGAACCAGGAGGGACTTCAGTGGATAAAGATATTGATGACTGATGCTTCTTTCTAAAGTCAGTGACTAAAAGAGTGCCTTCAGACAATGTGTTTTTTGTTGTTTGGGTGTTTTTTTTTTGGTTTGTTTTATTTTGTTTTTTTTTTGTTTGTTTGTTTGTTTTGTTTGTTTTGGTTTTTTGTGGTTTGTTTTTTTTTTTTTTCTCTTTGTTTTGTTTTTGTGGTTTTGTTTTGTTTTGTTTTGTTTTTTGTTTGGTGTTTTTTTTTCCTGTGTTTTATTTCCAAGCAGAACAATGCAGTAACGTGCTAAAGTTTGTTAATGACATTAAGCAGTTGGGAGAAGCCAGTTCAAAGGGAATTTCAACGTTCCAAACTGCACAGTGAGTTTAAGGGAATACACAGAGATGTAATCAAGATGCCAGTTTAAATTAATTCTGGAAATAAAACAGGACTGGAACTACAGCAAGGGTATAAAGTCATGATGTAAATATCTGCATTCTGCAGCATCAAATTGGTGAGCCTGAGCAATTTTTTGGCTTCTTTCTTCTTCCCCACGCTCCTTTAGAAACAGAACCATCCCAGATATTTAAGACACTGAGACAGAGAGGCCAAAACCTAAGACCTTGACATTGTATCTGCAGATTTGAGAGGTTTGCTCTAAAAGTGTTCCCTTGATCCAAGAGTGTTGGCTTCTTTGTGCTTTTAAGCTACTGGTGAAGTGTTTCAGCTTCAGTTTTAGAATCAACCCAGGCTGAGGACTAACCCCAGCTCAGGTATTGGCTGGAAATGAAAGTGCAGAAGCTGAGTCATCAGTGCTGAAGAAACTAAATAAAAATAAAAACTCTGTCAAAGCACAGGCTAGGGGGGAACAGAGATCAGAGACAATTTTTCCCTATTAATTTATCCCTATGGATGACTGCAAGAAATACAGACTAGGATTTTTTCAGAATTAGTAAAAATGGCAAGGAATGCACCATATATAGTGCACAGAGAGTTGAAGAGAACTCTACTAAGTTAGGCTTTTTTTTTTTTTTTCCTTTTTATTTAAATATATATATGTCATTTCCTGTGAAGGAATGAACCTAAAAAAAATGAGTTCCAGGTGTCAGCAGAATTTATTTGGGTGACTGGAACATAAATGCCTTGGCTGGTTTCTGATTTTGGCAAATAAAGAATGAAGATTTATTGTTTTGCTCTGTGGTATTCCTTAAAACATTTAACAAAAAATACCTGCTTTATAGTGACCACACCTGTTAATATTTTATTTTTCCATCATTTCTTGTCACAACACATGGCACACAAGCATCATAGATCTCCCAGCTGATATATGTCCCCATCCATCTGCTGTGCCACATAAATCTCCTCAGATAGTGACACAATATTTTAAAGAACTGACAGAACCAGTTCATCCAGATTTTTTTTTCTTCTTTTGTGTTGTTGAGGTGTTTCAGTGAAAATAAGAGTGGAAAGTTTGTTGGTAGTTCACAATGTTATGTTTTTCTTTAGGGGGAGAAAAGGGTGCAAGCCATCGATGACCCTGCACATAATTCACCTTGACATTAAAATCATTGTATGTAGATAATCTGTCAATAGAAGCAATGCAGAAAGACATGCTCAGAGTGCTGAAACAGAAACTGTGCTCAACCTGAAACTTCTCAGGGCAAACCAAATGAGAATCAAATATATTGTATTCTAGAGAGAGCTGTATGATGAGGCTGAAGAGGACAAATTGCCAGCCTGAAGATTGCTGAGGTATCCAATGAAATACCAAGCCAGACCTTTGAGCAGAGAATAAGAAAGCCTCAGACAGCTCCTCTCTCCACCTCTGAATGCAGAAATTTTCCAGGCTAATGACTTGACCTTTATGTTGTGTAAGAGGAGCCCATAATTTTTCAGGAGTGCACAATATAAATGAAATGTGATCTTCTTTACAAAGTAGTATTTAGTCAACAGAACCCTCTTGAGAGCTTTTCTGTATTAAAAACATATTATAGGGGAAATACAGTTAAACTCTGCCCGTGGATGTGTATGAGGTTAAGGACTTTGTTTCCTTTATTCCAGTGGAACACACCCATTGAATTTTAATGCTTTCAACAGTTAGCACTTTACCTGCTGAATTATACATGCATTGCAAGTGTTCACTGGCTTTCAGTTCTAGCAGGGTCCACTGAGTCCTCCAAGAGGAAAAAAAAAAAAAAGTGTTTACTAATAAGAAATTTTCATCTGCTCTATTTTTTTTGTTTATTTTTCATTTCTCCTTTTATTTGCATTTCAAATACACAACACCTTTGCCTGTTTTGTTCTAGGATTCCAGCCTTTCTTAATTGACCTTTTCACCATGTTTGGATTTAGCAGGTTTTTTATTGCTCACACTTCTAGCAGTGCTGGGAATTTCAGTGCACTCAGCCATTGCTCCTTATTTCTTAAAATTATCAAATATGGCCTTTTTGGAAGAAAAGGTTGGGAATTCATCACCTTGCTGAATAACTCATGAAAATAGTCAAAATAATTTACTTGTTGTGCCACCAACCAGGTGACACATCAGCATTGCTTCCCTGTGTAAATCTACCACAGATCTTCAAATTTGATGAGATTTAGGAGAAAATAATCAGCCCTCAGCTAAAAGAATTCAGTTGGCTTCATCTTTCACTTAAAAACTTCTAGAGAATCTGTCTTAAATGGAGTTTCAAAATGTTACACTCTTGTGCTTCACTCCACTGGGAGTTCTGATTTTGAAAATAGCTTTATATATTTTTGTGGCAGATTTTATCAGAATGCCAAAACGTTTCAAACTTTAAAATGCAGCTGTTTTCAGTGCATATAGTAAATATTTTATCTGAACCAAGAGAGCAATAAATTAGCAACTTTTTGTTGTTTTTAACAGTGGAGTCACCCCAGTGCAGCTGGTGCCTGGCCACAGACAGTTCTAGAGCAGCTATGTTTTCATTTATGGAAAGGGAATTCTCACTCACACCTTCAGCTTGCATTGTTAGTGTTGGATTACCCCAATATTCTCCAAGGGTCCAGCCCTGTTCAGAGTAATGGCTTAATAATATTTAGTGAGACAGCATGGTCAGGTGTGTTTTGATAAATCAAAAACGTTTAATAAAATAATGAAAATAATACAAAACCACAAACAAAGATTAAAGCCGAGCACAGTGTAGGGACAGATCCCACACCTGCTACAACACCCTGAGAATGCCCCCAGACCCTTTGTTCTGTCACCTTTTCTACCCAATGGTTGAGGATGGATCTATTGGCAAAGTTCCAATAGAAAGAGGTGCAGGTTTTGACAGTGACAAGGGCCAACAGGTGCTCCTCTCCTGGCACTGAGCTAATTACAGAGAGAAAACCACAGAACTTTCTGGTTAAACTCCCTAAAATGTCCAAAGGTAAACCAAAACCCTTTCCTTATGTAGAACTGCCCATTCAAGACTGGGGGGTGCATTACTACATTTCAGCTTACAGTGTAGCTTAGGGTTTTGCCAAATCATTCACACATCTTGCAGGCATCCCAAGGGTTTTAGCATGCAATAGCAAATAATCTATGGGCTAATGTAACAAACAAAGTGATGAGGCAGGCCATGCACTGTCACCACCATTAGCCTGCTAAGTGTGGCCAGGTTCAAAAGCCACAACTTTAAATTACAAGGCCTTGGCTTGCTCTGAAGCAATCGCTCCCTCTCCTCTGGATCCACTTCCAGTTGCCAATATTATCCTTTCATGTGGGGAGGAATGCACGATTGAACTTGCTGTTGCATCCAGGATGTTCGTGACTTAAGAATCCTTTACAAGGCTGTTGACCCTATTGAGGTTTTTAACTTTGCAGAAATTCAAACAGAGCAATTTAGATGCTGGAGGAAGGTAGTTAATTAGAAGTTTTTCCTGCCTGACATAAGTGGATCGAACTGTGGGAATGCTGATATAAACAAGTTACTGGATAACCCCCAAAGGTTATTTAAATTGTTGATCAGGGAATAAAACAAGTGTAAGAAATTGTGCAAGTTAGAAATTGTAGGCAGCATTGATACTGACTGGCATAAATAAAAACTAATCATTTGGATACCAACTAAAAATTAGATGCCTTTGTACGTCAGTAATTATAGGTCAAATGTATCAGATATGTAAAATTACTAAGATCAACATGCATTTCCTGCTCTCTTGGAGTGTATATTGAGTGAAGCTTGGGGGTTTTAGGTTTGTTTGTTTGTTTGTTTGTTTGGGGGGTTTGTTTGTTTGAGGTTTGGGGTTTTTTGTTTGTTTGGTTTGTTTTGGGGGGTTTTTTTGTCTTTTTTTGGAACTGGGTGAAAATTTCCTAAACCCAAGGGTCACTCACACATTTGTTAAATGAGCAATCAGCTTGCGAGATTTCTTCTATCTTTACTAGACGCTCAAGTAGAGTCTCACAGAAACATTCCGTGGTTTTTTCCAGTTTCAGTTTTTGGCTGGGCTAGTTAAGTTTTGGTTGTTGTAGAGTACAAAGGCTGTCCCAGACTGGAAAGGTAGACTTGCTCATTTGTCGAGAAATGCCACCTTCTTCCAGTCTCTTCTATCTCAAAGGCTTCTGCTTCAGGTTTGCTCCAGTATTTCCTTCTGTACCATTTCCTGCCAGTTAAACTGTTCAGCAGGCAGTGATAGGTAGGTACAACATTTCTCCTCCAGATCCACAGGAACTTTAGCAGCTCGTGCTCCCCTGGGCTGTCTCAGCGTGTCAGATCTGATAACTATTACGTTTCAGCAAATATCTGCCATTCCTGCACATAATTGCATTACTAACGTTATTATTACTTTGCAGTAAGCAAAGAAAACAGAGGTGCAGAGGTAAACAGCACTTGCAGACTGGTGCCTGCCTCCAAGTTGTGCTGCCTCTTGTTCTCACAACAGGAAAGTGACTTTCAGCTCATGCTTGCTTTTTATTTGTTGCTGGATCTGCAGTGTAACTGGACTTGTTAACATTTATGGTGTGTGGCATTTTGTGGCCCTTCGTATTTTTTTTTTCTCCCTCAGGACATGGCTAAATTATGCCTACAATTAAAAGGAAAAAAACTAACAATTAAAAAAAAAAAAGGATTAGTCACATTCCTGGTGGTAGCATTGATCAGTAGCTAGTACATCTGGCACAACCATCAGTTGGAGATGTTCACTGGCCTCTGGCTGTCAGTTCCTGGGAAGATAAACCAGAGGAAAGATGACTCTGAGCATGTCTTGCTGGCAGTATATTTTCCTAAGCATTTGCTCCTGGCAATTTTCAGGAAGAGGACACAGCCCTGATAGATTTTGTGGCTGTGCCAATATGAGGCTACATACATCTCCCCCAGCTTCTTTCCTCCGTTTTTTCACTACTTTTTGTTTTTCTTATTTTACAAACTGGTGATATTTGTTCAGAGGTGTCATGGAGCAGATGAGAACCCTCTATCCCATGGACATCTGAGACATCAGGATGTATTGGGGGCTATTGGGAAAAGCTTTCTTTCTCTGCCCTGGTAGATTCTGCCTCTCCTGGTTATCACTGCAAGTTCCATGACAAATTTCTCAGCAGCTATAAACCGGGTCATTTCTGGTTTGTGCCAGAGGTAATTAATCTCTTATGCCAAGGAGGCAACTTTCCCAAGGTTCTCTATCAGCCTGGATGGACTTTCTTCTTTATATCTTTCTTTGGCTTTCAACTGTCCCTGCCAAATGACTGGAATGAAACCCTGCAGAAAGACCAGGCTCTAAACTGGGATAAATGAGTAACACAACTGACAGAAGTTTTAAGTTCTTGGTGCTTTTGGTTGGTTTCTAGAACTAGAGTTGGGCTGTGTGTTTTTTCTGTCAGTATTCCAGATATTACCAGATAGTAGCTCTGCAATGTTTTCAGCCCTCTCCCAGGTGCTGAAGTCCTTGCTGCAGTTCTTTTCCATTAAGAGTATCCTTTAACTTCTCCAGCTTTTTACAATGAAAAATATTTTTGTCAGTGGTAATTGCATTACTAGTCACTTTGTCCTGATTTGTCTTACCATTGTGAGACAAATGGACTTCATAATCTGTCTAGACAGTCTGGTTGTTACTTTAACAGGTGTTTGATCTCCAAAAGCAAGACATCCCTCTGCTGTGTTCTAGAAACCTTTCAGACACAGGTTTAATTCATTTTTATGTGTCCAGCCTTTGTTTTAAATCATATTTTTCATTTTTTCTGAGACATCTGTGGGCTATGAAAGTACCTGCACTGTTTTTTTTCCATCATGGATCATCAGGAGGACTAGTGCCTTGCTACCTCCCTTGGAAACTGAATTCCATTGCAACATTTACATTCCACCTTTTTTCTTTTTTGAAGCTGTTAACTGGATCCAGGATCTTTAAAAGGTTATTTTTATTATTATTTTTTCCAGTAAAAATTATACTTTTTCTTTTTTCTTTTTTTTTTTTTTTCTGTGTGTGTGTTTGTTAATCTTGGGGTTTTTCTGTTAGCTTGTATTTTGTTTTTTACACAATCCTATTTAGCCACAGAGGACATCCAAAGCTCTTTTCCCTCAGCCAGGAATTGCAACACAGTTGATGTCCCTGGCTCTCCAGCATTCAGCCCAGCAGCTCAGCAGCTTTCCTGCTTAACTTTGTTTTGTTTTGTTTTGTTTTCCTTTCCTTTTAGGGGCAGAGTTCCCAGAACCGCCTTGGCTTATTTGCAGCTTTTTTTTTTTTTTTTTCCTCTGTGTCTGTTTCACCAGTCTTTCTACTTCTTTCTCAATAATAGAAAAACAAAATAGTCCTAAAATAGTGCTCAGTGAAGCTCCTGTTCCCAAATGTCCCCTCCATTCCCTATCAGGCTGAATAGAGGCAGCTACCAGAGTTTTAAGAAAGTCCCAATTTCTTTTTTTCAGCTACCTGGTTCCACAAAGGAGCTTTCCAGCTTTTCACCAGCATTTCTAATGAATTCACAGTTAATTCTAAGACCTATCATGCACCCAAGGACCTGAGCACAGAAATCTTATAACCAAAGAAGTTCACATTTGGATTATTTGGCATTGAGCTCCACTAGAAATAGGCTGCAGACAAGGAATTCTTCAAACAAATTAGAGAGAAAGATTGAAAACAAGAGGGGTTTTTTTTGAGTGTTGGAATGAGTTTCATTCTTGATGTATATTTACAACAGATTTTCTCTCCGTTCTAATTTTAACTATAAGGGGGGAAAAAAAATCCTTGTCTTAAAAGAAACTAACAAAAATTTTGCTGAGGTTTCCTTTCTTAGCACTGTTTATTCTCCAGAAGGATTTCACTGTTTTTTTTTTTTTCTTTGATGTGTTAGTACATCTTTTATTTCTTGTTATTTTTCCCCATTTAAAAAAAAAAAAAAAAAAAAGTGTGCCACATTTCTTTAGCAGGAGCTGTGTACGTGAATATCTTCCTAATTCTTTTGATAAGTGAATAGTTTTGCACAATTTTGATTATCTAGGTACATTCAAACCATGTTTTGTTAGTAGATAAATATATATATATATTTTAGTAGTGTTAGGATGAGCTCAATATTGTGGAATTTGTAATTACAGAGTTTGGAAAGAAGGATGGTTTCCAAGCACCTGTTTTTTTTCATTCTGCTATAGTCGTGGTGATTTAATAATTAAAAATAGAGTTAATTAAGTATGGGTTAAATCCATTCATTGATAGTTCATGCTGTACAAGTTGAGAACTCTCTGAATTTCTCTCTATATGCATCTTTTCAGACCTATATATGCCTGAATAACCATATCTGTATTTCCCTCTTGTTTTCCGTGGTTTCTGGACAGACTAAAGACTTGTGAGAAATATGAAAACCAGGAAGAATAATGTCTGCAGCAGAGAGGGGCATGTTTTATTGATAGAGAGAGCTGTTTAGGTCCTGGAACTAAGCCATTAGATATTCCATACATTATCAGAGGATGCTGGCTTTCACTTCTTGTCAGTTCCATATCTTTTTCTGCTCTTAACACGGCTTCTTGTTCCTCCTGACCGATCCCAGCTCTGGTTTCTTGCCTGCTGAGATTTTTCCCTTTTTTTCTTTCATTCAGACTCCAGATCTGAGCCTGGTGTTTGACTCTCTGGCCCCTGAGGCTGGAAAAGTACCAGAATAGAAGGAACCCTCAGTGAATGCAGTGATGGATCTGTTTCATATCTTGCTCTCCAATGGCATTGCAGAAAGATTGCAAACCACTCTCACACACATCATTCCAGTAGCTCAGATGGACATGGCTTGTGTTCACAAGACCATCTTGAGCTTTTTGTGACAAGAAATCCTCATAGAAGCTCAGTTCTTAAAATAATAGTGAGGAATTGCTTCAGATGCACAGATTTAATATTCACGTCAGGAAATAATTATAGTTAACTGCAGCCATCCAAAACCATGGTAGAAACATGAGATGGGATCTGGTTTCAGACAATTATCTCAGCCTGTAAGTGCTGAGTAACAAATCCCCTAGAGAAACTGAAACACAACTAGAAACTACACACCAAGAATTATTTACAGAAATAGTTCACAGGGTTTTTCCAAAGGCAATAATAAAAATATTTTAAAAAAACTACTCTGCAATCTTGTTATGAGTGAAAATTAGATCTTAAATCATCTAGTAAATTGTTAATTATTTATCCATCTCATCTTGGGAGTTCGAGTGAGTGTAATTGGTTGGTCCCTAATGAGATTTGGTGAGGATTTACATTTTTTCCTGTTGAGTTGATAAGAAACAAATTAGGAGAGCCTCAGAGTACGTCTGTCAAAGGTGTGTATGCAGATGGGCTAATTCCAATGGTGCTGGGAAAGGTCTGGAAGGGAAGCAGGAGAGGAAAAAAAGGTTGGGAGCAGAAGGAAGAACTGAATTGGTGGAGGTTTTCTTTTCTTTTTCTGTTTTGATAAAATGCAGATTAGACACTTACTGTCTGAATCAATGCTTGCTCTCTAAATAGATCAAATGCCAATGATGTGAGAGTTTCCAGTTTTCCAAAGTATCACCAAGAAAGAAAACTCAAAACTAGATGAAATATTCTGTGTAACAGGGAATGCAAAAGTGCACTTCTACAGAAAAATCAAATGCTGCATGAGATGGAAGCTCAAGTCCAAAGTCATGCAGAAGAATTCAGTTTATTTTAGGGCATCCTTCTCCTTCATCCCTGTGCTTTGAGCCAGTACCAGATATCTGTGTGCTGTGCTGTAGGAAAAACACTTAACCCAACCAACAACTAGGATTTGAAGTGCCTCAGATAAATTTGCTTTCTATTGCATTAGTATAATTTTCATTGAAACAAAATAGTGCTTGTTTTAATGAATTTTAAAAACCTTAAATTTAGGGGTCTTGTGTTGTTCATATTTTGAACTATATACCTCACAAGTGACAGTCAATAGGGGAATGTTTCGGAATGTTACCTGTGTGTCCCCTTTAGCTTTATCCATTGCTTTCCTTGTCTTCAGCTTTTACAGCTCAATTCAATGATCATTACAGCCACAGTGATTCAGAAGTTTAAGCAATACTTTCCAATTTCAAGTTTGTACAATAACCACATATTCATTTCAAATGGGGATGAAGATAAGATATATATTTCAAGAATTGCTGAAATGTGCAATGCTTGGGTTGTGCTTTGTCAGTTTAATCCCACAGGCAAGTGAGGAGGAGGGGTTGGCCATGCCCTCAAAATACCTTAGAAAAGAGACATTCACAAAACCCAACAGGTGTGATAAATAAATGGCTTGTGGTGAACAGAGAGACAAAGCCTTTCTGCTGTTTGGTGCTTTTGCTGATCACACAGGGCTGCTCTCCATGTCCTGGCTGTCTGCTGATAGCCTGGGGTGACCTCCCCTCTGACCTGCCCATCTGCTGCCTGGTGGCTGCTGCCTGCCTGCCATCAGCTGTCCTCTGCACTGCTGGAAGTGCTCCTCAGGGCTGGAGCAGACTCAGCCACCTTTTAAAAAGTCCTTGTTTTGGAACAGGGAGTCGTGGCCTTCTGCCCCTTGATTGCACCACAGCTCTCCTTAGCCCCACAATAGATGCCTTCAGGAAAGGTTGGAAATGCTGATAGCAATAATGATAACATCTCTGCACTTGTAGCATGATTATTTAGATTTTAGTGCAAACAGCATGTGCTAGCTCAAATTCTCCAGTCCAAACACCCAGGCATCACATTTCAAGGTGCATTCGAACGTCACTTCAGAGGTTTTGATGTTTGATGTGAGAACTGAAAAGACCTCTTGTGCCTCTGTCAAGAATCAAATTCTTCACTCTGGAAGGCATCTGCCCCAGCTGCTGGATCTCAGCACACCTGGTGAACATCTGACGAGGAGAGCTCTGGCAGGGGGTTCAGCCACGCCAGATTGTTGTGAGCACACTCAGCTAAAAACCCGAGTGCTGCGTACAATTGCAGGAGCTGTTTTTGTTACACATCCAAAAGCTGTGCTTAACAATTCCATTCTCAAAAGGCATTTTGAAGCATTGACAACAAACAATGAGGGCTTTGATTTCCCCATTGTTCCATGGAAATGTTCTTGGTCAAGTTTTTTTTTTTTTGAGGTGGGAATGGTTAGTATTGCATTTAAAAATGTAACTGGCACATAAAAGACTTTGACATGTACAGCTTCATTCAGGAAGCACCACATCAAAATATAAAACAGAAAAACATTTTTTATATTTCATTAGAAACATAAAATTCATGGGTAGAAATCCAAAGAATTAATCTTGATTTAGATCCATGTAAATTAATATAATTTGACCTAAAGTTACTCTCTTATTACAGTGTTTGTTATTTTGTCCTTGATAAATGTATCAGAAGACATTTCTTACTATGAAAGCTCTACTATAATTAGTGTCAAGTCCAAGTAAATAAAAGATTGTACTTGACTGACAGTAATAAGATTATTTAGTTTGCTGTGGCCTTAAATTAAAGCTGTATTGGCTACACCTTGTAGAAACACAGCAATCAGACCTGCTGCATCTGGGAAAAATCACAGTTCACCTCACACTTTTCTTCTAACAAATACATAAAAACACAGTCCTCAGAGAATAAAATAATTGGCTTTGGATGTGTGGAGCACTTGTCATTGAGTTTTATTATTTAATACAAATAGTTTTTTTTTGTACTGAAGGTAAGAATAGACAACAAATGATCACGTTCCCTTCTGTAACTTCTCCTAGAACAGCGTCTTTTTCTCACATATTTGTCAAACATAAAAATGACAACAGCTCCTTCAGCTTTGTGTAATTTGGCTGACTATGCCCGTGGCTAGGAAAATGAGTTATACCTGGGAGTTTGTTAACATGATCAATTAAAATCTGAATACTTATGGATTGAAATCCCAATGCAACTTCCTGCTTCGTAGCATCTTTTCCTAATGTTGTCTGTTATTGCACTGTTTGCTGTAGTGTCAAAAGTGGTGGAAATTGAGGCTTCAGATGCTCTTAGGGAGGAATGTGTGGTAACTTCCCAAGAATTTCATGTCAGAGTGACCAAATCCTGCACAACAGGAGCTGTAATTTCCACTGAAAGCAACTGGAAGGGCAAAGGGGACTTGGGTGAATTTTGTGGGTGTGCTGCCAAGGCCTTTCAAAGGAGCTCTGATAGAATGAAGCTGCCTGGATGAGGTGATGTCAAACAAGAAAGGGAGATGGTTACCACGTAGCTCTTTCTCAGCTGGTAAAGCCAGTGAAAGGTCCACTTTCTTCCTCAATGTTCAAGAGAAATCCCTTCACTCTACCAGCCAGTGCAGAAAAAAAAGTCACTCCATTTTGTTCCATTTTTAACAGTCTAGTAAAAATCCAATGGAAAATTTCTCTTACTCAGGACTTTTTTTTTTTTTCCTGTAAAATTTTACCTTACTCTGTTATTTTTTTTCAATGAGAGAGTAGTTTTAACAGTCAGTCAGTAAGATACCACTTTTTAAAGTAGTAGTAAAAAATCTCTCAGCTATGAGTGATATTACCTTGTGACTGCAATGTCCACTGCCTGTAACCTCTTTCTTCTTTCTTCCAACCAATCCCATTTTGATATCTTTATTCCCTCCTTTACTTTGGCACTAAGGCATTTTCATCAGCTACTTTAATAGGAGAGTCAAACTCATTTTCATCAAATTATGGGTTTTTTGGAAATATTGCTCGATAGTTCATCCAGTAACAATTCATCCATATTAAAAATGTTCCTGACCCTGTTCTCTATCAGATCTGGGATGCTTAGTGCTGCAGATGGGAACATTAT
Source organism: Phylloscopus whistleri (assembly GCA_017589585.1). Lineage (NCBI taxonomy): Eukaryota > Metazoa > Chordata > Aves > Passeriformes > Phylloscopidae > Phylloscopus > Phylloscopus whistleri. The sequence continues at coordinate 3,672,013 of JADMLD010001484.1, read as the reverse complement.
TTCCTCACTCCTCTAACCCCCATTAGAAGTTCAACCCCTTGAGCTCCCAGAGACACCATGCTACTGTCCATCTGGCAAGGCAGAAGCTTACTTAACTAAAAATGTGTAAGATCTGAGCAACCCAATCATAATTAACCAAAAGCCTTCCCCATCAATTAGCCATTCCTTTGATCAGCTGGCCACTGCAGGCAGGGGTGATCTGTCCCTGCAGTGCAGGCAAACCCACAGACCCTGTCCTGAATTCTTGAGGGGGAAACCTCTGTGCCTCATTGGATTGCATGGGAGCACCTCTCTCAGCTACTTGATGACCAACTTTGTCTGTAATTTTGCTAAAGATACACTCAAAAATAGGCTGCAGCAGTCTGATTGCTAAATTCAAACAAAACAAAAAGGCTTCTTACCCCATTCCTTGGTTACCATAATAAAGGAAATGAGCAGAACCTGGGCTGCTTTCCTATTTCTCTCTTTGCTACAGGCTTTTTCAGACCCTTTCCATGGCTGGATGTAAGCCTGTACATCAGCTAGATGCAGATCCAGGCTACATTCAGCATCTATGTAGCATGTCTCTCAGGAATAAAACTCCTTTCTTGCTTCAGTTCAGCAGGTTTCTGCTGATCTGCATTCTGACATCTGCTATGCAGTGAGGCTGAAATCTGTAATTGTCCTGTATGCATCAGAGGGAGATTTATGTTGGTTTGGAGTTATGAAATATCAGAGATGTGTGTAATTGGGGAAGGGAAGTTTGGTTGGGCACTGCCATCAGTATTTGGAGTATTTTGTTATAATTTCTTACTCCATTTCATCGTCTTACTTTATGGTTTAAACCATCATGGAAATACAAGTTGGCCAAAATGCTACATTGCGTAGTTTTAGCTGCCATAATAAGAAATATCTCTTACATTTAAGGCTCTGTGAGTTAATTAAAACATTAATTATCAAGTCAGAAACCATTTCAGAGTCACAACACCTAAACTGTGTATTGTTCTTCTTTGCTTAAGGCCTCAGAATACTGGCAATTGCAAAAGACGCAATGTTTAAACAAGAATTGGACTAACAATAAGCACACTGGTTTAAGTGGCAAAGGGATTATTCTGTTTGGTGATGGAAGTATAAAAAGTCTTTCCTTAACGTGGTGTTGGATGCTCAGGATTGATCAGAAACTGTCAGCTCTGAGGGAAGGGCTGCATTTCCAAAAGCTCCTTGGAGGGGAAAGCTGCTGGTTCTTACAGCTGGCGGTGCTGAGGCTGGATGGCCACAGAGACAGGTTTAATGCATTATCACAGAGAGTTTAGGAGGTGATGATACTTCTTTTTAAATACATCAGCATTCTAACAAGACCTCACCACACGAAACAACAATGTGCACAGTGCACTATAAATCATTCCTAGCAGTACAATGAGTTTTCGTGGGGGGTCCTGATGGGTGTCAGATCTCAGCAGAAAGCTTCATGCATCTGAGAGAGAAAGACTTGACTATCAGATTCCTTCTTGCCTGTTTATGTCAAGTGATAAACGAAATGTAATACTGCTTTGTCCAGCTTCTGTTGTACAGAATTCATGTTCTGAGTTTCAGCTTAAAGGCCTAGGATTTGCATTTTAATTGTAAACAATATTTGCACTTTGTAGTAATTTCTAAGGATTTTTTTCCCTTGAAAAATGCTGATAATAATCTGTCAACACAATTACTTTTTTCCCTTTTAATTGGGGATTGGATTTGTGCAATACAACATAAGAGAGGGATAAGAATTAACAATTTTAAATAGGGAAAACCAGAACAATTTACTAAGAGGATTTTGTTAAAAAGGGAGCTGGTAGCTGGATAATAGACTATCACAAGCAAGACATGATTATAACTCTTTTATAAAAGAGAATCTAAGGGAAAAATTATCAACAGCTCAGAAACAGGATTTAACTGTAATTGTCACTGATTTTTATGATAGCAAAGTTAATTCTTAGCATTTCATTTTCAAACATTTTGCAAGTATTAACTGAGCTTCCTCACATCCCGCTGGAGTACGTGCAAGTTAATAGCTAGTGTGGCAAATCTCTGACATCCCTGATCTCATCTGGGGCTGGGAAACAACACATTCCCCTTCACAGCTTGTCTCTTCCTGCGAAGCACAGAGCCATTACCCTGCTACAAACTTTGCCTCACCTGTGTGGTTGCTCCAGTTTGATTTGCAGTTAATCTTTCTGCTCTGCTTCTCATGCTCATCGCGGCAGAGGCAGCCGAGTGAGATCCCTGCGAGCCTGGATCCTGACAGTTGTAATGCAAACACAACAAACTGTCACTCCTTAATAGCACCAGGTCTATTACTACAATTGCAGCAGAGGCTGTTCATAAAACAAGCTGATGTTCTTTATGTGCTCATGGTTAATACTGAGATATATGTGCTGTCAGCTGAAATGCAGGTAATATTTTTACTGCTTCTGAGGTTTTTTATCATGCCACAACAGTCTACCAGCAGACATACAGATCCCTGAACAAAGGCAGCCGTCAGAGACATCAAATACACATTTGCCTTTTGCTACAGAGGAGAAATATCTGATTCTAAGCCACTCAGGCTGAAGGGAATTGTGTTCACTTTTAACACCTCAAGAAGTTTGTAAAATCAGCTGAAAAACGGCTGCAGGCCATTCAAGAAGTTTGATGGCAGGGAAAGTCCTGGAGGTGCCTATAAACTGCTGTTACACAGAGAGCAGGGGCACCGTGCCTTTCATGCTACAGAGCAGAGGACAGAAAGGAGAACAAGACAGAGTGGAAGAGGCAGGGAAATTATGTGTCTGGTCTTTGCACAGGATAGGAAAACACCTGGGATAGGAACTGAAGGAGAATGCAAGGCTAGAACTCTGAAAACCAGAATGTAAGAGGTGAATCAAGGCATTGTAGGAGGATGGGAGGGATTAAAGACAGGGATCAGTAAGAAGATATGCTGCTGTTCTCAAAGGCAAGGATGCAGCAGCCTTCTAGAAAGAGGGAAATGAAGGATTCAGCTACTGGGAACAGTGCAAAGACCAAGGATATAGTGAATCATAAAGTGAAAAGGTACTTAATCACCAAGAACCAAAAGAAAGAAAGAGTTCTTTCATAATCATAAAATATATTAAAAACCAGAACAGTATCTTGCATCTTCATCCATCCCCCAGAAAAGCCAGGTTGCAGTAAACCCACGAGTGTCCCTTTCCCCTTCATAAGCCAATTCAGGCATTCCTTCCAGGCCTGACTCTGCTGCCATCCTTCCCTCCCAGTCTCCCTCCCTGCCTGCCTCCCTGCTCCCTCCCCAAACCTTCCCTTATCCCCCATCCCTCCCCCAGCAGGCAGCCCTGTGTGGGGTATCCCAAAAGCTGCCCCACAGCAGAGTGTGTGAGGTGATTGCCAAAGTCACTGGAGCAAACCAGGGAGAGAGGTTTTTCACAGCTTCCCTGCTAATGGAGGCAGGAAATAAGTTTCTCACATGCCAAGCTCTTGATTTGCACAAATCTTGTCAGAATATATCTTTAAAAGTCCCAGACTTTTGCTTGGTTGAAATAGTCCAAAAGCTCTAAACTGTCTATTCAAGTGGAAAAACACACTTGAAAAGTGTAGCTGTGAAGAAGAGCAGCAATACTCTTCTAATTTTTAACATTATTCCTAAGTTCTTCATTACTGTGAGTGCCTAACTGCACACACAATGTGTTCCTTTCAGGTTGAATTCCCACTCTGAATTATACATGAACAAAAATGAATGTCCAATGGCTTTGCCATGAAAAGATTATCATGTCAAATCCCAGCATTTCCCTTGCATATTTTTTTGTAAATGCCTTGTGATTTTGGAGCTCAGGGGACACACAACATTTGCTCTGTGATCTGCGTTATTAGAGAGGACAGGAGCATCTCTGCAGGACTCAGGGACAGGAGCTTGACCTGAACACCTGCATGCAGGCAAGGCTGACTTCACATCCAGCAGAGACCAGTGCAAGATATTTAACATCACCTCATAACCCACCTCTGGGCACTTCAATGTGTGTGTGAATATGCATCAGCTCAGTGCCACGTGAGAGTGCCCAGCTGAACAGCACAGCCAGAGCACAGAGCAGACTGAGCTCTGCCCAGCCTTTCTGCCCACTGACAGATTATTTTTCAGCCAGCCCCAGTATTCCCAAGGTGCTCTTTAGATTCTTGCTGCCCCTGCTGATGGGCACAGAGGAGCTGGGTGCCAGTTATGCTGCTCCTCCTGCCAGCACCACAGGTAATTATCCGTGTGGCTCCTGCATCCTTTGTCAGTGCTGCTGCTGCTTTCTCCTGCATGTCAGTGCCACCTGGTCCCATGGCAGGGTGATAGACAGGAACAGCCTGCCTGGGAGGAAAGGCAGGAGAGACAAGGTGAATATGAAAAAAAAAACCACAAGGAAAAAAAAGCAGAGTGAAAGGTAGACATGCATATATTTACAGTCTTATTTGTGCTGCAGCCCCAAGGGGTGAGGTATCCACTTCCTCTCCTCTGCTGCTGCCTACTTCTCCTGCAGTTTCTTTCACGTCTTTCAGACCTGCTAAGAAGGACAGGAACAAGGTCACTTCTTCCTTGGCCAAGAGAAAAGCTGATGCACAGAGCTTCTGGCTGCCTCTCTCTCGCCTGCAGACAGAGCACTCTAAATCTGCAGTGCTTGCACTTTCCCCAGGGATAGGAAACTTAACAACTGTTCTGCATTTGCAATCTATAATGCCAGGCTTTAGCCAGATACACCCAGTGTGACAATTCCAAAGCCTTGAATTACACAAAGGAGTCTCAAGTCTACATTCAGATCTGTGTGTAAATGGAATTACATACTGAATTATTGCTGCCTACCTGTTTCCTAACAGAATCACAATGAAAAAAAAAAGAAAAAAAAGTGCTGGAGTACTGCTGCTTTATCTCAGAAAACATTTTAAAACCTATTACTTTGAGTAGTCATTCCCATTCAGCTCTTACAGAAAATGGATGGGCCTGGGCTTCCCTGCTGAAGTATTATTCCCTTGGGTGTAGCTGTTGATACTGTACTTATTGTGTGTATGAGAAGAAAATAACCTCCAGCACCCAGATCAGTTCTAAATTGTAAATACGCAGAAGAAAAAACATTAAATTCTACATAATTGTTGCATAAAACATGTAAAACTTGTGTTAATAATATCCTTTGGAGCCTTCTGATCAAAATGGCTCACAGGGGTAATGGTTTCAACTGAAGTTTTGGTTGTTTCTTTATTTTTCAAGAGGATTATCATTGGTTCTCACACAGGACCAAAACTGAGCAGGAAACTGGAGACTTACAGTGACATTTCTATTGTATTTCAAGTGTCTTAAATGTTCTTCTGTTTTATTAGGAAAAAAAAAATAAAATAAGGGGAAAATAAAAAGGGGGAGAGGAGGAGGGAACAACAAAAAACACCAAAAAATCAACCCCCAACTTCTGAAAGGCATATTGGTGTTGAATGTAAGGAAATGGATTTTTACTTTCACTGAATGTAGCACAGGTAGCATTTGCTGCAGTTGAACATCCCAGAATAAGCAATGGAAGAGGCTTTTTTCTCAACCCTTTGGTCCTGCCATTCAAGTTTCTTCTATTTCTTCCATTGCTACACAGCATGCTTTGTTTATTAAAAATCAAGTGACATATGTTCCTCCTAATGTTCAACCCACAGCTATTTATGCATTTATGCTTATGTCCTTTCTGGCTTTTATTCAGTCTTTCCAAGAACAAGCCTGATTATTCCTGTAAGCAGATAAATACAAAAAGCAGTTTGCAAATACTAACCCCACACCTATGGTCATCATTGTCGTTGGGTTTTAATCCTTAGCACCATGAATTTCCTCCAGCACAGTCTGTGGTGATACTGCTGTGAATTAATTCTGTATTGCTCACCAAATTGTCAGCAAAAATAGTGTTAGATTAGGCCCATTGAGCTCTGCTTACTATGGATGTGTGGTAGAATTTAAGAGACCAGAGTTAGGATAATTTTGGCTGGTTGATGAGTTATTTTAAGGGATGGCAACAACACAGTTCACGTTCGTTAGAATACAAATTGCAGCTCGCTGATGACTTTTTCAAATCATCAATAAAATATTGTGCTTCCTCTCTGCTTCTCTGTCACACAAATATAAGTTATCTTGGTCTTTAGAAGCCACCTGGGAGAATTGCTTTTAGATGAAGGAATTAAAATAACCTCATATGTTAAGGTTTATAAGCCACAAGGCTCTTGTTAGGAAATGTGCTGCCATGCCATGGTGGTTGTACAGCCTCGTGTAAAAAGAAATGTGTTTCCAAATCAGGCTGTAAACTTGCCCAGAGAGCAGGAGGGGCAACCATTTGTCACCCATGTGCCATTCTGTTGTCTTCCTCACTGTTTGAATTCAGCCTAAATTCTTCTCAGGCATTGTAAGGGCACAAGCAGGGAATTCACGTGCACTACCTATTTGCCTACTAGTACAAATTATCAGGTGAAGAATAAACAATTTCAATTAGAAACTGAGACATTTGAAGCTCATTTAATGAAAATAAAAATTATAATAGAAGAAGAAAAGACACACTTATTGAAAAGAAAAAAAAAAGAAAACTAGAGGAAGCCTTCTACATTCACGATGCTCTAAATAATCATGCCCAAGTGATTCAGTGATTTTAGGATTTTTTTTTTCCAAAATATTCAATTTACTTATGAGCAAAATAATATTTTTTAAGTTGAAAATTTCAGAAGCATTTTAATAGCATCTTCACATATTGCAAGTATCCAGGTTTTTTTGCTGAGTGAAGGATTAGTCTCTCTTTTCTTTCCTTTTTTTTTTTCTTTTTTCAGTGGTATGGTTGGCTTCTTTTCATCTAGCTACATCTGTTACTTTTTATAAATAAGCCTTTTCTCCCCCTAAGGATCAAGCAGAACTTCTTCCAAGCCTTCTATTCTCAAGTGTAACTTCAGAAGAGCAGAAATAATAGCTTTAATACTTGGCCTTTATTGGCTAATTCAATAGCTTTATGTACTGTAACTGAGAAAGGTAAATGTAAGGGGGATTAGAAGGCAATGGGAGAAACTTTTTCTTTTTAATTCTGACCCCAAAATAACTTCTCTGCAAAGGTCCATCTGGCCAAGGATCCAATCTCTGCCAGGAGCCAGGAGTCATTGTTTGGGGAAAATACTAGAAAAAGGGCTGGTGGGGAGACAAGGAGTGTGTGCCCTTTGTTTTGGGGGAGATAAGCATCTCCCACAGAGTTTCATCTGGATCTCCTTTTCCCACCTATTTTTATGAACTTCTTTCATTCATTTTGAAAAATTTTGTTTTTTCCTCCATGATCTCCATAATCATTATTTTTTTCCTCCATGGCTGTGCCATGGCCATGTTGTTTGTTGTCTGTTAGCTCCTCATAGTGCAGTCAATAATTCTGACCAGGCCAGGCACAGAAGAGATCCACACCAAACATCTTCTTACACTTCTTGACAGCTGCAGTGATGCTGTTAAAGACCACAATGACACAGACCCCAACTTCAGACAATTGACTCTGTTTATTTCTTGCAATTTCTTCCCTTTTATACTGTTCTACAGAGAGCAACTCCATTGGTGAAAGAAAGACAAACTCCTTCAATCACATTGGTCAAACCAGAGGGACATCAAGAAGAAGTCCCTCCTAGGGAAAGGAATGTAAACAAAGTTAGAAAAACGTGTCTCTTGTTGACGGAAAACTCTCTGGGAAAAGAGTTTCAGAAAACCAAAACATCTCAGGCATGAACCAGGGCTACACTGCAGGATCCACAGCCTTCACCAGGCTTTGTGTGTTAAGGTTGAGACCACACAACCTGGCAGATGGAGTTGGATGAGTGAGGTCAAGCCTCATGCTCTGTGCTGGTGTCATCCCTCAGGTCAGGGAGGATTTGTGGAAAGTCCCAGAGGAGCTGGCAGCAGCTCACTCTGAGGCAGAGGGAAAGTCCTCCTCATCCTCCTGCTCCTCCTGCTCCTCCTTGTCCTTTTGCCTTGTCGTCACTTGATGCTGTTCACTTCACAAGGTTTCCCTTGAGAGTGAGTGAATTTTAGCAGCTCTCAGAAGGATTTGAACCACAACTCAGTGCTGCTGCCTAATTTAGGAGCTGACACAGGCTGGGCCTCATCCTCTCCAAGAAAACAGCTTTTTCAACAAATAGTTGTGTATTTTGCCACATTCTTTGAGAATCTTGGCAGTAATTAAAGTCTTCCTTCAATTGGATATAATTTATCATAGAAAACTACCTAGTTTATTTGTTTTTACTTTCCACTTATTAACTTTACTCCCAAAGGCTGTAAATCTCAGATTATTTAGTGGCACACATCTGGAGTGGATAATAGACAGCAGCATGAGTTCACCGGGGTTACACTGTGAGAAATCCTTTGGGAATGACTGCTGGTTATTATCAGTGACCTGAAGTGCATCAGGATTTCAAAAATAAAAGTGAAATCTAGCAAAGCAATGATGTGCCAATAGGAGCCAATGTATCCACATTCATTCCTGCCTCCAACGAGCACATTTGCTGAGTGCTGTTTATGAGATCCCCATAATGTAAAAGGTTTACAGTGAGGTCAGCAAAATTCATCCATCAAATTCAAGTCTTATTAACACAACATTCTGAAAGATCCAGGTTTTATTATTGGTTGTCAAAGCCACTTTTCTCTGACTTCAGATAAAGTAGTTCATTGAATTAAATGGTCTAAATCAGTTTTGAAAGCATCTCTTTGCTTTGGGGTGCTGTAGTGCTTATACTACTTTTTTTCAATGGACAGAAAATATGAAATAAGAAGTTAAATCAAAGGGGAGAATATTCCAAGAAAAATTGAATGTCCCAATTCTACAACCACACAACACCCTACAACTTTTTTTTTTCTTTTTTTTCTTTTCTTTTTTCTTTTCTTTTTTCTTTTTTTCTTTTCTTTTTTCTTTTTTTTTTCTTTTTTTCTTTTTTTTTTTCCCCTCATCTGCTGTCAAATATCTCAGTTTCTTATATAATCCCAGATTTGGAATGTACTGGTGGGTGGCCAAATGTACAGTGGGAGGGAGTCCTGATACTGCTCTGAACCCAAGATTTCCTTGTCCTTTCTGGTCTTTGTTATTTTTCTTTCCTTCAAGATGGTGTGAGATGATGCTGATATCAAATAGACATGAGTTTTGAAAGGAAAAAAAAAAATTAAAAAGTTTTATTTTTATCCAATAGAAACTTGTGCAATCAGAGCTGTGGCTGCAAAATGAGAGTGATTGTGACAATTATAGTCATACAGATGTGGCCCTCTTCATTGAATTCTTCTGTGCACAAGAAGCCTTAGATCAATAAGTAAAAAATAATTTAACCACCTGTGAATGCATTCTAAGGACAAATCCACAGATTGGGAAGTTTCTTCTGAATCTCATGATATGCCAAGATTAAAAATCACATGAGGACAAAGTCACAAAATGTTTTGAGTTCAGCTGGGTCAATCCAGAGAAGCATCCATCACTCCCAGGGAAAACTGTGCATTATATTTTCTGTCAATTGTGTAGGGGAAGGAAATTGTAAGGTGGATATTGTACATTAAAACATATCCCTAAGGCTTTTAACATATGATAATATGTATCTTGATCTAAAAGATTTTCACATAATTATCTTTCCTAAGTAAACCACAGCTTTGATCACTACAGGTTCAGAAAAGTCTGACTTTTTGAGGTTGTTTTTTATATTCCAAGTGAGTTCAAAAGGTGTCCATTTTATTATAAATTCTAAATTCTGTGCTTTGAAACTCCACATGTACACTAAGCAGCAGAAATGGCTACATACCCATGTTTGCATCCTTTATTAATAGGAGCTTGATGGAATTTCAGAGTGCCAAAATAAAAATGGAGAATTAATATGCATAGAAGTTGTAAATTTAATTAGCTGGTGTTATCAATTAAGCACACTCAGTAGAACTCCAGCAGGAATTTTGATTTAGTATATCTGCCAAAGAGTTGGACAAAATGCGAAATGAATATTCAATTAAAAACTGCAAATTATCAATTTTTTATTATTTTTTTAATTTTTTTTAAATTCAGTAATCTACTGTAACCAGTACAGAGGTAAATATTTATTAACTCAAAGTGATAGTGACCATTTTTGAACAAACAGGGTGAAATTCTGTAGTTCCACACTAATTATTATTATAAAGCATAAATCTTAATTTTTGAGCTTTCATCTAAGGGTAGAGAATTCTTTTAGGGGCATATTATGTGCATGGCACTGCTGAGCTCATTTATAAAGAACTCTTAACAATTACTGTGCTCAACTCACAGAGATATTTATCAATTATTCTGAGAAATCAGAGGTGAAATATTTCTCTTGTATCTTCTGGTCATCCCTGTTTTAGTTTAGGATTGCTCCCAGGAGTAGAAGTTTGATGAGCCTTCTACCATTCCCATTTGAAAATGAAATAGCCATTTAGGGTGTATTTAAAAATTGCTTTAGATTGTAGAATACTGGCATAAATTCTAGCAGTGAAAAGTGAACTTGAAGGGGTTTTTTTGGGGCTGTTGTTGTTGTTGTGGGGTTTTTGTTTGTTGTTTGTTTGGTTGTTGTTGTTGTTTTTCTTATGTACCAAGTGAAAACCAAGATGACACGCAAATTTTTATATTTTTTGGTGAAGTTGGGAATTTTCCCAAATATAATAGAAGATCTTCCTAAAGTGTGTCCTTACTCCTCTTGAAATGAAATTGAAATGCCTTAGACTTGCTCATTTGTCTCAAACTTAGACAGACTCACTCCTCAGAGGTAACAAGGACCCTTTGCTTTATTGCAATGATTTCTTTTAAATCAATGTCAGAACAAGTTTTTGGTGATTGGAAGAAAGGAGAGAAAAAAATGTGCACTCTGTGTCCTTTCCTGACAGTTTTTCTTCTGGTTGTTCTTCATCCCGTTTTCCTCACTCATCTTCAGTCCCAACCATTCGTAGCTTGGGCCAAACTTCTCAGTTTCCAGGCTGCAAACACCAAACTAGAAGGAACTTTTAATGCAAGTAACATTTAAAATAAATGGAAGTAAGAAAAGGATAAGAAAATATGTTTTCTCACTGGATGTAAGCTACTAATTAAGCTGCTATCAGACATCTAGGCAAGCAAAAGGGCAATTTTAAAGTATAGCACAATTTAATGTGGTACTGGCAAGCATGAGCCAGAAATTATCTGAAAGTCAGCTTCTTATGGTTATGCTGCTAGAATATTTATATTTCATTAGCATCACCTCTGTTAATTAACACGTCATACTTCAGTTTTTGGTACGTCCAATATGCCTCACCAGAGAGTACCAACTTCAAAAGGGAGTCTGCTATAAAACCCAAGTCTGTGAAAGAGGATTCTGATTCTATATTAAACCTGCATTCAATACAGTCAAGAAAAAATACCTGCTGCCTTTTTGTTTTTTTTAATAGAGGTGCATCTCTACTGTATTTCCAGCACAAGAGAAATTGAGTTACTCCTTCATCAACAAGAAGATGGATAAATTACAGTTAAAGAGAATTCTGCCCTGAGTTACTGGCAAAAAAATAATAATTTGTATAATAAGCTTATATCTATGTTGAGTAGCCACAGGGTAGCGCACATTAGACATTTTAAAACATTTACTCCACAGAATTAATTTTTTTCAAAGTGTTCCTTGCCCAAAGAGAAACTAAAATTTAGAGGAATGTAGATAATGAGTTATAGTATTCTTTTATGGGAAAAAAACACCATTTTTTGCTGGTGAGGCTCCTGCACAAATCACCACAGTACCTGAGATCTTACTGCAAGGACCTCATAATTATTGAAACTAAACCATCTCAGAACAAAGGACACTTGTCTTATTAGAAGATAATTATTCTCGTGATACCAGCTGGGAAAATATTTTACCACAAGGAAATATATAAGCAAAATGTTATATAGTAAAATAAATCTAATGTGGTGTGGTATAGAACAGTAGAATAACTAAAGTTGGAAAAGACCTGTAAGACTATTGAGTCCAACCTTTAGAAGTATTTATTAGTGTTTTAAAGAATATTTCTGTGTGGTTTTTAAACTTTGTCAACACAAAGCTTTACAATAAATCTGTCAAAATCAAATATCAAATTTAAAAAAATGAAATCACTTGTAATAGTGTTTAGTGATTTGGGCTTCTTGGCTTGCAATCCAATGACAAAGAGGAACCTGTAGAGGCAGCAGCTTTTGCTGGTGAAAGCTGGGTCTCAGCACCCATCTCATTTCAGTCTTCTTGGGTAGGACAGCTATTTTTATTTATTTCCATGTCATGTGTGAAATATGGATGCTCATATTTAAGGAAATCTTACTCTTCAGCAAAACAAATCAAAACTAAAGAAGTTGTTAGAAAAACAGAGCTTGAGTCTAGGCTGGAGCCAGTTGCATCATGAGCCAAATGAAACAAAGAAATGTACAGAAAAAGGCAATGTTATGGTAAGGTGCTTAGAGGCAGGGAAAGACTTTGTGTTTGGAATTTCTGAAATACCAGGGGAAGAACAACAGCAGCTTGGAGTGAGGGCTGTAAGAGTTCCCAGCAGGATGAGTGGCACTCCTCAGGGAGATACAGGGAAGAGCCATTCTGCAGGGCTGCTGGGTTTGGTGTCCTTTGCTTTATGCAGCTCCTGGGGTTTCCCTGGCCCTTGCCAGTCTGCTCCTGCTCAAGGGCTGCCTTTGGTCACCCTCCCAGGGGATCACAGCTGTCACACAGAGCACTGCTGCTGCCCCAAACCTCACAATTCTAGGAATGGAGTTTCCTGGGAGGATTCTTGATGATGTGCTCATGCACTGGGCAGGTATCAGCACACCAGAGGGTTCTGATTGCATGTGTGTGTATAAACTGCCTCCTCTGCCTGCTGCATTTTTTTTTTCTGGCTATTCAAGTTGTCCTTTTTATCCTCTAAATCTCCTTTCTTTCTAGTCATAACCCACCTCTATCTCAACCTCTTTTCATAGGCTTGTCCAGCCCTTTATTTTTTAGGGTTATAAGAATATTCCAGCTGACACTTCCTGCTGGATGGTTGATGTCATTTTTCTCTCCATTCTGTGAGAGAAAAAAGAAAATCACACTCAAATCTAAATCTTGATCTCCTAAAGAAATATTGAAATTATTTTGAAATTATATTGAATTGTTTTGAAAATCCAGGCAGTCTGCCTTGATTGTGAGCTTGTACCATGCGGAGCTTTCAAAGTCTCTGTGGCAGTAAAAGTTCAGGAGCCTGCACACCTCCTAACAGAGGAAAGCTGCTGGCTGAGAAATTGTATTCTTTTTTACCTCTGATTTAGAAGCTGAGTCGTACAGAGGTGTACAAAAGCAGATTTATGCCAACAGTAAACATTGCTTTAACACTTAGTTTGCCTGGGATTGACTGAAAAGTCACCAAACAGTATTCACTCTAGAACTCACATTGTGTACTAGATCTTCCCAGACTGAGCAGTCTCTCTCTCTCTCTCTCTCTCTCACTTTCTCTATTCCTATTTCAGTCCCACTGTGGTATCTTCAACAATAACTATCTTTTGTAGCTCTTATAATGTATCTTAGAGTTCAATAAATGATGTTCAAACAAGTGAATATATTCTCCATCTTTTAAAAGGGTATTGAAACTGAAACACCAGAACATACATTATTTCTATAGCTGCTCTTGTTCTGGATTGGATTTCTGTTTAATATTTTCCTGATTTTCTTTGCTGCACGTGCATTGTTTGCAGCATAAGTCAGGTGTAGTAGAGCAAAAATATCTTTAAAAAAAGCTTAAAGATATGGCTATACTAAGAGACTTACATAAAGTTATTCAGTATTCTTAAAGATTTCACAAGAGGTTTATTTTTTTTAAAAGAAATGTTGTATCATGCCATCTGATATTATAGATTTGGGGTTTTATTTAATCTTTATTTAAACTTTTTTTTTTACCTCTGATCTTAAGGAACGAGTTATTTCAAGCAGTTTAGAGTTTGCAATTAGGTATTGCAGCATAGCATGGAAAGGGTGAGAGGTTTTGTTTGATTTTTTCCTCAAGGATGAAATAGTTCTGCTACCAAAGTGGTAGATATAAACACATTATCCCTGCCCAGGTACTATAGCCCTCTCCATTCCCTTTCCTTTTTGTAGATACCCAGTGGTTTTCCACTCAATTACTCATTCTCTTCTAATGTCTCATTTTCTTACTTCTTTAACTTACTTAAGTAGGATTTGCTCATCCACACTCCTGTGGAATTCTTTACCACATTAATTTTGCTGTAGTTTACTTCAAATCAAAAGTAAAAGTAGATTAATTCTGTAATTACTGTTCTTATTTGCTTGACTTGTTGGCTCTTGTCGCTTTTCTCTGGGATGCACAGAACACTGAGTTGTAGACTTGTAAAGTGCAGCATATTCATTTGAAAAAATGACATAAAAATACATAAAATAAATTCTTTAAGAGCTAAGAAGATGTGGTAGCCAAAGAGACTCAAAAATAAAAGACCCAGACAAAATCACAAGAGGACCTAGAAGTTCTGTTAGTAAGTGCAAAGCACTGAATCTTATAAAGTTAAGAAAAAAAAAATCAAATTATTTACTGGAAAGAAAACTTTTGAAAGAAAAAAAAATATTGAAAACAAGGAGAGAGGAGTAGAAAATGGTCACAGAATTTCTTTATTCTTTTGAATGGGGGGGATGTGTGTGTGTGTATTTGGGAGGGAAGATGGTTGACTAAGTTATTTTGAAAGTCTTTGGGACAATATTTATGTCTCCTTTTTTGTGATGGAGCAGCCTAAGAATTAAATAATTCTGCTGGTCTCCCATGTGTTCAAACTATGGGATGGGGAGGATGGAACAGGGCAGATGAGGAAGTGCAGCTGAGGAAGAGCAGGATGTCAGAGTTTTCAGGGACAGCAGAAGGTGTTGTTGAGGGCAGTGAGTGGGAGGTGCTGGGATGGTGACTCTGGGATTTCAGACAAACCTTCCTGGTGACATTGGGAAGTAATTCTCTGTATCGATTCTGTGCTCAATGTGGAAATGATTATTGTGTTTGTGCAGCAGCTGCTAAACATGCTAAGCTGTTTTATCAGCATCTTTTAGTTTTAATATTCTCAACGATAACCTTTGGCCCCGCTCAGTCCCACACAGAGAAAAGAGTCCTAATCCCCCCTTGCACTGGAGTTGATTTTATTAACACATTTCCTCTCTGACTGACAGGCTCCAGTCATTAAATTATCAAATCCAAATTCACCCCAGGCTCTGTGTTTTATATCATTCCTTGTCAGGGTCAAGGGAAATCAGCCCAAATTATCCATTGTTTTTTTGTTTGTTTTGTTTTTTTTGTTTTGTTTTTCCTTATAGATTAAAGTGTTTGAAACAGAGATAGAACTATATCTCCCATCTGTTCTGAAAAAAACTTTGACAATGCATTAGAA
This sequence comes from Phylloscopus whistleri, assembly GCA_017589585.1. Taxonomy (NCBI): domain Eukaryota; kingdom Metazoa; phylum Chordata; class Aves; order Passeriformes; family Phylloscopidae; genus Phylloscopus; species Phylloscopus whistleri. Next base: position 3,656,642 of record JADMLD010001484.1, on the reverse strand, counting down.
ACAACTTTAAAGAGATCAAAATTCAGGTTTTTTATTATTAATACTAGCTGTAGAATTAGGAGTACTGACCAATTTGAGAAGAGCCCCTGGAAACGTGTTTGTTTCCTGCAGAAGAGGTACCAAGTCCATCTTCTTTGCACAATAACCCCAATGGCTCTGAAGAGCTGCTGCAGCATTAGTCAGCCTATTTTGCAGCCATTTCTATTCACAAGGGGGAATAAAAAAATCATCCAACTTCTAAATTCTCTAAATTAGGTCTACCTCCCTTTCTTTGAAAGAAAATAGAAAGCTTGTTGCCTGGTAGAGCTCAGCTGGGACCTGTTACCTCTGAGTGATTCGGAGAACACGCTTTGTGCCCACTCTTCTCAGTCAGGGAGCACTTTTCTCCTTTGGGGAAAAAAAATAAAAAGAAAGATGGGACAAAGCTATTGTTACTGACCAGCATTTTTCAATCAGGTCATCTCATCTCTTTTTAAAAATCTAAAGAATATTGCAGCTGCTGCCAGTTGTTCTTCTTGAAGGGCTTTTGAATGGCATTTCATTAAAGGAAGGAAAAAAAAAAGAGATTGTATCGAGGGATACAGTAATTCTTGCAAGAGATGGGAGATCGTGGAAATGCATTAGCCTTTTTATTTTTCAGCTGTAATTGTCACCTTACCAGGTCTCTTAACTTGGGATTTTTGGTGTTCTACTAGGGCTTTTTTTTTTTTTTTTTTTTTTTTTTCCTGTTCTCAGTTGCTTTTCCACAGATTTTTATCAATATCAACCTTTTATATTTGCTGTCTCTGTCTTCAAATAATGAAATTAAGTAATTTAATCTGAAAATAATTCATTTAAATATGGAAGTAAATTGTAAGTTTAGCTAATAAATACTTGCTTATCAATGTATATATGTCCATTACTGTGGAAGGTAAAACCAGAGGTGATTTCTGGAACCATGAGAGACACCAGTGTGTTTAATATGGACTTAGACATTTGTGGATTTTTTTTTCCAGTTCTGAGTCATGCTTTGGGTATAAATGGCAGTATTTTTGTGGTATGTATATCCAATAACCCGTTCTATCATTCATTGACCTGCCTGACACAACCATACTTGTCCTGTCTTACTCTCCCATTAAAAACAGGAATACTGAGTTTAGTGTAGCCTTCCCCAGACAGTTGTTGGTTAATTTACTCAGTGTGTGCAGTTTGTGAGCACAGTCAGCCACCTGCTGCTTGTGAGAGTCCTGCTTCCCCTCACCGAGCTTGGCAGCCTTGTGTCGCCACACAGGAATTTACGGGAGCTGCTTTACCCTGGAAGTTGGTAGCGAGCTCCTTGAATTTCTCAGAAGCCTTTTCAAGAGCGACCATAAATTTTCCATCTGCAGGAGATAAAGCACGCAGCAGACACTCACCCTGTGACAAATGGTGCCATCCGAAAATGTGAAGTTATGATTGTCGTATTTTAAACCGCGCGGTTTTCCGCCGAGCTGGGAGCCGCACAGCTCGGGTGGATGTGGATGTGTCTGTGCCGTATCTCAGGGTGTCCATGGGAAGTGGTGGCTCTTTGCTCTGAAAGCTCCTTTCAGTCATCCTCCTGCTCCATTGCAGTGGCTGAGGGAGGTTGGAATAGGCTGCAGAGACCTGGGTGGAGCACGGGAGCCATCCCAGGGTTTAACAGCAGGGCTTTCCTCTGACAGACACTTCCTCTGCTACAATAAGGCATTTGCATGCTCCCCATTTTCCAAACAATCTTCCTTCTCCTGGCTTTCCCCATGTGCCTGGTGCTGCACAGACCCGTGACCTCCCTGTGCTGCCTTCGGGGTGTTTGACAATCGGCTCTGAGTCCATCAGGCTGCCTCAATTGTGGAGCAGCAGCCGCCAAAGAGCAACTCGACGCAGCGGTATCAGCCTCATTAGCAGCAATAATGGGCTCTTAGTGCACTCTTGATTCTCCTATGATTTTAATGGCACAGCTTTCCCCGTAGGTTTTTTTTTGTATGGAGAAAGCATGAAGTCAGAGAACTTTTTGTCGCCAGTAAAATACGGAGGGGTTGCAGATACACATTTCTTATTCTCGAGGTGTCGTTCTCTTTGTTCCGAGGAGAGCACCATTGTCAATAAAAAAAAAAAAAAAAGTGTTTGATGGGAGATTTTCATTAGAAAACCGAATTTGAAATATTCAGGTCAGGAAGAACACACTGTGATAGTCAGCATTCAGTTTGAACTTCTGAGTGTTGGAAGGGTTTTTGGAGGTGCTGCTTGAAAGAAAGTAGATCTCTGATCTTGGATGGTTTCTCAATTTATTAAAACCCTGAATGCACTAATAGAGGCACTTCAGAGAACATCATACATTGTAAAAAGTTAAAAAAGTAGTACGGGTCCCTTAGAAGTTCTCTATACGAATTTTTGGAAATAGTTTTGGATGCAGTTGTATTTTTCTTATTGCTGAGCCTGGTAGGCAGCCGGGGGCTGCAGAACAATTGGGTTTCTTACTGGTTGATGCATTGCTGAATTTTGCTGGTCTGATTTTAATTGGGAGTCTTGTTACCAATCCTTTCATCCAAGTATAATCCCAGTTTTGTTCTCATTTATATTGGAATAAAGGCCTGGGTTTACTTTTAAAAGGTGAAGCGTGAATTTTGGCACATCTCCTCTTGATACTCTACCTCATCCTTACAAGGAAATTGACTTTCCTTTTCTTTTTTTCCTTACTCCTGGGAGCGAAAACTACTATGGTGATTAGCAATTTGTTTAAATATTTTAGGGTGAATCCCAGAGGTCAACCAAGTTCTGCTTCCTTACAACGGGGTGGATCAGAACAGTGCAGTCACAGGTGGTGGGAGCAATGGAGTGTAGATGTATTAGGAGTAGTAGATGGAGCAGGTAAAGTAAATGTAATTCTTTACATTTCCATCTTTATCTATTTCCAAGCCCGTGTTGCTATCATGAGACTAGCTGTGCATTTTAGAGACAAGAATTGCTCTGCCAGGAGGAAAGAACTGTAGGAATGTGTGCCTTTTCAGTAAAATATTGTGGGAGCCCAAACCTTGCGTGTCCTTCCAGGAACCTGCTGAAGGGGAGGTGGTAGACTTGTCCTGTATTCATTTTGGGGCAGAGGATAACTAATCACATCACACCCCTAGGTCTGTAAAGCACATGAACTTTGGCAATCTGACCTCGGAGTGAACAGACATGGTTTTAATACATTTCAGCAGAGCACAAAGATAAATCTACTTGCACAGTCAGTGGGATGTTTTCCCTTTGTCACTGCAGTGCTTGCATCCCCTCAGAACAATCTGTACATTTTGTTTGCAAACCAACCATGACAGAAACAAAGAATTTGATCATTGTTAATTTTATTTATCAGAATCAAGGCATGTATGAATCTTACTTGAGTGTTAGGTTGTGATTTTTTTTTTCCCCCAAACTGCCCTAAACTTACATCAGTGTAGCACATAAAACCTGCTAGGTTTTGTGGGGATTTTTTTGATGTTGCCTCTTCATTTGTTTTTAATAAATGTTTCCATTATCTCAAAAAAAAACTCGAAACAACTTTGATTGAGGGGGGCTTCTAGTAGGATCATAGTTTTGATTGAATAATGGAGAAAAATGTGTTTGAAGGGAAGCTAAAATTTCTATCTCTTGGCTATTTTTTTGAGCTTAAAAAAAAAAAAAGTTAGTTTTCCTTAGTTGTACTAAAAGCTATTAAAAGATTGTATTTCTCTCCCTACAAAAAGGGTAGGAGGTGGGATATGCTCATACTACCTAATTTACACAATTCCTTTTTTATTAATTTAACCATTCAGGGTTGTTTTTCCCCTCATATTTCATCGTAATGGTAGTGTGTGAAACGAGTCTGAAGCATTGTAGTAAAACTGTGGAAATATTTCTTACACCAGCAGCTAATATCCTGCAGCTCATCTGCATCCTGTACCTGAATCACCTACTGCAGTGACAAGTAGAGCAAGTGAAAGTGAAATAAAATATAAAAATAAAAGAAGCCTCTCCCTGCAGTTGGAAATATGACCTAAAATTAGCATCACTTCTAGGTCCCACAACAGCTTTTATGTCACCTGAATAATAATAAGCATTTTCTGTATAAATATTCCATAGGATTTTACTGGTAGACAGATATTATTCCTCAAAAATCTGAATCAGGAGCCTCAGCTGTGCTGAGAAGGACAAGCCAATGCAGAAATTAGTGGTCACCGTAGAGAAAAGCACGTTTTTGGGAAATGCTGCAATAAAAATCATATATATCATATTCTTTCCCTTGTAAGTGTACAAAGTGATCACTTGCTCTTTGGCTTCCAGATTCCTTTTTTGGCTCAAACCCACTGTTCAGTAGATATATTCACATTCATAGAATAATGAGGTTTTTTAAGCAAACCCTGTGCATAACAGCATGTATTGAAAATAAGCTGCAAACCTAAAAACTTCCTGTAAAATAGGAAAAGGAATATCAAATAGGAAAAGGAAAATGCCTGAAATACATGTGCAGTAGCACTGTGAAGATGACTTACATACTCCTGAGCTTCTTGCTGCAACTTGTGACATCTTTTATAGGAGTGTCACCTTTAGGAGGCTATTTCTGGCAATGATGCTTCAGCATGGGATTGTAAGGGTAACAGTGGGTATTGGATATATCCTCCAGAGATCACCTTCACACTGCCTCCAATATTTCTAGGCGTATAAAAAAAGTGAGCAGTATAACTTGCTGAAGAGCTCTGCACACTTGTTTTATTCTTTCTCATAAAACCAGATTCAGTAAAAACTTGGCCTGAATCTGCTATAATTTTCATCAGGATTCAAAGCCATTACTTTCTCTGGATAAACAGCAGTTAGTACAAATCTTAAATATACATGTAGGGAAATATTCAGGCTCTGTACCATTTGTTACTTGCAGAACAGCTAAAGCAGCAGAGAGGCACAGCCTGTGCTAGGGAAAAAAAAAAAAAACCAAACCTTTGTACCTAGCTAGTCTGGAATTAGCCAACTGTCACTTTCCTGAGCCAGGAATAGGTGGAAGAGGAGACAGTGATAAAACTTAACTGACTCTTAGTTTTTCTTCTTTCTTCAAAGAGTGTGAAGCTGTTCCGTGTTTCAGGAGCCCGCAGGTTCCCGAGGGCTCGCTGCGCACGAGCTGTTTTAGGGAGTTCTGCAAACCCTGCCTGCAGAGGCTTTGACGTTTCCGTGCCTTGTGGAGAAGTCAGTCATTACAGACAGGCTGCTAAATTATGGAGGCAGTTTTTATCTGCCAGTTCTTTGCTTCTATTGCTTCCTATAAGCTTCAAGAATATTTGAGGGAGAGGTATTGGCGTACTTGGTTGGCTGAGTGGCTCCCTCAGTTACTTACAGCCTTTCATTCTCAGGCTGTTCACAGATTTCTTGTGTTGGCCTGGACCCTTTTTGGCCACTCCAGCTGGCAGGCTGATCTCCAGCTCGTTTTACAGCCAGTTCTAGGAGAAAAGAAACCTTTTTTTGCCATTCCTCACGCAGAATCCGTTCTGAAGATTCCTTACGGAGCTCTGCTTCTGTCTTTGCAGAGCTCTCTGTGCACAGCCTCCAGTCATGGAGCAGATGAGAAATGGAGAGACAGAGAGAATTTTTAAAAAGGGGAGGCAAATACTGTGACTTTCTGCTTTGCTGCTTCCTTGGTACATTCCCTGTCAGAATGTACCTTAGTAAATAACTCTGTAACTCTATATTTAGAAGGGGTAGTATTTTAGCAAGACATAAGACTCAGCACAACAAAATCTATTTAAATGCAGCATAATTGAAATGTCAACATAGCCATGAAATGCCTCAAGGTGTTTCTTTGGTGAAGGCTGGATATGACAAAAAATAGATGCCTGAATACTCTGGTGCAGAAAAAGCCTTTTTGTACTCAAGTCCAGTCTCACCCTCACCTTATGGAATGTTTACAAATGCTTGGCTGTCTCTGTGGTCCCTGCCTTCTCCCAGGGAATCTGACAGTTCAGAGAAGGTTTTGGCTCAGAGGAGGGAAGAGCTGTTGGTGCTCTCAAGCAGGGAGTGTTTCCTGCAGGGACCCCCAGCCTTAGCCTGGAGCTCATGCCCCACTTGGCAGGACACACCTTGTACCTGCTCAGCGAGTGCCCGGGCACTGTGGAGATGTGTTGGGAATCTCGTTTCTCCCAGGGTGAGTGTGGATTCTTCATTCACATTCTGTTAGAGCAACTTGAAAGGAGACAGCACCGTTGTACATGAGCTGCTCTCCTCCCCTCCCTCCTCCACGAAGAGCAGAGAATACAAAGTACCATTAAAATGTTCTTTTCATCTTTCAGATTTTTTAAAATTAAGCAGTGACTGTGTGTTAGTCTTTTCTTAGGCAAGTCCTCTGCTTGGTGACCCATAAATCGTGCTCCTCGAAGCAAGCTGCTTTGCTGGCCTTCCCATGGAAGTGAAACCTCTGTGGCGAAGGGGCCTCAAAAGCAAAAGTGCCCTCACAGCCTCCAGCTGGTGCTGCTGAATGAGGATGGGCCATGGCACAGGGCCCAGTGTGGTTATGGTTGTACCAAGTGTCATTTCTGGGTGAATCCCAGTCAGCACTCTGGATCCAGGTTTCAGTCTGCCTGTGTGACACATCTTTTGTTTAGCACTTGATAGGCAGAGAAGACCAATCCATGCAACTCTTGCTTTATGAGGCACCGCAGGGTTTTTTTAAGAGGTTAAGTTCCGTTTGATCTTCATCAGCAAACTGTGATTTCAGAAGGAAAACGAGCTTGACAACTGTTTGGACAACCTGAATGTTTATGTATGTCTCTGGTTAATGCCTAAAGTCAATATCTGTTAAGTCTGATTGATAAAAATATGTGCCTTTCATCAAGGTCAAATTAATTTGAGCAAATTTGCTTTTGCTTACCATGCTGCTTTTGCACAGAATCCCTTGTCAGACTTTGCAAAAAACTATGCAGGCATTTTCTCATTTAAATTATGATTATCTTCACTATGAACTTCCCTGAGAACACCGCCTCATTTGAATGTGTCTTTTTTAAAGGATGCCACAGATTGGATTCCAATTCAGACAGGTGATAAATTACCTGCCTTGACCTAATTCATTAACTTTAATGGTATTTGAAGTCTTTATTTTATTCAGGATCCTCCAATAGACTTGTCTTGTAGACATCTTTATAATAATGTCCATTCATCAGCCACTTAAAGGACATCACTTGAAACTGGATGTGACTGTGAGGATACAGATTTTTTTTTTTCTGGGTTGTGTTCTGGCTTAGGATTCCTTGGATGCTGCAGGCCAGTGTAAGGCTGACTTTGCATGAGACAGTGAGGCTTGGGAAGGAGTTCTGGATCTGTGTGTTAAATATGTATGGTTGGATTTATGTAAATTCAAAATTCATCTCATTAAAGTTGAAGCTGCTGCTTTCACAAGGTACAACCACAGCACGTATTGTGCCACAGATCTGGAGTTACCCTGTGGGGTACAGAGGAGGGCTAGGTAATGGCATCACTTTGGAACAGGTCCTCAGGGGCTGGCTTTGTGGGACAGAGATGGAGGATTTTCTCCAGATATTTTAAGTATTACTTTAAGTTGTACTATTGCAAACATAAAAGCCTCGTTGTGCCACAGTGAGGTTAATTCTGGAAAGAAGAAACCAATGTTTTGTGGCTGTGTGCCTAGTGCAGATTCCTCTTGTGATCTACTCTATTCTCTTGAAGTCTGGGTCTCTTATCAGGTTACTCCTATTGTATGCTTCTGAAAATGGATCAGTTTAGGAAAGGGAAACGTGACAGAACTGAAAAACCAAGTTAGCACTGAAACTGAGTAGCAAATCAACAAATCTTTTTCTTTCCATCCACAGAACCAATGTCTGTCTCATGTTAAAAGAAATGCATGTACAACAACTACTAACACTACACTAAAGGGATCACCACAGCTCTTTGGTGTTTAACCACTGAATGCTGCTGGATTTGTCCTTCTCCTTCTGAGTCTGGGGAGAGATGTGTGGAAGGACAAAGCTGTGGCAGGAAATGGGAGTTGCTGTCTCCTCATTGCTCTGAAATGCCACTGGCACCTACACATTGAAAAAAAAAAAAAATCTGATTAAATCCATGAAAATGGTGGCATTTGCAAAGCTCCAGGTGATGGCAGGATGGAACATTTGGTGGTAACCTGCCCTGAGGGGTTGTGGTGCCACAGCTGCCAGAGGGAGGCCAGCAGCAGGTGTGGCTGGAGTTTACTCACTGTAATAATCATTAAAGCATGAAACAAAATATTCATAACAGATTTAATGCAAATTGAATAGCTTCAATCAATTGTACAGGTGTAGTCAGGTAACAGTGAGGTGTTTGCAGTAATGAATTTTGTAATCTGACTTTTCCTACAAGTTCATCAACAGAAAGAAGAAAGGAAAAATGCTGCAAAATAACAATTTTGCCTTCTGAAACCTCTCCTTGTTTAAATGTCGCAGTGGAATTGTTTTTCACAGTTATGCAAGTATTGTGTATTTTTCTTTTAGTTGGACATTCCTTGTCTTTTAGAGGTAGTTGAAAGAAAAGCCTTTTGTTTCTTGTGTCCTTTATTCTGTATAAAAGCAGTGAAAAAGTTAGGGAGAAGTAGAAAATGGTGCTTTTTGGAGAATAATTGAATGTGTTCAGAAAGGAAAGTGTTTGGTAGTGTGGTGGAGGGATGGACAATGAGGAAGATGGAGCAAAATGAAAAACTTGGGAGATGTCAAAAAGACATGTCCAAACAGGGCATTAAAAAAAAAAAGGGAAAAAAATGCTAATAGACTTTGCAGAATAAAGCAAGATTTTCTTTTTTCCTAAGTTTGAGTACAGTTATTATATTTTGGTTGTTAGGAAAAGTGAAAGTGAAGTGTGCACATTTAAACTTTGCTGTTGCTACAAGTGCTCTCCCAATTAAATTTTCAATTTCTGTTTTCTCCATGAAGAATTATTAATTTACTCCTTCCCTCTTTAACTGCTTCTTTATTTTCACAGTAATCATCTATTGGGATTGGGGTTTTTTGTTTGTTTGTTTGTTTCTGGGTTTTTTGGGTTTTTGTTTGGTGTTTTTTTGTTTTTTTTTTTTTTTGCTTTACAGATCATTCTGATATTCAGGTATTTAATGGCTTTTATTAAAAGTCAATAAATAAATAAATAAAAACACCCCTCCTTTTTTTCTCTTTTTTTCCTTTTTTCTTCTTTCTTCTTTCTTTTTTCTTTTTTCTTCTTTTTCTTTTTTTTTTTATTTTTTTCTTTTTTCTTCTTTTTTTTTCTTCTTTTTTCTTTATTTTTGTGTTTTCTTGGCTATTCCAATTTAATCTTTAACTTTGGGTATGCTTAAGCTTTTACTGGGAACAGGGAACAGCAAGAAGATGATTAAGCCCTGAGTTTGTTTCGGTGATGTTTCATAAACATATTTGAGTGTGTCTCTTCACACATAAGGACGTAGCTATCAAAACCATGTAAACAGTACCATCTTCCAGGCACAAGTCCAGTAGCAATGATGCAAAATATTGTAGGCAAGATGTTTGCAGCCTGTTTTTGTTTTAGCATCGCTTTTCAGGGGGAAAAAGTGGTGATTTTCTAACTGTGCATTTCTTGTAATGGATGTTCCAACTCCCAGCGTGATCGAATTTTCTAGAAATGCTGAGAATGTTTCTCTCAGTGGAGAAAAAAGTCTCTTTGTAGTCTGAGCATCCTCTGAGAAGTTCTGCTACCAAGTCAAGCAAAAGAGAACATCTAATCCCTACTAATGATGTTCCACAGCTGGAAAAGGCTTCCTGCATTCAGAGAGCTCTTCCAGGGGAAGTTTTGTGTTATTTAGTGATAAAAGCTGCTCTGGAATTCTCTGGCTGCATAACCAGGAGCTCATTGGCACACAGCCATGATTCAGGAGGGAGGTTTGCTTCTTGTTCTTTGATCTGGTCAAGAATACACAAGAGAAAATAAAAATGAGGCATTTTGTCCAATTTCAACCCTATGGTTTATGAGGGCAAAACACAACTCTTTGTGAAAGTTCTTCCAATGGCACACAAAGTTTACAGCACGCTGAAAGCATCCTCCTGTAAGAAGCCTTTACAGAAGAGTTAATTAGTATTTTCTTCATTTTTTCCATGCAGTAAGATCTTTATCTTCTGATGTTAATACAAGTTAGGAGAACCCTGTAACTTAGGTCTTTTAAAATATCTTTAACTATATATTGCAAAATGTTGGGGGGTTTTGGGGTTTTTTTTGTGTTTTTTTTTTGGTTTTTTTTGGTTTTTTTTTTTGTTTGTTTTTTTTTTTTTTTTTTTTTTTTTTTTTGGTTTGGTTTGGTTTGTTTTTTTGTTTTGCTTTGTTGTTTTTTTAATAAATAGAATATAATGAAGATATACACATAATAAAAGGTATTTTAACAATATTTTTGCCTGAAAAAAAATTTTGTAAATAGATTATTTAGAACTGTTAACTGTAAATCTAGATTTTACTTATATAAAATACAGAGATACCAGTGTTGGAGTCATCTTAAGAGTACACTGTTATACGGAATAATTTTATTTCCAAGTAGTCCTAATCTTGCAAAAAATCATTCTGAGATGTAAAAACCAGCTACAAATAAAAGCTGCATTTGTTGATTAACTTCAAAATTTGGATGTAGGTGACTTTACCTACTGAAGCCTACATGGGTGGAGTTTAGTAGTTCTTTAAGGAGGAAATGATGAAGTTCTCTGCCAAACCTGGAATGAGCCAAGAGCAACTGGAGTTATATCCATCTCCTGAGCTTCTAGTTAAAGAAATTGTGAAAAGCTGCACTGTGCTAGAAGTTTGCTGTACTTTATAGAGAGAATATCTCAAAATAGCATTTGAGAGGAGCAGTGATCCGCACCAAAACTGTATTTATTGTCTTTAACCAAGCCCTTGGCACACTTAGGCTGTTTTCTGAAATAATCAGAAGATTTGGAAAAAAAGATTTTGACGGGAAAAAAAAAATAGAAACAGATACTTTTTTTCCCCCCTCTCCTTTTGTTTTTTTTTCTCCCTTGAGAATCCAGGGAAGAGCTGGGTTAATTTTAATGTGCCAGAATGTAGTAGCTGAATGTTGAAGTGACACATGAAGCCCTAGTGTAAATACCTTGGCAATTCCATATTTATTCTCAGGAGCTGGAAATAGGGCTGATCTTTGTGGTGCCCTTCAACCTCCAAAGCACATCCCCTGAGTCTCTCATTTTCAGTGTTATCCTTTGCAGCTGTGCCTCCAATGCTTTTGGGTCTCTGGAATGCTGAAATTGGCCCTGAGAATCTTTATATTTTATTAACTTTTTTCTCAGCCTTTTCTGCTTGTGGCCCAGAGAATGAAGCAAGGGGCAGGATACAGGGATTGCATTTATTTACATTATGGCCACTAATAAAATGGGTAAATGACATCTCCTGTGAAAAACTGCATTTTTTCTTTTCCTTTACATGCAAAGTTGCATGCAGCTACATAAAAAATATAACTGTACTTGACCATAAAAGCTACATGTGGCTGAAATGATTCATCAACTGGAATTCACCAGTTCTTTGATTTATAGGATGGGGGAAAGGGAAAGGTTTGATTTTGGGCTCTAGAGACTTGAAATCCTTTGAGAAAAAAAATAAATCCTGGAACAGCAGCTGAAGAACTTAAATTAAAATTTAATTTAAAAAAATGATGTTATCCTATGTAAAATATTCAGTAAAATTAAGGTTTCATGCATATACTACATGTGGCTGTTATGGCAATAACATGCATGGGCAATAAGGATGCCCTGGGCAGGTCCCTGACTTGCAGCTGAATGAAGAAATGAGTGAAAAGCAGTTCTTGGCCTTCTGTTGCCTTCAAACTCAGCACCACTGAGTCAGTCACACATTGCCAAAGGCTAAGGGCTCATTAGTTGGTTAAATTACAAGAAATGCAGCAAGGGAAGATGAGTCAGGGTGAAATTTCAGCAAGGGTTGCTAGAGTCTGCAGTGTGGCTGCTGATGGTGTTTTCAGCTGGTGCTCTAAGTGTGGTGCTTCCAGAAAAGTTGTTGCTGAGCGATCCCAGCTGGAAGCCAGATGAGATGACATCAAATCACCAAACATGAAATTGTGTGTGTTCTCCCAAACGCTGGGACAGCAGGTTTGAGTCACAGTGATTTCTAGGCTTTGGGATTTGATGGTTCCTATTCCCTGGCTCCTCTGGACACCTGCGTTTGTACACACTGTGTGAGGTGGTGACACCCCATGAGTGAGAAATGCTCAGGAAAGCACTGCCAGCAATTGTGAGTCGTTCCAGGCACCAGCAGCAATATACAACTTAAAGTTGTCATGAGTTGTTCCCTTCCAATGGGACAAAGCACGCTTCAAAAGTCAACTTGAATCCCACCTTGCTTGCTGCAGGGGGAAATTTAAATGTGCAGCCTCTTTACCTGACTGAACATCTGCTTGTGAGGAAATGTATCACTTATTGTAGCCCCTGCCAGAGCCCAGGAGTACATATGTCTGTCTCCTTGGAATAAAAACAGTCAACAGCTGAATAAGAATTTTATTTTTCCAGTATATTTTTTGCCTTGCAACAGATTTTTAATTTTGCTTCAAACTTGAAGTCCTTTCTGTTATCCTTCACTGGATTTCGTTTGCATATCAACAATGTTCACTTACTGAATCACATGTTTGGTTCTCTGGAACCTGCTGCTATTTTTGTAATTGATTCCAAGTCCTTGGCTGAGTTTCCAGGAAGGCTCTGCCTCATGAGCCTGAGGTTTCTGCTTGGCAATTTTTTGAGGATTTTATCTGTCAAGTGTGGTTGTGCTCATGAAGAGAAACAATTTCTGAGGTACTACTTCCATGAAGAGGCATGAAATTGGGCGTTTGGAAAAGCTATTCTAGGTGTCTTTTGTGATTTCAGAATGATTTAATTATGTTTTTCCACATAGCTACAAACTGAGCAAAGTAAATAAAGATGCCAGCTTTTCTTTTTTTTTCCCTCTTTTCGTCACCCCCTCCCCATCAAGTATCAGTAAAAGAAAATTAATAACCTTTTGGCCTCTCTGCAGTGTTTTAAAAGTTTCACACAGTTCCCAGCTCTGTTGTACCATTATATCTACAGCATTAGATGAGGCAACAAAGATGGTCTAAACTTGTTATTTATCTCTGAAAATTGTTGTTCCAAAGAGGACTGGGACATCTTGGCGTGGCACATGAAGGGAACATGGCCTTGTCATGCTGGGCTGTATTCACTTGAGGCACATTAGAGATTTTCAGCTGATCTTTGTGGGCCATTGGGCTGGGCCATTCCCAGAAATCCAGGTATGAAAACACACCGTTGGTTTTGAGTGAGCTGATCCTCATGAGGGAGTGAGATGGTTCAGTCCTCTGCAAGAGGCTGTCTTAAGAGAGACACTGAGCATTGATGATGCTGTACTGTGAGCTGGCTTCCCATAAATAAAGCTGAAAAACACATATGAAACCAGAAGAAGTCACACTTTTTTTCACTTTGAAGTGCTTGTCATCCAGTGACCAGATGAACTGGGTGCCTGAGTGAGGGGACAGCCCAGGAGAGGGGACCTGCCTCATCAGGGACAGACTCCTCAACATTATTTAGATTTCCAGGGCTCCCCCTGAGAGGCTCCCTAACATCCTTTACTGCCACAAAATATCCCTGAGCATTTTTCCCACCAGAGCCTGTTCTGCTCCTGCCAGCAAATTGCTGCTGTGGTGTCCAAGCATTCCTCAGGCACTGAACTGCAATTTACTTACAAGGCTGAGAAACTGTGAGCTAATTCTGGAAATACATTTTATACAACTAAGTCCAGGCTACTAAAAAGCCCAGGTGATCTGTTCCTGCTGACTTCTGGACCTCTCTGTAGTTTATCCATTCTGCCATTCTCAGGCTTTATCACTCCCTACTTTCATCTTTGGCCTTTTACCATGTGCAGTATTGTCAGGCTTCATATCTCATTAGACACACTTAAAGATTATTATCTGTACCTCAATGAACATGTATTCAGTACCATGAAAATTGGTGTGATGAATGGTGTTGAAAATGCCTAAAACTATAAATGGGTTTATATAAACTGAAGAAATGTGTATTCTTCTCAAAAGTATTGTTTTAAATTTATATCTTGTACCCAGGTTAAAAAACACATAAATTACTCTCTTCAGCCATGAAATAATTTACAGAGTTTGTTATTTCCCATGTGAACTTTTCTTTAGCTAATGCTTGTGTATGGCAGCCAAGGTATAACTAAAACAGCAAAAGGTCAGGATAATGAGCCATTTCCACAGGTGAAGCCAATATTTCTGTACATGCCTCCTACCTGCTGATCTCATCTTTTAAAGTGTTTTGTGATGCTATGGTTGAAGAACACCACATAAAACAAATTGTTTTGAAGCTGAGCCAAATATTGTAGGTCAAGATTTAGGCAGGTAGAAATTTCAATAGTACATCCTTGAAAAAGAAATTTATCCATGAAGTGGGTAGGGAGATGCTGTTCAGTGATATTTTTAAGATGGTTATACTCACATCTGAAAGGAAGTGCTGAATGTTATGGAAGATTTTATTTCCTTATTTAACCTTTTTTTTTTTTTTTTTCCCTGCAACATTCCTTCTTCTCTCTGACTTTGATAGGTTGGAAATTACAGCAGGAGAAAAAAAAAAGAAAAAAAGGAAAAAAAAGAAATCTGTCTTTTCTAAGTAATATCTTGTTACTGAGAAGCAGCCTGAACTTACTCAGCAAGACGTGCTCATTTTCACTGAACAATAATCACAGTGAAACACTTCTGCTTGTGTGCAGACTGACAAGCAGATTAAACAAGATATGTAATTTTCCTGTAATCATAAAACAGACAAACACTGTCTATTTAAAATAACAAATTAAGTTGTTCAGCAACTGATTGCCAACACGTAGACAGGGATGTGAGGAAAGATAAAATAGAGGGTTGAGATACATCAGGTGAATTTGTGAAGTACAATCCATGTGCCTCCATGCTCGCCTTGAGCTGCTCTTTTCCAAGTAAAACTTTCTGCATCACTTGTTGCTACAGGCCAAGGGTCTCCTGCTGATGGGGCTGAGCTCTGACACAGTGTGTTAAGGCCATTCTTAAAAATAAATTATAACTAACATGACAAAAATCTGGTGCTCAGCCTTTACATGACAGCATTGTCCTCACAGCAGTTGCTTAGGAGGGGGCAACCAGGACTGCACAGGGGTTTCTTGGGCCTCAGGGGTGTTCACATATCATCTTTCCTCCACTGGTTGCACCAGTTGCTGCATCAAGTGTTCTCAGGCTGAATCAATACTGCTGGGAAAAAGGCTCAGTTGCCTGATGGTTACAGTAATGAAAAAGGGTGGAAATGCATAAATTTGTTAATTAATTTTATCCAGTAACTATTTTATGGAAAATTTGGGAGCAGTCTGGTGTTCAGGGCAAAGAATCATCCTCAAGCATCGTTTCTCTCCCTCAGTCTTAAAAATATTATTTTAACACTCCAGGCTTAGGAAGAGATTCTGTCCTCAGGAGTTTGAGCACATGGAATTACTCAACACCAGTTCTAACTTAGACATCTCAGCTGTGTGAAGGAAAAGGCCCAGGACTTAGAGCTGGCTTTAGCTTGCTGTCAGAGTTCAGGATGCAGTTTTAAGTTGTCATTCTGGGGTCTGATTACCCTGTCTGTGAATTGTACAGAAATCCTTCACTGCCTGATGGATCTTGGGGCAGGGCAGCTGGGGCTGGCTACAGACTTGAACTGTAAAGGGCTGAGTCTTTAACATATCCAAGTTTATTTTTCTGAATGGATGGTTTATTCTAGGAGCTAATAAAAACCAACATTTTTACATTTGATTCCTTGTGCTTCTCTGCTGAATTTGACTGAGGTCACCCACAGCAGGGCTGTTGGTCATGAACCTGATCTCTGATTTCCATGTCTCTTTTTCTGTGGTGCATCCACCATGACAGGGTTAAGGGCTGAAGTTTCTGGCAACATTCACTACAGTTCTGTCTCTTTTTTTCTTTTATGGTAAGATATTAAAAACTAATGACATGACCAGCAAAGGTAAGATAAAAACTTGCTGCATTATTTCAGTCCAGCAGTTGAATTTTATCAATCAAGCCACCTTTTTCTACCAGAGAAGCAATCCATGCAGCTTTATATTGTGTCTCTAGCATTAACAATAACAAACAAACAAAAAACTTAGGGTAGATTACCACAAAGTCTAATTTGTGGAAGGGTTGTTCTTAAAAACTCGAAACATAAACCAGAATAAAACCCAAACAAACACCTTCTTTT
Source organism: Phylloscopus whistleri (assembly GCA_017589585.1). Classification (NCBI taxonomy): domain Eukaryota; kingdom Metazoa; phylum Chordata; class Aves; order Passeriformes; family Phylloscopidae; genus Phylloscopus; species Phylloscopus whistleri. The sequence continues at coordinate 3,640,407 of JADMLD010001484.1, read as the reverse complement.
GTGTGATAAGAATAGTCTAGACATCAGTGTATGAATATTAAATCACAAAAACTGAATAAAACAGAGACAAGATCAAATAAATCTATGAAACACAAAGGTGCTGAAAAGAATATGCCTATTTAAGAGAAAAAAAGAGAATGCATGGAATTAATTTAGAAAAATAGTTCCAGTAACAAGCTCCTGTAAGTTTTCCTTTGGGTATATTTCAGACACAAGAAAAAAAAGGATTAATCTCAGCTCCATAATGAAAACTTGTGTTTTAGCATCAGGTAGTATCTTGCTTGAGGAATACAGTGAAGGAACCTCCTGGGTCACAGAAATGGTTTCTGGTATTTCAGAATATGAAATTTGGAGCTTTCCATATGCTGCTTTTTCTTGGTCTATCATGATCCATGTCAAAAGCAAGCACTTATTTTCTGTCCCTGCTGTTCCCACTCAAAGAGGAGTTCCAGAACCTGATTATGGTAATAGCTAAGAACCTTCTCATTTTCAGCCAGAATTTATTAATGGGCAATTTATACTCATTTGTACTTCTGCCAATAGCCCTTTAGTTTAAATTGTCTCTTTCCCCGCTGTTGATCCTCTGATATATTCACAGACAGCAGTCATAATTCCTCTTCATTTTCATCCCCTGGCACCAATCAAGACAAAAATTTGCAGTCTTTCCTCAGATTGCAGCTCTCCCTTCCCCTGCTAATCCCTCAGGCTGTGATTCTGCTTAAAGCTGAGTTTATTCTCCACGTGTCCATCGGGGTGTGCACAGCTGCCAGCAGACACCTCCTGGAAGGAAAGCACTCAGGAACATCCTGGGGCTTGGCATCAACACTTTCTCTATGGGAAACACTTCTCCCAATGCTCTCAGTGATGCATTTCCCTTTTTCCCAGGCAACATTGCACTGGTAGCTCCTGGTCACTCTCTGATGAACTATGTGACAAGGATCCTTTGTTGTTTCAAATTGGGAAGTCCTGAACTGACAACAGAAGCTCTGCTTTTATCCCCCTGGTGTATTGTCTGACACTTTCAACATGTAAACCTCAGCCAGTTTCTTTTATCTGCACCAGCTCTGTGTTTTTGATGTTTATCAACATTACATAATCAGTAAATTTTAATTGACAGAGTACTGAGAGGTTGTCAGTACTCTCCAGTAAATATTGTCATTACAAGAAGAGCAGCACAGGATTTATGTATTACAGAAGGAATATTATAGGAAACATAACTGCGAACCCACTGCAATCAAAAGGCTTTATGATCATGCAGGAGGTTCAGAAATAATGGCAGCTAAATACATTTTGCTGTGTGTGCCTGAAATCTGCTTTCATGTACAGAATCACAGAAAAGTTTGGGTTGGAAGAGACCTTAAAGATCATCTCATTCCAACCCACACCTCCCTGCCAAGGTCTGGGACACCTTCCACCTGATGAGCTTGTTCAGGGCCCCATCCAACCTGGCCTTGGTTGTTTTTCCTGTCAGGAAAGACAAAGCTTACAGGTGTATTGGTAAATCTGCTCTACTTTTGTTGACAATCCCTAATAGCCATAAATTCAGTATTAAGAAACTGCAAGCTGAACTGCTTTTACTCTTCATAGAAAAAGCCAAAACATCTGAGCATGACAACCTGCTGTGAACCCTTTGTGAACCTCATGTCAGCTCAGAGGAGATGACAAAAAAGGATAGTCAGATCAATTGCTTAAACCTTTCATTAAAAAGCCATTCAGCAGAAGTTAGTTCCTTGGATCATTCATCTTGAATGAACTTGATAAGCAGTGTGTTTCACTGAACACATGAGGAATAAATGAAGGCAGGATTTTATTACGGCGAATTCCTGTGGGAGCAGTTTGTCCGGGAAGCTTACAGCTCCTCTGAGTCACTGTCAAAGGTGGATCACTTTAGGGGAGAGAGATGAGATCAGCAGCATCTTTGCCTGACTGACTGCTCTCCTGTGGGACCAGATGCCTGGGAGTCAGAGCAGCATGAAAGTCAGGAGGCATAAGATTGGCATGGGTGTCTTTGAGAAAGCAGGGTGGCTTTTGTGGCAGACCTGGACCACAACTTCAGAGAGCTCATGGAGATGTAGGGAAGGAAAAAGTGCTGCCCCTCATGTCTCCTGTGGAAGAAAGAAAACACTGAACAAAGTGACCTAAATCAGAGTTGGAAGAATTGTCACTACTCCCCGGGCTTGGGGAAAGTAGATCATCCTACAGACACTCACAGCTGCTGCTGCTACCCCGTATTTCTGCAAATCTCACGGCTTGCTCTGCAGCTTGTCTTGAACTGTGGCTCTGCCAGGGAGCTGTAAAGCTCTCTCCTGTTGTTTCCTTCAGTGCAGCTCCTTCCTTTAAATCTTGCAGCAGAAATACCAGGCTTTGACAAATTCAGAGGTTTCTGTGGCTGTGATGAAAGTGGAAAGCTCAGTGATGCTCATTCTTCACTGCCTGTGTACTTTGTAAACCAGTTCTCGCTGAGAAAGGGAGATCAAAGTGGGTGCAGAATTTTAGAAAAGACAGGAAATGACAGTCCCTGGCTTTTATCTCTTTAAATGTCCTATCTGGAGCATTAAAAAATATCAGTGTTCTGCTTCATGATTTTTCTTTGCCTTCTCACTTCCCAAGAAACCTGTTACAAATCTAACCAAGCCTTAAATGTACACACTGTCTTCCATAGCTTGTCCTTCAATATTTCAAACATTGCCAGAGGCAGTCAAACTCTGTTTTCTTCCAAAGGTTTTTCGGGATCAGTATTACAGCTATTACAAACTAGCTAGGAAAGTAGAAAATACATTTGGTATTTTACTGTTTAATGTTTTATTTATTAAAGGCATCTGGCAGAGGCCTTAATGATGTGCCCTAACTCTTGGTCAGTCCTGAAGGGCTCAGGCAGTTGGACTAAATCATCATTGTAGGTCCCTTTCAAATGAAATATTCTTTCCTAATCTATTCTATGTTATTCTATTCTATTTTGTTGTATTCTATCTGTTCTTACCCTCAATTGTTATTGTATTTTTTTGTTGTTTTTTCACTTATGGGTTCCCCCAGCAGGGCTAGCAGATCAGCAACAGAGTGAAAATTTCTGGGGCCAGAAAGTGTCTGTCACAATAAGAAAACAAAATATGTTTGAAATGATCTGGTGAATAATTTAGGGGAGGAGGGGAAAATGTCAGTCTGACGTCAGAAACAGATGGCAGCTAACAGTGGTTCTTTAATGGTTTTGAAAGGAAAATGCAACCATTTTGCTGTTAAAAGCCACTCACATGATACTGCAATAACTTAGAATCAATGAAATACAAGTTTTTGTGGGGGGTGGGGGAAAAAAAAAGCTCAGATAGACTTTTTAAATTTTCCCCAAACAGACCTGACTTGCCAATTTATTGTCACAGTTCTCCAGCTTTCCTAGCTGTGTGCAGGTTCTGGTTCAAGCTGCTGTCTGTCTGCATCCATTTAGGAGAGTGCAAACAAACCAAGTCCTGTTTGTGAGTCTCTCACAAATCGTTCTCATCCAGCAGGAAGGAGCTCCTGGCTGTGTAGCATCAGACAAATATTGGAGGAAGAAAATTATAGGTGGTAAAGGATGGTTGATCCATGTTTGCTCAGAAAATGAGTTGTGTGTGTTGATTTTGTTCAGACAGACATATTCAATCCACAGGTGCCACCTCATCTAGTTCCAGCTCCACACCTCAGCCTGCAGAACCACTTTAGGGTACCTTTAGGGAAGTTCTCCAGTTTACCCTCTGTGTGGGACTTGTTCTTGGAAAGGCAGATTTAAGGACTGGACTAGGGACTGAAAACCAACAAAGCCAGCTACAGCCAAAAAATATATCATCTTCCTATGCACAGGGGCCCAAAAGACAGAGAAATATAGCAGAAACCATTGGGAAAATGGGCAGAGTTAGATGCTGTGTGGTTTATCAAGCCCTGGGCAGCCTGTAGATTGTGTGGCACAGAGTTCTAGGGAATGCCTTGAGATAATTCTGTGAAATCACTTCCTTTTTAGAATAGTTGCATTAGAATAAGCAGTAACTTTGTGTGCCAGCCACATCCACTTTTCTCCCAAAATTTCAGCCTTATTTTGACAGCGCCAGTCGCTCCAGAATGGAAGCTGCAGGGCTCAGATGATGGTAGAGACTCTTCTTCATATTCATGTTCATTCTACTCCCAAGTAGAACTTGATGAATAATGATCAGACAGATTAAAAGTGTTCACATATTAGGATACAGATTTCTCTTTCTCCTTAGGTCATACCCAGTTACTTAAAGCCAGCCCTGTAGCAGAACTTTGTCCATTTGCAGGTTATTTTCTGATCCATCTGCATAGTTTTGAAAAATATCCTCAGAGCACCTCCTTAAGCTGTGTTTCTCAATTTTTTCTTCATTTTCCTAGAGGGGAAAAAAAGTGTTGTTCATTAAAATAGTGGGGCTTTTTGACCAGCAAAATTACTGCAACACGGCACACAGCTTGAGGCTGGGAAGGGTTGGAGTTTTTATTTTGTTTGGTTTTGTGCTGTTTCATGCTGGAAAACATTGCAGTCTGTACTTCTACAAGATTTCTTCAGTTTGTTTGCATCATGCCTTGTGCATGGTGTGTATTTAAACAGATTCTGCAGTAAGGATGTCTGCAGTAATGACATATATAACCTCCACATCCAGCATCACATGTCCAACATTAAATTATTGAGGCAGAATGTATTCCCATTGTTTGGTGTGAAGGTTTTGTGTGCATTATGAAATCAAAGCAAGCTTTAAAAAGTTAGAAAATCAATTGGTATGAGGAATAAAAAAGACATAGATGTTGAAACATTTCTCATAATCTCAGTTTTTTATATCTGTTACCACTTAGGGATTGGATTTTGTTTTGGTTTATTTCCCAATAATTGTTATGACTAATGTGCAAAAAATGGATGTTTAAGCAGAACAACAGTACACCTCAATAATAAACTTGTGAGCAACTTTTGATAGAAGTAAAATGTTGATTTCCAGTGTTTAACTTGCTGACATGCAGTTTTCATAACAACCTTTTTAAGAGGTGCGTGTGTGATATATTTCCAGCTAATGTAAATAGTGAGACACGAGACATGCACTTAAATACATTTCAGTGTTTCCAAAGTTTGGGATTTAGGAATAACACAGATACTTGGTGACATCTTGCTCTGTTCCCATTCACAGAGCTGCTCCCCAGGTGCCAGCAGATGAATTGCCAGTACAAATGTGCCATCACCAGGAACGGCACCCGGTGCTACTGCAGGGACGGGTATGAAACAAGCAGTGACGGGAGAAGCTGCACAGGTAAACAAAGAAATTCAGTGTAACATTAACATCCAGGTGTCCTGATGGTTCCCTGTTGGCTCTCAGGGGCAGGGAGCTGGTGGACAACCAGGACAGCACCGTCGCTTCCTCACCCTTCTTCAAAGGTGTTGGTCAGGGACAAGCGTGGGCTTCTGGGGCAGGGAATGGGAAAGAGTGTCCCTAAAATGAGAGTCAGGACCACCCTCCTGCCTCTCTAATGCTCCTGTGCCCCAGCAGCACCTCTCCTGAAGTTACTGAAGGATCAGCTGGACTGGAGGAGGTCTGGAGCTACAGCTCAGTTGTTGTGAGCTGGTCTCTCTCCACACCTCCCCACCAGGAGAGCCTCTAAAACTTGTAGTGTTTCACCCCGCAGCCATTAAGTCACACCTAGATTAGAGTTTGATAAATGAACCCTCCCAAGGTCATACAAGTTGTCTGGGAATGTTATTTCAGAGTAATTAATTGTAGACTGAAACTGTAGACTTAAATTGTAGACTGTTCTCTTCCATTTTTGAAATATACGACTTCTTCATGCTCTATCCAGGTGTTTGTTTCTTGCTTTATTTGTTCTCTATTAATAATCTTGGAGTTCTATGGCCTTATGGGTGTTCTCACTACCAATCACTCCTCTCTCCAGCTGAAAGTACTGAGCCAGATTCTTCATAAATATAATTTATTATAAGTTCTTTCTCTCTATGGTTGTCATGTTTTGTGATTAAAAATATATCTCAGGAAATAATTTAAACAGCGGGTTTTTTAGAATGTCAATTTATTACTTAAACCCTCAACCACTGCTAAATAGCATATCTTGATTTTATGGTATTATCCTTACACACAGTAGTTGAGAAAAATGTTCTTTATATTTATTAGAGGAGTATATAGTTTTTGATGTTGGATGGTGGTTTAATGGAGAAGCAGTGACAGCTCATTTAAGGAACTGTAAGACATTGCCAGCATAAATAGGTTGAGAAGGGTAATCAATTACTTCCTCTCCTGAAATGTTGCTCCATTCATCAACCTGATAACTAGTGATCTCGAGTACTAACAAGGACCCCAACATCTCCCTAACATGATGCAGGCATTGGAGACTACTTGAAATAATGAAGGTTTTATCTTTCAAAATTAAGAGCTATTGAACTTGAAAACTCCTACCCTTCTTTCTGGCTATTTGAGTGATTTCAACAGCCAACATCCCCGATAAATTTCATGGTTTGAGAAGGGGAAAGCATCAAGCCTCACACCAAAACGATTCATGACTTAAATATCTCTCTTAGAATTCTCAATTTTATTGAACTTCTTTCTTTTTTTCCTGATCCTTAAACTAGATCTTGTTAATGTCCCTTTAGATGTCAATGAGTGTGACACGTATGGGAGCTGTAGCCAGATGTGTGTAAATACAGATGGATCCTACACGTGCAGCTGTGTGGAGGGTTATGTGCTTCAGCCCGATAACAAGTCCTGCAAGGCCAAAAATAGTAAGTTTCAACATCTTTTTACCTTCCTGAAAGTATTTTGGGGTTGGGTCCTAGAGGATTCATGTGAAAAGACAGAGATGAACACAGGTGAGATGAACTTTCCTTCTCTCTACTACAAAGAGCTGCACAAGAAGCTTAGAAAAAAAAACACCCTTTTATTAAGATAATACTCCAAGGGAAATATTAAAAGTTATTATCTGGATATTATTAATTAAAGCAAAATACTCAATTCAGCCAAGATTACAAGAGTTCCCACTTTCCCTGTTCATAAATAAATCAAAGATTTTCATCACACAAACAAAAAAGGCTGTTTACTCAGGGAAGACAATGGAGACAGGGGAAATGATCATGAGGTAATTGTACCCTTAGGATGAAAAAAAGACATGAGATTGCTTTGTCCTTGCATTATCCCAAGAGGTGAATTTCCTGATGTACATATTCACATGAGGCTTTTTGTTGCTTAGTGCATGTTTTCATTACTTAGACTGGATTGGGTATTTGAGGAAATTAGTCAATTGTGCTTAATGAGGCAATATAGTACACAGTGTTTTCTTATTCAGCATAATGAATTAACAATGTTTTTATATTAAAAACCAAGAAAAGTTCCTTTAGGAATTCTTCACCATCCACAATGCTGAAGCATATGCAGCTGAGTATGAAGTCATGTTTATTGTATATATTTTTAAGGCTTCCTTTTTGTAACTATTTTGCCATCAGAAAATGGAAAGGTCTAATGATGGTTTTGAGGCTTCCTCATCTAAAAAACATTGCTAAATGTGTCCTTTCTTGGTCACCCCTAGGAGTTAAAGAGTATTTTTCTGCCTATACGGTTTTCTCCTGATCCATACATGGACTTTTTTTTTTTTTTTTAATCCACAGTGAAGTCTTGTGAGATAAGAAAGCTCATGCAAAGTAAAAATAATTTATTATTCTTGTTTCTCCACTACCTGAAAATCAATAATGCAATTCTAGATCAGGAAATCCTCATGGTGCCAGTACTGGGCTTGAAATGATCCTTTACTTTCCCTTTTTTACACACAGTAAACTGGGTAACAACTGAGCATTGTAGTTAGCTGTTGGCGTTCAGATGAAACAAATCACATTAATAAGGAACTTTTATGTATTTTTTTGCTATTTTATCATGTTTTTTTTGACAGAACTTTTCACATTTTTGGTATTTTCAGAAAAGAATCACTACTCATTAATCAAAGAAATCCCCGTAGGACAATACAAATCAGGGTCATGGTGCTGCACAGAAATGAGTGTTGCCCATTACTTTGTTTTTTTTTGAAATAAAGGTAGCTTTGGATTAGAAGAACAGAATCCAAGAAAAACAAAACAAAACAACCAAACAAAAAACTAAAAAAACCCCAAACAAACAAAAAACCAAAAAACCCAAAATAAACAAACACACACAACAAACAAACAAAAACACAAAAACAACAACAACAACAAAAGTGTCTAAGGAAAAAAGAAACCCAGCACTTAAAATCTTACCAATTTTTGTCATCAAAGAATCTAAAGCAAATAAAGATGGGAAAAGAGCAACCTCTCTGCTTTGTCTACCCTTGGCAAAAGTAGTTGTCAGATGAAGAGAATGAGGGGAGGAGCATTCAGCTCTGTGTGTAAAGGCTGTGAGAGACAAGAAGCAGCACCAGAGGTGTAGGCTGGGCTTTCTTTGGAGCTTTCAGTGTTAATAACAGCAGACCTGCTACCAATGTGAATTGGCACCCATGCTGAGATCCTGGGTACGACACAACCCGAAACACCAAAGCCCCAAATCCCAGTTGGCTCTGGAAATAACCTAGGAGGTTTCTGAACGCTGAGGAGCAGTGAGGTGCAGGAGGTGCTGAGAAGCTGGCACTGGTTGGTACCTGCAGGAGCCCTGCCCGGTGCTGGGGACAGCGTGGTGACCCCATGGGTCCATCAGCTCCTGCGTGGTGGCCTCAGAGCCTGTCCCCTCCAAGCTGATGCCTTGGGAGGGCTGACCTGAAACAGAGACTGCACAGAGCTAGGGAATAAAGTAGGGATTTATTGAAAGTAGGGATTTATTGAAAGGCCTCCAGGATTCACCTTGAGCAGGACAAGAGCCTGGCCAGGGCTACACCCAAGGTGGACTTAGAATGGTCACAAAATGGCTGACTGGTCATGAGATCTCACACTTTTATGTTTTGGTCCATTTGCATACTGGGGTTTAATTGTCCAATTGCAGCTTCAGGTTGTGAGGTCCTGTTTTTAAAACAAAACAAAAATATTTACAAATCTCGACATTTATAAAATTCTAACAGTAACCACAGATTAAAAGATAAAATTTTCCTCTCCAACTAAATTAGTCAAACCAACAGTCTATCAATTCTCTCTTCTTCTAAAAAAAAATACAAAACAGTCATTATTTACATAAAAAGTGCATTAAAAAATCCATTACAAAAATGTAAACATCAGAAGACTTAAAAGAACTTTAGAAGAACAGGGCAACAAAGTCCCATCCTTCTTGTTCCTCCCTTCAGTCCACCCTTGTTTGTGCTTTTGGGCCTGAAAGTCATCCTTGGTCTGCAGCAGGAAAAGGATTTGTTTTGTGTCCCTACTCTGTGAAGAGAGCTTACTAACACCTGCTACGAGGCTCAGAACTGCACCCCTAGGCGGAACAGAATGTGAAAAACACGAAAGCTCAAACTGAAGGCATCATTTCTGTCTCTGCAGTGTGGCCCAAGGAGCAGAGAACTCCTCAGCAGCCGCTCTCTGCTGCCCTTCAGGCAGCGAAGCGCCCGGCTGGGAGGGTGGTGAGCTCTCTCCCTCATTAAATTCTGCATTTTCTTCCTCAGCACAATTAAATAGCTCTGGAGCTGAAAGCTTTTAGCTGCACATTCCCTTTGGGAAGGATGTTAAAATAGGTATCAAAACAGCTGGGGGCTCACCGTGGTTTTTTTTTTCCAGACTTTTTAAGCGTATTTTCTTGTATGAATAAAGAGGCAGTTAATGGTTTCTTCTGAGGTGAAAATGAAACAAAACACAGCTTTGCTGAACAGAATTTAAAAACTTACTTGTTTACCAAGTTTTTATGCCTAAATTGCAAGGTCTACACGTGATGAGAAGAGTATTTAAGGAAAGAAAATTACAGACTTGGGAATATCTAGCTGAGGAAAAGAAATTCATCTGTTTTACAAAAGTTCCTGGTATGTTTTATATCTCCAAAGCCAATCTAGAGAGAAATGTTGTGTGGTAAGAAGCATTTGTCATGTAGATAAAGTGGGATGGACTGATAATGAGTAAAGAAAAAACAAAATTCTAGCATTTAGAAAAAAAAATCAGCCCTGTTTAATTGATTTGACAAAACAATTGTCTTGTAAAATCTCACCAAATTAAGTTTTAAAACTTTAAAAATAAAACAACCCATTTGTAAGGTACATTATGGTTAAATATCAAAAATATTGTCAAAAAAGGCTGGACTGCTCAGTATTTTTTCCAGATCTTTATACAATACATATATTGTTGACAGCAGAGTCCTTATGATTTACAATGTATCCACCCCAGGAAAAAGGGCTTTAAGCTGTTTGTCAACACTGAATTCTGGGGTTCATGCCTTCCATCTCATTGTGGTGGAAAAAATAGAAAATGCTTGCATTTCTGAGTTTATTTTTTTTCAGATGACAAGTCTGTTGGCAGTGCAAAACACCTTCATGTCTGATTTGTTGTGGCATCACTTATTGATCTGTATTTTAGACAAGATCAGGTAGGAGGGAAATGCAAGTCTTTCATCTTTTCCACTACTCCATCTTAAACATAATTCAAAGGAGGATGCTTTCATTTTAGTCATGAAGGATGAATCATAAAACTTCCCTGGATTAAAGAGCTATTCACTTCTTATCTTTCCTACAAAATGAAAAAAAAAAAAAAAAAGGAAAAATAATAAAAAAAAAACACAACAAAACAAACAAACAAACAAAAAAACCTTGTGAAAAAATAACACACAGGAAGTCCACTTGTTTGAAAAGCTGCTGTCAGCTCACTGAAACTCACCCTAAATATGTCCACTAAACTTTTAAGCTGTGTAGAATCTGTTCTCTAGGAACAGACAAGCAGTTTTTGTGAGAGTGAAGACATGATTTTTTTAGTATCTCCTGTGTTCCATCTGCATTATGCTTTACAGTAAGTTGATTTATATATTTTTGCATGAATTTTAGTATTTTGTACAGTTTTACTATCAATATATTATGTTTTTCAAGTTATGCAATCAGCCTTTATCTGAGCAACATTGAAGGAAGCAGGTAATCTACCCTACTGTGAAAAACCATGATTAACTGCTTTAACCCATTGAATTATTTAATGCATTTATGTTTTAAAAATACGATTTCAAGCCCAGTAATCTAATTTCTGTGTTTTTAATGTGTAATGAAGCCTGCTGAGCAGAACCTCTTGGCAGTACCACAGGTCCTTACAACACTTTTGTCAGCAGCCAGGTTTGATTACAACTGCTGCTCAAGAGGGTTTGAAGCTAATTCCTTCTAAGAATTCCCTTATGTCTTAGACCCTAATACCAAAATACAACCTTTCTCTGGAGTTTAGTGAGGTACTAAATCCTCGTTACAGTTTTCAATGGGTCAGTTCAAAGAAAAGATCTGGTTCTGTCTCGCAGCCCTGGTGGCTTTGGAGCTGCAAACAGCTCCTGTGAGCTGCCTTCTCTTTCAGGCTTTAGATAGTACAGACTGTGGAAATATCCAGCTTAACAACAAGTGTAAGAGGAGAAATCATAATAAAGGTCTTTTCACACTGCTGGTAGCTGGGGAAAGAGTGATTGAATCCAGAAGTAGGCAGTGGTCTTATTTTGTGGGGAGAGGGAAGCTGAGCACGGAGCTGTTGGATGTAAAAATAAATCCCCAGACTCAGCAGGATGCAGATGGAAACACTCCTTTTGTAGCAGTCTGGAAAGTCTGGGGTGAGTGGGTGATAGGGACAGAAGTTCTTAAATCTGGCTTTCTTCTCAAGGGTAGCAAGTGTTGCTAAGAACAGGGGGAAAGAGAGATTTACAGGCACTGACTGCAAAGGGACCTACCTGGCAGATTTCAAACAAAAATTGCATACTGAGAACTCCCCACTACCTTATCTTTTGGAAAGGACAAAACAAACAAGACTCGAGAGCTTCACTCATGGCTTACACCACAAGGGATTGTTTTACACAGAAATTCAATCCCTGCAGTTCTTGGACGTCTTTTGAAATTCAAATAAAAATAATGCTTGGATCTGACTGATGGATGGGTGGAAGTGAATGTGAGGATGGTGAGGACAGGCAGTAAGTTCCAAAGGTAGTGCTGCAGAAGTGTGGATTTACAAATGTTCATGTGGGATTTGCTGGAGAAGGACGAGAAGTGTAACAAGACAGACTATACATTACGGAATGAGAAAGAATAAATAAGGAGTAAATGAAATCCACATTAGAAAGCATACACGCTGAAGCTTTATAGAACTAAGTTTATTTGGAATGAAAAAATAAATTAAAAAGAAGGCAAACAAAAGAACAGCAAGATGTTTAAATAAAAGCAGATATTACCAAAGAACAGAGCACCTACTGCTGTAGCTTTGAGCAAGACCACTGAGCACTGTACTCACTGAAGTATTCTTTTCTCTTTAATCAGACCTACTGATGAAGCACCATTTGTCAAATCCTTTTATTTGTGCCATTTTTTTTCGCCATTTAGACATCTGGAACTGCTCAGTGAAAAATTGAGAACTCCATTAGGTGGAATGTTGATTGGAAGTGCTGCAGTGTTCAAACATTGATGAATTCTTTTGGAAACAAGCAGATAACATTGGGGCAAGAGCTCTTGATGAAGCAACACAATTTTTTTTCCACATGTGCCTGAAACTGCAGAGTTTCTAAGATTTAAGGTTTCACTGCACTGAGTTTTTTGTTGGGTTGGTTATAACTTCTTTGAGTGACATCCACTACTCAGATTTTGTCTTATTTTATAGCCTCTTATATGAAAAACATCTTACAATTTCATGTGTCCTCATGAGTTCTGCAGGTTTTCCTGGCCTTAATTCTTTTTGAAACGCCAGTAATCTGAATAGAGATAATTTGCATAAGTTGTATTTCATGGTATGACTTAGGCATGAAAAATGTTGCAATAATGATACTTGGAATTAAACAGAAGCTGTGGGGCTGGAGTAATTAATTTTCTTTAAAGATGTGAACCATTGGAACAGCAGGATAAAACAGACTAATAATTGGGAATATATGATAGTCATGAAAATAAAAACAAAACCAATTTATTACATATCTTAAAACAAGCAGGTAAGAACATTAAAAACTACATTAAAACCGAAAAGATAAATATGAAATATACATCCAAAGCCTGTTAATCCTTTAAACTCCCTTCACTTTGCTTTCAGGGCCTGCTGATAGACCTCCTCTTCTTCTGATTGCAAGCTCTGAAACGATTGAGGTTCTATACCTTAATGGCAGCAAAATGTCTGCCCGGAGCCCTGTGAAGGGATCTGCAGTGGTGGCCTTGGACTACAGCTACAGAGAGGACAGCCTGTGCTGGGTGGAGTCCCGAGAGCTCTCCAGTCAGCTCAAGTGCTCCAGGATCTCCAGAGCTGGGACCTCACCGGAGGAGTGGACAATAAACGTGGCCCAGCACCTTCACAGTAAGTGTTTGGCAGTGTCAGGAGCCTGCAGAAGTGCATTTGGGCTTGCAGCTGAAAACAGTCTTGAGGCATTAAATGTTGCAACTCACACTGAAAACTTTTGTGGTTTTCCACTCATATCTTCAGCCTGAGCTGCAGTGTTTGGATCTATGCAAGGGTTTTTAAGATGTGTGGTTTTACAGACTAGCTATAATGTGTGGAAGGTAAAAAAACAGCAGTGCAATGGAAGAAGAAATGCAAAAGGTTTCTTTTTCTCTGGCAGAATAGTGCTACATAAAGCTCAAGAGTCATTCTTTGCTACTGGGACAATACTAGCAATGAAATACAACCACATTTAGCACACTGACTGTCATAGATGTGTTAGTTCTTAAAAATACCAAAATATTTCCTGATTTACTGGAAACAAACTGCTGCCTCTATTTTATTTTTTTTATTTTTTTTTATTTTTTTAAATTCCTAAAGTCATTACACTGAATTAGACTTTGCATTACAGCATTATTCCTCAGTCAGCTTTTCAATTTGTGGGACACTGTTATCTTCTGAAGGAGTTGTTCATCCACAGATACATTGAACACACAGTGAACAGACTGCAAAATATCATACAGGAAAACAGGAAAAACAAACAAACAAACCCAAAAAACAACAAAACAAAAAAAAAATTTTCTTCATCTTTCTCAGAGGGTGTCCCCAGATCAGCTTACAATCCACAGCACTAAGGAGTGCAGTGGTGATGGTAATAAAGCCTTCTAAAAACTCAAGGCTGGAGTCTAATATCAGATCCAAGCTCTTGAAAAACCCTTTTAAGGTGAGATGTGCATCAAAGAATATCTCTGAATGGATCTTAAACCCTCTGACCATCCAGTTCAGGAATATGCAAATTGTAGATTTGATTATAATTCTTAGAGATGCAAGTCAAAATGATAAATTCTTCATGGAAATTGTGCTTTGGGCTATCAAGATACTTTTTGTAAGATGTGTTCATTGATGCAGAGTAAGGGGTTTTGTTTTTGTTTTTTTAGCCTACTTTCCCAATATCGTATGTACCAGAATAGTAAATTGAATTTTTAAAAAAAATCTCTCCAAAAATAAGTTTTGAATTTTGGGGGGGTCTTTTTATTCACCACTCATTGTGAGTATTCTGCTTTTAGAGAACACTCTTATCCTTGGTATAAATATATTTCTTTGTTTTCTCTTTCTTTCTTTCTTTCTTTCTTTCTTTTTTTCTTTCTTTCTTTCTTTCTTTCTTTCTTTCTTTCTTTCTTTCTTTCTTTCTTTCTTTCTTTCTTTCTTTCTTTCTTTCTTTCTTTCTTTCTTTCTCTATTCAGTTGTGGGTCTTTTTTGTGGAGTTTTAAATTTATTTTAGAGGGCTTTTTATACTTTAGATATCAAAGTACCCCAAAAGTCATGGTGTAGTATTTCATTGCGCATTTTCAGTTCACCCAGCCATCGGTATTTTGTTTTCCTTTTAGCAAGAAAAATCAAATTAACCACAGTCCTGGGCAAAATGTGCTTTGTATTGAACTGTGTATGTGTTCTGTCAGTTGTTTGCACCATCAGAGTGGATCTGAGCACTGTGGTTTGTGCTCCCCTACCCTTTCCCCTGCTTTCCTGCCCCTCTGTTCCCTGCATGTCAGGAGAATTTCTGATCCTGTGCTGTCCAGATCTGCATCACTGCATCTGTTTGCAAAATCAAGGCCCTGGGATGGGTTTGAAATGGATGCAGTGCCTGGAATTAATGAGCTGCTCGTTTTACATAGTGCCAGCACACACCAGCCTGTGGTCTCTAATATTCTTCTCAAACTTCATGGTGATCATTCAGTCTTATTCAGATGAAGAATACTAATTCCCTTGGACATGAACTGACTGTAGATACTTGCTTTGACTTCTTCTTTGATTTTGATTTTGATTTGGGAAATAATCTTTAGGGACTTAAAAAAATAAATTAAAACTTTGCTGGGAGCTGTGACTGACAAAATCCTGCAGATTTAGCTGTGGGAGTGTTTTTCCCAAGCACACGCATCCACAGATACTTTTGTTGTGTTGCTCAGCAGAGCAGTATCAATCCCCACAGTCTGGGCATGTCTCCTCAGAGGAAGAAGCAGCATGAAACTTGCTGTTGTCCACATAATTAGGGTCTTTGAGACACCCCTGGAGTCTAAAAGTATTAGGGGTGAAAAAAAATTAAAAAAATAAAATAATGAAAAAAAACCCACACCAAAAAAACCAACACTTTTCCTAGCAGTGTTTATGGAATTTATCTTTTTTATCCCAATCTTCTAATCATTTTGTTAGTGGGAAAAAAAAATCTTTATTTGACACAAAAAAGTGGTAGAAAAATCAGTTATACAAAATGATTGGGACTGCTTGAAGTGGGTTTATTCAAAGTGTTTGCTTCAGTGAAGGCAAGTAAGTCTTGTAGTTAGGAACAAAGAATATAGATCATCTTTAAAGATGAAAGTCCACATCTAGGAAAGCAGGGACTATGAAAATGACTTCGTTTTCATGATGGGTCATACAGCACCAGCTCCAGGTACTGAACATAAGCTTTGGATTCACAAAAGAAAGGAAATTACAGTCCTTTAGTTTCTATCATTCTCCCTCAGAAGAGTCCAATGTGACTTCAGTTTGGTGAGGATGTGTCCCAGGTGGATGGAATTAGATCCTTTGAAGCACTGGGTAACTTGGTCTGTGTCTTACTCTGCAGAGGGGGAAGGGCTGAGGAGAGGCTGGTCCTGCACTTGAGTGTTTTTTGCTCTGGGAGAACAGAGTGCAGCTCCACAGATGCCCCCTCATGCTCAGTAATTAGGCTAATTCCACTCTTAAAATATTTATTATCTCAGGGTTGGTTTGGTAGTTTTATCTCCCTACATGAGGACAGCTCTCTGCAGGCACAGCAGTATCAGCACAGGCATTTTGGTCTCAGCCAAGGCCAGGCATTGTCATGTTGTTTCATCCTTGTCTTTTTAAGACCTAGAAGGTTTTGGAAGAGAAGCTGGGAATTTTCCTCTTGGGAAAGATTTCTTGGAGTTTTCCTCTTGGGAAAGAGAGTACTGGACCAGAGATGATTCTCCTGTAAGGCAGGCTTGTGCAACCTCTGTCCATAGGAACAGGGGTGCTCCTTGACACCTCACAAGGAGCTCACAGCCCGCTTCAGTGAGTACAGCAACACTTTCAGGAACAATCATTTATTTGAACTGATTTCTCTAGGCCCAAACTAACAAAAATTCTTTCTAATGGCACGAATGTGGAAAATCTCCCAATTTCCTGTCCTTTCAAAGCCACGATGTGCAACCTTACATTAATGCTTCTGTGTGTGGGAGCTGAGAGGTGGCCAGAGCAGCAGCCTCTGCATGCAAGAATCTCCTTCTTCCTCATTTTAGGAGGCATTTTGTGTCTTCATCATTACAAGCACCAAGTGTCGGGGTTTTAAGAGAGAGGGGACCACTTCAAGATGTTTTAAAATATTATTTATTGCTGCAGTCTCATCGAAGGGTGAGAACATCTTCACCACACGCTGAAAGTCCACAAATTACAAGGTCTTTTAAAGGTTAATTAGCCAATAAATTGCTGCCACAAAGAATGTTTTTACTTTCACATGAATCCCTAATTAATTTGTCGTAGACATCTCTGCTGCAGTGCAGACTCTCTTCAACAATCCTCTAATGAAACACAAACTTAAAGTACTACAGCTTAAAACTTCTTATTACCTTTAGAACATCTTCTATATCTTAAACTTTAAACTCTAAAACGTTCCACTACTTAGCTTAATGTGATTCTATCTAAACTACACTCAAGTTTTTACTTATGGTCTCTAAACTTGGAAGCCTTTTCTAAGGTCTCAGGTCAAACCCTGGGGGTTTTTTTGTTTGTTTGTTTGGTGTTTTTTTGGTTTGGTTTGGTTTGGTTTGGTTTTTTTGTTTTGTTTTTTGTTTGGTTTGGTTTGGGTTTTGGTTTTTGGTTTTTTTGTATTTGTTTTTTGGCTTGCATGCACAAAATTTTGGGAATCTTCGGGGCCTGGCATTCCCACAACCAAGCACCTTTCACGCTCTGCAAACCAGCACGGGGCAGCACAGCCTGGGTTTTAGCTGCTGTTCTTCTGCAGAATATAACAAAATCTCTTCTGGGATGATGCTACAAGAGCATGATATTTTCTGCTTGGCTGACGTTTGATTCAGGTGTTCTTGGCACTCGGTTATCTCAGCACACCACAACCACTGCTGTGTTCAGCTTTGCCACCTGTGCTTTGTGCCCACAGCTGATCACACCTCACTTGGGAAGGGGCACAGGCTTTTCTCTTGGCAGCTTGTTTAGACAGAACCACTCTGGATTGAAAGAAACATCTTGTTTCTTCTGTAGTAATTCAGTTTTTACCTGCCAAGTTTGGGAGCAGGGGCTGGAGCCTCTGGAGGGAAAGGGGTTTACCTCTCTGCTTGTGGGACCCAGAACCTTCTACTTGATCTGCTGGGCACAAGCCAGGCTGGCTTTTTGGGTCTCCCACCTTTTGGATGTGAGTGCAGTGAAGAACATCAGACAGCAAGGGAATCTGAGCACGATCCAGGAGTGTCACTTTGGGTACATTCCTGTTTCCTTCCCTGGTTTTGGTGTCCCTAATGGCTCCTCCACCTCCTGATAAACCACTTCTCAGGAGTGATTATCCATAAGCACTGCTGTGTTCAGAGTAGCTGCAGTAATTTCCCTTGGCATCGATGAGGCTCAGTCACTGAAGGAAACACCAAGCACTGGAGATGGTGTTCCTGTCAGCAATTCCTGTGAATTGCCATGAATATTCATGGAAAATCAGAGCAAAGTTTGGCTTACTCTGCAGGAGCAAAACTGTGAAGATCTGGGGGAAAAGTGTTTATTCCTACACAGTCTGCCCCAAACTTGCCTCCAGACAGGCACTAAGAGCTGTCACACAGTTGTAGAATGTGGGTTTGTGTTTTTTCTCCTGTGATAGACAGCCCATGTGCCTTAAAGATGCACAGAAAGGAGAAAGTTTCATGTCAAAGGTCATTTATACCTCAC
The DNA here is from genome assembly GCA_017589585.1 of Phylloscopus whistleri. Taxonomy (NCBI): domain Eukaryota; kingdom Metazoa; phylum Chordata; class Aves; order Passeriformes; family Phylloscopidae; genus Phylloscopus; species Phylloscopus whistleri. Next base: position 3,621,986 of record JADMLD010001484.1, on the reverse strand, counting down.
ACGGTTCTTTAGTAGTGTTCAGAGCACCTGAATCAGTCATGGGGAGGCGGGAAGAGTGTCCTAAGGGAGTTTCACAGAATACTTTCCCTGTGTGTGGACTTCTCAAGCTCTGGCTGATCTTTGCATTTCTCAGAAGACTGGTCCAAAAACATTTGGGATAGTGAACATTCTTACTTTGTCCAATGGTGGGCTTTCTGGGCTTTTGACTTTAGAGTTTTGTTTGTTTGTTTGTTTGTTTTTGATACTGTTACTATCTCATTCTTAAGTGCTCTAGACAGAACCACGAGTAAATATACAGAACTAGGATCATTTTCTCATTAACTAAGTTTTTATTCAACTTGAATTTCCCATCTCCTTTCACTGTCCAGCCACTCAGTCCTGCAGTTCTTCAAAACAGACCATCCTCTTTGCTGTTCTGGAAATCTCATTTTTATTGGACCTCATCACCTTGTTATTCATGTCATCTTCCAGGTGGCTTGTGAATGTTGTCTCACACAGGTTCCAGCACAGGCTGTTGCTCTGGAACTTGGTGATGCTCCACAGGGAACCAGGTTCGATCCACTTGGGTCATCCTTGATCCATCTCTGTCCTATCTGTCAGGCTACATCTTTCCTGAGTCTTCCTCATGTTTTCCTCAGTGTCTGTTGGCATTTTCATGTTTCCCTGTTTACATTTCATTTTAGTTTCCATGCGCTTTTAGGTATTTTAAACTCAAGTCTTTTTTTTTTTTTTTTTTTTTTTTTTTTTTTTTTTTTTTTTTTTAAGTGTTCATGCTCCATGATATGGTAAATTTTTGCAACTTTGCAACTGTCCATACTTTTATTCCTCATTCTGGTGTCCCTAAACTTATGGAACTTTTGATCCAGGATTTGATACAGCCTCAAAAAGGAGCCTTCCTAGTACAGACTTTTATTTAGTGCAGGAAGTGCACTAAAATTGTCCTTTTTCAGATATTTTTTCTGTCCCCTGTAATAACCAGACTCCTTTGGAGACTTGGGCCTGTACAGAACCTTCCTTTTATCAGCGTGCTCCTCTCTTTAGCTCCTTGTCTTTGCTGATTATTGGTTCTGCACAGCCTTTTTGATGGTTATCAGGGTTAGTGGAAGGATAAGAGGAGTTCAAATCTCTTCATTCAACCTTTCTGCTTCAACAAGCACAATCACTTGGGTATCATCCATCGTCATGTGTACTGCAAATTAATTATCTTCTTTTAATGAATAATATTCATATAATCAGGTCTATACCTCAATTCTTGATATTGTTTGCACAAAAGTTGATATAATCTGTATAGCTGAAACCATAAGAAGGGCCTTTCTTCTGGTAGGGTGTTCAAAATATCAGTTGTGAAGGATCTGTCTGCTTTTGCTGCATCTTTTGGGCACAGACTTTTCCATCTGGCTTGGGAATTGTTCTGCTGGTTTGAGTATTGTCACCACAACATTGTGGAGCACAAGCAACATGGGAGCACAAGCTCCCATGGTAGAGAACCTGAATTGGTGGCATTTCCCTCCAAAGTTAGGTCATCTGCACTTAATCCTTTTTGGCACCAGAGCTACTTATTAACTGATTGTTAATTGCCACCAATTGATTTTTTTTTCAGTTGTTCAAAGATGTGATGTTACAATTGTTCAAGCTTTGGTACTCATTCAGCTTCCACAATTGATCTTGCATTGACATTGGTCAAAAGCCTGTGTCTGTCTTCTGTTCTTAGCAAAATTGGCATGATATCTGTTCTTCTTTTATTTACTCTTCAGGGGTTGTGTCCTGGACAGTTAAGTCTCAGACTGAGTACAGGAAATAAAAAGCCTTATCTCAATAGGATTTCTCAGTGCAAAATTTTGATTGCTTTTGTTTTGTTTCATGGGTTTTTTTCCCTTTCTCAAAGCTCCTAGGCTCTGCCTGGAACAGTCTCCTGAATGCTGTCTCTGCAAAGAGACAAAAATTATCAGTGTTGAATTGCTGTATTCCCTTTTCCTTGTTTATCAGCTTCCTAGCTCACCATTTTTGGACTCCCTTCTTAATTCCAGATTCACTGTTGTCCTGAAGTGGGACATGACTGGATCTTTTTTATGTCTTCCTTACATCCCAGCCCATCCTGGGTAGAACAGCTCTTGCACCAGGGAGGAAATCCAAGAACAAGCAAGCAGACTCCCACAGCAGCAGAAGGGTTCTGTAAAGAAAAAAATGGTTTTTTGTCATAGTAGCTGTAACCATGTAAATTTATCTTTATCAGTCAGAATGCTGAGAGACTCTTCATCTCTGTCAAATTGAATTATTATGCTGCTTGTAAAACAGTAACATTTTGATTTTGCTAACAAGGGTTTTTAAGGTGGAATAAAATGGTTATGAGGGCTAGAGAGATGTATAGATAACTAGGTTTCTGCTAATGTAAATCACAGTTTTGTAGTGCATGTTTTACAAAAGCATTTATGTCTTCATATACAACAGTAGTGAAGTACTAGTTAAACAAAAAACAAATTCACAAGTGGTGTTTTTTTGTTTGTTTGTTTTTGTTGTTGCTATTTTTGGTTTTGTTTTTTTTTTCCTGAAATGTGGCATTAATTGTTTCATGTACTATGGGATTAGACTCAAGTTTTTCCATAAAACTTTGACATCCATATGCACCATGTTGGCTTCATTTTGTTCTTGACTTGGTAGCCACTGGAACTCTTCTTGGAATTGTTCCACATTTCCTCAGTTTTCACAGGAGCTTGTCTTCTGCCTTTCTTCCAATGAAGAGAGATATAATAGATAAATAAGAGACAAACACTTGTAACCTGCCCATTTCAGTAAAGTTGTTTATGAACTTGAGGCGTCAAATGCACTCCTGGAGATTTTTTTAAAGGCAATAAAATATCTGATTAATATTTCAGTATATTTCAATATGCTAATTACATATGCATAACTTTTTTTTTTTTTGCTTTCTACTGGTACTTTATTATTATGTTTGTAAATTTCACATCTCTTATGATTTAGCCAGTGGTTGTCTTCTTCAGTGGTAAAATATCTTTGTAAATGCAACTCACATACCATGCTAACCAAGTTTGCTCCATTTAGAGTAATTGACAGCAGATCTGCCACACAGATATTTATTTATTAATGTAAATATTTAATTCAGGCTTCATTAAAAACCTAAAACACTCCACTAAATTCAAATGAAGAAGTCAAGAATTCTTGAGTTTGGGCTTTTTTTTTCTTTTTCATGATGCACTTTGTATTGTGTCATTAAACGAGTTCTTCTGCCTCCTGAAGATTTTCCTTGAGGCACAGATCAACATTGAAGGAAACTAAAAAGTCTGTGTCTTCTTTGAAAGTACTTTTGCCTTTATAGAGCAAAGGGGACATAAAAACTGTGAGCTCCAAAATACGGTTTGTTTACATCCAGCATCATAACTGGAACCATGTTTAGACATAAAAACGAAGCACTTGAGCAATTGCAGCCCAAAGTCCATCCCAGACAGAGAGTTATCAGCAGCTAAAGCCATGAGGGAACAGTATTTTGTTAGCAATGAGCCTGAGCAGTGTTAGGAATTCTCTGTGCTGTCCGGGCTACACAGAGATCTGAGTCTGCAGGGAAGTGACCCACAGGGAATGGTGCAGCTGAACCACACATCCCACCTGCTGTAAATTTTGGGGAAGCAGCAGGAAAGGGAAAAAAATAATAATAATAAAAAAAATCTGTTTGTTTGTCTTATGCAATGAAAAGTCATAGACTAAAATCACAAATATTGTGACTCCTGATCAAACTTGTGGCCTCTGGAAATCGTTGTGTTCTTGAAACTCAAGTTTTGATCTGATGCTTTGTTCTACTGCAGAGAAAAGGGTAAATAGAGAGCATGCTTTTCAGAAAGGAATAATAATGAATAATTGCATTAATGGAAGTAAATCTGGAATAGAAGCTGCAGATGTGATGAAATTAAAACCAGTTGCTACAGCACCTTAAGCTCTTGCCTAATCTGCTTTCTGTACTCAGAGCAGCCTGGGTATTTCTGTGCTGGGCTGGAGTCTGTGGCAGAGACACACCAAGAAGTTTGTGTGTGTCAGAATAAATAAAGGACTTGTTCCTTCCTTATCACTAGCAGGAGCCCTTACAAAAAGATGAATTGTTTATTTTGCAAAGTTGTGATTATTATTTAGATTGTGATGGACATGACAAATTAAAACCACCATCTGATTGTGGGGATTTAATATAGGATTGCTTTATTCAGTTTTTAGCTCCTTTGATGGGCAGAAGCAATGACTGGCTTAACAAGTAATACCTCCAGATCATGGGAATATTGGTTTTGTTCACAATACATAAAATTGTGCATTCCTACTTGGAATGAAACAAATTTGATTTAGAACTTTCTTGTGACTTCAGCTTTGGAGTAGAACTTGAAAAGCTGATAACATCATAGATCATGTCAGCATCATGGAATAAATAAAACATTAACAACAAAGTTTGTCCTTTGCATTGTTTGTCAGTTCAGTTCAATATAATAGAATCTTGTTTTTTCTTACACATTTTTAATAGCTGAGTAAAGCACATTTATAAAATTGGCAAATTACATGCAACAAATGTTCTAATTGAAGTAGATCACTTTTGCTGAAGTCAGACTTCTGATTTTCTTTGTTCTGGGAAAAAAAAAAAATTGTTAGAACCATTGTAAGCAATTAAATGACGAGGACAGGATATGCAAAGAGTGAGTTTGCTTGCATAAAATGCATGCCCTGAGTGTTATCAGCATGTCACCCAGCAGCTGCCACTCGATGTGCTGGGCCAGGCATTCACCATGACAGTTCTGAGCTGGGGACAAAGTTTGGGTTCTCTGTGCATGTGTAATTCCATAACATTTCTGTCACACTGTGTAAGCAAAAATAATGAGCTGACTGAGGAGTGTGTGGGGATCTGTGCCACGGTTGGCAGTTCAGGGCACCCTCGCTCTTTTTGGCGATTTTGGACTTCTCTTGAATGTCATTTATTGCTCTTTTACTAATAGGTATTATCACATTTTTAATTTGGGGGAGTTTTTTCTATTGATACATAAGGAAGTAAGTATAATGTGTTATAAAAGAAAAGTGCCTTTTCTCCTAGTGCCATTTCTCTTCTGAGGGTGCCTATACTGAAAATATGCATTTTCCTTTTAAGACTCTTTGGAGATGATATTGTTTAGTCATTGAGTCTGTACAACAGACTGCAGAATTCAGATTTGTTTTAAACGGTCCTAACCACTGCATGCCTTCAGAAACAAACCCACTGAGAAAAGGCAACTTAAGTAAGATGAAGGAATGAGAAAATGTGTTTTATGGCAGCCTGTGAATGCACTGTGATCCCTGTTCTGCAGAGCAGAGCTGCTGCTGGCTGCAGGGACAAGGTCCGAGGAGCACCTGGGGCTGTGCCCCAGCTCCACTCAGTGTTGCACCATGGCCTGTGCTGCCTTTAGGATCACTCAGCACAGAACTGGGATTACATCAGGGTAGGGAAAAAATTCATGGGAAGAATTACTGCTAGGAGGAAGATGAGGAGACCTGGAGGAGGGTGCAGTGCGTGGTCGTGTCTCTTCTCTGCACTTCTTTGCAAGGGCTGGGACAATTTGTTTTTATTGTTAACATGAAAGGAGCAGTGATTTAGGAAGGAAATGTTTTCTTCAAAAGGTCTCCAAATATGCTGGTAGGAGACCAGTGTTTTGTCTTTTCCCCTCTGAATGTGGAATAACAGAATAACAGACCCTGTGAGGTTCAGAACCTGGAATACTGGGGGATACACAAGGTGGGAGTGGGGATTATGGGCTCACAGCTTCCTGGAGTGGCCAGATTTGGGAAGGGCTGGAAGTCTTCTGAAAGCAAAGGTCAGGTTCTGCACACATAAACACACTGAGTTGGAGTCATATTTCTGGAAGCATCGTCTATCTGAGTGATTTATAAGACTTTTAATGGGATCTATGGTGCCATTCTGGTTTAAGATAATGCTCAGGTAGACCAATAGCAGCACTATTGTGGTGATGAGAGAAATAAAATAAACAACAACAAAAACAGCAGTGTCCTGATGTCTGCTGGAAAATGGATAGAAAAATAATTTATGAATAAATCTAAAGCCATGTTTTATTTTTAAGTCTTGCATTACTGGAAATAAGTTAGCAAGGAATTTTTTTTATTATTATTTCTTAAGTGCAGTAACAATATCAATATTTTAAGTCTGGGCAGTTGTCTGTTTTGTTGGTCAGGTCACATATAATGAATAACAGTCTTCTCCTCAAAGGTTACTATTTTGATATTGAAAATATGTAATAAATGGGTGAAAAAAAGAAAAGGACAGTGAGGGAGAAAGGGAGGATGAGGTAATGTTTACATGGGATGCATTTGTTATTGTCTGTTGGCAGCATTTGTAGGCAGGAAGGGTTTTATTTGTTTGTTTTGCTCAAATGACTTTTTTAGGTGCTGAGCAGTGGTTTCAGAGTGGCAGTCTGCTGGTGGCATGGTGTGATGATCCCTCTGTTAGAGAGGAAGGAAAAGATGAAGAAAAAAGCTCAATGTCCTTAATATAAGAAGCAATTTCTTTTTCTTTCCTTAGCAACCATAAAAAAAGAGTCCTTTTATCTAGTAAAGTACATGACAGGGTTTTGTTTCCAAAATACTATGTGAAGAAATGAGGTATATGTTTGCTAACTGTGCAGGTCATATTTTTTATTACTGAGAATATTTTTAGATTGTGTAGTATTGTCTAAGTTGTAATTGTCAAGCTGGATTTAAAATGGCCTCTGCATGCAGGTTTTAATTATATTAAAAGCAAGTTCTATTTATTTTAGCAATGTTGGGGGGTTTTGTGGTTTTGTTTGGTTGGGTTTCTTTGGTTTTTTGTTTCTTGCAAGTATAACTTTTCTCCTTTTCCTGTAAAACGTTTGAGATGAAGACAAAGACTTCTGTGCCCAATGTGAATGCGTCTGTAAAACAAAATTAATTACTCAATGGTCAGTATTACCTTCTGATGAAAACTGAGTGTAATAATGTCCTTTGGGATTGATTTACACAAGTGCATCATGGCATGTCCTGCATTTCATATTGTCCAGACCATTTATTGCTAACAGCAACTAGAGTGGGCTCCAGATGAAATTATCCTACAAAACTGTGGTACCTGCAAGGACCTAGAGCATATCTGGATGCTGTGAATGAGTGTTCTCTGACAAATGCTGCCTTCCATGAAAAACATGCAGTGTGAGTTTCCTTTGTTGCCTAACACATTCTTTAAGAGTTGTCAGAGATAATTCACCTCTAAATTATCCCTCTAAAAGCATTTCTTAAAGCACCATTGCTTACCTCTGGTATCAAAATGTTCAAACTTTCTCTGGAAATGTCTCATTTCCCTTAAATACTTTGCATTGTGAAAGTAACTCCACGCATTTCTGGGCATCTCTTTGCATTGTAATAATCTGCTGCTTAGCTTGTCTGTGGAAAAAAAACACGTTTAAGTGGTTTTTTGCTGTGTGATGATGGTTTATGGGGTTGATAACCCATGCAGGGGGCAGTCCTAGGGAGGTGGGAGGTGGTGGGTTTCTGGCTTTGCTGGGAGGTGGTTGAAGGCAGGGAAGGAATGTCCCAGCCTGGAGCAGCCACGCCGTGTCCCCACAGCAGCTCTCCTGGGCCACCTGCTTGATGGGATGCCTGTTGCAGCTGAATTATGCTTTAATTTTAACAGTGTGTGACTTAACTGCTTTGAAGTAAATAACTGGGTTTGATTTACAGTCTCACTAGATTTATAAGGAGCTGTTGAATGTGCAGCTAAAAAGAAAAAAAAAAAAAAGGAAATAAGAGTGTTACAGCTATGTACCTCTATAAATCTGTCGTTATTGTTCAGCTTGTACACGGGCCACAGGGACCCCATTACAGCTTTGCAATCACTGGGCAATGTGCTTGAGACTCAGCAATGCAGAAATTAGGAATGTTATGGTTTTCAGCTATTCTTGCTTATTTCTGACATGAGATTGATGCCGGAAAATTCACACTCTATAAAAGTTTTAACAGTCAGGATTAAAAGATAAGGCCACTCACGAGGCCCTGATTTAATTGTTTCACACTTTTTCCTTGCTTGTTTAACCCGTTGGCATCACAGCCAGCTGTGTGGTGCAGGACCCAGTGACAGAAATTTCATTCATCTTACTCATTCCAGAAACTCGATGCATTTTGTGATAGAATCATTCTGTAAGAAAAGAAGAAATCTGCTGAAGAATGCTTAAGAATTTAGGACCAGATTTTGCTACCCTGCTGTAAAATTCCTGGGAAGGGCACAAACATATCTGGGGCATCATCACTTGTCCACTGAGTGCCGTGTAAAGGAATTTGTTAGAAGAGGATGCTGCTGATGATTGTTGCTGTCACTGTTGTTAATATTGGGTTTTTAGATTCCCAGTGGAAGAAGAAAGTTTATTAAAGCCACATTTTCACATTTCTCTCTCAGTACCTGCTCAAAACTCCACCTCAGCCAAAGTAGAATCGTGGGATCACAGATTGGTTTGGGTTGAAAGAGACCTCTAAGATCATCTCATTCCCCTGCCATGGGCACCTTCCACTGTCCCAGGTTGTTCCAAGCCCCACCCAACCTGGCCTTGGGCACTTCCAGGGATGGGATAGCCACAGCCTGTTCCAGTTCCTCACCAAATACCTGGAATTTTTCATTTTTGTACCTGCTGGGAAGCTGAATGCCTGAATCTCAGAGTGCCTGAATCGACCACGTCTCTGAGAGACTTCGTGTCTTTCTGAGCCATCAGGATGCTTTCATTGAGTATTCATAATATTTAGATTATTCTTATATTTTTGAAAGTTCTGTAGCTTGGGGAAACTGCTATTGTCTCAGTGTTCACATTTATAGGTTTTTAATGCAGTATATTATGCTCCAGGGTTGAAAGAAAGCCAACAATATTTTTGTCAGTAACCGAATTGATTGAAATTGAAATGATTTTACTCCTCAAAAGAAAAGGAAAATCTTTCTCTTCTTTTGAGGAACTTGAAGTCTAGATGCTTTAAAGTGCTTATTTAAATTTAGTATATTTTAGGTTCTGCATTGTGCTTCTAACAAAGAGTATCTGTGAAGGCTGATTTAATTCAGAGGAATCAGATATTTGAGGATGAGTCATTTGAAAAAAGATGGATGGATATTTTTCACTTGATTTTTCATTTTTTAACTTATGTAATAATCACTCCGGACATGGCTGTTAAAAGTTGAGACACCAGTGCGTCTGACTTATTGAATGGTGACATCTTTAATAAAAATCACATTTTTTAAGTGGCATTGCAGACAGAATTATGGTAAATTCTTCGTAGTAGAAGGAGCACAGAGAAAATGCATTCCAGCTTCACTTTCCCAAGGCACAGTGTCAGTACCAGGCTGTCTGGGCTGCTAATTAGGAACATTAATGTCAGAAGAGTGGCACAGCAAAGGCGGTGCTGCTGCAGGATTTCACAGCTTGTCATTGATGTGTTTTAACACTTCCTACCTGCTCTCACCATCACTGGCTATTGCAGGGAAAAAAAAAATAAAAAAAAAGGCCTGGTGTTCCTTGTCTTATTCCAAACTTGGCTTTTTACTCAATGGAGGCAAAAAGTCTATACCTGAGTCGTTTTCTGATTTTTTTTTTTTGCAATAAAATTTGCTTGTTCCTTGATAAATACATAATTTTATTTTTTTTTCTTTCTAACTATATAATAAATTAAACTAAATAAGTTTAATGGCCATGCCAGTTTGGACATTGCATTTAGAAAGGAGATATAGGTGTTATAGTAGAAAAGGAAGTAATTTAAAATAATCAAAATAATTCATCCTTTAAGATCAACTTTTGAAAAAAAAACAAAACCAAATCAAACCAACCAACCAACCAACCAAAAAACAAACAAAACTCCACAAAAAACCAAAAGCAACCCAAGATTTCTGTGTCAGAAATAAAGATTGTTTAAAGTACTTTCAAATATATATTTTATAAATATACGTTAATACGGGGAAAATCTAAATATGAAACCAATACAGATTTATATATGCATATATGAGGAAGGTTTCATTGCAGTAATGTCCAGAATAAGGAAAATTTTTCCTATATAGGGCAATAAAAGCTAAGTTCTTTCCCTTAAAATAGTGAGAAATGCTCGATCTCTTTCATCATTGACAAGAAGCATATGGAGTGTTCAAGAAATATTTTAAATTTTAATTTAATTTCATCCAAAATCATTCCCTAGTTCACTTAGAAGTTTCTCAAAAACACTCCAACAACTCAGGAACTCCACTGAGTAGTTTGCTCAGATCAGTTCTTACATTAAAAATAAGGAATGTTTTTACTGAAGCTTTTAACAGGAAAAAGCTTGCTAATTTTTGTTTCTACATCTGGGAAAAATGAAATCTGTTAATGTAGTACTGGTTTTAATAGAAAGTGCATGGCCAAAATCCTTGAGTACAGCAGTAACAGAAATAGAAGAATATGTCACTGCTTTTCCTTCCCTTCTGCTGAAGATCTGAAGTCTTGTGCAATTCTTGATTTGAAATGGAAATAAATGCAATAATTCATACAGTACAAGATTTATATTGGAAAATCAAAGTGAAAGAAGAGAGCCATTCTATTTTTCTCTGATTTCCATAAACTATGGTTTGGCCATAAGACATGTATTTCCAGGACCCTTTGAAGATTTAGCCAGCCTCATATGAAATTATTATTTTCTCTAATAATGTCTGTGTATTTAAAAGACACATGAAAAGTTCACTTCCAGACATACTTTTGCTGTGCCCACAGTCTACATAATGTCATTAAATAGAGCAGAATTTAACCTATATACTGTCTTAACTATTCTTTATGAAGTCCTTTAGAGGAAATCCTAGTTTTTTAGAAAGTAATAAAGGAGAGATGATCACATTTGGCAGAAATGCTCCAAGGAAACTGCTATTAATCTAGGAAAAACCCTCAGAACTATAAAGAAGATTGCTCAGAATAAATATGTGTGTTTTTAAGGGGAAGCATTTCTTTTTAGGGACTTCTGAAACGGTTCTTTCTGAATGAAAGAAAAAAAGATTAATTACTTTAAAGATGTGAGTGGATCAGACATCTGCACATAGTGGGGTTTATATATGAATCCAGAAATAGGCATGAAATGAATTCAGTAACTTCTTGAGAACATTAAGTTTTATATATATTTTAAAAGCCCCCAGTTCAACCAGAGCCTTATCTCTGTGGTTCACAGTGCTTGAAACTCCTGTGAAAGCTGGGGAGCCACTCACAGCAGCTTCATGCAGAGCTGCTACCAAACCATGGAGATGAAAATGAGGGATCACCAAACCCATTATCTGCCAACAGAGGGGATTTCTCCTAAAGAATTTCATTTGATGGGGGAGTGGATTTGGACAATTCTTTACAAACTTCTGTTGTGAGGAGGTGGATGTGTCCAGTGCAGAGGGCACGGAACAGAGACAAACCCCAGAGCAGATCCATGGTGTCTCCAACACCCAGGTGCCACTGTGACCACCACATCCATTGCTAAGGACAGCCGTGGTTTGTAGGGAAGTGCTCTTTGCTTAGCAGGACATCTCTCTGGGGAAGTCTGTTCTTCTGAAGAGAATTACAGTGAATTAATATGTTGTGGGGTTTTTTGTGGGTTTTTTTGTGGGTTTTTGTTGTTGGTTTGGGGTTTGGTTTTTTGTTGTTGTTTTTGTTTTTGTTTGGTTTTTTTTTTTTTTGTTTTGGTTTGGTTTTTGGGGTTGTTGGTTTGTTTGTTTTTTGTTTGTTTGTTTGTTTCTGGAAACTCAGTGATAAAAGTCCTGAAACATGGCCTGCTCTGGAAAGAGCAGCTTTACAAGGAATGCAGCTGGAATGAGCCTAAACCTCTCCAGTAGCCTGTGCTGCTGGGAGCTCCATGCCCTTCCCAAAGGCATCCTGCTGGGCAGGGAACTTGGATAAATAAGTGTACCAGTGCTGTTTGACACAAAGTTTATGGTGTGGTATTGCTTCTGGATGTCTCACTTTTCCTGGAATTCTGAGCTCAGTTTTAACTACCTAATGCAAATGGTTATCCCTGATACAACCTTGAATGAATCATTCTTGGTGTCCATAAAAAAAAAAACCCAAGCTTTTTGGTGCAATTTCTCGTGATATGTTACCAAAAACCTAAGGAAAGAACAGAGCAAACGTTTTATAACTGTAAGTGCTGGTTTGTTAACAAATCCAGTAACCTGTGTGTGATGTGCCTTTCACGTATGTATCACATTGAGCTAAAAATAGGTACATTTTTCACATAGTAAGAAAAACATACCCTCCTCCAACAGGCTGCTACTTAACCTTGCTCCTTTTCATCCACTTGCCAGTGTACAGCAATCTTCTAGAGCTCTCATTGCAGGAATTTAATTACTAGTTTTATTTCTGCAAATGTTTGAAATTGGATCCCTTTTGTACCTTTTGTCCTCTTTAAACGATATTTTCTGAAATGCTTCTGTTACACAGAAGCTTATCTGCAATTTTCAAAAGTCTCCCTGAATCAGTAAACCATAAATTTTTCATTCCATGAACCCAACTTCAGAAAATGGTAAGCAGGCACATTGAAAATGCTTTAACTATTACTGATTTCCAGAGGCACAGGGTTTTCTTTTGGAATTTTTCAAACCATGTCCCATATTTAGCTTGGGAAAAGGGAGGGGGGAAAAAAAGGTGTTGTCTTCCTATTGTCAGAAATACATCAGTGCTCACATCTCACAGTTCATCTGACACTGGCCTCCTCTGGAGTTTGGATATGGGGCTAAATGGAGCATTTCTTTATTCTGGCTCAGCAGATCTTGGTAATAGGAGCTATCAGGCACAATATTCACTTTGAATTAAAAAGGAAATGAGTAGAGGAAGGGCAGGAATGGGAGAGACAGAAGACAGCAGTGAACTTTGTCATGAGGTGGCTGAGATGGGATACAGTTGGTGTTCTGGCATTTCACTGAGTAATCTTATTTAAGTTACCTGCACTTTGAAGGACAACAAATGAGCTCCCATGTCTGTTATAAGGAAGTACAAGGCTCATAAGACCTGAGTTATCATCAAAAACTCAATGAATAAAATTTTTGTTTAGTCAAGTTTGCTTACTACTCTCCAGTGCAGCGTGGATGTGATGGGGGCAACAGTTTTTATTAATTGGATTGTGGAAAACAAACCAAAAAAATCCCCTATCTGAAAGATTATAAACATACATAAAATGAAAAGTTTTTTTTTTTTTTTTTTTAAAAGCTACTATGTGTAATGATATTTTATCACATCTGGCTTCCTTCATCATGACAGAATCTCAGTTTATGTTAGCATAACATTTTTTTTTAAATCAAAAATCATTAATATCGATCATTGAAACATTTAACAGGAAATATATTTTTCTATTAATTGATGTATTCTTTATTAAAGAGTAACTCATTCTGTCCTACAGAGTAGTATCAATACAGTACTGTCAATAAGAAGAGGAAGAAAAGAAATCTTAGTTAAATAAAATTGATAAAGTTATGTTCTTTGCACTTCTGTATACTTTAGCTTACTATAACAAGGTGGTGTATGGGCAGATCAGTTGATTTATAAGAAAAATGGAGAATTTATAAGTCATTTACAGAGTGAGGTTCCAGGATCCCACAAGGAAAAGAACTGAGGGAGCAGCAGGTTGCTGTGAAGCTGCCACAGTGTCCTGAGAAGGGAAACTTGGTTGTTAGTGATTGTCTCTAAATTATCACAGAAAAATTTACTTCAATGCTACTTCTTGTGAAAAATGTTAGAAATCTGACAGCAGCCAGATATCCCAGAACTACAAGAAAAAGTATTTAAAATTAAAATGAATGCATAGATAAGGTGGGTTTAGATGTGCATATCACATTTATTTTTATTTCTGTTAAGTATTTCTCGTCTGCTTTTAGCCCCCTTCAAAAATAACCAATAAACTCTTCTGTCCTTTACCAATGTCCCATCCCAGGGTCTAACAGACATCCTAGAGCATGAAATTCAGAATCTGAGTGGGTTCAGAGCTGCCTTCCCCCAGCAATCTGGGACCAGCAGTGTCTCAGCTGTTTCACAGGTGCACCATCATTCCGTGGAGTTGCTTCTGAGGATATCATAAAAAAATCACAGTGATAGACTTAAACAATATTTGACAAGAGCTCAAAACAAATGTGGACCTTTCACACCACTGCGGTTGCAATCAGATGTCTGTACTTAAAAAGGAAAAATTCTCCCCAACCCCTATTTGTGCAGTGAGAATTGGATTCCTTATTAGAAACCATACAATCGATGTAAAGCAGCTGGAGCTCTGTGAGTGAGTGGAGCATCTGCTGGCAGAGCAGGCAGCAGTCGCTTACTTGGATTGAAACTGCACTCCTGAGCTCCTTTTTTCTTTCTTTTCTTCCTTTTTATTTTGGCAGACGTGCAGCAAATCGCCATGGACTGGATCACGGGGAATTTTTACTTTGTGGACGACATCAGCGACAGGATCTTCGTCTGCAGCCAGAACGGGTCAGTGTGTGTGACCCTCATCGAGCTGGACCTCAACAACCCCAAGGCCATAGCTGTTGATCCAGCAGCAGGGTAAGGCTCTTTGCACTGGGATTGTTTTTACATGAGCCTGTGACTGCACATAATGCATCTGTTTCATGCAGGTGTTTTAATAACTATTTTTCCTTTGCTGTATTGAGTTCCTTGCGTGGTTGCTATACTGAAGCAATAATGTGTAATGAACTTGGAGCAAATCTTTAACTGTGCTAATTGCAATAATTATTGCAGTATGTGCCTTGTGTCTTCTTAAAATGGAATCAAAACTGGAAAAGCAATTTAATCCCTGCTTGCACAACATTTGCTTTTGCTTTTCTGTAAGTTGTGTTTCTAACTAGAGGATGCGGGAAAGGAATTTTTGAAGGATTTTTTATGCTGTATCCCCTCATTTACAGGACCATTGGAAATGAGTTTAATGAGTTTATTTACACAAAGGAAGTGGAAGAATTTTTACTGTGCTTTAGAGGGTCAGCTCTAATGGTAAAATTACATTGTATTTGCTTTTTCTGTTCCACAGATAGCTACATTCAGTGCCAGTTGGGAATTAAGCCTTGTTTAAAATACAGAGTAGTAAATGTCTTCTATTCTATAACATCCACCAGCTGGGAAAAGTTTTTAAGCAACAATGGTGTAAAAGCATAACTACATAGGAGTAGGAATAGCATCAAGTTAATTTAAAACCAGATTTTTGGTGACGAGTTTTGAACAAGGATTTTATCTTGGTTTTATTAGTCAGTAAGGAGTTGAGACCAAAATCCCTGATGGAATATGTCCTAAACTGCCATAAGCCCCTTCTCAACAAATACAAAAATATTTACAGTAGAACAGCTTGTCATCCATATGTGGACTTTTGTCAGTCCTTATTTAAAGCCTGAACGAATATTAAGGAGCATTATCACAATGACTTCAATTCTGACAGGAACAGCTTGCATGTAAAGTTTACAAAGAAGTTTGATAATGTGATCTTGAGTGTGGCTGTATTTCTCTCTGCAGCAGATGGTAAGCTTGACTTGATCTCACTGCAGAGCTGTTCTAAAAGAAAAATAAAAATTCATGTAGAAATTGATTTTCTGCAAGTTCTGATCTGAAAGAACTTGAAGCTTTCATATTCGCTGACAGCATCCTTTTTTCTGTGCTTTTACTTGTATAATCTTTCCTGAATTTACTGGATGAATCCAAAGCTTGCCATTAGCTAATCTTATCTGTCAGGGATGCAGGAATTGTACCCAAGCCTTTGGTTTTGTGAGGAGGGACAGAAAAATGAGAGACTTTTCCTCCAATTGTCATCTGCTGGCTGCAAACCATTCCTGCTCAGTCACCTGTTCAGTGCCATGTGCAAGGTGAAGGGTTGCTGGTTTAGGGAGAGGGAAGTTCTGCCCTGTAGGAAAGGCCACAGGTGATCATGATATTTTACAGTGTGATTCTTATTAAGCAATCTCCATTTATTTTGTGGTGAAAACACTGTGTGAAAAATTTTCTCAGAATACGTGTATTGCAGTTCAGCAGTTATTTCATTACTGGGTTTTTTTGGCATATTTATTAATTATCTGACATATGTTGTTCTGTTAATTGGATACCTAACATACTTTTAACTGCTAAACCCCAATTTATATATTAACTACGCTAGTTTTTGACTGGGGTTTGATCCAGAGTGCAAACAGATAATGAGAAAGCATTCTGGCTATTTAAAAATTTCCTGATCCTTTCTTTTGTCTTTTGTTTTCAGTCCTTTTTTTCTTCTTTTAACTCTCATGCTGATTGTAGTTGAGACTTATTTTGGTGTCAGAGTCTTAGGGTGGTATTGCTGTCTGGGTAACTTGGTAGGTTTATTTTATTTAAAAAAATCACAGAAGCATCCATACTAAAAATCTATATGGCAAGTTGAGCTCTGAATGAGTTGCTGCTTGAACAGAGGAGAGACCATTTCCAATGCTAAGAAATTCAGAGTGTGATCCCAAGCCTTTATGTCTGTGATAAACTTCCTGTGGTAGCACAGGGTCAAGCCCTGCTATTGTTGCATGTTCACGTCCGTGTGTGAGGAGTTCAGTTGTGTCGTGAACCAGAAATTCTGCTTTTATCCATAAAACAACCAAGGCATGCTGGAAAATTTGCTCTTTCCAAATGGTTCCCCTCGCTGCACTCAGGAATATCTTTCCTGAGTGTGGTTAATTTTACATCTCTGTGCCTGCAAGTTCTGTTGGATGTTTAGTGGTGATGGTTTGATATATTCTCCTATGAGCTTACAATGGAACTTGAGCTGCTAAGCTTCTTTCATATCACACAGGGAGTGAAAGAACTTTTCATAAAAGTTTATTCTCATAAAACTGAATTTGAAATTGAGAGAAGAAAGATTCTGCTATTCACACAGCTCTTGAAGAGACACATTTGTTATGTTTCTCACCTAAGCATGTTACTTGGCAGGATTTCAGCACTTTATCAATCTGAACTGTGTTTGATGTTTTGGTTATTCCAGACTAGATCTAATGCACACCCACCAGAAAAATACCTGCTTCCCTCACTGAACTGGTATCTTACCAACTTAGGGGTTTTGCAGTTCTGATACTCATCTCTTACATCAGCTGGTCATCAAGTAAGAGTAGCACAGTGTTAGTATCAGACCTATGTTAAGGAGAGCATTTCCAGGGGCAGAGAATGTGTCTCCACTGATCACTGGGAGCCCTTCAGAGCCCAGGCATGGCAGTGAAACATGGATTGAAGGAAAAGCTGGGACAAGGAGAGGGGGAAATAAAGAGGCAATTGGCAACAGAGAGGGAGAATAAATTGTTTTACCATACTATATTATCTATCAAATGCCTTGGAACTAAGATGTTTGGCTCCATATGTCTGCAGTTCATAGCTTTGATAAATTTTAATACAGGACTTCTTTTCTTCTGTGGTCAAGGAACAGAAGTGATTACTTTTGCTGGTCCATGAAACTGGTGTAAAATTGATGATGGTGCTGCTGACTGTCAACACGAAACAAATACAAGCTGAGTTAGAGTGGGTTTAGCTGAGATCCTCTCTTCAGGTCTGCTGTACTCACAGGGAATGGTTTTTCAGATTATTCCAGCCAGTATTCCGCTGGCCTATTCATGAGACTTTGATCACTGGACATTGATGATAGGGAAAGTAACACATTTAAAACTCACAAGAGGATAGATCAGATTTAGGTTCTCTCTCAGCCCTGCCACAACCAGCTAAATGTCTCTACACAGAGCATTTTATTTTTTTTATGGCACTGCATCTCTTTGTATTTAATAAGAAGCATAAAATGCCTGTTGTTCAAGCTATGTGATATCTGAATGCATTCAGGAACATTAGAAATTGCTGTTGTGGAATGCTAACTGTGTACATCTTCATATTTATTCTGTGAATTTGTCTGCTTAATTGCCCCTGGTGTTCAAGGTAAATTGCTGCCTTCCACTGCACCACAATGGCCATGGAGAATGCACCACTTTACAAAGCAGAAATGCCTTGGAGCAGGGGATGTGCTGCAGTTCCCTCCCAACACCAGTCCTGGTCACACTGCTCAGACATCTGACATACATGGAATAACAAAAATGTGTTGTAATTTCTCTTCATACCCATTCTCTGACTTCTTTGGGAATGCCAGAAAATGGGGAGAGGACAGGAAGAGCAGATGAGGCTGCAACCTTGGGGCTAGTCCTGGTTCCAGAAATGTGCAGCTTGCACTGGTGGCTGTGATGCTTTTTGGGACGCCACCCATAACTTCCGACTTTATTTCCCAGGCTTATGGAAAAAGATGAACTTTAGGGAGGAGGTTTGAAATGTGGAAGGAATTGATGTAGCATCCACTGACAAAACTGTTCACACATAAGGAGATGTGTGACCAGAGGTTACGTGGGGTGTCATTGCAAAGAGGATGTGCAGGGCAAGGCTGGAGTGTGGAAGGATGTGTGGAGCAGTAATGGGAGTAAGGAAATGGCTTACACTCCTCCTACATGGACCTCCATAGAATCATCATAGAATTCCAGAATAATTTGGGTTGGAAAGGACCTTAAAACTCATCCAGTCCCCCTGCCATGGGCAGAGACACCTTCTCTATTACAGGTTACTCCAAGCCCTGTCCAGCCTGGCCTTGGACACTTCCAGCGAGGAGGCAGCCACAGCTTCTCTGGGCACCCTCTGGTGCCTCACAGGGACAAATCTCTTCCCAGTATCCCATCTGACCTTGCTCTCCTTCAGCTTGAAGCCCTTCCCTCTTGTCCTGTCCCTCCATCCATCTTGACCCAAGTCCCTCTCCAGCTCTCTTGGAGCCTCTTTAAGCATTGGAAGGGGCTCTGAGATCTCCCTGAATACTCCTCAGCTCTTCTAGCCTGGCTCCAGAGCAGAGGGGCTCCAGTCCTGGGAGCATCTTTGTGACCTTCTGAGGAGTCACTCCAGCAGCTCCACGTCCTTCCTGTGTTGAGGATCCCAGGGCTGGAGGCAGCTCTGCAGGTGGGGTCTCACCTTGACCTGTCCACCCTTCTTGTGATGCAGCCAGGACCTGGGTGGCTTTCTGGGCTGCCAGTGCCCACTGGAGGGCAATAAAAGAGATGGTGGATTGAGGGGAGAAGAAGAGGAGGGGGAAGAGAAGAACCAGAGAGGATTCACAATTACAGGCACGAGTCACTGAAACTTGTGACTGCCATTTAAAAGTTGCATTAGGAACAAAGGGGAGAAAAGACTTGTAAAGAGATTTGTGAAAGGAGCAAGCTCACATTTTAATACTGCAACAGTGTGTGTCCTGTAAATATTTGAATAAATCTTTTAATCGGCTTTTCCTTCTGCTATGGTGTAGAAATACAAAAAGAGAAAACCCACAGGCTCCGCTTGTTTCTTCCACACAAGGTTTGTAAATGAATACAAGAGGAGATTGTGTTATGATGATGCTTGAAGAACAGCTATTAATGAGTTATGGTGCTATGTGCCATTTCTTGGTGATGTTAGTGAGTCAGGAACAAAACAAACAAATGCACAAGAGCAAAAAAAAATATACTCTGTTGCATTTTAAATCTGTAATAGCAACCAGTTGATAGCTCTGTAATTCACAATGGGGAGCAAGGGAAACAAGAATTATTAGCTGAAGGTATCTACTGCATGATCTCAGAAATTTGTTCTGAGGAAAAATGTGGGGAAACAAAAGGAGGTGCAGCTGAAGGCAGTCTCCCCTCTGATATGCTACACCTGTGTTAATTATCCTAGAGTGGAAACAGCCTTGCTCTCCCAGCCATGGGTGTGATAAAGAGTGAGTGAGCTGGGAAGAGGTCAGTTGGAGTCTGCTGGCTGTGCTGAGAAGAGCCAGGGACAGGAGGTTTTGCTAAGGGACAGAAAAGGTGAGATGCTGTCTGTAGGATGGACAGGGTTAGGTGGCCGTGCCAGGGACAGGAAGGAGCGAGACAGAACTGAGTAAGAAAGAGAGACAGAGCCAGAGCTGTGTGGAGCTGCTCCTGGGAGATACAGAGAAAAGGTATGGGAGACTTTTGAATAACAAGGTGCTGATGCTTGAAGCCTTTTGATGATTTTAATGAAGCACCTTAAGTACAGTGTCCATCTTGACCACCACATATCGACTACGACAGAAAAAAATATTAAAATATTATTCTGTGGACTTCCTCTTTGATTCTGAAGATGCTAAGCACAGATTTCTTCTGTGGCTCAAATCAAAGGCACAGTATGAAAATAATAATGATAATTAAAATTATGTAATGTCATTGTGTGAGACACAATGGGGAAACTTGCTTCAGTCTAAAATTTCAGAAGATAGGAGGAAGCAAGGGGGTAAGAAGGCATTTTGAAATTCAGCCTTCTGTATAAGAAGAGCGTTGAACAGCAGCTTTAAAATACCATATTTGAGGGACCTAGAAGAAAAATCATAAGAAACATTTAATTCTGCCTTTTTAGTTTTCTTTTTTAGTATTTCTTCTTCTTTTTTTTTTTTATTTTTAGTTTTGAATGTATTCTACCTCTGAAATCTGGTAGAGGTAAGAGGAGGAAATTGGGTGTTATTCATGTGAGCCCTACTGTCATCCAGGGTGTTTAGATATTGTTGCAAATGCTCTTTCTCAAGCTGTGTGTGATCATCCTTGTGGGATGTTTGCTTTTCTTGGTCAGATCAAAATGAAATGTAGGGTCCACCGAGCACTTTTCACTAAAAATCAAAGGGAATGGGAAAAGTTTTGCACATCATTGAATGAAAATGAGAGAGAGCCATTCACAGGAGATGGTGCCTGGGGTATGGAAAAGCCATCCCAGAGGATGAAAAAAAGCCCTTAACGAGTCAGAGATTGAAGATATAAAGAGAATGAGTTTTGGGCTGACAACTCAACCTGTTTGGTGTCATGGGTAGACATGTAAGCCAGGAAGAGCTGTCCTGCTTGGTGGGATTTTGGACAAAATGTGGATGAGGTCTCCAATGGAATGTTTGATGGGACAGAACCCTAGGCTAGCCCTGAAATCCTGCAATAGTAAATCCACAACAGCCAGCAAAGAGCAAGTCAGGTGGTGAGGGGTGGAGAGAGACCTTTCTGAAACCAACTTATCGACAGAAATTTTGGTTTTCTTCTCTTTCTGTACCTATGTCTTTAAAAAAATTTAAAATTTGAACCATAAATGCAGTTTGTATTAGGCACAATGAACAGAATTTGCATTCACCTCATATTTGTTTGGAGGTATCAGTGAGGAGCTGAAAATTCTTGCACTGGTGGAAGAATAGAAATTCAAAAAGGAGGGGAGGTCAAACCATATATATGGATTTTTTCTTCATTTGCTTCATTTTTATTTAGACAGGGGAGTATTTCAGGGTAAAAATAAAACATCTGCACTTATTTTCTGCTGCTTGTTTTATTCTCTTTTTACTCTCTTGCCTTTGAGCTTTTATAGCAGCCACTAGGCTTAGGAGAGATTCTGAGTCTTAAAACTTTGGGGTTTTTTTTCTCTCTCAGATTAGTCACTATTTCCTGCTGATCAAAGAGGAGACTTATAATCATTAAAGCCCACTTTTAAACAGCCAAATCATTAGTGGTTTAATAACATGCCATTATTAAAAGAGCTCAGTTCTTTTTCTTGTCACAAAGATTTTCAAAGAGCTGTAAGATACATAAGACCCACTCACTTCAAAAAAGTTTTAAGGATAGCCTGAAAAGGAATCTTCATTAAAAAAGAAAACTAAAAAAGAAAAACAAAACCTCAAAACATAAAAACTTTGTAGTAACTAATCATAATATGGAAGTTTGAATTAAGAATTAATGTTTTCTTGCTCATTCTCCCCCTCCACAACCTCTTTCAGGCTATGAACAGTTGGAGATGGTGTAATAAATCCAAAAT
Organism: Phylloscopus whistleri; assembly: GCA_017589585.1. NCBI lineage: Eukaryota > Metazoa > Chordata > Aves > Passeriformes > Phylloscopidae > Phylloscopus > Phylloscopus whistleri. The sequence goes on along the minus strand of JADMLD010001484.1, from coordinate 3,600,156 downwards.
AAGACAAAAGAAGCAAAGATACTTAATCAGACAAAAAAAAAAAATCCAAAACCACCCTTTTAAAAATATTTCCACTTTTTTATTATCCCTTTAGCAGAAATGCTTGCTAGGAATTTTTTTTTTTTTTTTCTGATCTCGGGTTTTACAAAACTGTCTTCAGTTCTGTGCTATTCCATCTTTTAATTTTAATTGTTGTAAAGAAACTGTGACACAAAACTCTTTCACCTCTGGATCTTTTCTCCCTTGAAACTTCAATCCCAGTGCAGCAGCACAGGTCTGCTCACTGGGAAACCTTGTGGCTGCTGCTCTTGGTAAGAAAAAGAAGCAAGGGGTATTGTCATATCTGCTCTCCTTCCCAAAATGTGATATGACAATTCTGCATTCATGTGCAAACAGAAGATAGGAGAAATCATGGTTCTTTTTTTCCAGCAAACTGAAACATAAATAAATAAATACAATTTGATTTATGAACATGCAAAGAAATGAGCTTGTATGGAAAAGTCAGCTAATTCAGTTAAACGGACTCGGAGTCACTGACAAAACTGAAGGAATTACAATCCCAAGCACGTGACCCAACTGCATTAAAAAGGAGCTCATTAAAAATGTCAGGTTGTTGGTCTGGATCAACTTTCATCCAAACAATAAAAATAGAATAGGTTTGAACAGGTTTGGTACATGCATGTCCTCAAGTAATGATGTGTGTTTGCTCTTGTGCACACCATTTCATTAATCAAACATGGCTGAAAATAAAAATGGATGAGTATAATTAAATATCCTGTTTTCTACATATACCCTGAAGGTTGGGCTGCATTTGGTGCCCAAACCAAGTTGCATTCAGAGAAAAAAAACAGGTACTGATAGCAGGGACAAAGGATGTATTTCTTGATAATAATCCTTTCTGAAAGAGCTGGCAAAGTGAACACTGGCAACGTTATTAGAATAGTTCAGAACTGATGTTCTGAGACTTGATATTATATCAATATTGCCTGGAGAATAAAAAGCTAACTAGAGTAATACTCACGAAGCATGAACTAAAGTGAGCCTTTTTTCTCATGCAGCAAGTTGCCCTGTAATGGATTTCATATATTGCTACTAAGAGGAACAATACTTGAGTAGTGTCAGCAAGTATGGAAAAAAATCAGTGGGAATACAAAAACATTTGTGGAACCACAAGATAGCTGTGGTTTGTAAAAAGAAAAAAAAAAAAAGAAAAATAAAAAAAATAGCTTGTAAGTCAGTAAAACTTTTCTTCACTTATCTAGTTAGGTGCAGAGGAGCAGGAAGACAGTGCTGTGCCTCTCTCAGCAGGCTCAGGCTCTCCCAGAGAGCTGAGCTGTCAAACCACAGCATCTTCCTTACCCAAACCAGCTTTGCCCGGTGCTTTTGTGCCCAAACATCAGAGCTGCCTCAGCAAACCAGGCTGAGCACATGAGCAGCAACAACACAAATAAAACTCCATGAGCTGCTTTGCCTGGGGCCATGCACAGCTGACCCAACGTTGAGTCTCCTCCCACTGAGCTTTACACCCTCCCTGTGTTCACTAATTGAGCTACTGCTCAAAAAGCTCTTCTTTTACTGAAATTGCCATAGATTGACAATTTAGAATTTGGTTTTTTGTGAGGGAGACTCAGAAATGGACCTGTTATTCTCCCTGGAATGGAAGTCTCAAAACACTTTTTTTTTTTTTTTTTTTAATAACAGTTGTCCAGGCAAAAGCTACATGATTTAAGTCACCCTATCAGTAATTTTCTTCAAGTTGAAAGCAATTAAGCTGGAGAGAATTGAGGCCACTTTGTTTCTGAATGAGAATATAAATGGGAGTTTAAGGCTCCGTAATGCATGGACATTATGTTCATGTCCATTTTGAAGTCTCCTTTTATTTTTTTAAATTTTATTACCTGGTTGTCTTATTATCTAACCAGCTTCTGAGGTCATTTATGTTCTGATATGAACTGGAGCACTGGATGAATGGAAGAGCAGAACTGAAAATATATCTGCTTAGGACCCTTTTAAAATTGTTTTAGAAGTACTTTTATTATTCTGAACTTAAGATTATCTGTGTGTGTATAGATAGATATTGGTAGAGGTTTGTTTTTGTTTTTTTTCTCCTTCTCTAAAGTGAACAAAATGAAAACAGGAACAAAAAGCTCATGTTAGTGGATTATGGTGTTATAAAGTTTTCCAAATCTGTTTTCCTAGTGTAGCCCACACACTTCTTGTGTTTTTAACTGAGTTTTAGTATTGCAGTAGTGCAAAATTGTGCAAACCATGAATTTTTAAACTCTTGTCATGCCACTCTTTTCCTTCTTCTCACAAGATAAATAACCGCCTGTGTACATGCCATGTTTGAAGCATAAAAACACTAAATCACAGAATATTCTGAGTGGGAAGGGACCCAGAAGGATCACTGAGTCCATTACTCTTGCTCTGGATTAACCAGAACCACCCAGAGTAACTGCAATGATGAATTCAGTCAATTCATCAGCAGGGTGATGATATCATCCTGATGGAACTGCTGTTTTCTCAGGGCTGATTACATGGATGGCTATTTTATATATATATATATATATATTGATTTTCCAATTTTTTTTTTCTGGAGGTTTTTGCATGTCAGTGGCCTCGTTGTTGTGCTCAGTAGTGTGAACATGCCTTGCTGGAGCTCAGCTGTAACATGACCCCTTTTTGGTGGAAGATAGAGAAAAGCTAGAGGAAATCTGGAGATATTAATAGAAAATAAAAAAAAAAAATTAAAAACCTCATGGCCTGTGTAAACTTGCAGGAACTGTGGTAACCTATTCTAGAAGAGAAAATCCATACTATTCCTATAAAAGACTGGTAGAATAGCAAGGTAGATTTAAATTCTTATTAAAGAAAGAACAGGACAAATAATTTTAATTAGCAGGTACTTGTAAATAAAGGGAAAAATTCAAGTCTGAGGCAACTTTAGCATATAAATGATGTAAAGTTGGAGTCACTGTCACTTGGGACTGTCTGTCTGGAAGGGATGTTCAGCCTTGGATTTCACATCAGGATGTTTGTGTGTGCAGGTCTGTAAGCTTATAATGTCAAGGAATGGTGTGCTAGAAGAATAAATGTCAATAATTCTATTTACTAACGTTGCACTGCTGCTACTTAAAAAGTATGATTGAATTATTACTAAGGTAACCCTTTGGGTTTTTTTTTCCACTTGAAGGAATTTGAGAGATTTTGAGGAAAATGGGTCAAAATATAAATTCCAGGAAGTTGTTAGGGGTTTTTTGGTTGTAGTTGTTTGTTTGTATGTTTTTCTGGTGGGTTTGTTTGTTTGTTTTGTGGTGTTTTTTCTTTCTTTCTTTCTTTCTTTCTTTCTTTCTTTCTTTCTTTTAGAGGATTTGATGCAAATGAAACTGAAAATTGGATTTTAAAGGGATTTTGATACCAAAAAACTTATCCTGGAACACATGCAAAAGTTCCCACCCACAGGCTGCCCTCACTTTTAGCAATTACCTTGACTTGAGGGGTTCAGTTGTAAGTTTAATTGTTTAGTTTTGTGTTCCTAAAGCAGCACGAGCGGCTTTCTCACGTGGTGGTGAAGGCAAACTGCTGCCTTGGGTGGAAGGTTGTGGACACTGGGGGTGAGGAGCAGCTAGCTTTTCTTCGGAGATGTGTGTTTGCAGCTCTCTGACACAGTTTCTTTGTTGTTTCTTTGATCAGCCACAGAGCTGTTAAATGAGCTGTCCAGAGTTATCTATTGAAGCACACAACTCTGCCAACCTACAGTGGAAGGAGAAGCAATTTCTGCTTTACCATCCTGAAAACTCCAGCAAAAGTCCTCAAAGTCTGGGAGTACTGGCTATCTCTTGTTTCTGAAATGAATATGCTCTGTGCTAGAAACTCCTAAACCTTTTTAAATTTGCTCATTACCAGTTATCTTGAGCTAGTTGGTTCATTTTGATACACAAACTCGTTAATGTGCACACAAAAAACTTGGTCCAAATTTGCAGTTGGCCTCAGTCTTGGTGTTTCTAAGGAACAGAATTCAGGAGTTTGGGCGGTGTCCAGGCTGGCACTTGAGAACTTGTTTACTTTGAATCAATGGGTAATTAGCCTCGCTGAGGATGCAAACTTTTAGCATAGGGAAGTTTAGGAAAAGGCCATCGAGTTAAAAAATAATCTCATTGATTCTGCTTCCCTTTGCTTTAGATCGTTTTTATTCATTAGGATTTGACAGCAAATCGACAAACCTCAAAGCAAAATACTCAGGGATCTTTATTCAACAAATATTAAATGAAAATACCCTATTAATAGCAGGGTATTTGAAACTCCCTGGCTTTTTTTACATGCTGAGAAACCAGCGCTTGCAGTCTGAGAGCTCTGTAAGTTTTACACGAGGTTTTGCTGACAGACTTCTCCAGACCCAGGAATGGCACAGCACCACCTCTTGGCTGTTCTCCTCCAGCAGAACAGAAACTCACTGTGCTTTCTGCTGGCACAGCTCCTCTGGCTGAGCAGAAGGAGAGGAGAACAAGCAAACTGCATTCCCAACAGGGATTACACTGCCTTCAAACACAAAATCAGACCTCTAACCAAAATATTTAAATTGGAACAGAAATCGGTTGGCTACACCAAGCCAAGCTCTTGTTTGGATTCCTGAGTGTCTGACATGGTTTACTGATGTGAAAACATTGCATCTTCTGAAAGTTCAAGGATTTATTTGTTTGTTTTTATGTATGAATCTCCTTGTTAAATTACTGTTCTGTTACTTGTCACGTAGAGTTTTCTGAATGTAGCAATATTTTAGTAGATCACAATACTTTGGTGTATGCAGCTGTCGCTTCAACAAACTTGATGCATATTCTAACATTTTCAAAAGTGAAATCTCAGGATTGGAATTTGCATGCGTGCTTAAACTTTCAATATGTTGTCAGCTTTATTTTGAAAGATTTGAATGCCCACAGGTCATACCCAATTCAGGGAACAGCTGAGACTGTTCAGTTGCTGAAGTGAGGCTACTTACATAATACATGCTGTGTCTGTGTATGGTTTCCAAAACTTTAGGAGAGGATTCCTGTCTTCTGCTGGTGAATTATTTTAGCCCAATATTCTACAAGACACTGCTGCTTATGCGTTTTTAATATAATTATACATATGTATAAAAATAATATTTGATGAGCCGCCCATGTCTTCAGGCAGAAGTTTTGGCTGTGTTGAACTGCCTGTGATTTGGGATGAGGTTTTGAAATTATAATATCTCAGTGTCACAGGCAGAATCGGGCTCTGCAACATCAAGCTTAAGTTGAGCAGTCGTAATTACCAGGTAGCTTTGAAATTGTGGTTTAAATTCTGTGGGAGGTTCACTTCATTTAAGCTTGGGAGGATTTTATGAAGAAGAATTCATTAATGTCTGGGAAGCAGTTGGAGACAGAGGTGTGAACACTGGTAAGTGCCTGTTTGGAAATGAGCAGCTTTGCATTCCGAGCAGGATTTGAACAAAATGCATCTCTGTGGAAGGGTGTGAGGCAGCACATTATGTAAGGAAGCAGCAGTCACTCCTCAGAGCATGAGGAGGGTGTTTTGAAATAATAATCAGCATGGATGTAATCAAAGAATTTTGATTGCTCATATCACGGGATAATTTAACAGCATTTAAGGAATCATAAAGCTTGCTAGCATTTGAATGCTTGCATTTGCACTTGTAACATTTTTATGTGCATTTTTATTTTTGTTTTGTTCTTATCTCACAGCCTGGAGATAAGTTACATAGATCCACACCTGCTCTACCTTGTCTAGTCTGTATGGAAAAGGAGTAGAGAATAGAGGCAGAGGTTGAGAGGTTTCCTATTTTATCACATTCTTTGAAGGCAGCATAAATGAGCCAGTGACATTCTGCAAGCAGGTTTTGTCTAAATTTCATAATCCATAATATTCAGAGAGGAGATTGCATGAACTCTACGTCTTTGCCTCTGTCAATTTAAGATTATTGTCTCTAATTATCCTGTGAGCTGGCATGGAGAACAGTTTATCTGCCTCTTCTTGCAGTGACTTTTTAGCTACTTCAGAACAACTAACAGATACTTCTTTTGATCTAGACTAAGAAAACTCAACTTACTGTTTTCATATGTTCCCCACCATCACCACCACCACCTCCTCCTTCATCCAAACTTCTGATTATTTAGCTGTTGCTCTCTATATGGTCTCTGTTTGGTCTCCATTTCCCTCAAAAGCTGAGTGAAGTAGGAAAGTTTGCTTATTTCCTGTTGTAAACACTTCAGTGTAACACTTGCTGATTTTCTGGAGTTTTTCCTTAGCACTGTGATAGAACTGACTTTGGTCTAGAGTCTGGTCAAGTGTCACCTTGGTAAAAGTTATTTAATGTTGTTGATTTTTCCTCTTCCTGTTCTATCTTTCTCTGCTCCTGTTCTGTCTCCTGATCCCTTCCAGCTGTCACTGCCTCACCTTTTTTGATCCCTTCCTGAAATGGTCTTGCAGCTCCAGGTTCTCCCTGTCTTGTGTCTGTGTAGATGAGTCATTAATCAATATAAAGAGGGGATTGAAAGGGGGATTTTGCACAGGGGAAGCCATTGGGATGGTTCAGCTTCTGTGGAAATCACACTATGCAGACAGCTTTTCCTATGCATCCTACTCAGCTGCATCCTATTTCAGCTGGAGCACTGGGAGGTCTAATTCCCTTCTCCATATTCCTTGCCATCCCTTATTTTTTGGTGCTGTTTTTCTAAGTAAGATGTGTCCTATATTCCGTGGCACATTGTTTGTTATTCTAAAATATAGTTTTGTGGTGCCCAGCAGAACTTCAGAAAATGATTTCTACTGTGTTTCCATTTTTTAGTGTGACACAGGAAGGTACAGAGGGACACAGCTGCCAGTGTGGGGGGTGTGAACTCCTGTCTGTCATCACCTCAGTGTTACACGACTTGGAGGAGGGTGAAGTTGGCAGCAGTTGCCTCTCAGCACAATAATGTGTGAGCTGCCTTTTGACCCTTCTGTAAAAAGGGAAGAAAAAAAAAAAAAAAAAAACAAAACAAAAAACCACAAACAGGATAAGACTGTTGTAGCAGAAGTACAGATGCTGAGAGATGGGATGCAGAAGCTTTCTGACAAGAGATTTATTACTGTAAATGCCCACACACAGACCACAGGACTGGATGAGGATATTCATCTGTTTCATCTCATGTACTCCTTAGAGATATGGCTGTGTAGGATCTGCTTCCCTCTTGCCAGTTAGCAACAGGAAATATTACTTGACTAAACTCCATTAGTAGTTTTCACAAACATCAGCCTCAGAAATATTTCCATTCAGTCCGTAGCTTGTTAATCAAGTCTCTATTCATCTGTCCCTACAAGCCATAAAGTTCTGCAGTGAACATGTAATTGTAATTAACACCATGGAGCAGTTACAGGGCGTGAGCAGTAACACATCCACCAGCTCTGTGCTGGCTGACAGTGCAGCTTTCCCCTGCCAGGACCCTCGGTGCCCCCTGTGCCCCATGGCTTTACTGGGCTCTGTCAGATGGTGCTTTTACCTTCTGTGAGATCATTACTGCTGAATGTTCTGGGGTATTTTATAGCCCAAAGGCCCATGAGCTATATCACCTTGGAGGCATCAACATTGACAGATGAAGGCAGCAGGTGATGATGTTAATACTTTAATGCAGAGTTTTGCTTGCATTCCAGGATAGCAAGAATACAATTAAAAACAGCAACAGCAAAGTGGTCACATCCTTACTGCAGGCACTCACAGGCAAGCTCCAATCATCTCTCACAATGTGCTGCTCTTAAATGTGCTTCACTTCTTTGTAAACTATGCTCAGTTGTTATATCAGTTTAGATATGGAGTGGATGCATGTTCTGGTGTTTGGTTTAAGATGCATTACTCAGCCCTAAGAAACTCACCAGTTAACAGGGTTGCAGGAGGGTGTAAGAAGTCACAGCCTAAAATGCCACAGCTGTGTTGAAGTCACTGACATCTGGGCAGTTGTCTTGTGGGGCAAACATTGTCATGGAGACCATGAAGGTGTCTTGGGGACAGGGCTGTGCCTTGGCTGCCTGCATTTGTCTGTGTCTCACACCTCAGTGAGCAGTCAGCAGCCTGCTCCTTTTCTGCAGCAACAGGTTCTGACCTTTAGGCTCCTGCAAAGTAAACTCTGAGTTCCAGAAATCCAGGTGCTCTTAGCATCAGCAAGGACAAACTGGGATTTCCCTCAGCTGCCAGTTTCCTTTCTTTCTCCTCAGAGAAACACAATACTGATGTGTAAATCGACACTTCTTTTCCTTTTGCCTCAGTGGCTCCAACCTCCACTTGTTAAAAAGTTGCACACAAACAAGCTTGGGCATTTTCATTCAACTAAATGTATGGAAAAGGCATTGTAGGACTGACTGCAAAGCATAATAAGCTAGAGAAAGCAAATCAGGGGAGCAGCTGCTGCCAAAAACTCTCCAGAAAATTCTGCTTTCTGCCTCTGCAACTGATTGAGAAAGTTGCAGAAAAAAAAAAAAGAATCCTGGATTTTAGTGTGCCAAGTAGCACAAACTTGTATTTGTAAACAAATACAACATGGATTATCCTCTCATATATTAAATGGCCAATGTTATATTGCAGAAAGATAAGGATTGAAATCCCAGGCAGAAATGCAAACGTATTTGCTTACAATAGAAAAGACTGTACACCTCAGCAGCTGTTCAACATCTGTCCCCTGAAGGTAATGAGATAAACACGTGGCAAACAACATGTAAATATCTGGCAATTAATACACCTGGAGTCATGGGGAGGGGCGCAAGGCTGCAATCCAGTTACTGGGACTGGACTGCCGATAAATGACAGTGCAACACTCAAAAAATTGCTCCAAAAATATGAGGCACAATCACAAGAATGGTGCCTGAGTCAGTGCCTGATCTGTGGGTTTTGTGATTGTTGAACTGGCTTGTTACCAGTCAGCTTTGGAAATTTTGGGATTGCTTTTGAGGGTTGGCAGAAGGTGAATGGGAAAAATAATCTCATACATAGACTGTTGTACCACACATAGATGAGTCTTTGTCAGAGCTGCCTCAGAGGTGCAGTTTTCCACTGGGAGAAAAAGAATTGCATCTCCAGATAAACTCTTAGAGGTATTACCTAAAGCATCTTTTATAGAAGCACCCCCCATACTGTTCTCTTTGTATTTTCATTTTAGTAATTCTGAGGCCTAGAATAGCACACAGTTTGATTGCAGTTTGTGTAACTCCCTTCTATTTATCACTCTCACATTCAAATGCACCTTAAATGCTCAGCTGAATAAATACAATGCAGATTACTGCTTGATGTATTAAATGCCAAATACTATCTTGCCAAAAGCCAAATATCTATTTATGTTTTGGCTTGCCTCCGTATTCACACATACTGGGGCTTAATGATGAGTTTTTTATTCTGCCATGATATTTCTCTGCATAGGTGTTCCAGGGGGAAAGAGACCATAAAAAAAAGATGTGAACTTCACAGTTACAGAGCTTTCTCTATGATCAAGTTAAATGGATGGGTTTAAATGTCTTGAGGCTATTGCTTCTTTCTTCAATTTTGAATCACATTGGAAAGCTGCAGAAGGGAAAGTACAATTTAGTGCTGAAAATGAGTATGGACAGGCATGGAAAAGACAATATGAAATGCCAGGTTGTAGAAAGGGCAGTAAAAATAATCTGAGGTCAGACAAGCAGATACAATTCAAAGTGCAAAAGGAGCAAATTGGGTGAGAGGGGACGAAAATATACGAAGAGTGGACAAACTTATTTGGGGAGAAAAAAAGTAAGAGGAGAAAAAGGAAAGGAGGAACAAAGCTAAGAAATCTTCAGCATGAAGAACATCATTAGGTTGTGTCAGACAGGCAGAGGTATTAGAAAAAAAGAGAAACTGTGATCCTGCACATTCCTGTAAATTCCTGCACTCTGTGGATGGTTCCCAGGGCACAGGTTTGGTTTTGATTTACAGGTGTTAAGGTGAGCTGGCCGCAGTTTGAACCCCGCCTGTCTGCTCTGGAGGAGCCTCTCCAGCACTGCCAATCTGCACCTCCCTGAGTGCACAATTCCATTTCTTCGTGCTTCTTGACCTGGTTTTACTCGTTACCAGTAAAGTACCACTGCAAAATCAGATAATGAAGTCTTACAGACCCCTTAGAATAAAAAAATATGGCAGCTAATAATAACCAGGGGCAGCTGGGCTGTATTTTCTCCTCAGCATGTGGTGGGTTTGAGAGCTCATAGTAGGTTTGCCATGGATGAGAAAGATAGTTTAGCCATTTTCTATCCTCTGAAGGAGAAAGAGTGGTGATAGAAGAGCTATGACAGCAGCTTTCCTATGTTTATGAAGTTGTAGGTTCTGTCTTACTGTCAGGTAAGTAATTATGTGCAGTTATAAAATGTGTATGTATTAAATAATCCTAGGTAACATTTTCAGTCTTCCAAGCAGCTCGACAGCAGCTCTGATCCTATTTAAATGACATTTTTACTCAATGTCTTCCTACATACAGTCACACAGACAGATTATATGTTCCTAAATGTGCACCAATCTGAGCACCCAAAGGAAAATGAAAGGAATATATTTTTGTGGTGGGAAAATAACTGCTGTAGTGCTGTGACACAAATCTCCATTTGTTAACTGTCCCTGGCTGAATTACATTTTAATTCAAGCAACCTACTTTTGTTTAGGTGAAGAGAAAATAGGAGCCATGAATGGGCCACTTCACATAGAGCAGAATTACACAAATTGTGGAAGCTTCGATTTTCCCTTACTCTTGGATGGGACCCAATTTTTTCTTGATGAGACAAACTCTACCATTTCACATCTGGTGTCCTGCTGGTGCTTTATTTTGCTGTTGTGATGCTGCAGAGAAATAGAGCTCCTAATTTGCAGTTTGAAATCCACAGGTGTTGATAGGAAGCTTTTGCCACTGCAGCGTAGTATGGATTTCTGCAAATGGTAAGGAAAGCCTGAGATGAAGATTGCAGAACCTTTCTTTTCTGAGCAGAGATCTTGCAGGTTTTGGAGATGATACTGTTTTTCAGCATTAGGAGTAATGACTGTCACTGTCAGTGCCAAACCTCTGGGGAAAGGTGTTTCGATTCGGGCCGGGAGAGATTGGGGAGGAAAGAAATTGTGCTTAACACTTCTCAGTCACTGCTTGTTTGCAACCAAAGTGAGTGAAATGAGAGCTGCTCCAGCCCTTTTTACACCAGCACACCAGACTCCTGAAACCAGCACCATCCTGGAACAGATATTCTCAGGGAAGCTGCACGCAGGGAAGTGCCAGCCCCTGGGAATTATGGAAGAGAAGGGAAGGTAAATTGGCTCTCAGGGTGCTCAGCAGCCCCTTTAGCCAGGTTAGTGCTGGCACTCAGTGGAGCCCTAATGGTGTTTTGTGGGCAGTACTGAGCTCGACCTGGTGGTTTCCATATTTTTTTCATCTTTCTGAAAGTAAATATGATCATTTAAACCCAGTGCCATCAGGTCCAAGCCACTCGAGTGCTGAACAGGATTGCACTGGGGATGCTGAGCTCACCCTCAAACTTTGGGGGATGTCCATGGCCTGGATTTTCTGCTTCTCCCCATTCTCTTTAAAGAACAGGCAAACTATTCTTTAAGTTTCAGGTTCTCTGAAGAACTTGGTGTTTGTGGAAGGTGCTTTGACAGGAATTATACTATAAAATCAGGGAGAAAAAGGAAAGATGCTGAAGTTTTATCTGGGAGGTGAATCTGACTAACCATTCTGATTTCCTGCAGATACATATTTTATCTTGTTTGTGTTATACATAATTTTCCTGAGTGGAATCTCATGAAAACTTAGCCAACTGTAATTACTTCATTCATTTAATTGCAAAGAAAAAGACTTCAAAAAACCCTTGATAATTTCCAGTGGAGAACCTTTCTTGTGTCACTGCTGGGTTTAGACATGGCTTAGAAGGTTGTTCCAGTTCTGGTTTATGCAATTTTTAACTCCAGCAGCTTCTAACACTGTTCTCCCTCATAATAAATAAAGCAAAGGTGATGCCACAGCTCTTCTGGCACCAGGAGAGTTTTGCAGGGCACTTGTCAGAGGTCCCTGGCTCCCCGTGCCCTGGCCTCTGTAGGTAAAGTTGTCTGTGTTGCATATTTGCACGTGGTACAGTTTAAAGGAGAAAAAAAGAAAAGAAAAAAAAAACATACACAGAATTAGTTTTAAGTCTTCCCTAATTGTATTTTTAATCGTAAGATTGGTGACATTTACCTTTCATTATGTCATTTTATTTCTCATTTTGTGCTTCAAGCAAGTGTTCCCCAAACTCAGTGCTGCTTCAAAATGCTTAATCAAATGAAAATGCTTATTTTTCATCGCTGGATTTATAGCTACAGTCATGATAGATTAAAGAAAAAAAAATTAAGCTGCTTTGTGACAGCAATGAAGAAATATTTCAAGTCATTATATGCATTTTAAAATTCATTGTGTGCTTAAAATACAGTGAATTTATCTATGTGCAACATGAGCTCTTTTCAAGAGTATGCAATTACTCTTTATTGAATGCCAGACTCTAAGATCTCAAAAACAAGCTGGATGAATTAAATAAACCTTTTATTTCCCAAATGGGAACATCTGAGACTGCCCAACCTTTGTGGCCTCCAGTCAAGGGGCAGTGCTCTGAAACAGGGAGGTGAGGATAAATATCTAGTTAGGGAACTAAGTAGCAGTGTGCAGAATAGATGGATAAAGAGACTTGAAGAAAAGGTGAGAATTTAGGGGACCAAAGAGAAAGTAGAATGAGTTTTTGTCGCAATATGACACGAAAGAAACGACACTCACACACTGAGATGTCCAAGGCAAAAAAAAGGGGCAATTTATTTACAGACCTCGACATTTATAGAATTCCAACAGTGACCATGGATTGGAGGAAGAAAATTGTCCTCTCCAACCACACTGGTCAAGCTAACAGTCCATCAATTCTCTCCTCCTCCAGAAAGGAAGGCAAAACAATCATTGTTTACATGAAAAGTGAGTGAGAAACTCCATTACAAAAAGTAAACACCAGAAGGCTTAGAAGAACTTTAGAAAAACAAAGCAACAAGTCTTCTATTATCTGGTCACAGATATAAAGAAAGGATATAAAGGAATTTCAATATTTAGAAAAGAAGCCTTGTGCAAGTGGAACAATCTCAGTCCTTAGCTTTACCGTACAGGTGTTCAACGCTCTTGGGAAACTGTGGTACACCTATTAATACCATTTAAATTTGAATATGAGTATTTTGATTGGGATATGTACTTTAACCAGTGATGTGACAGTGGTTTTGTGGGAGAACACACAGAGAATCCCTGCATTTTTCTCTCATAGCAAGTACACATTCTTGAAAGCTGAACTTTGCCTCCTGCGTGCAAAAGCCAACAGGATCTCACCACAAATTAAAACAAGGACTTATGAGCAGAAGTCTGTTCAGTTGTAAAATCTAAGTTCCCTGGAGAGAATCCTTCGTACAGAAGTATATCTGGGAAAAGGTGAAACCGAAGAACCTACATCAGTACTTTGATAAAATCAAGCATCTTGCCTTAATTACAGCAGCTGCCACCGTGGCTCTGTGGTATTGCCTGTGGCAGAGGCCTAAAACCTTGACCAGAAATGTTGAAAAGGTTTTCATAAGACCTTACCAAAAGTCAGTTTTTATCAAGTTTTCCAGACATGTGTTCAGCAGAAGGCAGAACTGAGCGTCTACTTTGTGTTTCTAAATTCTTGGTGTGTGTCACAGAGAGTCCTCCTCGTCTTCTGCAACACATCAGCTTAATTCTGCATGAGACAAATGAGGTGATTTTGAGATTTATACTCAATAGAGTTATAAATTATTTTATGTCAATGCAGGGCTTGGGAAATGAAAGCAAATATTTGCAGTACCTGGCAAACAAGGTAATGCCAATACTACATCTCTGTCGCCCATGATGTGTTTGAGCTCTGGGCACGCTGCCTGCTCGGTGTTTAGTAAAGACACAGCTATAAACAGATGGGGAAGGCACAGGTGTAAGAGCTAAAAAAAATGATTTTTCTTCCTGTTTTTCTACTTGTCAGTTTTGTGAGCTCACTGTTCTACACTTCAACCTCCCCACCTCTAAAAATACCGTCCTGTTGCTGAGTGCTTTGAGAAGGATGACAATTAATGAGTATTTGTTACGAATGACTGATTAGTGACGGGATTTCTATTAGGAAAACCCGAAAAGAGGCTTAATAATATCATCCTTTTCAGTCCTTTTAGCCTGTGAATTTCTTAGCTTTCTTGGATCACTGGCTTTGTTATGCGACATTAGGGAATGCATTTGAAAAACGACTGCTAATAAAGCACATGTGTGTTCTGTTCTTATGGCTTCCATCCCTGTGCTTCAAGCAGGGTGTGTTCCCACTCAAACTGAAACAAAGATTAATGAACATCTCATAATGTCCAGTGATCTGTTATGAGCATGGAAGAGCTTTATGTCCAATTATTTATTTCTACAAATAGCTGGTGTTTTCACAAATGTGTGATGGCAGTGTGCAGTTTAAAACATTCTGAGCATTGATTTGAAGCAGCTGATCTGTCTCTGGATGTGAGGATAGCTGGATATCCTTAACAGATTAGAAAAACACAAAATAAACACTATAGCTACCGCCCTTCTGAGCTGCTTCCTTCAGTTTAGGTGACTCCTAAGTGTGAGGAGAGCATTTTCTGTAAGGAATAACCTGATATTTGGGATTTCTAGCATCAAAATTGATTTGGTTTGTTTGTTTGCAAATAAAATTGAATCATTTTTGTCTCTTAGTGCTTCAGAAGTCGAGGTGATGGGGAGAACTTTTTCTGTCCTGCAAAAGATTTTCTGTTCTATTTTGAGGTGAACCTGGGAACTTTCACAGTTATCATGAAAAGGAAACATCTTGGGAAAACCACAGCCACAGGAGACCTCATGTAATGGCTGTTACTTCCAAATTCAAGTATCTCCACTCTTCCAACACACCAGACACGTGTTTAGCCACCAAACATTATCTTTCTGAAGCTTTTTTTCAATGTGTAACTAAATAATTTTCATTAGATAAGAGAAACTTTTTGTCTCGCTCATACCTGGTTTTATTGATTTTGTTCTCTCTTCTTTTTAAATAGGAATAGAAAAGTTTCAAAGGGAAATGTTGTGTCAGGTTCTCTGATGTAGAAGTAGGTACACTGAGATCTGAAGGACTCATCAAGTCAGCAACAGATTTATCTCAGCTCTTGGGGTATCTGGTACACTCTGCTGCCCTCTCACCAGAAAACTTCATGTGATGCTGAAACAAGTGCTTGATAAAATGTTACACCAAAATTCCTAATGCAGGGTCATTAACCTATTAACCAAAGAAATGGCCCACTCTCTCCAGTCAATATTTCTTTTTGATTTTTTTCCTCACCTTTGGAACTGTCCTTAGATTTTCAGCTGTTATTTAGATACTGAGGAGAGTGTTGCCTTTTCCTAGACATGTTCAATAGCACAATGCTCAGATGGCAATTTATTTCCTGTTTACAGCTGTCTGATGCTTGCAGATTAGATGTTCCAGCCTGGGCTTTGAGTGGCAGAGTTTTGGGAGCATGTGTTGAACATATTCTAACTTATTTAATTGAGTTCAGCTCATAGCACAGCCTCAATTACTAGTTTAATTAAGAAGAAGAAAATAAAATAAAAAAAGGGAACTAAATAATAGCAGAAAGGATGGAGTTTTGCGTTATAATTGAGTGGTGCTTCTGTGTTCAGAGTTCTTGGGGTTCATCACTTGTGTGGTGAGACCTTGTCTGACTTCACAGGGATGAGGACTGGATGTCAGTGACTTGGGAAGCAATCAGGATTTGCAAAAAGAACTGAATCCCAGGGGTTTATCCTTTTTATTGGTGTAGGTTTCACAGGGATTGAGGCACCATCTGATCTGCTGTGCTGATTGTCACCACTGCTGTCTCTCCATTATGCTTTGACAAGTAAGCACCTCCCTTGGCAGGTACCATCAAGAATCAGGTTGAGTCAAGCAATTACTGCTTGCTGAACACAGGAACAGCTTTTAAGGAATATAAAGCAGTATCCTTACTGCTCTTCAGTCTTTCCTCTTTTGGAATAAAGTGTGAAAAGACCAGGAGCAGATCTTTTAATAAGGTAAGAAAGGAAATGACTGCTCGGCAGCAGGTGGTGTCTGTGTGTCCCAACCCAAGCTATCTTCTGCCTCTTGACAGAGAGCAGTGAGGAATGTGAGTGATCATAAAGTGCTGGAGGTGGTAAGATTATTTATTCACTGGGGGTGTGCCAGAGGAGGACAATTATATTGAAACAAAGTGAGGGGAAGAAAGCCCCAAGTTAATCTCTGCTCCCTTCACCTGATTAGGGTAAATTAGCTTCTATTGCAGGTAATATGCAAAGTAGGTATTGATTATATTGCTGGCATCAGACAAAAATAATGTAAAAAATGTTTCATTAGTGATGCCTATAGATGATTTTGCTTTTATCCTGTAAAGCAAACAGGCAGTGCCCTGCTCCCCTCCAAATCCCACCAGGCTGTTTGCTGATGCACTCTGTGCTCATGTCAGTGTGTATCAGTCTTGTCTTAAAATAAAGAAGTTAAGCCTTCCTGACAGGTAGGCACACCATGCTCTGCTTTCAGGCTGTCTGCTGCAGAGGGAATCTTCTCCTCAGACTGTATCAGCTGTTTTAATAAAAGCATCTCCATCGATACCTCTTGGGCTGCACGTGCAGCTGCCTTGCTTGTGTAGCTTCACCTCCTTTCCTGCTGTCACTCAGTGCATGAGATAGCAGGCACTCTGTGTTGGGGGTTATAGTGTTTCTTCTTCTCCTAAAATGAGATAATTAGTTAATTAATGAAACTTTAAGTTAAGTTAAGCAGCTCTAAAATGTGACTGTGCTCATTGCTGTGTGCCTGGTGGCCTGGAGGCTTGGGGAGCAGTGCTACTTTGAGCAAGGAAACAGGGATTTAGTGACCACTGACGTGACCAAAAGCCTGTGAGAGTGAATGGTGTGAATCATAAATACATTAGAATTCCATTTTTCATATAGTATTAATGACATCAGCCATAACTTACTTCTTTGAGTTCTGAAATTGTCTTAGAATTGAAAATAAATTCAGTGAGGTAGCGTGGATGGCTCAGCTATCAGTTCATGCTGACATAACCTAACTGCTTTGCACATTAATATAATCCTATACTTGGCCAGAAAAGTTTTTTTTTTGTTTGGTTTCTTTTTTTTTTTTCCCTGCAATTCTTTCTGCATTATTTTTTTCCATTTTAGTAATTTTCAGAAATTGTCTTCCTATCTAATTCTGTGTGAGGTAGGTTGGTATTTGAAACATTATTACAGGGATGGTGTGTGCAGCCATCACTGGGTTGTCCATATCCCCCCCTTTTTCTCCTCATTCTGCTTGGAGCCAGGCCTGCCAATACCTCTCTGCATTTCTGGTGTTTCATAAGAGTAATCAGATTTGTTTGCTGGCTTCAGAATTGCTTGTGTGGTTCCTTCCTGAATAAGGAAATCCAGGAATGGATTCATTGTGGGCTGCAGAGGAAAACGTGAGGTGAGGTCGTACCATGTCCCATTCCTCAGTAACATGGACAGCCCAGGGCAAACCTGAGTGGAATAGGGCAAGAGAAGGAAGTACTAAAGAACCCTTTATTTATTTTTGTTTTGTTTTTCACTAATGATTTGTGACTTTTTGGAATGCTCTCCCTGTTGAACAGGCTGTTGCACTTTGCTTTTATCCCCACAAAACAAGGAGGAGTCACAGTCTCATAGCAGGAAATGTCTGATTGATCTGGATAGATAGACAGATAACCCAGTAATACCCTGAAATGATGTTTATTTTGTTGTTGAGTATATTGGTGAAATTTTCCCATGGTTTTGTGGATTCTCTGGGGGGAGACTGGGAATTTATTTTATTTCTATCTTAGTTTGTTTGATTTTAGCTAATCCCTTCATCATTTCTGTAAACAAAGCACAATTTTGTGCTACCACATTTTGCCAACTGCTTTAAAAAAATGTTATAAATGGTGTGCTTGGAGCAGAAGTGGATGCTGTGCCTCTGGATCAGCTGACAGCCTCTTTAATCCCACAATTCCCACGTTGCTTCTTGCAGCCTCTTATTTAATTCATTACTTATGTTCACAACTCTGTAACAAGTACAGCGAGTGTATTACAGATGTGCCTTTTCTATAAATACTTTGTCATGCCAGCACAAGTCTCACTGTTCTTGAAATGACAAACTTCATGTGGAAAAGAGTGGCAGATAATTCAGTAAATAAGGGTTATTGAAATGATCCGCTCTAATGAAAAGGGAAATTTCAAACCAATGACTGAAATAAATAAATATATGCATATTTATCACTTTGAACCTCAAAATACAGAACCTCCAGCAAGTGCTGTTACACTCCAGTCAGTGTCTAAATATTATTACATACCACCACGTAGTGAAACTTTTTTTTTATCTTTGTATTCTTCTTGGCACTCAGTAAATCTTCCAGGAAAAGTCTGTGCAAATATTTGCTAACTAGAGCCAAAAGCAGGAACTCTTTTTGACAATTATTTGTATAACTTCTCTGCCACAGTAGAAATTTATTAAGTTGTGTGGCAGATCATCGATGGGCTCTCAGCTGGGGAACCTTTGGAAGTCAAAATGGAAACACTTCTGTTGTTTATATATTTGTGTTACAAATCAGCACTCATTGGCCTTAAATCCTGAATATATGCACAGTTTTCTAGCAGCTTCGTATTAGTTCTAGTAATTAGGCACTAATTACTAGTGGTGTTATAAATAATTCTGCCTTCCCAGTAGGCCTTGCTGCTGTAAATTAAAGGTTAACAGATCAAGAATAGAGCAACAACAGCAAAAAGCACAAGAGCCTTCTCCGTGGTGGAATAAAACCAATTTTGTTGACACTTAACTGAAATTGAGTTCTGCTTTGTAGTGCCTTAAGAAAAAAATATCATGAAGATTTAAAGAGTCTGTGATCTCAGAAGAGATAAAATAATGCAAATACAATAATTCCAACCTAATTTCAAATATTACAGTTCTGTATAAATGCTGGTTTGCTTTTTCTTTCTACTAACTTGATAATTTATTGCCTATGCTTTTTGTTTTAGAGAAGACTTTGGTTTGAGGTTTGGGGGTTTTTATAAATTTAATTTGCAAGTACAATTTTGGGGAGAAAATGGCTCATTTACTCAGTAGTTAATGAGAAACCTATTTTTACTTGCTGTCAGATGCCAGGGTGAGATGTGGAATCAGGTAATTCACTTGTTGCTGACATTAAATAATGCTCCATATAGGAATTTGTAATAGGAAGATTTGTAGCTCTGAGTCCTGCACAGAGATGTGCCATCACTGAGTCTGGTGTGCACCAGCAGTACCCAAACCAACCTCTGCAGCAGAAAATATTCGATCACAAACTCAATATGTAAGTTCTAATATTCACTTCAGAACTTACCACTTTACAAAAAAAAAAAAAAAACAAAAAACAAAACCCTCAAACATTAAAGAACAGAGATTCCTAAACAGGAACATTTAAATGCTGGATGAGGATCTTGTTTATATTTCATTTTGTTCACTTATAGTTTGGGTAGACACATTTTTTTTCTTGGTGAGCCCTTAGTATTTCTCATTGCTGTTCACCACTAGAATCATCAGTTGAATTGCAATAATTCCCTAACCTGCAAAGTTCACTGCCTTTTCCCAAAGGAGAGCCAGGCTACAGATCAGTTCTGTCCATTGCTGCCAAGCACAGGCTCTCTGTTTTCTGTTCTGCACTGTGATAAATAACCATTGGCACAATTTAAACCAGCTGAAGGATTTATTGTCTTAGTAGTGTTTGCTTGTAGAGATCAAATATTAAATGTTTTTGTTCCTCTTTGGCATGAGGTAAGATCATTAACATGTATAAACTTGATTCAAAGTAAATTTTTATAGAAAATAGAGTTTATATATGTATTTGAAATATAAATTTCAGGTGGAATTTTTTTCAGAATAGTTTTTTTTTTTACAAACTCACCTGGTTC
Source organism: Phylloscopus whistleri (assembly GCA_017589585.1). Taxonomy (NCBI): domain Eukaryota; kingdom Metazoa; phylum Chordata; class Aves; order Passeriformes; family Phylloscopidae; genus Phylloscopus; species Phylloscopus whistleri. The sequence goes on along the minus strand of JADMLD010001484.1, from coordinate 3,580,138 downwards.
TTCATCCAAGATCATCTTCAGCTTTGATGCCATTGATCATATTTAATAACCTAAATCTATCCCAAAATCTCTGAGAGCAGGGGCACTGAGGGGTGTACCAGCACAGCTGCTTCTCACAGCATTCCCAGTAGTGACTTTTCTTAAGTGCAGCCAAAGAAACCCCCAAAACCAAAAATCAAACAAACAAACAAAAAAAAAAAACCAAAACCAACCAACCAAACAAAAAAAACCAAAACCACAAAACAAACAAAACAATAAAAAAACCAAACAAAAAACCAAAACCAAAACAAACAAAAGAACAATAATTAAACAAACAAAAAAAACCCAAACAATAAAAAACCAAACAAAATTAAAGAAACCAAAACACACCTTTGATGAGAAAGACTAACCCAGCATCCAGCAGTAGTTCCCACAGCAAACCTGCCAGCTTCCAGCAGTGTGCAGTGCTGGGATTTTCAGAGTTTGAAACATCATTGCCTTTAATAGCCACTGACACATCCTTCCTTGAATTTGCTGGAAAGAAAAAAAAAAACAAAACAAAAAAACCAAAAATCCAAAAACAAAAACCCCATCCCTCCTGTTGACTTAATTCATCATAACTTAAAATCATCAGTTTTCAGAGCCTGAAGCCTTTGGGATCTGAAGTCTCAGTGTAGTCCTGGCCTTTCTGCAGGTCTGCCTGGGAAGGAGCCCTGAGATTCCTAAAGCTTTCAAACTGTGGGTTTTTGATTAATTTAATGTAATCCTACCTAATGATGATTATTGTAGCATTTTCTGCATAAGATGGATGAGACAGGTTCTCAAATGCCAGCTATTACTGACATTTAATCTGGTATAGGTCATCAAATACCAAGGTGGAAGAACTGTTTTAATTTATTTTTTTCTCATTAATAATACATTTAAAAGAAATTAATATTGCAAAAATGTTTCCTTTTTCGTTGCTTGTCACTAAGTGGAAGGAGTTGGTTGAGAGAAATCACACAGGTGAAGACAAAGCACCCTGTATTGTGATTGATGCTGGTGGTGTGGAAAACATGATTTTAAATCCCTGACAAGCTGAGTGGGCCCATTTTCCACATTTCGTGGTGCCAAATGCTCCATGCAGCCATCATTTCTCAGGCTGGGTTGAAAAGGCCACGTCTCAAATTCTAGGAAGGAGAAGGCCTTGGAGAAGTGAGGCTGTGTTTGGGAAATGATGGCTTCCTGTGTCTAGACAGTCATTTTTAAACAAGGAGTTGCCTCTGGTGCTGCCCTGATTTGCTCTGAGCCTGAGCTTAGCTCTAGGACAAAAGTTAAACCTTCAAACTCCACGCTGCTTTAGCCTGAAGCTCCTCAAGCTGCAAGTCAAGCACAATTTCAGAGATCTTTATTTCTACCTTTATTCCCCTACAATCACTGAACAATTAATGAAAATATTCCCCTCTCCTCCCTCAAAAAACTTCTTATTTTAAAAAGTAATTTTTAATATTGTCGCTTTTCAACGAAGGGAAAAAGTTATTTATTAAATGGAAGAAGCAATAGAGTCTGACTGCATATAATAATACCTTGTGAAAATTAAATACCTTGGGGAAAAGTGCTGCATTTATTTTTTTCTGTGAAGGATCTTTGGTACAATAGTAAGGAAATCTTTGAGAACAAGTGTGTGAATGTGTGTATTCTGCTCTGTACATAAAAGAGTGCTTGCAAAGAGTACAAAAAGTCACGTGGCACCATTTTGATACTCCAGAAATCATTCAAAGCAGAATAATCAAAAAATTGCACATTAAAATACTTATCTGAAGTTGAGTTTGAAGGATAACAAATATATCAGACCCTGAGTTGCCAATGAGGAAAGAGAATTTTAATTTTCTATGGCAAAATTATTTCCCTGCATCTTGTACATCTGGTAAAGCAGTGGAAATGAACCATCAAAAATAAGAACTCAGGATAATCCAAGAACAATTCATCATCATGTTCCAGATTTTGGTCTCTCTAACATCAGTGTGTGCATGGTTTGAATGTAAACACGTAATTTATAACCACATAAAACCTGTTAAATACTTTCTTTATTTTAGGTTTATATCTACTTTTTAAAACTATGATAGAGACTTCATGTTGTTATTTGGATGTCACATTTTAAGTCTACTTAAATGTTGATATCAAGCCATGACACATGGCACTTTGGTTATAAAATGATTTTTTTACAGTGGATCAGCACATTGACTGGGCACAGCTGGGTTGTGATAAAATGGGAATAATCAATGTTTCTTCATTTCTGTTCTAATTGGTGAGCTTGTAGTTACACATGGGGAAACACATTTAGTCTGAAAGGACTAATTTCAAATTTCTGCATCCGATTTAAGTCTGAATCCTTATGTTTTCAGATCAAGGGCAGTAATCTGACAAATAAATAGATGTTCAGGGCCCTTAATGAATCCAGGAATACATCTGCAATGTGTCTTTCATTACAAACTGACAGTTAATAAAACTTTGCATGTAGTTATGGGGAAAAAAAAGTGGCTGAAAAGGTAATATTTGATTTACTTACTAAAATCTTACGTTGGGAATAAATTTTGAAAGCTCAGAGAACATGCTTTTTATTTAGAAGACTACTTTGTGCACAAAATTGCTCAAGGTAATTAGATGATTTTAATGAAAAGATATTGAATTGTGTGTAGACAGAAAGCTGGTTTAAGCAAGTATAAATTTGATATATTCTAAGGGATGCTCTTTTTCAACAGTACATCCCATTGCTGTAGTCTTGATAAGAAAATTAAAAAAAACACAGACAACTCTTGTTATGAGAGTGTAGACAAACTTTCTCTGCAGTTTTATCCACAAGCAAAACCTATGAACTGAACTTCCATTTCTCTCTGTGTTTGATTTATTGCTGGTGTATTCCAGGTCTTTTAGCACGTACAGCCACAACTGCTCATAAACAGAGCAAGAAATAGCACGTGGCAGGATTGATATGGGTTTATTTCATACTTACTCTGCATAGGAGGAAGTAGAGCTTGTGTGAGAAAATTGCAGCTGTGACAAAACATCATCAGACAGGAACTCAGCTGTCCCTCTTCCTGTCCTACATCATTCCTGCAGGACTCAGAGATGGGAGACGAGTGCACAGGAGAGGCATCTGCACTCTCACCCTGCAGAAAAAGCATATTTGGGTGGAAAAAGGAGGGGACAAACACTCTTATGGATTATTATGTACTTCAAATATGTGTATTTGATGGACAACCCTAAGACAAATTCCTCTGTAGTGGAAGGGATTAAACTTGAAGAATAACGTGCAGGATTGCTAAAACAATTGTGGAGGATAGTCATAACAATATAATAAACAACCATCCTGGATTATCAAATTACATTCACTTTATAACACCTGAAAATTCATATTTGTGTGTCTGTAAGGAAATGGAGAGGTGGGAGGGGGGACCTCTTGATGGCAAACCAACTGAGCTTTCTAACAGGCAAATTTTTATGGATGGATGATGGACAGTTTAAACAGAAACAAACAAACAAATTATGACAACTTGGATCTTCTTTAGCAGCAAACCAGATTGGCTCTGTTTTTAATCCATCCCCAAATTCTCAGCTCCTTCCCCTGTTTGCTGCTCACGCCACCACCCCTCTTGCTGCAAATAAGAAAACTTTTGTCTGAATTGGCCATTTCCACAGAGAAGTGTATTTCACATCACAAATGTCCCCCCTAAGGGTTGAGTTTTGCTGATTTTTGCCTGTTGTTGTGCAGCAAGAGCTGGGCTCTGCGTGGTGAGAATGAGTTGTCCGACTGGGTTTTACTTTTATCTGCAGCTCGACCCTGTGCTGCTGCCTGCGTGGCACTAAATCTGCAGCTCTCTAGGAGAAGAAACCATTATTATTTTACTCACAGGCACTCATTGCTAGATTTCCAAAATGCCAGGAACATTTGGAACATATGTCCTCCTTTCCACTGCGGAAATCACAGAGGAACTTTAATAGAATTTCACTCCCATGCAGCACAAAAACATCCACTCGATATTTCCTTCCAATATCAGTTACAAAAAGTATAAGGCACGTTGCTGGAGAGCCAGAGAGCTTCTAAGCCCCTAAAATAGTGTGGGAAATTATCCTCCAGGTGATGGGTGCTGTGTTGTGCTGGAAAGAAGCAGAGGAAGGAGAAACCCAAATACCCAAATCCAGTGGTATTTCAGTTCTCCCCTGGGGAAAAATTTCCCTTTCTCCCAAACTTGAGAATTGCTTTCAATGTGTGTGTGTGTTCCAGCAAACAGTGCTCTTCACATTCCTAAAATCTGCCTGGGACACTGAGGGCTATGGATCATTTGTTACCAAAATTTGAGGGTGGCTGATTTCTTTTGCTTTAGATGTGGATGAAAAAAGAAAACTGCTGAACCCAGAAACAAACCTAGACACCATCAGATGTAAAAATGCCCCTGGACCATTCTGTATAGCTGATTATGAATTAAATGTGATGTAAACTACATCAAATCACATTCATTTTTTAAAAAAATGCAGTAGAAATCAGCTACAGAACTGTGTGTCAGGCCCCTCCTGAGAATCCAGTCAGTCCATCACCTCATCCCAGAGGCTGTAAGAGAGTCCCATGGGGTGTTTTTACAGAATCCTTTTAATCAGGAGTTTGATCACCCCCTCTGAAGAAGGTTTCTTGTTCACCACAGTCCCCATAATTTGAGTTATCCTATTTGTCCTCCAGTTAATCTGGCTGGTGCCACTCAATGCCAGTGCTGTTCTCATTATGTTTTATACCATTTAAATTACACATTTCTGTTAATTCTAATTCAAACTTCTTTTCCGACATCATAATCCTGTTCCTAAATTGGTAAAAAGCCTCTAACTTTTTGTGACTTTTTTCATTTTGCCAAGATCAACTGAACAGCTTTAGTTGCCTTCAGTCTTGAAAATGACCCTCTCAGTGTAATTTATGAAAATTAAACCCTGTCCTTTCCACTCATAGCTTCTGTTGAGGTGTGCTAGGGATTATTTTACTTTATTCTAGGTAGACCTTGTCCACAAGAGTAAATTTGCCTAGGAAAGCATCTTCTTTTTCTATAGATACTTTACTAATTTGCCTCCTATAATATTTCATTGGTTTTTGTCAAGGAGCTCCAGAATTGGGGAATTTTGCCCCCCAAACTCTGATTGTGCTGTACAGTGTTTGGCATCTTAGGTGCATGAGAAATCAGCAGGTTTCAATCATGCAAGTGCCCAAATGAAGCTTTACAGGGAAAACAATTCTCTCTCAGCTCACTAAATAGGTGGATTATGAAGGAGGTGACTGAAAGCTTGGAAAACAAAAGGAGGTGATGAGAGAGAAGATTCTGGACAAAACCAGTGGTGACAAGGGGTTTGGCAGCTGAACTAAGGCAGTAACTATCCTACAGATGTCTCTGTAAGGAAAGAACAGCCCCTATGAGGCCTTTCTGACATGTTTTTGAGGCTTGATAATGAGGGAAAGATGAATCTTTGACCACTGGTGTGAGAGCAGGGACTGGGAAGTTCACTGTCACTTCTGTCTCCTGGCAGCATTCTTTTCTTCTGGAATTAGTTCTATTTGGTAACATTTATTGTTATTTTTATTCAGTGGGTTTGTCAGGGAGGATATTTTAAAATGCTGGAGAGTTGTCATTGCTCAGATGTGGGTGGAAGAATCCCTGTGTAGGAATAGTCCCAGCCATAACTTTTTAAGACTAAGTTGTTAGACTGAGGAGGGTGCTTGTAATAGCTGGGGAGAGGGTGAGTTTTTATCAGCAGTGTAACAGAGCTGTGAAAACAGCAAATGTCATGCAGGGCTGGCTGAATCTCCAGCTGGTGCAGGGAGGTTGCTGGGCCATCGTGCAGACCCCGGTGAACTTCGCTCTGGAACTGCAAACACAGTGCTGGCCATGCTTGTTCAATCACTGACCTAAAATTGGAATTCCTGCACAGAAGGGCAGCAGAAAGAGCCTGTCCTACCAGAAAAAGAAATCTGCCTGCCCTTGCTTATCTCTAGCTGCTAGGCAGAGGGAGAGAATTTGATTTCCATCTAGAAATATCTCTGGAGAGGAGGACAGGTGAAAATAGCTGTTTAAGCCAAATAAGCTGCTGCAGAAATCAGTCTGTGTAATTCAGCCTGGAAGATATCACCATTAGTTATTAGATGTAGATTCCTGACTGCTGGAACCACAGTGAAGCCATTCTGGAAGAGTCAAAACCACTGAATACTTTCATGAGTTTAAATGCCTGCAAAGCCACCAGGACTTGAAGACGATTCCCCTTTTTGTTGTTGTTTAACTACAGGCAGAATTCAGAATTTCCACACATGAAGTCTATAGCTTTTAAAAGATAATATGCCTTAATAAAATTTATTTTAGTGTCAACATTTTTACTGCTGCAGCAGCCTCAATTAGCATCCTGACTGGCAGTCTCAGGAAATGAGGGCTGTAATGAACTCAGCTCTGTGTCAGAGCCTGTCCCTCAATGTCACCCCAGTGCCCTGAGCTTGGGCGATGCAGGGACATGCACACCGTCAGTTTTCCTCCCTAAATTGCTCTGTGAATGGATAAGACATTTCATTGCCCTCTGCTGAAAATGGGGAGGCAAACCCAGCACTATTTGTGAGCAGAAGAATTAGCCTTGAGCTGAAATAAATACTGTACAGTGCATCCTTTAGAGCTCCCAAGGCAGAGGAAGTGCAGTGTAACTTTGGGTCAACTTCTGGTGTTAGAAATGCAGTTCTGGTTTAAACCTTGCTCTAAAAAATCTGCATTAGTCTTTAAATACAGAATTGTGTTTCAAGATTATGCAGTAAAGTGTTTAATTTTCTTAATTTAATTTTCAAGACTTTGTGCAGCAGCATTTAGGCAACTACTTTCTTGTTCTATCTTTTACCTCTTCCTTTAATTATTAGGTTTCATGGTTTTCCATCTCCAGGAGAGGATTAATGATTTTTAGAGTAAAAAGAGTGTCATTTACACATGAAGTCATGATAACTTGCACAAATGATATTATAAGATAGATATTGAGGAAAAAAAGAAATTACCTCCTATCCCAGAAAGCTGGAGCAGCCTCTTAAATATTCTTAATTCTTAGATATTCCTTACTGGATCTATTTGTTATTGACACAAAAACATTTTATTTCTTGTCTGATCTGAAAAGATAATCTCATTGTAAAAGACCAATACATTTATTTTTAACTTGTATTTTAATCTGTAGAATTCTTAAATTATTAATAAAACTGAACACCATGCAGTAGAGTCAGTTTGAAGTCAAACTTCATCTCTTTGTAACTGTCATGTGTCTGCATGTGTATTTACAACATGTGTGTGTATTTATATATTCATATAATTATATATATGTGAGAGTCCAATCTCAGCAAACCAAAATGAGCTTTATTTGAATTATTGAATCTTGAGGTACAAAGTGCTATTAAATAACACAAATCCAATCCCCAGAAGTACAGAGTGGAGTCTAGAGTACATGTAACATTTTAACAACTTATTTTAAATATATATAGGTGTTGGCCTTGTTATTTCTGATGATATGAATACATACATAAATACACACTTCTTTTTTCTTTCTGTTTTCATTCCGAATTACTTTTCCTTTTCAGGCATGATTTTTACTTTGCAAATATTCTGTGCTATGGACATTTTGATTTATATGGACCTGAATGTCAAGTTTGTGTTATTAATATATTCTTAGAGTACAGCTGGGATAAAGAATGACGATGAAGGACAGGACAGGAACTCAGAATTATTTTGATAAATAGGAATCCCTGTCAGGAATGGAGTTATCCCTTAGGAATGTTATAGGTAAAGTTTATTCTGCCTTATGGCCTGGTGATGGACTACACGACCTTTCAAATTCTCCTCCAGCCCTATTTTATGATTCTGAGATCAATTCAACTTGACATTTGACAGCTGCTGCACATAGAATACAAATTATTCTAATGCCTTTACTTTTTTGAAAAAAGTTGGTTTGGGTTTTTTTGTTTTGTTTTGTTTTTTTAATTTTCAATTTTTGGACTTGAAACACTTTTCCTCTAAAGTGTATTCTTATTTATTTGAAGACTAAAAGTGAAGGATATGGGTTTCATTCTGCTGTTCAGCAAATAGCCTAAAACTAGATTTTTATGAGAGGTTACAAGGCTATAAATTACTGCTCTGTCACATAAAGGTATCTGAAGTTTTATGTGCTGTTGATCCAAAGTTATTCCCATTGGTGGTAATAACTAGGAGATAATTCACTTCATTTGGATAATGAAATCCTGGTTCTCAAAGTAGTTTTAGCAACATTCAGCCTGGAATCAGATTATTCTTTACAGCATGTTAAAGTCATGGCAAGGTGGTCTTCAGCCTGCAAGTGTAATTTGTTCTCACAAATAGGTAATCCTGTTAAAATATTGTCAGGTTAATCAAAATTGATTTGCGTGTGCTAAACCCAGTGAATGCTAATCAAGAATCGGGTTAGGGAGCTTTAGCAGCAATTTGAAGCCTTTGATAGTTCCCCATTATTCCTGGATGGAATGACTCACTGGATTTGTGGAAGCCTGAACACCTTTCCAAGGCTGGAGACAAATGTACTACAGACCAAAGCATCTCCTTCAGAAATGGATGTTAAACCACCTGACAGTGGGGATTGCTGTATTTGTTATAGCTTATGTGCAGTAACTGTTCTCCAGACAACCTGAGTGCTTTGTGCTTTTGTCACTGTTATCTCTAACTATCCTACCATTTTTTTAGAAATAATGGTTAAAATGAATTTAGCATTGTAATTTTAGAGTATTACATGGTGTATCTGTTCTTCAAGAAAATACATTTAGAACTTCTGGGCTTTACATTTGAAAGACAATCCTATGTAATTGTTAATTTGTTAGAAGATATGGTGAATGTTTAAAAGTAATTATGTGCTTATCAATGTGGGGTATATATAGGAAATTGAAATGACAAAGAACAAACACTTCCTTTTCCCAGAGCCAGCAGGAACTTTGCACTCTGCTCACACCCTTTAAAACTTACAACATCTTATTTTCTTTCAACAGAAAGCTTTTCTTTACAGACTACGGGAATGCTGCCAAGGTGGAGAGATGTGACATGGATGGAATGAACAGGACGTGGATAGTAGACTCCAAAATTGAACAGCCAACTGCTCTGGCACTAGACCTCATCAATAAATATGTGTACTGGCTTGACATATATCTGGAGAGTGTGGAAGTTGTTGACTATCAGGGGAGAAGGAGGCAAACAATAACTAAAGGCAGACAGGTAGGTATTTATTTCCAAATCAGTAAAAAGTAATGGTATCAATAAATGTATGCACATAATGCTAGCAGCTACAGAAATTTCATAGTTTTTTGGGGGTTTTTTTAACCTTTTTACTGCAGATGTGTTAGAATTTAAAAGATCCATCTACATATTTTGGTTTATCTGCAATTTAGCAATTTTGCAACCTATGAATGTTTCCATGCAGTGTCTCATTAACAATGCACCCTGTAAGTCACCATAGTCTAAAGACTTCAGGAAGGAAAATCTGGGGTGGAGAGGTGCAGGGAGATAAATCATTAATGACAAGATGTCCTTACCCACTCAGGAAGGAGAGACTAACAGGCTCAATAATGTGAAATAGAATAGCAAAAGCTGTTCTCCCATTCAGAATAATCTGGATGCCCTTAAATCTTATTTTTGTTGATGGCAATGATGCTTTTCACAGCTGATCCTGATGTCAGAGTCATAAATACAAATTCTGAGACTGTGAATCTGAGCAAGAGCATTTCAGTCCATTATCCTGGAGAGTGGAAGTTGTGAGTCTTATGTAAACCCAGGAAAATCAGCAAAGACCAAACTGTTCTGGTTGCTACTTTGACTGCCAGGGCTGGTGTGGGCACCAAGTTTGCATTTATTTCTGCCTGAGTTTAAACAGGAATGTAAAAATGTGCAAGCAGAATAAACATTTTACCTGTTCTTCTGTCATACGTTGCTTCCAGGTAATCAGTGTTTACCAAGATGCAACTGGTTAGAGTTAACTAAAAATAGGCACAAAATGTGACAAAAAGCAGTGTAAGTGGTGGTTTGGCAAACACCTTCCTATTTTTGCCAATCTATCCCCAGTCTTTAGCCAGGTCTGGAACAAGAGGTCTTGAAAACTTTTGGGTGCTTTTAGTTTTGTTTTGTTTTGTTTTGGTTTGGTTTGGTTTTGTGTGTTTGGTTTTGTTTGGTTTTTTGTTTTGTTTGTTTTTTAAGTAACATTTTTTAATAGATACTTAAAAAACTAAATCATTTTCAGAAGTCATTAACAAATAACTTCACAGGCTTGTAACTGACTTATACAGTGTCACAGGAGAGGTGCTTGTTCTTCCTCTTCTTGCTGAAATTTAGATGCAAAAGAGGATACTTTATTGAGTTCAGAGGGATTTTTCTCCAAACTAGCTAAAAAATGAGATCTCTGTTTTCTGATATGGGTGAAGAGTATTAAAAATTTTGCCCTCTCACAGTTGTCACAAATGGTTCCAATTGTCTCTCCACTCAAATGAAGATTTGGCAATTTCAGTATTGAGCTGCACATGCCATGATCTAGAATGATTGTTTCTCCAAATTACTCTGCATTAGTCCAAGGAAACAGCAGACCACAAAACTGTTCCCAAGAATCTTTAGGGACTAAAGTTTATTGTGTAAGTACAAACATGTCAAAGATGTGTTTTCCAAACAAAACTGGATTCAGTGATTGACAGCCTGCGTGGCGTTCAAAGGACAAGGCAGTAATGTTTTCACTCGTGCACAGGATTGCTGGAAAGCTTCATGAGATGTAAAAAACCCAACAAACTACAAAATAAATACAAATAATTAGATCATTATAAAATGCAATGCAAAAAGAGCCACATAGCTTTAATAGTTTTAATAAAGATAATCTCTCATGGGAGTTAAGGGATAAAGATTTAAACTGAGTGCAGATGGAAATAGGGAAGAAAAGATTGTAATTCAGGGGAGAATTCCATGTTTTGGTACAGATGTCTCATTATTGTCAAGGCTGTTTTCCTGTCCTTCTTACTATAATTGCATTGAATTTCTATTGGATCCTAATCAAACACTTCCAATGATGTCAATTATTATTCCTTTTTCTGGGTGAAGACAGAATATAACAGCAAGTCTTCTCCAACTGTGGTATAATTTCCAGAATGACTGAAATACTTGATGCACAACAAGGTTTTTTTGTTTGGGTTGGTTTTTGGTGACGTATGTCTGAATTTGTGAGTGAATGAGATAAGTGAATACTTGGTGGTGAGCAATTTAATGATTAAAGTAATAAGATATTCAGCCTGTGAATATCTGAACATCTGCCAAAAAATTCTCTTTAACTTGTTCAGGATTGCCAGTGAGATATTTTTTATTTTCTAAATCTTTAAATCAAGCACAGCCTCTAAATTATTGAACACTTCGTGTTTGAGCTGTGATTGTCTAACTACCAGCTGTTAGGGAATTTTTAATCAATGTGCCCAGACATATCAGAGATTATCACAATTTTAGGATTCACTTTTTGATAAACAAGCACTGCCAAGTAGCCACCATCATATTCAGAGACACCAACACAAAAAGAACACAGCAGAGCTGACAGAATTGGTTTATTTCTCATGTACTCAAGAAAATATTCAGCAGGTATACCTTGCACTGTTTGCCCTGATTTGATCATGAAATAATTTTTAAAAGTGGATCAATTACACCTATGAACTGTGTTTTAAATTTCTGAGTTTGCTATATTTATTTGTTAGTAGTTAATTTCTCTTAATTACTATTAGTTAATGATCATTAGTTAATACTAATGTAGCTGGTGCACTTGAAGAATGTAGAGGTTTTTAATTTAAAAAACAGAAACTTGGGAATTTGTAGAGTAAATAAATTAAGATTGCTAAATTTGAATTTTCTACCTTTCATGCACAAAGATTTTCTAATTATAAATTTCAGCCTACAAGAATGTGAACTATACTTTTAGTGTAAATTGTGTTTAATATTTACAAATATCCAGAAAACCTCTTGTATGTTTACAATTTGATGTTTACAACTCACAGATATGCCTAAAATATTGAGCTAAAACAATGATACCGTTTGTTTCTTTTCCAGATTAGGCATCTTTGTGGTTTGGCAGTATTTGAAAACTATCTATATACAATTAATTCAGATAACCTCAGCATTTTACGAATAAACAGATACAATGGTACTGATGTTCAGGCTCTTGCTAGGCTGGACAATGCGAAAGAGATCCGTGTGTACCAGAAAAGAACTCAAGCAGCAGGTAAGATCAAATTTCCTCTCTCTAGAAAACACAAAACCAGACATTGGAAACTCTTTGGAGCCCCCAAACTCTTTGGAAAAGCTCCAGCCAAAACTTTTTAAGTTGTTAGACTGAGGAGGGTGCATGTAATAGTGGTTGTGGTTGTGTGGTTTAAAAGGTCCCACCAGAAAAAAAAAAATCTGAAGATGGAGTGAATATATTTTTTCCTTGTGGCACAACACTCTGTTACTAGAGCTGCCCAGTTTTCTGTGTGGTTGTTGCCCCATTTCCTGTGTCTCTAAGGTCCCAACTCAGCCCTTTTTGTGAGAATTCAGTTTGAGAACTCCCCAAGAGCCCTGCTCTGCACGTTATGATGCTCAGCACAAATTTAACACCTTCAGAATTGTTGGATGTCCAGTGCTGTCCACATGCTTGGGTCTCAGACTTCAGAGATTCCTGGTATCTCTGGGGCTGCTTTTCCGACAGACTCCACACCTCAGGTGAGCTCCTGTCTTTGGGGCTGCCAAAAAGGCACAGAGGTGTGGGCAGCCAAGCTGCCAAGCTGCCAGCACAGCACCAGCAAGAGAGGGAAATGCTGACAGGGTTTCCTTGGTTTGTGTGAATGCCAGCTTTGTCATTTGTGAAGGAGATCTTCATTTTCATCTAGAATGAAAAACTCTTTTTATCTCAGAATTTTGTGGTAAACCAGCAATTTCTGGTGTCCATAGTCCTGTACGACTGTAATCTGTTCAGATACCCTCTGTATGCAGAACATCTGTGGGACTTATGGGAGCTTTGTGCAATGATAGCAAGATCCAAAATGTCTACAGTGACACGTTATGAGGATTTTTTTGGTGTGACTGATAACAATAAATTGTTGCCATGACCGCTTAGACAGAAAAGCCAACACATCAATTCTCAATGTCGATGTTTTTAAACAGAATGGCTGCTTCTGGAGAAGTTTCTGAAGTGGGAACAAACTCTAAATTGATGCAGAGTGGGTGAACTAATTTTCACCCTGGAGCTGAGGACATTGATTTGCAGATGTCAATGTCTGAAGGAGGCTGCAAAGACTCTTTCTTTGCTATTATCATCCCACTTGTACTCCTGAGGGAGTCGGAGAGGTTGAGTAGAGGAGAGACATGAGCACGGTGTAATCTTTTATTACATCCTGTGATTACTCCACTACTGCTTTTGTTTTGAATGGACATGTTTGTTGCTTGTCAAGATTCTCTGTAAAAGCTGTCTCAGCTTGGTGGAGTTTCTGTATTACCTTTAACCTTATCGACACTATACCACTTGATCGTTTTTTTAAAAAAAAAAAAAAAGAAAAAACAAACTGAAAAGCTTGAGGTAAGGTAGGAAGAACAGAACATTTTTTGAGCTAGAATAGTCTATTATTTTTTAAGCCAGCTTAGTAAATGTAAGACAGCCTCGTAGATTTTGTTTTCTCATCATATTGCCTTAAAAAGTTAAAAAAAAATAAATTAGGCTGCCTGATATAGAACTGTGCATTTGGAAATATGAAATTGAGGGAAATGAATTTTTTGGCTTCTTAACCTGGATTTATATCCCAACTGTACAAATCTGCACCCCATCCCTGGAAGTGTCCAAGGCCAGGTTGGATGGGGCTTGGAAGATCCTGGTCTATTGGAAGGTGTCCCTGCCAATGGGAGGGGTCTGGAATAAGATGGGCTCTAAGGTCCCTTCCAACCCAAACCATGCTGTGATTCTATAAATATGGAAAAATTCTGCAGAGATTGTTCTGTTCTTTAGTTTCAGCATATGTGTCTGCCCAGAAAGCTGCTGTCTAATGGAGTGAGGGAATAGCAGACTGTGTGGGCATGGCATGCTCTCTGTTCTCAGAAAACCCCAACCAACCAAATGAACCAAAGCAACAAATGGAAAAGGGGAGAAGTGCCAGCTCCCCAGGGAAGCACTGCCCAACAAATGCTGTGCCGGAGCCTATTCACAAAGGGGTGATTGCACACAGCCATGGGCACGGCTTGATAGCCCTGGGCATTATTGGCCTGGCTTGGGTGATGTCCTGGGGTGACTTTATGATCTTTGTATCCCCAATTGTCTGTTGTGTTTATGCTGGATATTAAGTTCTTCACCTTTAACACTGGTTCTGAGAGTGAAGGAGGAGAAAAACTTTAAAAAACACCTTCCTTAGCAGTTATATTCAGGGGCAAAGACTTATTTTTACACAAATCCCCTTTCTTTATATTTTTTTTTTCTCTGTCTAACCTTGTTCCATGCTGCTGCATGCAATTGTCTTGCCTCCAATGTGTCTGAGTGCTGTTTTCCCCTGGCCGTAGTCAGAAGCCACGCGTGTGAAGCGGATCCATTCGGAATGCCGGGGGGATGCTCCCACATCTGCCTGCTCAGCAGCAGCTACAAAGCACGGACCTGTCGCTGCAGGACTGGCTTCATCCTGGGGAGTGACGGCAGGTCATGCAAAAGTATGTTCTTGAAATCAGTCTGCCAGCCAGGAATAATCCAGGGGATAGTTCTGGGTGTTTCTAGTGAATCGCACGGGCTGCTTTGGGGTAAAGTTTATAATGCGTACCTGATGCCTTATTCACAGGCTCCTTTCATTCCTTTAAAGTTATTTGATTTGGCTTAGTTCACAGAAATGACAGGTTAAACCTGGGATGCTCAAAGAATACTATAAATTATCTCAAAGTTTACTTTAATCAGCCACACTCTTTATTTATATTCCATGTGTTTTCCCAGCACACAGGTACTGGAATGCTGCTCACTAGTTTGTCACATCCAGTTTCCACCCATACAATCAACTTAGAGCACAAAAGCAGAACATTCATGTGAACAAGTCAAGGTTTTTCTCAGAATACTTTGTGAATGCAAATGTGATTCGTGCAGCTGTGGTTGTACCTAACGTTACATTTACACAATCTGTTGGTCACCTACAGCCAACAGGAGTTTTGGGGAATGCCTGGTTTTTGCCTATTTTTTCAGTCAAACAGTGTTGATTTAGTGCAGATAAAAGACATGCAGTTAGATACTCTGATGGATGCTGGTAGATGAATTTATTTGACCTCAGTCAGACTTGATGGAGTTTTTGCTGACAATTCCATCAAAAAAACCCTGAGAGGCAGCAGGAAAAGCATATAGAGAATTTTAAGAGATATATTGATAGCATTAAGCCTCTAAGGAGATCTATCATTATCTTTAAGGAAAGAAAATAATTTTGCTAAGCTTCAGTTGTTTGTAATCAACTTAATTATTTAAGTTGTAAAAATCTTAGAAATATGAATTATTGATATCCGTGTTTTCTACCTCAGCTGGAAAGAACAGAGTTGATTTGTTGTATTCCTTTCAATCTGAAAGAAATTTAATCTTTTTTGTGGTTTGATTCTGAGAAACTTAACATGGAAAAAAATGTTTTGTATATGCTCTGGTTCATAGTGGTGTTGGACTTTAAGATTACTTCAGTCGTGGTCTATATTACCTTGATAGATCCTAATGAATTGTAAAATTAAATGTCTACAGAGCTATATATGTCCACTTCACAGCAGATGCAAAATTATTCTGTGATCTACAACTGTTTTTTGAGTGTGAACTTTTACACAAAAAAAATAATTAGATGTAAGCAGCTCACTGAAGTAGGTTGGATTCTGAATAAGGTAATGTAATTAGCTAGATTTTTTTTAATCTAAATACCTTCATAATATATGAAAGTTTATTTTTTGGTATCGAATAAGGCTCCTGCTCCCCACTAATTATGCCAGTTAATTAAACAGGGACATTTTGCACTGTGAAGCAGATTAGGCAGCATCAGTTGTTTATGTTTGTAATCTTTCTTTTGCAGGACCAAAGAATGAATTGTTTCTTTTTTATGGGAAGGGACGGCCAGGAATAATCCGGGGAATGGACCTGAATACCAAAGTGTCTGATGAGTACATGATCCCCATAGAGAACCTGGTCAATCCTCGTGCTCTGGACTTCCACGCTGAAACCAATTACATTTACTTTGCTGATACCACCAGTTTCCTAATTGGGAGACAGAAAATTGATGGCACAGAGCGAGAAACAATCCTCAAAGACGGTAGGTGATGCTCAGTGATGGTGACATTCAGAGATGCTCACTGCTGAGAAGCTGAATTGACATTTGCAGATAATTTAAAGGGTTTTTTCGGCTCTCCCATGGAAAACAGACACTAATTTGACCTTGAACAGAATTGGAGATAACTTTTTTACAACTTCCTGGATTGTTTTGTTTTGTTGGGTTTTTTGGTTTGGTTTGGTTTGGTTTGGTTTTTTGTTGTTGTTGTTGTTGTTGGGTTGGTTTGGTTTTTGGGTTTTGGTTTTGTTTTTTTTTGGTTTGTGTTTGGTTTTGGTTTTGGTTTTTTGTGGTTGGTTGGTTGGTTGTTTTCCCTGACGGCAGAAATGTAAAGTTTGGTTAAGTCACTCTGTTGTAAATTCTTACTTTGTCCATTTAAGCTTATACCCACTGGTGAGTAATTCCTATGAGTCTCCACTGTGTCCTTCCAGTAGCTGGATATTTGTTGAGCCATCCCAAATCCTTGCAGACTTTATAAGACTTCTTCGCTCCAGCCTGCATCACACTTTGGATTCTGGAGCTTATTCAAGTAGTTTGGCAGAATGAGACTGTAGTGCTTGAAAACTCATTAGTAAAAAAGCATTGTCTTTCCTGATGCATTTCCCATTATGTTTGTGGAAGCAACAGTTAGACCTGAACATTTAAGATGCTTGTAACATTTATTATAGCAATGAGAGAAAATGCCAGCAGCTCTTTGGTTCCCAGATCTCCCACTACACTGAATCTCCCTGGTCTAGAATCATATCTCATCACACCAAATGTTTTTGAGGTGAAAAACACTTCTAGTTTGTCAATCGATATTTTGTTTTCCTTTATGAACCCTTCTCTGAAATACTGTTTTAGCAGGAGGTAGCAACTGCCTCAGCTGAAATTCATTCTACAGTAATTATTTTCTGGTCCTCAATCCAAGAAGCAGCATAAATATTCATCTTAGCCTTCAGAGAGCTTAGTACCTTTACTTGTGAATGGAAGCTCAGGACAGTGAAGGTAACCAAAACACAGTTGTTTTAGCAGGGGGATGTTCATTCCCTGTCATTCATAATGCATGTTTTCATCCACACTTCTGAGGAGCCACCTCCTCTGTGCAGTGATATGATGCTCTTTTAGTGTAAGGTCTCTCCTCAGAGTCTGCACAAAGATCCCTTCAGCAGCAGTTGCAGGGAATAGTGACAGGCTCTTTACCCTGCTCTGGTGAATGGTTAATAAAGGGCATTTGTCTCTGAAAATAACAAATACTCAGCTGTCAGTCTGGTAATTCTTCATTTCACTGCCAGCATGGGAATGGATATCTTCCATTGCTGACTTGCCTTTACTAACTGCATTTCATTTGACAATGAAGTAGTTCAAACGTGGAGTAGAGGAAGGAGCAGGAAATATGTAAATTAAAACATTATAAAGGAGCAGCAGGGAGCATCCTGGCTGAAAGGTGTCAGGGAGGTCGGGGTCAGACAGATTGGGATTGGTCTACTCAAACATGGATAAACCTTGTATGCCAAACCAGAAAATTGGTGATATTCCTGTAAATAATGTTTAAGTGCAGTGTCTACTCTTTATAAGTACAACATAGCAAAAACATGGATGCAATACCAAAAGAGCTGTGGATAATGTGATGATTTATTCCTGGCGATTCTATTATTTGCAAAGACCAAAAATATGTCACTGTCATTATCCCTTCTTCCCCAGGAGCTTACACTGTTAGTTCTAACTTGGTGTAGTTTGATAACTTTAAAGTATCTTTAAAGAACATTTGTTAATGTATTTTTCATGATTTAAAAAATTAATATGGCCTCCAGCCATAACACCTCAGCTTTTATTCTTGTCAACTCTCACAAACTCAGCAGGGACAGATTAAATCGTTCCTTGGTGGGAGGCTACCACAGAAAATCAGGTGTATCAGGAGGTGGTTTAATATTTGCTCTGAACAGTGTGCTGCTAAGGGCTCCTAGCTGTGGTAGGTGCCACTTCTCAGATTAGAAGCTGCCTTTTTTTGGTCACTGTCAGGATTTTGAGAATGTATACACTTGTTCAGACAGCATTGCAACTCAGATAATTACTGATCCCACAGCTGTTGACTGGGAATTGAGATCTCTGAGCACCTCACACTGCTGGAGTTTGATTTCTCATATAGTTTCAGCTGTGATTTCTGTTTCTTCACTTTGGGCAGCAAACTGCTGGGTAGTGTTGATAACAATTTGACAGCCCCCAGCACAGCCTAGCTTAGAGCTGGTGGCACAGCTGCACTAGTACTGTACTTCCAGCAGCAACAAAAATTGTAATTAACCTTTCAAACTTGCATGCAAAATCAGTCTTTTACATTAAAAATTGGGAAAAAAACCACAGACGTTTTAAACTGGATCTAAAAACTGTTCAGTCAATGTAACATAAACACAAGCTCAGAATTTTTTTACTTGTCTTTGTACCCCTAATGCTTTTTGGGGGGTTGCTGCGAGCCTTATAATATTTACTTGTAAATATTAGTCAAGATGGTCAACCTGTTGATTAAAGAAGGCCAAAGCAAGTCTGTAAAGTTCTTTGGAAGCTGTTTAGATGATTAGCATATAGAAGAATTATTTTCCCACCAGGTTTTATGTTAATCTATCATTTTAGGCACTATTTATTACACATGATGTTGATGAGCTTGGCCATTCTGTACCAAATTCCATGTTGTGCCTGTTACCTGTTTCATACTGAAAACGAGTGTGGCAAACTGCTGCCTCTAGAAGTGTTTTTAAAAACCTCACATCTACATCCAACATATTTGGAGCTCTCATATTACTGTTGGTAGTAAAATTCTGGTGGAAATTCCAGAATTACAAATGTTAACTTTTCATTGAGCAAGTGAAGAATGATCACAAGGGTATTTTATCACCTTTTATGCTAAAAGGGCTTCACAGCAGGACTGAATTACTGTAGTCAAATCAAGACGAGAATGGCAGAATGACTGACCATTGTTTTCTTCCTGTTTACTACTTGGTTTGAAACCTGTTTGAAAAGTAATAAATGTATTTAAAGCTTTAGATAGTGAAATAAAAGTGAATCTTTAATTATAACTCCACAAAAAAAAACCAAAACCAAAACAAAATAACCAAAAAAAAAACCCCCAAAACCCCCCAAAAAACAAAAAAAACTCCAACCAACCAACCAAGCAACCAACCTAAAAAACCCAAAAAACAAAACAAAACAAACAAAACAAAACAAAAACAAAACAAAAACAAACAAACAAACAACAAAAAAAAAAAAAAAAAAAACAACAAAACTCTCTATAAGGTCATGCTGTAGAATTCTCCTTTTTAAAAGAAAAACAACTTTCTAATATATTTAGTATCTAGTTACCATGAGGCTTTTTTTTTTTTTGACTTACACTGTATTTAGTCTAGAATCATATTTGCCCCAAAATTCCTTCAGGAGGCAAGGTAGCTCAGAGGCATTGTATGAAGCTGAATGGACGTGGAGCAAAAGTCTTGTAAATTTTAGGAGGTATCCAGCATTCTAATCTAACAGTTTTGCTGCTGATACCAATGCAGCCCATATTTGGACTGTTTTGACTCCCAAAGAAGCAAAAAAATCAACAAAATATTTTCCTTAGAAAGATGATTTTATTAATATAAAAATCTGATCTTATTAGTATAAATACTGTGTTTAGCTCAAATTTGCTCTGTCAGACAGGGCCAACATGAATTGGGTTTGGAAGAAATCACTCCTTGTCCTCAAGCTTGGTTTACTCATGTCAGTGTTTTCTTGAATTGAGCAAAATCTGCTGAGGCCCTTCAGAGCTCCATACGACATTTCTTTCACAGCTCAAGTTTGTCTGTGTTGCCTGTTCTGTTCAGCAGATTTTTTTTTCCCTGAGCCTTGGGCTCCAGGTCCTTGGAGAAATTTTCTCTCCTTTTCTTTTCCATTTTTAGCACTTTTCTCAATCTCCTTGACCACCCTGAGACCAAAGGCCACTCTTCTCTTTCAAGAACTTTCAGCTGCTTCATTTGTCTGCTCAAAGGAATGTAGCAAAGGCACTGAGAGATGAGAAATAAAACTGGCAGTGTCCATCAGGCTGGGGAAGCTGGCTGAGCCCCTGGCCCTGCTCTCAGACACTGCCTGACCCACAGATGTTCTGGGTTTTAGGTGATTCTTGTCAGACCAGGTGGTCGTTGGGTTAGAAATGTCATCATTCTGTTGTTTCACGTCCCAGAGAGCTCATTTTGACACCTTTGCTTCCCTCAAGCTTCTTAAACCACAAGGAAAAATAGTTTCCCAGAAGTGCAGTGATGTTCAGGTGAATCAGAAACACGGATAAAAATGTTAAAACACATTTTGCAAGACTCCTCAGCACATGCTTTTTTTTTTTTTTTTTTTCCCCAGAAAACTTTCTGGAAAGTTTTGTCTCACAGGATGTATTGTCATCTCTACACCTGTGATTGATTTACAAAATTTAGATTTAGTTTCTTAAATTAACTAAGGCAAACAGGCTGAAAAAATTAAATAATCCAATTCTTCAAAAAAGGGAGAGGAGAGGAGAGGAGAGGAGAGGAGAGGCTTGATACTTTGGTTGCTACCAAACATCTGTAGTTTGCTTTGGACCTTCAGTAGATAAGGGAAAAAAAACAATTTTAAAAATATGACATGGCTATCACATACAAAATACCAAACATACATAAATAAAGAACATAAATAGTATTAATCTATTACTATTTTTCTCTCTCTCTCAACAGATCTTGATAACGTGGAAGGCATAGCAGTGGACTGGATTGGAAATAATCTGTATTGGACCAATGATGGCCACAGGAAAACAATTGCTGTTGCCAGACTGGAAAAAGCTGCTCAGAGTAGGAAAACTTTGTTGGAGGGAGACATGTCCCACCCTAGAGGGATTGTTGTTGATCCTGTCAATGGGTATGAAGCAAACTGATTTTTCTGTAATGATTCTCTTTGTAGCATAAATGCAGAATTTAATTTACTCAGCATGAGGTTTGTAGAGTCCTGTAGCAGTCTGTAATCCTTCAGGAGTCTGTAGTATCTGTAATTCCTGCCCAGCATTCTTGCCCTGAAGCCTTCAGAAGAATTTGTATGCCTGTCAGTGTTGAATGTCTGTCCTGTTAATCTGAATGTGACTCACCTTTTTCTCAAAAAAATTGAGGGTGTAAATCTTGTATGAATTTTTAATGTCAAGTGAATTTTAATATGCTGTCCTGTGTTTCTCTCTCTGTATTCTCAATTTCTGGAGATAATTATGACCATATCCTTGTACACATTGGTTTACAAAACTGAGACAGGTACTCTTCATTACTTGTTAGCTTTAATTAGTTTTGGTAGGCTGCATAATAATAATAAAAACCCCACAAAAAACAACACATTCTATTACTGTGGTATGATGGTGGTTTACTTAAAAAATTTGCTGTTAGGTTTGTTCAGGGAGTTGTCACTGGAGATTGAGGTTGGTAGGTACTTTCAGTGTGGCTGGCTTGATTGCTCTTTTCCTATTATAGAAAATATTTACACTCTCAGGTTTTCCCTTTTGAGCCTGTCCTTTGAGGAGGGGAAGTGGCTGTGGAAAGGCTACAATTCATTAAGGTCAGATAGTGAGGGTATAAAATCAGGCCAGGAACCATAACCACACCTGGAATGACTTTGTTAAATTTCCCAGCTCAGTAAATGCCTGGCAGAGGAAACAGTGTGTGAAGATGTATTGACTGAACAGGGCCATTATATAAAACACTTCTCTAATAAAATAGTGTGTCCTTCATGATTATCCTTCTCAAGGATTCCTGAGGGACAGCATTTGTTATGGCTTTTTAATTGTGTTTCCAAAATTTTAGTCCTGATTTAACTGGTGTTGGAGCATTAACTGCATTTTGAGATACAATTAAAGCACACTGATATCAATGCCTGTCACTGTGAGCAGGTTTTGGCTTATGACAGGATAACTGGAATAAGGACAGACAAAAAGTTAATGGAGAAAAGCTCAGTAATTGCTGTTGAGAAGTCATGTAAATATTTGTAAAACATATTTTGTCTCCCAATAAAATAAGAGCCACATTGACCTGCGTCTGCCTGAGCCTCAGGGCATGTGCAGGGTTTATAATTCTGTGATTAAACCCAGTGCTGTTTGAGTCAAACATGCAATGGAGTTTGTGAGGCTCCTGGATCAAAAATGGATTGATGTTCTTCACACATATTTACAAAAACACTGAAAGAACCCAAAACAACCTTCTAGTGGGCGATTTGAGAGAAATGAAAAATAAACAAAAAAGCTGTGTTTGCATATCTGCAAACTTGTGTAATGCAATTTTCCTTTTTTTTCCCATTTTCTCGTAAATATCAAATTAGACTTATACATAAAAGTGCATTTGAATAATTGTTTTGGTTTTTTTACCAGTAGATTTGACACACATACACAGGAGTGATAATAAAATGATTTTTTGCTACAGTGTATCATTCTTTTGTAAATTCAGTATTTAAATTCCAGGACTTTATTCTTTAAAGTACAGGCCAATTAAATGGGTTAGGATCACAGAAGTTATTTCAGAAACATAAATCTGGTGTGAGAAAAGGTTAGGTACATCAATAGCAATTATATCATGATAACTTTAACAAATAGGGTCCGTTTAATATTGGCTTGATGTTTTTCCTCTCTTTAATGCTTATTAATTGAAGTCCTAGGTTTGACTCAAAGTAAACATCTGCTGTCTGGAAAACGTTTTCATTTATGAAATGATGTGACTGTATGTGATACAATCTGAGATGATTCACAGAGTGCTTACAGGTTTCTAAGTATTTCTTCCCATTAACTTGTTTTCCTTAGGGAAAAGCATGTTTAAAAAAAAGAAAAAGAAAAGTGGTGTTTCTTAGCATGTTTGCTGCCCTCTGTTTTTGTACGGGTTCAAGTTGAGTATTTTAAATGTTTGAAATCACACAGTTTTCAAGGGCAAATTCTGTAATAGAATATGATATTCAGAATAATTCAAATAAGGAAAGGTTTATTCTGCAGTATCCAGTAGAGAATGGCTCTTAGAATTCCTCTGAGCCAATATTTTTAGAGGAGTTAATAGATATTTTCTTAACTTTTCCAAAGTAATATTGGTGCCTTTCTTTCAGACTTTGTTTGTTTGGGTTTTTTTTAATCTATTGCTGGACTATAAACCATAAAAATATGCTAAAATTGCCTACTGGCTTTTTTTCAACTAATTTTCACAGCAAGTTTTTCTAAACATTTTTTGTGATGGACAAAGTACTCCTAACAGTTTTCTGAGTGATTTAGCTGCTTTCATGTAGGACCTGAAGTTCACAGAATTCAAGGTTATCCTTTATCTCTAAAACCAGAGTGCAAATAATTATTGTGTTGCAACTTCTTTGATAGAATTAGGTGTAATAAAAAGGAGATTTACATCATAAAGGCAGATTAGACCTGGCCAGAACCAGCTCACGTAAAAAAGTTGAAGTTTGTGACACAGTCAATGGTTTAAAAAAATACGAAGAAAGAAATCCCATTATTTAGGTGGGAATAAATAAAGTCTTAATTCTTTCACTTTTCTTTCTTGGTTCTCTGGTATTCATGTAATTTATGACAATATAAGCAAAATAACATGTGTCACTTCAGCAACATCCAGTGGTGAGGGACAGTAAATAGAGTTGTAGAAACAGCAGTGGGAAGAAACATGCAAAAATCAAAATTGCTCTGGCTCGGACGAGTTGTTGCTAAAAGCCTGCAGTGTAATTCACCTGATTAAAATGGGACCTGAAAATGCTCACTTTTGTAATTCCCCAGATGGATGTATTGGACAGACTGGGAGGAAGATGAAATAGATGCCAGCGTGGGGAGGATTGAGAAGGCCTGGATGGATGGCTACAGCCGGCAGGTTTTTGTCACATCAAAGATGCTCTGGCCAAATGGTTTAACTCTGGACTACCGTGCCAATGTGCTGTACTGGTGTGATGCCTATTATGATCACATTGAAAGGATCTATTTGAATGGGACTGACAGAAAGGTAAAAGAGAAATGCTGCTGGTTTGCCACAGGCCTGTTCTGTCTCCTGATTTCATTGTGTTACATTAAAAATGCTTCCCAAGGTTTCTGCAGAGCCTCGTGGCGTCACCTCTGCTGGAATGGTGGTGGCAGTCTGGAGTGAGAGACTGCAACACAGCTTAGGGTGATCCTCTGTCCTAAGTGACACAACACACAATGATTTTTATTTTTTTTTAATCTATTTTTTCTCATGAGGCAATCAGTTATATTTTGATTGAGCCATGAAGCTGCAAACAGCTTTTTGGTAGAAAACCCCATTTTTATTTTGGCTTTCCCAGACAGAACTTTCCTTGTATTTCGCTGGATGAGCTGTTTTTTATGAATTTCTGTGCCTGTTTTGAGCATTAGTGGTAATATCAGAGGGGCAGCACTCAACAAATTCTGTTAAAGATGGAGAGAGATTGCTTTAGTTGTTACTAATGCCTGTACTAGCTGGATACAAGTCTGTGCAGACATTCTGTGTGCGTTTGTAGAAGCAACAAGCACAGAATAAGGCACTTTGAAAGTGGTTAAGGCTCAGACTGGAGTCTGATAATCTGGGCAAGTTTTACCATCTGCTTCATAAAATTAGTGACTGGTGAATAATAAGAAGTACCTGTCTTTACAGGTTTTATTTTAAATGTGTCACAGAATAGTTTGTTTTGTTTTGTTTTTTAAGTGATTTTTCTATAATCCTGAGATACAACAAAAAACCCCCACATAACTACTTGAATTTATGTAGCTGAACATAACTATGAGTACTTGCTTTTGATGCTTAATAATTTGTATTTAATTATAGGATATTTTGGTCAAAATTTAACTGGATCAGTCACATCTATAATTATTTAATACAGTAACGATTTTGGGGGATAGGGAGGTCTATAATTCCACCAACAGCTGGATTGACAGATTATTGACTGATTGATGAATTTAAATCAAAAGCAGTTCAGAGATGAGGAGATTTGACCATAAGAATTGAATCATCTCGAAGGAGTATTTTAGTTGTCTTTATCTCCGTGTTCTCTTGGGTTTGTCTCTGGAAATAGACAAGGTAGGGGATGTGAGGAGCTTCTTCCTTCTCTCTAGAGACAAGGCAGAAAAAAGGCTCTTGGTTCAAGCAAGGATCCCAGCCAGAAGGAGACCAATGACTCCAAACTGAATCTGCTGGGATAGAATTACAGGATCATGGAATTGTTTGTGTTGGCAAAGGCCTCAAGATCTTCAACCCTTCACCCAGCACTGCCAAGTTCACCACTAACCATGACCCTAAACACCACTTCTCTGTCTTCCAAATCCTCCCAGGGTTAGAGACTGCACCACTTGCCTGGGCAGTCTGTTCCTGTGCTCTCTGATGAGGGCCACTTAACATGAACTTATATGAAGTTGTGGGTTTTTGTGGTTTTTGGTTGTTTTTTTTTTGGTTTGGGGTTTTTTTTTTTAGTGGGTTTTTGTTGTTTGTTTGTTTGTTTTTGTGGTTTTTTTTTTTTTTCAAGTTAGATATTGGTTCTGCTGCACAGCAAGGACTTTGCACTCCTCATTTAATTTTATTGCAATAGGTTGTTATGTTTGGGACAGTAATTATCTCAGTTCTCCTATTTCTTGTTTTACCTTCTCTAAAAAAATTAAAGATTCTTTTAACCTTGCTGATGCTCACCTACCACTACTTAATTGCAGGTAGTCTACAATGGGAAAGATTTGAATCATCCTTTTGGTCTGTCACATCATGGAAATTATATATACTGGACCGATTACATGAATGGGTCAATTTTCCAGCTGGATCTGGTAACAAGGAATGTGACACTGCTGAGAAGTGAGAGGCCACCCTTGTTTGGGCTCCAGATTTATGATCCACGCAAACAGCAAGGTACTTGTATCTCCAAAGGTCTGTTATAAAAGGACATTTTCCCTTAAGGTCTCCAAGTATTTTGAGGTGACTGGATGAACAAAAATAGAAAAGCAGGTGTGGGTTGTGGCAGGAGAAAGTTACTCTCCAGTTTCAGTCCATTGATGTAGAAATTGATTCTTTCAAAAATACTAAAAAGGGAATCACAGCATTATTCCTGCCTGAATTCTTTCTGTGCATTCACACTGCCTTTACTGCCCTTTTTCCTTGTTCAACCAAGAGATGCTGTGCAGGTATCAATTACAGAGGGTAACATATCTGCATTGGCTCTCAGATATAAAATATATGATTACATTTACCTTTTCTTAAATGAGATCATAGATTCTGCCTCTCTCTATATATTTTTTTTTTTTAATTTACTCCCCCATCTTGGTCTACAGTCAACACTGTATGCTGCACAGAATAAAAGCAGC
The DNA here is from genome assembly GCA_017589585.1 of Phylloscopus whistleri. NCBI lineage: Eukaryota > Metazoa > Chordata > Aves > Passeriformes > Phylloscopidae > Phylloscopus > Phylloscopus whistleri. Next base: position 3,553,499 of record JADMLD010001484.1, on the reverse strand, counting down.
TCTTTGAGAGCAGTGGAAAAATCCATAGTTGTTGCTACTTGTACCTGTAGAGAAATGAGATAAAAGCCATAGGTTTGCATGGATGGAATTTAAAAAATACAATTGCTACTCTACAACTAAAGTAAAAAATGTGTTTTACTGAAGAAAACTTTGCATTCCATTTACTACATGCAGCGTTCCTATGAGTTGTTGAGTATTTGCTCCCTGGTTAAAATGCATTTCTAATCACCAGAATGTTTGTTTGGTCTGCCACCAAACACAAAAATGAGCATCAGGAATTAGTATAGATAAAATACTGTTTAAAGGATGTTTTTGTACTGTTTAAATTTTCTATTTTCTGATACTGTAGCCTCTAAACTTCCTTTGCCTAAACCAAGCTGGTCTGTCTAGCACCAGCTAAGTCAGGTTTGTTACAACAGTGTTCTTGTCACAGCTGCTTTGGGACTCTCTGTGACGTTCAAAGACATGTAAAAGTATAGTTTGGGGTTTTTTTTCTTGGATTTAGTGTGGGTTTTGTTTGTTTGGTGTTTTAAAGGCAAAATCTGGGCCCAAATCTACCCTCAAGGTGGCCAAATTTCAGAATGCTGTGTCTGCTAATAGAAGATGCAGTGTTTGCTTTCAGTACTACTGGTGCTTTATTTGGTACTCAGAAAATCCCTTTATTTTTCAGGAAAAAAGGGGACATTTAATGCAGTTGCTGTTAGCTTCCAAATAAGCTGACACCAGGGAGAAAAAGTATTGCCTCTTAGACAGTTTTGCTGAATGAGCTAAAGTCTTAAGGGAGGGAATTTGGCTCGTTAATATATTCTTTGTTTGAAATTGTAATTGGAATTTTGTAAGCTAACTGCAGCCTTTAGGAACTTCCCTTTTTGTCATGCTCTGTGAGGTTGATCTTGCCATTGTTCCCAAAGGAGCATAACAATTTCTTTTAAAGAAACTATTTGTGTGTGTGTGCATGTTTTCCTTGTAAAAGAGCAGGCTCAAGGCTGAATTGTTGTACAGAGAAAACCACAGGAAACCACTTTTCAGACGAGTTGTATATTAAAGATTACATGCACACACCTCAGAAACTTTTGGCTCTGATATTTTGAGGTGACTGCTTTGATGCTGCTGATGTTGTCACTGTCTGCACCAGCAGAAATGGAGCCATTTCATTTGGGCACAGTTCAATTCAGACTGGCATTTTTATCAGGGAGGCTTTTCCAGGGTACTGTTCCAATGCTGCCTTGCTTTGTGCTTTGGGTAGGGACATGAAGCTTTTGGGATCTCAAGGAGATGTGTTTTTCGTTGGCTCTCTCTCATGAGGCATGATCTCCTTGAGGAGGAATGTTTTTTGGGTTTTTTTCCCTTGTTTTCAGAGCTTAGAATTCACCTTACTTCCTCAGGCTGAGTCTTTGGGTCTCTGTGCATCAAGAATCCTAAAAAATGGGAAGGTGAAGCATAGGAATCATAGGAGTTGGATTTACACTCAGAATATGACCCTGCCAAGGCCTGCAGGTATTTCCACTGCATTGAAAGGCTGGATTGCTACTTCCATGTAAACAATGCTTATGTAAGTGCACTTGCAGCAATTGAAGTAGCCTCTTTTGAAAACAGCTAATGTTTCACCTCCTCAGATTGCAAAGAAGAGCTTGAGCACCAGGCTGCTGCTTTTCATGGGAGGAGGATGATCCTAAGAGTGGGCTTAAACAATTTAACAGTATTTGAGGTTAGGTTCATGAGAAGGTACAGATGCAATAAATATTTCAGTGCATCCCTTAAATAGAGAGACTAAACAAATGTGCATAGTTGCCATTTTTTTTTCTGAGGACAACGACTGAAATGAAATTAAATTCTTGGTTTAGCTCTGGACTAATTTTTTTAGCTAATTAAAATGGAATTGGCCTAATTTACTCCCAAGCAATCAATAGGGCAACAGCTGTTTTAAAAGCTGTCAAAATATGAAAAAATATAATCGCTTTGAACGTATTTTAAAATTTTGGGACTATTTAAAGAACAACCATATAAAATAGCTGCTAGGAACTGCAGTCGAGGAAATTTAATTTCCCAAATCCTTGATAGCTTTACAGGTTCTACAGCTTGTTCAATAAAGAGCCTTAACCTACTTGAACTGTGTTTTGGGAGACATTTCAGCCTAGGAGTCTCTTCAGCAAGACTGATGGGGCTGAAGATCTCATTGCACCTTCAGGTTGAAGACTGCACTTTTTAAACCTTTTTATCTTGGATCTTTTTGCTTTAACTCTTGGTACTTCTATTTTCCTTGTCATCATCCCCTCTTTTATCACTTTCCTTACCACATAACCCACTGTGCAGGAGTTTGTCATCCCAATTATGAGGTTAAGTAGGAACTTTTCATCTTCAAGATGGACCGTTAGACTTTGATCTAGTGATTTAATTTTTGATGTTAGTTATTTTCAGCTTTCGTTGGGCTTCAGCATCATTATGTGTATTCACTATTTGTCTGAAATAGTCTATTCTGTAGGCTTATTCCTTCTAGTGAGCTGACAAACTCATGTACATTCTTTAATTGAATCACTGCAAATGTTTTGACTTGTGCTATGTAATTTTGGGTTACTTTTGAAGATTGTATTTTGGTTTATTTATTTCGGCAGCTTCTGAGAACTTTTTAAATCTTTGCGTTACTGACATCCTTTGATTTGTGCAATGATGGCCCTGTAAAGGTGGAGAGACTTTCAAGGCTACTTTCTCTGAGGCTTTGTTTTACCTGAGATTTTCCAAAATTTAGACTCAAATACTTTTCTTACATTTTTTATGTTTTGTTCACAATATTTTGGTTTTGGTGAGCATGGATGTGACAGTTGATTTTTTTAGTGGTTTAGGTGTCAGACTTGAACTCAGGATCTGAAAATGTGTATTAAGTGTCCAGTCTAAGTTCTTTCTAAAATTGTGATCACACCCTCCGACTTCCCAGAGAATTCCCATTTTCCCTGGTTATACAGCTGTGTTCTTGTCATCTCCCTCACACCCTGCCCAGTGAAAGTACAAGTACCACAATGGCCTTTCACATCATTATCTATTAATCATTTTGCAGTCAAATTTATTTAAAAGTTCAGTGGGGCTCTAATGGGCTGTTGACACATTTTCTTCTAAGAAATGTTGTGTATGGTGGATCAGAAAAAGTCTAGAAAAATGTTATTAAGCACTGCTCAATATTGTAAGACATATTAAGGTACATCTTAGGATAGATAAGTTTTCAAAGAAAAATAGAAAAATTTTCAAAATCTTAAACTATTTGTTTATTATCTCATGTTCATTTAATAATTTAAAGAGATTTCCCTTCACCTGCAGGAATGGCTCTGATGAACATGGATATTAAACTCTGACAGTTTATGTTCATAGCTCCATGAGAACTTAATATTATATTTTCTGTGAAAAGTGAAGTGAGGAGCTTTGAGGAGAAGGAATTGTGTGGAGTCTGTTTTAGCCCAGCAAGCTGATAAATATTTTCTACACCTTTAAAAGGAGGAACTGTTTTTTACTAGAACAGGAAGATGGAAAAAAAAAAAAAAAAGTAGTTTCAATTTAAAGGTTCAGCAGACATGAAGTTTTATATCTTGCTTGATCATAATCACTTCTCACCAACACCTGAAATCAGCAGAGCTCTGCTCATGAGAAGCTGGGTGTCCCCAGCAGTGCAGATCCAAGCAATTAGGTCGTAACCAAAGTGACACAAACAGAAACCGTGACATCTATGGGCTCTCAGTGACTTTAGGCCTGGTTGCCTCAGGAATGAGGTGGTGAGGATGCAGCAGCCCTTGGTGGAAGGTGGAAACACCTGACAGCTGTCAGTGCCTTCATGGGAACAGCTTTGGGGAAGGAGCAATAACATGGAAAAACAAAGCAAAGCAATGGCAGATGTGTTCAGAAAAGATTAGTGGGATATTTGCCTGTATTCTATCTGACATAAATCTCTTTATACTTTTGTTTTCTCTATCTTTTTTTCCTAATCTGCATTTGTAGCCACATTGTTTTAACGTGTACAGATGCCAATTAACTTCAGAACGTTCCTTTATCTGCTGTTTGATTCCTCGAAGCCACTGTGTGCATGTAGCTGTTCCAAATAATTTGCAGTGTTTGTTCCCTTCATAAAACAGATAAAATGCTGTGAGCTGATGGTGCAGTTTTTCGTGGGTTATTATTATTTTTATTTTAGAGTATTGCAACCTGTAACTAATTATGTTTAAATATTATAACCCACAGTAACCAAACTATGAGAATAATGTGCTCCTAACACAAGAGAAAAGTCATTGCAAAAAATTCTTCATCTTTATGTTTATGTTCCTAAAGAAAAAAAGAAAAAAAAACCAAACAAACAAAAAACAAAGCAACTAAACCCCCCACTGTACAGTCCTAGCATGGCTGTTGTTTTAAAGTTGCTTTTTATTTCTTTTCCCAGGTGATAATGCCTGTCGTGTTAATAATGGAGGCTGCAGCACTCTTTGTTTGGCCATTCCTGGAGGCAGAGTTTGTGCCTGTGCTGATAATCAGCTTTTGGAGGAAAACAGTACAACCTGCATGAGTAAGATTCTTACAGAATATCTGAGTCGATGCTGCTGTTAAGGGATCATGTCAGACCTGAAAATAAAACCAGAATGTGTGGCCTCCTAGAGGGTCTATAAGACAAAGAAATATTGCTTGAATAAATATCCTAGTTTACAGTTTACAGAATATAAAAGGTTATCCAAAGAAAACAGAATATTAAGTACACTATTTAAGGATAAAATGCATTGGAAAATATTTCATCATATCTGATGTGATAAAGCACTTAAATAGTTCATTGAAATCTTTTAAAAATATCAGAAATGGATCCATATAATTATTAAATTAAATCTGTATGAACAGTTTTCAGATTATTCTACTAAGTATCTTAAACAGAAATCTGACATTGAAATGTTCATGATGAAGCTGTTCATAGAAGACATCAAGCTGATGTATTTATATATGATAAGTTCTGACACAGATTGTGCAAATATTGCTGCCTTTTATCTTTTCTTTCTATATCTTCATTGAAACAATGATAAAAGTTGTTCTAATAAAAGATGGGATTTTCAATTAAAGTAATCATTTGCCATGTACTACAAGTATATTTTTTTAAAATGTTTCGACTTGGTGTTTGTAACTTTCTAAATTTTTTCTCTATTTTTTCTGTCTCATTGATGTATTTCTTGAAATGAACTGTAACATTTTGCATAAGTCTCCAGCAACAGGCTCAGTAGAGATGAGTAAAGCATAAGGATTATTTCATAACATGATGAACATTATGGAGCCTGCAATGACCAGGCAGAGCCATTGCTTTTGTTAAAAAAAAAAAAAAGCTATTTTTCTTTTTAGCAGAAATAACTGGAATGGGCACTCCTCACTGGTTAGATGGAATGTAGCCATCAGGAGGAGAAGTTAGAGACTTTGACATTGGAATGTGGAAGGTTTCCTGCTTTTTCCCCCAATATACGTCAGTGCTTGCCTCTTTCTGAGCACTCTGGTATTCCTCAGAGGGTCCTGGACTGATGTGTGGCATTTACACATGACGCATTCTCAACCTGATTTTGAGAAGTACATCTGCCTGGATTTATCAATAAGCTTGTAGCTTGCTACTTAACTCTACCCCAGCAGAATTTTATCCTTTCTTCTGTGCTGAGTCTGTACCAGTGCATAATGCAGGTGTTTGAATTGTTGCTTGGATACAAGAATCAGCTTTTTAGTAGTCATTTCCTATCTCTAAATGTGCGCCAGAATTTGGCCAGTATCTGTCAGAATATTTCCTGTTTGCTGTTGATGAAGTATTGCAATATTTTAAACTGATATTTTTACTGTCTTCTAAGCAGCAATTGAAAAACCAGTTTGAGTGCCATTCTGTTCAGAGTTTTTTCCATTTATTAAAAGTTCATTCCTTCAACCATGCACTCAGATATGTGTGCCACTACAGGCTTCAGGTGGAATTACCTCCGATGCGCCGAGTTTACGTAAAAATGTTCTGAGGAGCGAGAGCAAGAATTGATACTTATTTATGTAGGGGGCATTCTGGGTTTATCAAGCAGATAAAGAGATGTTCTTGTTGGATGTTTTCCCCAGTTAAAGAGGGAGAAGTGCTGCCCCAGCTGTGCAAGGCAGAGCAGTTCCAGTGCAGCAACAAGCGCTGCATCCAGGAGCGCTGGCGCTGCGACGGGGACGACGACTGCCTGGACGGCAGCGACGAGCACTCGGAGATCTGCTGTACGTATGCACTTCCCTTTGAGCCCTCAATCCCTGCTTCACTTCAAGGGTTGCAAGCCAGACCGTGCCAACCAAACAAAAACAATCATCCTTAAGCCGTCCATGCAAATCTTTCATTTCCTGTCTTTTCCTGCGTGCGGTAATTAGAGCGCTTTCAAATCTCACTGGTGCACTGGCTGCATAGCACAGTGCAGGAGCAGTCATCCTTTGGGGCTGGCACAGTCATTCCTGGTCCTTCAAATGTTGGTGGGTTTTGCTTTGTTTTGCACCGTTTCTTGCACAGGTCATAGTAAAACACCCATGAGGGAGTGAAAAAACAAAGCCAGACTCTTCTTGGTAGTGTGACTAGCAGGACGAGAGGTGATGGGCACAAACTGAGAAGCATTAATTTTATCTGAACATCTGAAAGATAAAGATTTTTTTTATTGTCAGACACATTGGAATAGATTGCCCAAACTGGTTGTGGAGTCCCTGTCTGTGGAGATGCTTGAAATGTGCTCTATCTGGCCCTGCTCAAGTAGGGGATTACACCAGGGGATTTTAGCAGGTCCCTTCCAACCCTGAAAATTTCTGAGATTGTATACTGCATTTCTTAAAAAATACCCCAAAAGTCTCAGGAAAAAAAAAACAAAAAAAAATACCAAAACAAAACTAAAAAACCCCACAAGTAATCAAACCAACAAATTAAACAAACCACCTCCCACCCAACCCCCTGCCAAGGAAACCAAACCAGCAACAAAACCAAAACCCAAATCCCTACACCACTTGCAGTATTAAATTAATGTACGTTGTCATTAAAGTTATGGTTTTACAAGAGATGTATTTTTCAGCTGTAGAGGAGTTCCACTGTTGAAATGAAAAATAATAGAAAACATACCAATTATGTCCCTGTCGTTTCTGGAAGGTACTTCAGTAGCCTGCTTTAAAATTAATGTCGTAGCACTGAGAATTCTGTTCCTTACGCTGTTTGTCACGGTTCTTTCTATTTCTGTCCTTATATCATTTCTCTAAAGCCATTCTCCTTTACTGAAATGAAAATACAATATTTCTCCCAATCAGTTGTAGACATGAACACTCTTCTGTTCTGCAGTATTGTTCTATGTGTCTGAAAACTCTTATCATAGTCTCTCTTATCTCTTTGAGACCAAACAACTCTAAACTGTTCTGGTTTTCTGTTAGTTTTTTTGTTGTTTGGTGTGGTTTTTTTGTTTTGTTTTTTTTTCTAGTAGATTATGGCAGGTTTTTTTGAGATTTCATTGCTCTTTTCTGAAGTGATTCTGGGGGTTGGATGTCCAAAACTGGATGTGTGTATTTCTGCTGAAATATCTTCTGGCTAGGCTGAGAGAATGTGTTTGTGAAGGGTGATTGTTTGTTCATCCTTGGGTCAATCTGCCTGCTTCACACTGATTCTGCTGATACAAACTGATCTTGTGATCCTCTGAAATGCCTAGACTTTTTGCCATATGGCTGTTAAATTGCCAGGTTTGGATTTGTTTTGTTTCATTTTGGGTTTTTTTACAGCATTTATGTATTTTGGTTGCTCCATGTAGTAGCCATTGCTGATTTCAGTAATATTTTTTAAAATATTTTCTTGGTTCTGAATTGTAGTGCTTTACTCTCATTTTGTTTTGAAACCAGCATTTCTTGCACTTAAATTAAGGAGTTCAGCTAATAAAGACAGTGAGAAGAAAAATCTTTCAGCAGATTTGACTTGATTGTCTTTTAAATTAGTGTAAGGAGGACCAGTTCATTGATCAAAGCTTGTAATTCTCTGAGGATTTATACAAATATAAATGAAATCATAACTTAGTCTTAAATCTGAATGTGATCTATAGTTTACACGGTCAGTGTGATAACATTGATCTCTACTCAGCAGTTGCCATAGCAACTCCAATAGTTCTTTATGAGTTTCAAATACTTGCAATTATGAGCAGAATACATATTTAATTAAATATATATGAGCAAAAGCTTAACGACCATTTAAAGCAGTATCTATATCATGTATTAAAGTCAAATTAAAAAAAAAAAGTCTTCAACTTGTGATTTTATTACTTGGATGCTTCCAGCTTAGTTCTCTGGACACATTACAAACTTTGGAAGTATGAGATTTGGGACACCTTTCTGCTCAGATTATTAATTAATCTCTGCTTCCTGTGCTTCTGCACCCTGCACACAAGCCAGGGTTCCTGTGCTATTGATATCACCCCTCGCTCTGTGCCGTCTTCAATTGCAAGAATAGGCAGAAAGGTCAGAGATAAAAGCTGCTGAAATGTCAAGGATAAGCCTGCAAGACATCCTTTCATTTTAAATACCCTTTGTTTCTAGATGTGTGTTAAACTTTAAAAAAAGAGTCTGTGGATGGCTGAGTAGGTGAAAAATAGCTGGAGATTATTTTTAACCCAGCGTTTGAAGCTGTGTGCAGTTTACTGTTCTTGTCTAGATCGAGATGAGCAAGATCTGCTAATAATAGATGTTATTAGCATGAAAGAAGCAGAACACAAACACTTACTACACTTGCAGGAGCAGGCCAATAGTATTTACATAAATTCTGTGCATTCAGCTTCATCCTTTCCATGAGAATTTGTAGCCAGCAAAACCATGTTTGAGAGATACCTTGTTCACTCCTGAATACCAGATTTTTTTCGTTAGTTTTACACCGAGTTGCATATTTCACTTTTTGACACCTACAATTTCATGGTGAGTAAACAGCAGATCTATATGTGGCCATTGACAGTAATGTGCCTCATTTTAGAAGCATTTTATGACCTGCCCAAATCCCTGCTCACTGTGGTATCATATTTTGGATCTGCACTTAGCAGCTTGCATCTGTTCCCTTCGGTGTTTTCCTTTGTTTAATATGCACTTTAGTTTGCAAACCACATCACACTGCCCAAATGTGATCAAGAACATGTTTCTTTAAGGAAATAGCACTATAAAGTGCTGCTACCTTTTATCACCTAATAGAAGAGGATCTCCATAATGGTATCTTTAGTAGATATTACTCAATTTATGTTTGAAGTACTGCAATGTTTGTAATTGACTGGTTTGCTGAACAATCTTTGTGTCATGGTAGTTATACATACAGGATAACCACACTAACTAGGGAACAGCATTTAATGTGTTCTTTTCACAGATTACACAGCTTTTTTTTCTCAGATTATTTTCTTAGGGAAAAAAACCTCTCTTTTTTCTCCACAGTCAATCACAGTTGTCCTGATGATCAGTTTAAGTGCCAAAATAATCGCTGCATTCCCAAGAGGTGGCTTTGTGATGGAGCTAATGATTGTGGTAATAACGAAGACGAATCAAATAAAACTTGTGCAGGTAAAAATTTTACTTGTTTGTGCAAACAGGTTCTCTAACTTCAGTTCCATGAATAGTTCAGGGCTGATTTGAACTGAACTGAACCGAATCAGGCTGCTACTGGTAATCTGATTATTGATGTTTTAAACGAATTCAGATTTTGAATCATTTTGGAATGCAAATTATATTTTACTTAATCCATGTGCTTGGCTGTGCTTTCCAAAGTTATTCAGCTCTTAATCTCTCATATGGGTCGACTGTCAAAGCAATGCTCAGGTACAAACTTTGAGGTACAAATCTTTTTTGGCAGCTAGAACTTTGTTTATTAACGTGCTGTGATGGGTGCCATGTCACCAGTAAATTCTGTTTTATGCTGATTTAGTTTATGCATAATTAGTTATTCAGTTTCCACTCGGTGCCTTGAAATTCTTTCCATTTCTGAGTTATTAACTGGAGAGTGGGTTTTTGAGCAAATAGCAAGATGAGGATTGTTTGGGGATTGATTCCACTGTAGTAAATCATGGAATTCCCAATTTGCTTGTGTGGAAGTAATGTTTAGTGCTTGTTGTCAGAGTGCTCTAAACAAGCATTAAATCTCAAATATGCAACATGCCAGCCATCAATAAGCTGATGAGTGTTTTGAACTGAAGTGCAGAGCAAGACAACACACGTGTATTAAAATATTCCCTGTTGTCTCACTGCCTTGATATTCTTTGATATCCAACTGTTTGCTTGTAGGGTGAGAGTCTAATTTGCAGACCATTTTTTTTAACCCTGTGTCAGTTGGCGATGGATCGAATTTTGTATTCTTGTTTTTCCATTTATTCCTGCACTGGCAAACACAGTTAATGTTTAAAAAATTACTTCTTTGAAATATTTTAAACTTACATTCCTCTTTTGTGTTTTGGGCTACTGAAGAAAAATGAAAATGGTAGTTGAAAACAATAAATGAAGCAATATTCTTTCAGTCACTGGGGTTTTTGACACATCAGCCATTGTTTTTAAAGTCTAGAATAACAACTAGATGAATTCTAAAAGCTTAAATTTGGAATAAAAATCTGTGCTGCTATCACTGGCATTGTTATGGGTTCAAATTTTAAATAAACAAAACTATATGTAATGACAGTTTTCTGTGTTAGCTTTTCAGTGGCATTTTACTATTCATCAGCTTTCAAAGTAATTTCTGTAGCTACATAGCACAATTTCTTTTAGTGATACTTATTTCTTCAGCAGAAATACATGCATTGATTCCTTTAATGGATGGTTGCAGTTCAGTGTGTGCAAGGGCAAGGATTCTAAGCACAGTGAGGCCAGGCACATCACACAGAGGCCAATTTCCATTTTCCTGTGTAAATACAAAATTCACAAGATCATTGTTCATGGTGTGGAATACAGGTTGTTGATATTCCAACCGGCGGGCGTTTTTATGCCCTGATTTTTGTTTACTTCAAACATTAGTGTGGATTAATTCTCTTCTTACCCCCTAGTTTTGCACAGCTATATCTAGAATTTCACCTTCTTTTATGAGGAAGAAGCCACTAAGAATTCCACAGAGCAGAGGTAGAACAGAGCCCTGCAGATGACCTCAGTTTCCTCTGAAGTCAAAGGAGGTGAATGATGTTTAGTCAGAGCAGGGGAAAGTGCAGCAGGACAGGAGGTGCCCTCCAGCCATGCAGCTTCTAAAATCAGACACCCACCAAGAGACCTAAGGGATCCAGTCCATTTCCCTGGTATTTTTGGAGTGTTTTGTCTTGACAGCAAGAACTTGTCAGGTTAATCAATTTTCTTGTGGGAATGGACGGTGCATTCCAACGTCATGGCTGTGTGACAGGGAGGATGACTGTGGAGATGGAACTGATGAAATGACATCCTGTGGTAAGTGCAATTTTATTTTTGTTTTGTTTTGTTTTGTTTTGTTTTGTTTTGTTTTTGAGGGGGGAGGCAAGTAAAATTATTCTGTAAGGTATAAAATATATAGGAGTCTCTTTTCATGTCAACTGAAATGATAATACTATTTCTGAAATGGCAAATCGAATTTGTTTGGTTGATAAATAAAACCAAAGCAAATGCAGCATTTTCTATTTAATGAGTTTTTAACTACAATTCCAAATATGCAGATCAATCAAGACTTTTTTTTTTAATTTGCAGCCCATTATCAAATGCTGTCACCCTCAAAAATTATTCTTTATCTCTGCCACATACCTCTCCACATGGGCCCCCTCAGCATATTCTAGATGTCAATAAAATCAGCCTGTTTCAAGCCTCAACTGAAGTATATTTGATCTTGTGATTTTCAGAAAAAAAAATAAATTTCTTGGTTCTATCATGAGAGAGTATCAGCAGCTGTGCTGACTGCTGCTTTGCTGAGATACTGCAGAGAGGGGTGTGCTCTCTCTAATCAGCTGCTTCCAAACAATTAAGGGGTTTAATAGCCATTTGTTTTGCAGTGCACTGGTAACTGCTGTGAGTCTGAGAGCACAAGGGTCAGTGAGCTGTCTGCAGATGCAGAATCACAGAATAGGATGTGTTGCAGTGTAGAATCACAGGGTGGTTTGGGTTGGAAAGAACCTTAAAGACCATTTTGTTCCAACCCCCTGCCATGGGCAGGGACACCTCCCACTAGACCAGAGCTCCATCCAAGCTGGCATTGAACACTTGCAGGGATGGGGTAAAAAATTAAGACTTCACATGAATAAAAATACAATATTATTAAGGTAGACTTCTAATTGCCATGCTTCAAATCAGATAAATTTGGTTGTGTACAGAGGTAGGATGAGGGATCAGGAGATTTGTATTTTGCAATCTCTGAAGTTCTAACACTCTAGTTAATGGCACAGCATTGACTCACAGTGCAGGAACAGCTTCTCTGCCTCATGTTCTCAGGCACATCAGCAGCTCACAGATGCTACTGGCACCTTTGGAAATCCTTCTTGTGAGCTTTGTTCAGTATCCTCTCAGCTGACCTGGAGTATTTCTTCAGATCTTTTAATCAGAATTTGTGTCACTGCCTGTTGTTCTGTGTAGCCAAACTTGATGTTTTTCATGTTTTAGCATCTTGTTTTGTTATCCTCAAACACTGTGGCTGTGCATATATTCCAGTAATTCATTTTTCATCCTGCCCTATGATTTGATCACTAATGGGCTTGCTAATGGAATTTACTTATGTGTTCTGTTTAGTGGAGATATTTCCTTCTATGAAACAGTTTAAAATTCTTGTATCCATAAGAGAGAAATGAGATTGGTGGCTACCCTGTGGAGGGACTTCACTGGGAGCCCCAGAGCCACCTTTCCTCATGTCTGTGTCTCCAGGGCAGTGAGGACAGGATTGGGTGTGGATCAACTGCTTTCCTACTTTCTGAAGTAGGAAAGGGCCACGGGGACAATGAGGGGAAGTTCTGTGTGTCCTCTGGGATGTGAGCAGGAGCTGTGGCAATGGTGAAAGCTCTGGAGATGCTACAAAGCATTCTTGGAAAGGCTGTGGTGGGTTGGGAATCATGAGCTGGCTGATGCTGGTGGTGGTGAGGGTAATCACGATTCCTTTTAATCACCTTCTGTCCCTTTGTACAGGTGAACATAAAATAAAGTAATGGAGGCATGCATGTACGGAAAAGAGGAAAATTACTTTTAATGAATGAGTTGAATTTATGGAAAAAATATTTGAAAAAGTGAAATTAAAAGTTGCTTTCAGCTTTGCTGGAAGCACATGGGGCATATATTGTGGCTAAGCACTACTGCATTGCTCTTTTTTTTTTTTTTTTTCTCAGAACAGCTTTTTTTGTCACTGTAATGTTTTTGTTTAACAAAAAAGCCCAAAAGACCAAAACCCCTAAACCAACAAACTCAAAAAAACCAACCAAATAAAACCCAAAACCAAACAAACAAAAGAAGCAATAATGTCTAGAAGTAACTAGAACTTTCTAGAAGTAACAGCAAAGTGTTGTCATCAATGGTAGCTTTTCTTCCCACCCTTTTCTACTTTGAAGCAGGATAATCACCTCTGTCCAATGAAGTTCTTGGTGTTATCTATTTGATTTTTAAATAAAAAATTATATTTTTTAATCTACTATTAGATGCAGCTGATTTGGTTTAGTGCTTCATCAGAGTGTGACTCTTTTTAAGACAAAAAAAACTTTGTGAGGTTCAGTAAAAACAGTGATTTCAGTTCTCGTCTTAAGAATGTTTTATATTTATGTGGCATGTTTTAAAAAGTTAGAAAAACTCTTCAGTATTTTTCAGAGTGTTTAGCAAGTTAATAATAAATGCACACATCTACCTATGTCATTGGCTTTAGAAGAAAAAGAAGTCTGAAAAGAATCTATATTTAAGTTACTCTCTGCAGAAGCATATTCACTAATTGTAGAAACAAATGTCTGTTCAATGTAGATGATATTTGTGAATGATATTGTCTCAGATTTCTACTGCTTTACTGGAATGCTGGGAGGAATTGCTTGTGAAGGCTGACATTTTAATTTTGGATTTTATTATGCCAGTGTAAAGTAACTTTATTTCTTGGCTGTTCTTTACCTTGGTACTTAACATTCCCATTTATAGTGCTCCAATTCCTGTCTCTTACTGGCAGTGCTGCTGCAATTGGAGAACCCTTTTGTAAATAAGCACATGGAAAACAGAGTTTGTATCAGTCATCAAGCTGTGGTGCCTTAAATCTTGGCATGGCTAGTGGGAAAACCAGCCTTGGTCTGATGGGAATATAGGGCCAGGCCATTTGTCACAGAGCAATGAATTTCATGGCCCATGTTGATGAAAAGTAGGGTTTGGACAGTATTAACAGCTTAAAGTTAATTTATCTTTTCTTTTTGGTGTCTCACCTTTTTCTCCTCTCCAGATTAAATACCCAGAAGGTGCAAATGTTTGCTATAACACACTTGTGTAATTTATGCATATACGAAGGTGGCAGAATATTACTGAAGAGGATGTTATGTTAAATAGATTTTATTTCTTTTTTGAATGCTTTCACAGAATTCCCAACATGTGAGCCACTAACTCAGTTTATCTGCAGAAATGGGAGATGCATTAGCAGCAAATGGCTCTGTGATTCAGGCAAGTATCGAGTCCTCTCTATCTGAAATGAGTATGAGGGATAGCCCATAAATATTGCTTTGATGTTCTTTTTTCTGAGACTCACATTGTCAGTTTGGTTTGTAAGTGGTCAGAGAATAAATAAAGCATTTTTAAATTACTGACCTGACCTAGAAATCACCAACACTGAAGGTTCAGATAAGGATTATTGTAATAGGTGCAAATAGTATATTATGTAGAATGAAGTATGATGATTCATTGCTTAAAAAAAAAAGGAAAGCAAAGCTATTGCTTATGAAAGTATTTTCTATTCTTAGAAAACAACATGGTTTCAGTGACCAATATATCTGATTTTTTGTACTTTTATGGACAAGTTAAATAAATAGCATCCTTGAAGAGTGAAGGCCAGCAAGACTTTACAATGTATTCTATTCTTTTGGCTGGAAGAATATCTATTTGAATGTTAAAATGCATCTCCTCTCGGAGCTTGTGGTGTGCGAGTGATGTTACTCCAGTCCTAATAACATTGGGTTGATCCAAAGCATTTGGTGTTTCTATAATTTTATTTGTCTGACAGGAATATTTAGCTGTAAGTGGACAAATTCCCGAAATTATCACAGTGTGCTGATGAATTTCTGTGCATGGAAACCCTTTAGAGTGTACCTAACATATTTATCTCCTTCCTCCCTTGATGACCACGATCAAATTACAGGAATTGCCTTAAAGACTCTTGTAATGAGTACAACATTAGAGTAATGAGAAGCTGCAGTCCACGATTATTTATGTGCTTTCTCCACTTTGCACTCTTGTAAACACACAGAAACAAAGCTTAATACTGTTGAAAAGAAATTCATCAGGTTTTCATTTTGGTTTATATGAAGCTGTGTGTGTCTGTGATTAACTATCTTAGGTTTTCACAGAGAGTAAAGTAAACTGACTGTGGTTGAAAGCCTGTGTAGTTACACACAGCTAAAGAAATTAAGAAAATCTGCAGGCTTCTCATGCTTGCTGGTGTCTCTGATTGAATAACTGAGTAAGGGGTTAGACTATCCCAAATTACAGAGTTGAGTGCTGTTGGTAAATAAGATTTAAAGGCATTATGTGCATTAGAAATAATTTGATGCCTGTGGGCAGAAAACATACTACATTATTTACTGGATTATTTATTTTTCTCTTGCCTTTTTCAAAACGATTTGCCCTCCTTACATATTTTGTTCAGATAGTTTATATTTTAAAACGTTTTCAAATGCTCAAATTTGCAGATGACGACTGCGGTGACGGCAGTGACGAGCTGGGCTGCGTCCACTCCTGCTCTGCCGATCAGTTCAGGTGTCACAACGGCAGATGTATCCCAGGCCACTGGGCGTGTGATGGTGACAATGACTGTGGAGATTTCAGTGATGAAACCAAAACAAACTGCAGCAGGGAAGGTTAGATTTTATTTTTTTTCCCTTCCGTATTTCTTATTTTCTTTTTTTTCCCCCATGTTTTTAATACTTATAAACACAAAGTTCGTGTTTATTTGTTATAAATGCCTGACCTTCAGCCAATGGAAAAAGAGAAGATGTTTTTAACCTTGGTAAAGGCTGGAATGGGAAATATGTCAAATGCAATGTGATAACACAGATGTGTATCGTGAGGAACGCATTTGAAAACAGAAGGGGTATTACAGTGAGATGAGTTTTATAAGTTTTGTTTCAGTGAATTATGCTAGATGTGGTGTTTGTCTTATTGCAGAGATGTGTGCTGTCTAGGTGAAGAGACAATAAGAAGCATTCTTTAAGTTATTATTGATATTTTCTGGTTTTTTTCATGGAGTAAAACAGTAATACTCTCTCTCATTTTTGTGTGATGCAAATCTGAGTTTGTGGGTTGATTTTTTTTTATTTTTTTTTACATAAAAGCATTTTAAAAAACTACAGCCCTGTTTACATGCCATGAGTTGTATTTATTTGAGTGGGGAGAGAAAGGAAGGATGTTTATGGCAAAGGATAAATAATCATCAGATCAGAATGAGGGAATATCTTTCATATTTTTCTCCTAATGTTTTTTTCTACCACAAAGTAATTGTACAAAATGTTATTGGTCCCTTTTCATAACTTTACATTCTAAATCTAGTTGGATACCTCATACAAATACATGAAGTATCAGAATGCCAGCAGGAGTGAAGTCCTTAATTTTATATATTCACAAAAATATTTTTTTATCTATCTCTTTCAAAATGATTAGTCTGGAACTGAACAACCCACTTTTACCCCTGTTCATTTCCATTTTGAAACTTAAAGCCTTGCTCTAACCTTTTATGATAGAACACAAGAATACAGATTATGTAAGAAAAAAAGCCAACAAAGCAATGTTAAATAAAATAAAATGTATTTATAAACAGTGCTATAAGAATTGATTCAAATAATGCTTTTTGGTCCATGCATAACTATGTATAACTATGAAAGTGTAACTATGCCATTATTTTAAAGTTCATGTTATTGTCGTTAGTGTGTTATTAAATAATAGAAATACAATTGTAGTAGTTTGGGAAAAGAAAAGCAAGAATAAAATTAAACAGGCCATAAGCTGGAAAATACTTAGAGAATTATGTATGTGATGAATAATTAAAATCTCCCAGTAATTATTGAGTTTGAAGCAGTCAGCACTGATGCCAGGGCTGCGCTGAGTGAAGCTCCTTTGCCGTGGAGTTTGGAGCAGCTCCAGCTGCTCTGCCAGGGCTGTAACAGCACAAACCTGGCACCTCTGGGGACCTTGCCAGAGCACAGGTGGGACCATTTGTCCATTAGGACCTTATTGGTTAAAAAAGGAGAAAGAGGAAGGATGAGGGAAAGCAGCTTGAGAATTAAGCACCAGGGAAGTTTCATTAGCCTTGGTCCTCCTTATATCTCTGAACCCCTTCCTGTCTGACAGATGTGAAAAAAGGAAATAAAAATCTGTGTTGAGCATGTTCTGGAGGGGGAGTGAAGGAAGTGAGGAGGATAAGAAACAGTTTGTCTGAAGCTTGTGTTGGAGTGATGAGTTCTAGGATGGGACAGGGCATTTTGAGTGTTGTACTTGGGGACTCTAATTTTGGCTTGGGTTAGGGAGAGGATTCTAAGTCAGTGTAGACTTAAAATGGAAAAAAACAAAACAAAACAAAACTCACACGAGCAAATTCTTCAATGTAATTCTTATTTTTCTAAGAAACTCCCTCTCCTGGAAGGTGCAGTGGGAGGGAATTTCAGTGCAGTCCTGACGGGAGCTGCGTTCCTGAGCTGTGGCGCTGCGATGGAGAAAAGGACTGTGAGGATGGGAGTGATGAGAAGGGCTGCAATGGACTCTGAGAGCGTGTGATGAGAAAACAAAGTTCTCCTGCAAGAGCACAGGTAGGTGCTTGCAGGTGCATTTTCCTCTCACATGCTCTATGTGTGTATGAGTTTGTGTTGTTTGATCACATATCTACTCTTTAACTAATGCTTTTAATGCTTAATGCTAATAAATACTCATTGTATTCCTACCTGAATATAATATTGATTCTTGAAAATATGTACTCCTGAAAATAATATTGATTTACATGCCCTGTTTTCTGATTTACAATATAAAATAGATGAGTTTTGAGATTACTTAAAGCTGAAACCACTCTCTATGACAGTACTTCACACCAAATACTTAAATAAAGCACTTAATAGTACTCAAAAATTCAGGTATTTTCTTCTATTTCCCCTTTCTGGCCCTAGAAGTAAGTTGAATAAAATAGTATAAAATACCTTGAATACTTTTAAGAATTATAACTACAGCACTGGAAATTTTAAGCGCAGTATTGGAAGAAAAATTAATTATTTGATTGTGTTTAAATTTTCTTTTTTCCTAAGTGTAATTCACTAAAAGGTGTGACAAGGATGTGGCCATCATTGCATGAGGATATGCAATGATATAAACAATAATGTTTATATGAGACTTTTTTTTTTAAGGGAAAGTCCAGTTAAAGAAGAAATTAATATATGTCAGCATAGTATTAACATTTTTAGTAATTTCTATCAAATCTTTGTGTGATATTGGGGCTAAAAGAGCTGTCACAGCAATATTTAATGAAGGCTATAAGAAGTAGGAATATTGTTGCCACTGGGCAACTACAAATATTGAAGGATGGGAGAAGCCATTCTAATGCCTGTGTTACAGCTAAGCACAATAAATGTGTCAGAGGAGTTGTGTGATCTCTGTCCAAAAGTATCTTGCTTGTTCTTGAATTTTAAAGTTGTAAAAACCATGGTGTCTTGAAAAAGAAATATGGAATACTGAATTGTGTCTAAAAAAAAAAAAAAAACCAAAAAAACCCAAAAAACACAAACCAAAACCATTTTCTCTTGTGTTCTTAATCTTTCCCTAAAGATGTGTAGAGTAAGTAGTCATTAAATGAAACTGTTTATGTAAGTAAAAATGGATTATTCACTTCCAACAGAGTGGTCTTTTTCCTGAAACTGATTGATAGAAACCCTGACACAGGAAATAATCAGCACCAGGAGCAAGTGTATTTCCTAGTGCCTAAACGAGGAAAAGCTAACACCAGTCCAAGTGGCCAAAGCAGAATTATTAGAGGCAAGAAAGGTGAATAAATCTCAATAGATGAGGTTTATTTTCATCAGCTGCTTTTGGAAAGCTAATCAGACAAGATAGTATTACTTTAGTTAAGAGAAAGCAGAGAGATAGGTTAGAGGCAGTGTGGCTACAAGAGGAAGTGCAGATTTTAGTTATTAGGCTTTATTCCTTTCAGAAAAGCTTGCTTCTTAGGCTAGGCTTTGGTTTCGTACTTGTCCTGAATGATTTTAGATACAGAGAATGGAAACCTCCTTTTGGTGGTAAGCTAAGATTTTCCAAATACAGCTGCCAAAGTAACAGGAAATAGCAAGGATTAAATTCAGCATCATTGTTTGAATGAGTTGTCTTTTCAACAGAGAACTAGAACCTCATTTCAAAGTCCACAGTCCAAGCTGCATTCCCTCATTTTGCTTGTAGTCATGTTAAAGGAGGGCACTGTCTCAGTTTACAGGGTGAAAGGTGACTTCTCTGGCTGCCACATAGAAATACAACAAGAACAAGAATTTTCATCAAAAATTTGCAAAGTTGAAGAGTACATGGCTTTGATTTGAAAGAAAATGCAATTGTGCTTATTTGTTGTGTGGAAACACCACTGGAGCAACCAGTTACGACTGTCATAATTTTCTCTTGTGCAATATTCCTTCCTCCTGGAAGGAGCAAAACTGCTGTTCTGGAGGAGGCCTGTAGTAATGCGAAGGCAAATTTTTGTTTAGCTGCTTTTCCATTTGTTCCATGTGGTTTGGACAAAGGAGTAATAATGGCTTTATGAGCAATAGTTACTGGAATGTTTCAGAAGAAATGAAATTTTCTCTGTGCATGATTATAAAGAAATAATGATGTCTGGCTTGCACATTTATGGCAATTGTTCTGACGAGGAGGCACTGGCTAATTGTCCCCTCAGAGATTGCTGGGGGGTGACATCTGATCCAGAATGGGATGGCTCTGTGCAGGAAAATGTGTATGGGGACAGCCAGGACTTGGGGAGGGAAATGGCAGCCAGTGAGAAGAGCAATAGTGAGATGGTGCTGCCCATTTTTTGCTTATTTCTTTTCATTTTATGTCCTTAAATAGTAGCTGCAGGGTCTTTCCTTACTGTGGCTTTTGTGGCTTTGGTTGATGTCTCACAATGCCACAGGCATGAGTGCCGAGCTACAAAGCCAGAATTTGTCAGCATTCAGCCAAAATGAATTTTTCTGCTTACTGGGAGGGTGATCTCAAGAACTCATCATACCCAGCTCATTTTCCAATATTCAGTTAAGAATCTATGGCTGAGTGTATTCTAAAACTTATATAGATGGCCTTGTGTCATCTGCTTCTAGTAGTTGAACATTTTAATCCTAACAACTCATCTGACTCCTTTGAATATTGAATGACTTCTGCCAAATGAGTCCCTAAAAGCATTATTTGTTGAATAAATAACTTTTTTTTTTCTCCCCCTGCATATCTTCCATTTCTGTTTTATGTTTTTACACCTTTATTATTTTTGTTGGTCTCACTGGAACTGTTCAACCTGGGCACTCCTTGAGCTGCTGTACCCAAAGTCAGCCAAAATGCTGCAGGGTACTTGATCTACCAGATTTCAGAAATGCTTTTCTGATTTATTTTTTTTTCAAAACCATCCCATGTTTGTTTGTAGTGATGTGTGATGAAAAATATTCTAGAGGTTGCACAGCAGTAGGATGTGGGAAGCAGTCATTACCTGATTGAGATTGACTACCCTTGGGCTGCTGCTAGCCAATTATTTTCTGGTTTTAAATTAGATTAGGCTTCTTTTAAATTAGACTAGACTAATTTAAATTGTACAAAGATCCAACTTTCTATTTTAAATTCTGAGTCTGTCCTCCAAAAATTATTACAGGCATGTACTTCAGCTCAATTTTATGTACTACATAAATTTATCCTTTTTACTCCAGTTCCCTGCTTTTCAGTTAATAGTGCTACACCAAGAGCAGAATCTGTGCAATCTCACTTAAAATGTCATCTAATTACTCTAATGATCATAATAAAGTACTTCTGTGAAGACAAATGCAAAAGAGCCATGAATACTTCAGTTTAGTAAGCAGTACATCTGAGCTGTAACTTTTATTTGCCATACTTACTGTTCTTTTTATTTTTTCAAGCAGCAGTTGATGGTATCCTACCATTTTTGATGCTACTCTGTGGACTATTTTTTTTTTAATTCTTTTTATTTTTTTTTCCTTACATGTAATAATATATTAGAGGGGAAGAAAAGATTTTGAGGAAAGAAGTAGTGTTGGCTTGGAATGGAAGATAAGGAATGTACATAGAGGAAATCAAATCAATGGGTGCTGATCACAGCAATGCTGGAAGAATATAACAACAGCAGCACTGGTGCTGTCTGGATGGGGATTGTCAGAGTCCAGATTAGATTTGTGACCAAAGAAGCTGGTGCTGAGGAAGGCTGGGAGGGAAAGGTTTTACAGAAATATGAGGAAATTGGTAGTTTTTTAATCCTTAGTTCATGGCAGCATTGTTTTCTGTGGTAACAGCTCTCTTCTTTAGGCCTGGTTTGTTTGTTTTCACCCAGGAGTAATTTAAAAACATCTGCTTTCTACTAAAATCTTTAAATTGAGAAATGAACATATTTTTGAAACAATGTGATTCATTCTAAGTCCCACCTGTGTTCTACAAGACAAGTGAGATCATTGGCCATCACAGCATTTTTTTAAATGTGTCAGGTTGGAACATTCTATAATGTTGATGGGATTGAGACTGAGTCCATTCTATAGTTTAGGAAGGTGTGACATTACAGCTTTAGGCAGTGAGAATCAGCTGTAAGAGGAAACAGTGCAATTAATGCTCCACCAAAGTGGTTTCCTTATGGTTGAAGATGGAATCAGTCAAAAAACCTCCTGGGTTCAGTGTCCTGACAAAGACTGAAAGGGTGTATAAATAGTTAATTCAGTTGATGATCTTTGTAGGAAGTAAAAAACAAAACATTGGAGAAGCATTTGGATCAGGCTTTCCCACATAGTTGCTGCTCAGGCCTTCTGTTTCACTGTGTTACACAAAAGAGCAATGGAAAATGGCAGATACAGCTATTGAGGCAATTAATTTATGATGGAATTTTGCTAAAGAGGTTCCTGGAAACCAGAAGTGTGAGTTTCACTAAGGGGCAATAAAGGAAAAATACTTCAGTGAATTTTAAGTAATGATTTCAAGACAGTCATAATATTTCATTAAGTCCATCTCTTTAGAATCTTGGCAAAGATTAATTCCTTGAAAGTATATTCTACTTAAGAACGTGTCATATCTATCATAATGAAAGATGAATCTTTCATTATGAAACATATCTTCACTAAGGTACAAGAAAGGCAGGGAAACTGATTTCCTCTGTAAACATTTGAATGCATAAAAGATTAAAATAACAGATTAGGAGCACTACTGGAAGCAACTTCAATTTACTTTGGGTTCTGGTTGGCTTGGTTGATGTTGGTATTTTCCATTAGCTTGCATTCTGCTGCTGTGTTATAGTAATATATAAAATCAATGATCATTCAGGATAATAAAGAATAGGGACACTTTTTTGAAACACTTGTGATTGCATGTAATGATAAACTGCATACATATCACGCATACAATTTTGTTTCCTCATTTCTGTGTGGTTCTGTCTTTTCAGTATGGGACTTTGGGCACTAAAGAAAATGGTGGAAGCTTTTCATTCTAATTGCCACCCCTCCCTATTTGTTTTCAAGCTGATTTTGCACTGGCAAAATGATGTTCTGTTGCTTAAACCCCACATTCAGTGTAGCATGATCCTGAAGTTTCACCTTCTTGCTTTTCTTCACCAAAAGTGAAACAGTCTCACATTTTCCTTGTGAGTGCTGCAGAATCATGGGGTTTTTTGTTGTGTTCTTGTTTCACTGTCTTTTATCGCCTTGACTTTCTTGCAGCATTTTTTTGCAACAAAAGAAGACTAAAATGTCAAAGCAAATGCATTAAACCAATCTTCAACAGATGTGTCTTTCTAAGAAAATTGAAATCTGATGTTGTATAAGCTGGGAGGGGTGGGCAGAAAGTTGTGCCAATTCATGATGAGCAGGTTTGAATTTAGGAGTCTCAGGCTTTGCCAGTCAGTGCCTGGGCATCCACCAGAATTGCTGTCAGTGGAGCTAAACATTCCCAGCATCTCCCTTCCCATTCCAAATTATTTTCTCTGCATAATTAATTCATGGACAAAACCCCCAAAATTTTCTAGATCAGCTTCATTATCCGTGGTTCTATCTGTTTTCTATTAATTGGAAAATAAAGCACATGATATTTCTGTTCAGTCTCAGTTTTATCAAAATTTACAGCTAAACCCTCCTGGCTGTAGGTAGCAAGTAGAAAAATAGGTTGGGAAGGAGCACACACATACCTGTAAGTGTCAGCATTCACAGTCTTGGCTCTTTTCATTAAAATCACTGCTTTTGTTAATTCTAACTTAATACCTGCATGATTTTTAAAGATTAATACCCTTTTTCTAATCAAGAGGCTTTCTTGCATCTCTAAACATTGATGGTCATCACAAATTCCTTTTCCCCTTTTTGAGACGTGATCTGGACACTGGTTTGACAAACCTGAAGTCATTTAAGAAATTTCATCTGGTGGAGTTATTTTGCCTAAAAGCTGATTATTTATCTGACATCACTGGGGAATGGGTTGTGTCTTCTTCCTAGAAAGATTTTTCTTTTGCAAACCTATGCTAATTAAAAGTCATATATTGAAACATTGCTCCCATGGAGGGCTGTTGCAGTAGAAGATAAAAGAAGAGAGATGAAGAAAAGCAGAAATTAAAAATAATTAGAAAATTTTAGTGTCATTTGGTGTATTTAACAATTTTGAGGTTGTGTCGTGCCTGTATGCAGTTTTGTTCAGCACACAAATAAGTAGGATTGGTGTTGTTTGGAAAATTTAGACTGTCAAAAGTGCTATGAATGATGCTCCAGAGTATAAGTACAAGTTGATTTTTTTCTGCTCATCAAAGAGAAAAGAAGTATTGATAGAAAACAGTAATAATAATAATAAAAAAATCTGTATATTGTTTTGAAGGTTTTTTTTTTCCCTCCTAAAGTTTGCTTCCAGTCTGATTTCCTGTGTTTATTGTCTCTTTTCCCCAAGGGAGATGCATTAGCAAAGCGTGGCTGTGTGATGGCGATATTGATTGTGAGGATCAGTCTGATGAGGATAATTGCGAGGGCTATTTGTGTGGACCACCAAAATACCCTTGTGCTAATGATACCTCCATCTGCCTACAGCCTGAGAAGCTCTGCAATGGGAGAAGAGATTGTCCTGATGGATCTGATGAAGGCGATCTTTGTGGTACTCCTTTCAGACACCTTTTTCTGATTGTTCATGATGCTGTCTGTTGCCATACCTCCTGTGGAGAAAAAGGTTCTCCTACTGAAATTTTAGCACTAGAGCCTATGTGGGGATTTTTGTTTAGTTAAAATCGTACTGAGTTTGTGCTTGAAGTTTTTAGTTCGCTTCAAATAAGGCAAAGGAGATGAGCCTTTCATTTTCAGACCCCTCAAAACATTCCTGGAGGTGAGCAATTTAAAGGGCATCAATGTGTAGGAAAGCACTTCAGCTCATTTGCAGTTCTCTCCACCTACAAAAGCTTGAGTTCATTTCATAGAATGGTTTGGCTTGGAAGGCACCTGAAAGGTCACCTTGTTCCAACCTCCTGGATGTTGATCCCCTCCAGGGATGCTTCTATTAGACCAGGTTCCTCCAAGCCCCTTCCAACTTGGCCTTGGACACTTCCAGGGACAGGGCAGCCACAGCTTTTCTAGGCAACCTTTGCCAGGGCCTCAGCACCCTCAAAGTCAAAAATTTCTCCCCAATGTCAAATCTAACCTGTCCTCTGTTGATTTGAAGCCACTCCTCCTTGTCCTGTCACTGCAGGCCCTTGTCCCAAGTCCCTCTCCAGCTCTCCTGGAGTCCCTTTAGGCCTGGAAAGGGCTCTGAGGTCTCCCTGGAGCCTTCTCCAGGTGAACACTCCCAGCTCTCAGCCTGTTTGCAGAGCAGAACTGCTCCAGCCCTCAGAGCATTTGTGTGGCTTTCCCTGCACTTGCTCCAAGATGACCCCATCATGCTGGGGCCCCCAGAGCTGGATTCATTCCTTCAGGTGGGGTCTCACAAGAACAGAGGGGAAGAATCTCCTTCTTTTGAGGCCCAGCTTTATTCAATGCAGCCCAGGACACATTTGGCTCTCTGGGCTGCAAGCTCACATTTCCAGGTCGTGTTGTGCTTGTTGTCCACTAACACCTGCACTTCCTCTCCTCGGGGCTGCTTCAATCCATTATTTCCGCAGTCTGTATTTGTGCTTGTGATTGCCCAGACTCAGTGCAGGTCCTGCTATTGGGCCTTGTTGACTTCAGGTTGTTTGCACTTTCCAAGGTCCCTCTGGATGGCATCTTTTCCCTGCTGCATCACTCACACATCTCTGTCTCATCAGAAACTCACTGAGGATGCCCTCAATCCCACTGTCCATGTACCTGATAAAGGTGTTAAAGAGTGTCAATCCCAACACCAACTCATGAGGATCACCACTTGGACATGGAGCTTTGCTAAAATCTTGAAGGGTTGCAGTAAAGCTTCCAGATGAACAGTTGCACATCAGATAATTTTAAAAACAAGTATAACAATCTGTTTTGGAAATATAAAATTTTGTTTGCCCTTCTTGGAGGCCTTTGTAGGTGTTTCAGTTGACTTTACTCTACACAACAAAACTGCCAGCTTTTGCAGCCCTTAATTATTTTTTTTCCATGTTATTTCAGATGAATGTTCACTTAACAATGGTGGATGTAGCCATCAGTGTTCTGTGGTTCCTGGAGGAAGGATTGTCTGCTCCTGCCCTGCAGGATTCAATCTTACTACAGACAACAAAACTTGTGAGATTATGGATTACTGCACCAAGCACCTGAAGTGTAGCCAAGTTTGTGAACAACACAAAAATACTGTCAAGTGCTCATGTTACGAAGGCTGGAAGCTCAGTAAGGATGGAGAGAGTTGTGTTAGTACTGGTAAGTTGGAATTTGGTGCATGTTCAATATTCAGGATGTTAGTAGCTGTGATGGCTATTTACTGAGACTTTCTTTCACTTTTTTTTTTGTTTGTTTGTTTTTGTTGGTTGGTTGGTTGATTTTTTTTTTTTTTGTTCTATATAAGAAACACATGGGATTGTCCAAATGTGGGGTTGATTGCAACCTAAGGACTCATTAAAACTGTCCATGTTCTTGATGTACAAAGTGGTATTGAAATATAAGCTGTTGCTAACCTAAGAATTCTAATACCAGATGTTTCTAGAAATGTTAATATGGTAAAATTCTGAAATTGTTTGAAGTGTTATACAGTTTTCCATGTACAGTTAATATGCATGGTCATATATGTATATAAACAATTTTACATTCTATATGGGGGATTTACTATGTATTTTTAAGAAATGGATCAGTCATGGTATTGATCAGTAATGGTTGAGGGTTCAGAAGGTTAATTTTGAATGTGCAATTATATGCTGCCTGTTAGCATTCAATATTCAAGCTGTTTTTTTTCCCCTAAGGCATTCTGGCTCTTGTTTTTTGACAGCAATAAGAGCCTGCTCAGCTCACTAATCAAGGTGAAAATCAACATGAGCCAAAACAGGAGAGGGGAATGTATTCCCCTCATTGTTCACTATTAATAAGTACTGAAGCATCATTTCGAAACTGTGTTAGGGGTGTACTTTTCAGGTGCAGTGTTGTGTGTAAAGCAGAAAAATGTGTGTGGAATATGAACTGTTATCACACCTTTACCTCCCTGGTAGGAGCTTAAAAATAGCATTGAGTTTGCCTTCTAGATTTCCATAATTCAGTCTTCTTTGGTTCAGGATTCTTTGATATTTTTATTCTATATTATCTCTATTCTTTCATAGAGTTTTTGCAACTCTGAACAGAAATATCTTCCACGTTGTCTTTTGCTTATTTGGGTGTTTCACAATTCAGTAAATATGTTTAGGATATCTTAATTTATTCTTACTCTGCAGTGATTGCTTATAAAGTTCTTGCTTTATGTTAGTGCTTTGATCTGGTTCTCAATGATTTTTGATCAATCTGATTTGCTATATTATGGATACTTCCAGTAATTGAAAAAAGTGCATTCTTACTGGGTTAGAGAAATGAGAGGATTAAAAGAATTTAAGACAGTGTTACCAACTCATGTGAGGAAAGCTTGAAACAAACTTTAAACTAAATCAGGTAGAAATGACCAATTTTTGGAAACTAAATGGGAAAAAAAAAAGTGAAGTATCCTCACTTGTGCTCTAAAATAAGAAAAGTGAGACTACAGTTTCTCAGGTTTCTTAAGCCCATGAGATATTTCTGCTTAATGTTTACTGGTGTTGGTGAGAATCTGAAGTTACAAATTGATTTCTCCAGATTTTTTTTCAAAGAATGTAATACTAAATATATGATCTGAGACCAGTGATGTCAGCTGATATAAAGAAAAATGATACTTCTCTTTACAAACTGTAATGGTACCACCCTAATGCCATCAAAGCTGTGACAAAATTATTCCATATTAAATATGGCATGTGCTTTTAGAGGCACAAATCATCTTGGCCCTTTTCAGTTTATTTCATTCAAAAGGCATGGGAAGCTCTCTGGAGGACAGATCCTCTGACACTTCAGTTGTTGACTGTGTGAAGGGCATTTTAGGAAAGTGAGAACGATTTCGGCTCCTTTTGTGAATCTGTGAGACTCAAAATGTCCCCATCATTTAAGTCTCTGGGCATGAGATCTTGAATGAACTTAGAATGAAGAAAAAACTTTTATATAATGCTATTACAAATACAGTTCAAAGTGACCTTATGAAGATAAGCTGTCCCCCAAATGCCAAACCACTGTTTCAATAATTTCAGTTGTTATGAAGTAATTTTTAGAACAGCCATAGTGATTTAAGATGCCTTGAACTAAGAGCAGGTGTCTATTCTATTAGAATAGTAATTTATAATCTGTTTTCCAGGAGAAAAAATAAATTACTCAGAAGAAAATAAGATTGCTGCCCTTTAGCCTTTTTTTTTTCCTCTCTCTGAAATAGCATTTTCCTATGTATAAGAAACAGTTCACAAGTACACAGCAGTAACATGTAGAGTTAGTGTGCAAGACATTTTCAGAATATGGTAAAAACATTTATTTGTGAGCCCATTTGAATGGGAACATGAAAGCTGAAAATGCAGGAATTACATGATTCTAACTTTTTTTTTTTCCCTGATTGCATTTCAGTATCATGAAGTGTGTTTGTCAGAGGAATCAAAAGAATTGCCAGGGAAATATAATGAGTTACAGAATAATAAGTAGATAGAACTAAAATGATTGAATTGATCAGTTCTCTTTCTAATTTCTTTTCTAAGGCCTTTTTTTAGTTTCTTCTGTTCTATCTCATTTCTTACTTGTGTTGTCTTCATTTCTTGAGGGTTTGAAGTGTTGTCTTTTTTTTTTTTTTTTTGCTTTCAGAGTTTTTTCACTTTCCATATCTCTTGTTTTCATCTCAATCGCTTGTTGCTGTTCTGGCATTGTTACATTACTGATTTCCCAAACATTAAATGTTTCCTTTTAGATTTAAATTTGTATTGATTGAGCTAAGAGTGTGTTACAGAGCTCCATTATTCAGATAGAAAGTCAATACAAATTATATGTTTTCATACTCGTGCTCCTGGTTTCTCTTGGAACACATTTCAAAATAAGTTGTGCTGATATATTGCACTTGCTCTTTTAAATGATAATAAGCATTCAGAAAAAAAATTATACTGTTCTTAAATGATATTTAAATTTCATGTTTACATTCAACCTTTCAGACTTTGGTATAATAAATGTTGGATGAGCTCAGAAACACTTAGTTTAAAATTGACTGTCAGCCTTTTCTAAGCAGTGGAAATTGTTATATCACCCCATATATGTATATATCCATCCTATTTTTTTTTTAAGAGGATGATGTGTCTGTCTGTTTGATTGCCTTAGCTTGTTTGAAACTCAATTTTGTCATAATTTCCAGATACCTTTCAATACTAAAATGGAGAGGGGAATAGTCCAATCCTCTCTGAGCTGTGTCAAACTTTTAATGAAGGTTTTTTTCAGAACCTTTATGAAGTTATTGTTTTCCTTTGAGGTAATTTCCATAAAATCACAATGTTAGCTTTGTTGCTGTGCTGCTGTTGCTACAGCAAGCTTCAATCAAACAATTAGGTTCAGTCAGAACTTTCTAAGATAGAATTTTAAATTTAACCCAGTGAAAAATGTGAGGTTTCATTCTTTATGGAATCTTTTTTGATGGCATTATTGAGGCAGTTTTCTTCTACCAGAGGGGGTTTTCACTCCTTTTTATGTAGTTAATATTTTGTTTGCATCATATATTTTATACATTAATCTTTATGGCAAAATGTTCGAGGCATTTATGAAATCAGAAAAATCATACATTTCTGCACTTTCTCTAACAAATTGTTAACAGGTAATTTTCCTAAAAGTTTTAAAGAATGTAGTCAATAACCATTATATTCATTTGAGACTACAGAAATGCTTTCAATCAGTTTGAAGAATACAAAGTATTTGCTCTCAATTTGTAGAAGATGATTCAGAAAAATAATATCAAATTTTGGGTTTATTGGGTGCTGAAAGCATAATTTTTAAAAAACCAAAATTTGATTGAGCCTGAAAATTCCAATTCACTGTGATGTAGTTGATTTTATGGAGCCATTGAATGATCAGGTTGGAAGGAAGATCAAAGCCCAGCTAATACTGCTGCTGTTTATCTGCTTTCCAAGACCTTCAGGACTCCTTCAGTGCTAAACTCCAAGTTTCCCAGGGGTGAAATGTTTTGTTGACTCACTCTCCAGAAGATTTTTGTTTTTCTGGTCTTTCTGAGTCTTCCTGGTCCAGTTTAAGCTTTAATCCTTGCCCTACTTGTTATTTATACAGAAAACAGGATTTTTCCCCGTTTTCAATTCCTAAGCCTTTTATGTCTTAAGGGAATTTTATTCTCATCTTATTCCATGTTTTTAGACTAAGCAGCTCCAGATTGTTGGTTCTTCCCTTGCAGGCCAAGATTTCCAGACCTCTTGGAACACCTGCTCATTTCCTCTTGTATTTCTGATTCACACTCTTCAAGAGCTGTGTTCAGAGGAGGGTACAGGGTTGCAGGCTGTTGTCAGCCAAGCCTAGGGTTTTGTTGTGTCTATTTCAATTGTAAATCCTGTCAAGATCCCATTGAACTTTAATCCTTTTCATAAAGATAATTTGCACCATAATTATTTATCCTAAACTGTACTTCCTCTACTTTGAATGAACAAACCAATCCAACGTGGCACACATTTAACAGATTTTTTTTCCATTGTGTTGTTAATTACTGAGAAATAAAATAAAACGTAAAAATAATAAAAAAAAAGCTGCTGGTGAGGATTATGACTTGTGTTCTTATGCATTGGAATTGCCAAAAAACCCCCACAGATCATCAGCCTCCTGCATAATAGCTGCCAATTTATCAGAATTTGGGAAGTGCCCCTAAAGTATCTCAAGTTCAGGTAACTGGTGCTTGTGAAACAACTGCTAATGCCAGTGATCCTGTTCTGCATTAAATTATTTAACCACTGCAGAGCTTTGAAAAATTTGCCTTGCAGAAAGTCATTCATTGCTTTAACAAATAGGAGGGTCATTTGGAAAGTTCAATTCAGATTGTGAGCAAGTGCTTCAAGAGCAGAAACACAGCTCTGCTGATTGGCCTAAAACATCAGAGATAATTTGGTCTGTGTGTGCAGTGGGGATCAGGGGAAGAGGAGCTGCAGGAGGAAGAGAACAGTGAAGTGTTCAAGAGATAAATTGGGTGTTTTCAGAGACTCTCAGGAGCCTTGAGAAGCAGGAGTATTACCTGTTGCCATAAATTGCCAATAATCTTTTACATAAATAAGTTTAATTGTATGGAAATCAAAGCTCCCAGTATAATCTGTGTTTCACTCTAGGAGAAGGAATTCAGAGTGTTTTGGGGGGAACTTCCTCACAGAAAAGGATTGCTGTGAAAAAATACCTTTATCAAAGTGGACGTACTGAATGGATTTAACAGTTTATAGAATCCAATTTTTTGTCTTCCTTGTTTGTTTTATTAACACAGCTACTTGCTTGAAAAACATTTCCTAATCTATGTAAGAACTATAATAAAAAAGAAATCAATTTCACAGTATGGTTGACCAGTGCTGATCGTGTTTACAGATATTTTTATGCACTTTGGTATCAACTCACTGGCACAAATCATGTAGCATTAATTCAGTAACAATGGAAGGAGAAGGTCATTGGTAGCTGGATTTGTGATGACATGTATCAGTAAGAACATCAAATGTTCATTTTCTTGCTTGTTAGTTTGGTATGAGGGTTTTTTTTAAGCACTTCAATTGAAAACACACGGTACACTGTATATTCAAAAGGTACTTTATGTGTTAGTAAATTGTTTCAGCTGATTGGCCTTTGAAACAATCAATATTTTAATGGTTTCATTTTTCTGAACCTTTTGTGAAGCAGATTTTAAATTTGATAATGTGACTTTTTAAAGCTCTAATTATGGACTCATTGTGCTAGAGCTACAAAATACAGTTCAACATTTGAGTCTGATATTCCCAAATTTAATGTGTAATATCTCTAGTTGGGATCAAAGATAATGCTAGAAGGGAGAATTAAGAAATCTGTTGGACTGAAAAAGTAATTGAAAGACTCCTTATCAAAAGATGAATTGTTTTAATCATCTCTTTCTCTTGATAAAGTATTCTGTTGTTCACCTTCCACTTGTCATTTATATCAATTTGTAGCAATATCTTTTTTTTATTATTCCTTTGAAATGTTTAATCTTCCTCTTCCAGATCCATTTGAGGCTTTCATAATTTTTTCTATTCGACACGAGATCAGAAAAATTGATCTTCACAAGCGTGACTACAGCCTCTTAGTTCCTGGTTTAAGAAACACAATAGCCCTGGATTTTCATTTCAGTCAGAGTTTACTGTACTGGACAGATGTGGTGGAGGACAAAATTTACAGAGGCAAGCTCTCTGATACTGGAGGTAATGATTGAATCTTTATTTTCTTAACAGCAAGAACACCTGCAGTTACAGGGTGTTAGACCTGATCAGTCGTAACTGAGCTGCCATCCACAGAAACAGAATTTATGATGGTATTCTGCCTTTGAAAAAGGGTGTATCGAGGTTGTACTTCATTTCCAGGCAGAAAAAAACTTTAGTTATCAAAGTTTCTTTTTGTAGTGTGCTCTAGGGGGAAGAAAATGGCAGATGTAAAGAACTGGTGTTTCTTCCTGGTCCAATGAGTGCAATATTGATTTTTTTTCTTTTTCTTTTTTTTTTTTTTTCAGTTTATCTTCACCTTATTAAAAAAGTTTAAGAATTTAACAGATATCTGAATAATTATCTCCTCTCTCTAGGTGAAAGGTTCTGCTTCAAAATTTTATAGCATCCAGAAAGATTTTTTTCTTTGCTCTGATGACATAATTGAGTTACATTGAGTTAAAGTACTGAGTTAAAGTACTGAGTTAAAGTTTAGTTATGGTCTATACCTCAATACAGTCTCATAATATATACAAAAGAGTTCTATAATATTTTCTTTGTTGAAATGCATGTTCCAGTGCCATCATCTAAAAGGCAAACCCCAAATAATTCAGAATTCACTGCAAGAACATCTGATATACTTGTATGTCCACATTCACTCTACCAGTCTCTACATGAGTTCTTTAATAATCTCTTTTACTCTCTTTTTGTTTTGTTTTGTTTTCTTTCTTATTTTTTTCGTTTTCTTTAAGGTGTTAGTGCCATTGAAGTTGTGGTGCAACATGGCCTGGCCACTCCTGAAGGTCTGACTGTAGACTGGATAGCAGGAAACATTTACTGGATCGACAGCAATTTGGACCAAATTGAAGTGGCGAAACTCGATGGCACTTTGAGGACAACATTGATAGCTGGAGCTATGGAGCATCCAAGGGCCATTGCTTTGGATCCCAGATATGGGTAACTATAAATTATAAAAACTTTTTTTTTTCCTTCTTGCAAAGTATTTTAAAGATGTTTAAATGTGATATTTGTTTCATTTCCTTTTTTGCTGTAAGTTATAGCTTCTAACGTATCTTTGATAGTTCTTGAAAGTGTATTTTGAATGCTAAAGAACCTATTATTAGTGTGTTTTTTCTAGGTGAAAAGGATTAAAAAATAAGGCAGGAGAAAGAGGGATCTTTTTGTTGGCAAATTACTTACCTTGCCATGTTGTTGTTTCATTTAATTTTTTTCCATGTAGATGACAACTCTAGCGTTTGGTCTAACATTTCTGTGTGGTTAATGGACAGATTTAGGTGATTCTTCTCACTTAGAGACCAGTGTTTTGCTTTTTGTCTTTTTGGGATATTTATCTTTTTTGTATTTTTGGCTTTTTGTGGTTTGTTTGATTGGGGTTTTTTTGATTTTTTTTTTTGTTGATTTTATTTTGTTTTGTTTGTTTTTATTTGGTTTGGATTTTTTTTTTTTTGGTAGGACTATAAAAATACAGCTTAGATGTTACTGGAAGCCTAATGGCTGAGTGAGGTAAATGACACTTTTTGTGTTTGGTTTTCATCTCTAAAGTGGAGATAATGTTTGCCAGCTCCTGTCAGTATTTTTCCTACATATTCATTAGGGGTGTGCTATAAACCAGAATATTACGTATATTCAATAGCTCCATCCTCTTCCCAAAATTATTGCTCTTTCAGAGAGGGGGAAAAAACCCAAACAAACAAAAACATTCAGAAAAACACAACAAAAGCAACAAGCCACCAACAACAAATTAAATGTGGCCAAAAATAACACAACTGGCCTGTTTTCAGAGTCATGATATTTAATTTTGTTTAGGAGTTTGCTACGGTCTGTCATGTGTCTTCACTGAATATTTCTCTCAGAAGCAAAGCTGTGAACATAAAGATTGATAAAGGTCCCAAATTCTGGGACCTAAATTGTGAATTAGAATGTATGTCCTTTACTGATTAAGCCTTTTGTCCCCTCAACTGAGATGTTAGAAAGCTTATTTACACTGTGCATTGCTTATCTATAAAGATCTTTAAAAAAAGGCATCCTGTTGGCAGAAAAATCGGCAGAGAAGTTGTTCAAGTTAAATGGTTGGGAGGAAAAAAAATCAAATCACCACTCTTCTTGAAACTGAAGGTTTAATCTGCCTTTTGAAGAGCTAGAAGAAGCAATTGCTGCTACATTATGTTAGAAGTCAGGAAAGAAAAAATCTTTCAACATCGACAGGAGTAGCTCCTGAATCCTTTCACAAATGAATATGAATAAACACTGGTGATTCAAGGGAAAGGGTTGTGATAGGAGAGCACAAATCCTGTATCCCAGTGCAGGCAGAGCTGCACCCCAGCCTGCAGTGGGGCTGAGCAGGTGTTCTCAGTCCACACACATGCAGATGTGTGCAAGATAAACACCTGCAGATAGACACATCCCTGGCCTAGTCTGCACACACAGGAACTCGGTGCTGAGACAAGCAGACAGCACCAGTGGGCTCATCCTGTGAACCTCCCTGGCTGTTGAGGCTGAAGGCCTTTTAGTGGGAAATACAAAAACTTAGAAGTTTTGCTGCAGTCTGACTCTTTGCAATTAACTACTTTTAACTAACCACAACTTTTCCTTTCAGAAGTATAATTTTCCTTTAACAAGTCTGTGTATTGTTGAAAATTCAGTAATCAAAGAACACTTAAGAGTTTATTTCCGTCTTCTTAGTGATGCTGTTTCTGTTATTTAACAAGACATTTCTTTGGTTATAACAATGAAAGTTCTCCTTATTAGAAAAGCATTGGAGATTGTACAAAACTGAGAGAGACGACAATAAAACCTGTCTTTGAAGTTTTCTTAGCAAGTGTAATCTGTATAAAATTCATTAATGACATACCAAAATCCAAAGGTCTTTATTAGAACACTCTTAAGAGTAGCTGAAAATCTCTTGTTTAGCCTGTTCCTTGATCCCTGCTACCTCAAATCACCTTTCTTCCCATTCTCCCCTCCCCATCCTTCTTATCCGTGGATTGCTTTCAAAGGCTCTCATTATAGTTCTTTTAATGAGCTGGGTTTCTAATTATAGAGGGAAGACAAGGCAAGCTGCCACTGTATAAATGGACATGGAAAAAGGAATGCTATTAAACCTCTAAGTTTTTTTTTTAAAGTTCTTTATTTTCATGATGCCTCTAACACTAAAAATGAAATGTTATCTCCATGTTACCCTAAGGAACTTATATAGGGACACAAATTGATCTGGGTTTAATCCTTTCATTTAAAGCATCTGGATGGTTGAACCTTTTTTCCAACAGTTGTCTCATAAACCACTTCAGATTTTCCTTCATGCTTTAATATTTTCTTCTATCCCCCTTTTTTTTTTCCTTTTCCTCTCACCAGAATTCTGTTTTGGACAGACTGGGATGCAAATTTCCCCCGCATCGAATCCGCTTCCATGAGCGGAGCAGAGAGGAAGATCATCTACAAGGATATGGACACTGGAGCCTGGCCCAACGGCCTCACTGTGGATCACTTTGAGAAGAGAATCGTGTGGACAGATGCCAGGTAAAGTGGTCACAGCATCCTTGTTGTCACTGAGAAATCCTCATTCCCCCAGGCAGAGATGTGAACTGCAGTGTAGGTGGAATGTAGTTGTGGGCATTATGGACACGAGGACCCCTGGGCAGGCACATGTACAGTATGTGCATTTATTTTATTCATAACCCAGCTCTGGGATTACCCGTGGCTCCTGGCTCCCTGTGCCTAAGAGAGCAGTTCCCAAATGTCCTCCCTGACACTCATCCATGCAAGGCCTAAGTTAGTTCATTAGTTTTAAGCTCATCTGAAATAAAACTGAATTTTCTGTTGTACTTCTCACAGCATTGAAGTAAATTAAAGCATTATGCAAACCAGTACTTCATATGTCTAGCTAAATAATAATATGAACTTTTAATCATCTATAAAGTTAATGATTACACTGCAAAAATTCTTAGGTCTTACCACTATTCCAGAGTAAGTTTTTTACACATTTTGCCCAATGTCATAATGGTTGTGTGATTATTTTTTTTTTTTTAAAAAAATTTTATTTTTACATAATCCTAAATTTGGGGTTGTCTTGTAGATCGGATGCCATTTATTCTGCATTGTATGATGGAACCAGCATGATAGAGATTATACGGGGTCACGAATATCTTTCTCACCCTTTTGCTGTTTCTTTGTATGGGAGTGAAGTTTATTGGACAGATTGGAGGACCAATACCCTCGCCAAAGCCAATAAATGGACTGGCCAAAATGTCAGTGTAATACAAAAAACAAGTGCTCAGCCATTTGATCTCCAGATTTATCATCCCAGTCGTCAGCCACAAGGTGAATATTCATAGAATAATTTATTACTGAGGGGGGAAATAAATATTTTATTATATATAAATATCTGTATTATTAGTAGAATAATTCATTATTTCTCCTCTGAAGGGGGAATCCATATATTTTTCTGTATAAATATTTGTATATTATTTTGCTTTTAACTGTTGCATTCAGCACTAGAGGAAGTCAAAAGCACACAACCCATGTGGCAGAAGTTGGGGTCCATATATATATATATATATATGTATAGGTTAGGATATACCATGCAAAATAGCAATGCTGGAAAAAAAAAACAGCGTGAATTTTTATTGTGTGATATAACAAAAGACAGTGATTATTTTGTACACAAATATTAAAAAGTAAAAAATACCACTTGAGGATGACCACCAATAAGTTACAGTATCTTCCATGTTCTCTGGATAAACTTCAACTTTTCTGGCAGGAAGTTGATGTTAATACAATATTGGTTTAGAATTTATCTCGTGAATACTTGTTGCTGTTCCTTTTTTTTTTTTTTTTCTTAATACTGAGAAGTGAAATTTTGTTTTTCTTCTCGTCCAAGGTTTGTAGTGCTGAGTAAGGCACTTAGACTCTTATGTTAGTAGGTTGTCAGCAACCTTGATTTGAAAACTTCAAATCCTGACAATTTTGAATGGTTGTGTAAATGTTTTGGAACCCAGTTCTGCATTAGTTATACATAAAAAAAAAACCCTATAAATTTACCTTAGAGCTAAAGCTCTAATGTAAATGAGTACAATTCTCACTGCACACTAGAAGGCAAAAGATTTAAGGAATGTTCTCTACTAGTACCTAGAATAAAGGAAAAGCATTGTTGATTAGTGTGTACAAGTACAACTGTGTCCTCTCAGTGTGTGACATAAATTGTCAGAAATTTTTCTGATGCTTTTATTTTAAAATAATAATGAATGTGTATTCCAGATGAATGTTACTGATTTTCAGTGGATGTCAAGTCTCTTGGAGTTCTTCACTTTCTGAAATAAGCCACTTATTTCCTTTCTTCAGAATTTATTGTTTGAGACAGGGTGCCGTTCTAAAAAGCTGATTTCTGCTTAAGATAATTATTTAATATTTAAATATTTAATTTAAATATGTATGCCCAGCTAGTTAAAATAGGGGTGGAGTAAATATGCATCTCTGCACACACCTTCCAAACAAGTTTTTTTCTTCTTTGGTTTGTTTTGCTTCGTTTCAGGTCTTGGGGTGTTTTTGTTTGTTTGGGTTTTTTTGGCAATTCTCTTTTAATTGGTCGCCTCCTGAACTTTGGGATTTGTGTTCCATATTTGGTGTTTCTAGAGTAGCAGTAGAGTTGCTTATTTGCCTTTTCTTGCTGTCAGAAAAAGAACAACTCCTTTTCTGTTTGGACTGGGGCCAGACAGCATCTTCAGAGGGATTCTGTAGCCTAGGGAGACATCAGGCAGTATTCCACAGGCACAGATATCTCGGCCTCCGGGCAAGGAAAAGCTGTAGAAGAATCTTTAGTTGTTTTTTTGTCAAAATCAAGAAGTTCAAGGATCAAGTTGTGTAATTGCAGCTTCTATTTTATGATGTAGAAAACACTGGATTCTGATTTATGACTGGCCTTCTGGGTTTGCTCTAAATTATTGTCTTTCAGCAGAAGCAATTTCTTTCTCTGAATCTCCAGTACCTTTTTATTTGAGCTAAAGAAATTATGATACTGCCTGATTATTTGTTGTTGTTTTTTTTTTCTTTGAATTTTTAGCTATTTTGCAATAAATGAACAAGACAGAGTGTGCAGGTTAGAAACCTAAACCAAAATGAACAGTAGATTTACACTGCAAATTGTCAGTATGAAAAGAGCACTGCAGATGAACATTTTGTATTTTTACCTCCACCTGGGTCACCTGTGTGGGTGAAAGTTTATTAGTTTTTAATATATATCAAGGAAATTATTTTGATTGAAATGAAGTAGAGCAGAGCTAAATAAACTCTGGTAGCCTAAAGGCAGATGATTTGAGTCAATCTAGGACAGATGCTAATTTAAGGTAGTGAAGTTAAAGTGAGATATTTGTATGGATGATAAGTTCAGCTGTCAGTAACGCACAGGGGATTGGGGAAGGCTTGTCCCCTAATGCAGAATATTCTCAGGGATGTGAGCTTGAACCCCACTCATCTTCCCAGAATCAAAGCTGTTAAGATGGCAAACACAGGCTTTCTAGGAAGATGTTTAATTTTTTTGTTTTCAACAACCATTGTATTTTAAAAATCCACTTGCTGCAAAGAACAAGGTCTGTTTTAGTCACGAGAAGTTGTAGCAGTGCACTACTGAGGATAGTGATAAGTGGGGTAAATATAGAGCACTGGAAGGATCACAGCTTGAAAACAAAAAGCCGTGAATTTCTCACACTTCCCCTTTTTTTTTTTTTTTTTTTTTTTTTTTTTTTTTTTTTTTTTGCATTTCTCCAGGGTATTAATTTGAGTTAAAATTAAAAAAACCAAACATGGCTATGGCATTATTTTTTCTTTCTATATCATCTTTAATAAAGGATTATTATTTTGTTTAGAAATCAGGACAAACACTACAATAACTATTGAATATAAAGTATATCTGTACCACTGGGCTCTTTTGTAATTAAAAAATTGAGAACATTTAACTTCATGTTTTGTTACGATGTTCAGTTGAATCACAGACTTCCAGCTGTTTCAAATAATAAACTCTTACAGAAATGTAGCTTAAGATGATGAGAACTAAAAAAATGTATTACTTTGAGATCTTATCTCAACCTGGTATATGTTCTTTTTACTTCAAAACTAGCAGGCAGTTTGGTATATGTGTTATAAATAATGCCAAATATATATACTTACATATATGTATTATTTTACCTATATTTATATTATATATTATGTATATATTAACATATGTTTTTCTGAGCTGTATCAAGAATTGTGCTTTGTTCTAAGAGTATTCCTATTTATTTAGTTTTGTGGCAAACATGTAAATTTTTATACTGACTCATTTTTGCAATGAATGATTAAAAA
The DNA here is from genome assembly GCA_017589585.1 of Phylloscopus whistleri. Lineage (NCBI taxonomy): Eukaryota > Metazoa > Chordata > Aves > Passeriformes > Phylloscopidae > Phylloscopus > Phylloscopus whistleri. The sequence goes on along the minus strand of JADMLD010001484.1, from coordinate 3,513,922 downwards.
CTGAAACAGAGTGATTAGGGGAAATAAATATTTACTTTAACACTTACACATCTGATCAGTCCTAACCTGCAAATTTCAAAGATCAGTGCTAAAATAATCAGATAGAATAGGCACTATAAAGATTTTATAATAAGAAGATTTATTTTTGGCTGAGTAGTTTGGCCTTAGGGAAAACAATTCTATTGGAAGCGTTGACTGTGAGCAGAGGATTTGATCTGTAACTTGTTTTAAATAGGAGTGGAAATCGACTGTCAGGAATTTGAAAGCACCTTTTGAGGTGGCTATAGTGCAGATATTTGAAGGTTCAGGCAGGATTCAAACATTCTGTACACAGTTGAAGTGTAGGATCAAACTTTGTCTCACTAAAATCTGGCACCACGAAGGGACAAGCTCAGTATGAAGTTAATACAGGGGATAAGTTGGTCACAGGAAATGCATATTGAGAGGTTGTCAGAGTAAGTGTTCATTTGTCAGCTGGTGATGGAATGTCAGAGGGGGTTGTTTTTAAGGGTTACTGGTCAAGAAAAATGAGCATTTTGTTTAAATGAAGTTTCAGAGAGCAGCCAAGGAGCAATGTGACAGGAGTGACGTGCGTGTGTCTGTGCACAGCACTGTGAGTGGAGCAGACAGACAGGCAATCAGCAGTGGAAATCAATCAAATAATGAAAAAGGCTGTCCACTTGGGGAAAATGCCAGTTCTGTGGCTTGCTGTGATCAAAAGGAAAATAGATTGGTGGAAATGATTAGGAAAGGAATAAAGCAGCACAGGTAGTGAACTGTGATGCTGTTTAAACCCCTATCACTCCCACAGCTGGAATACTGTATACAGATCATATACAGCACATCAAGGAAGCCTGACAGGCTGATCAAGAGTATGGGACAGGTTTTGGTCTGGGGACAGGTTGGCTGATGCTGTTGGAAATATCATTTGTAGACAGGCTTCTGTGTGGTGGCAGCCTGTGAAATCAGAAATGGCACGGAAAAGGTAACAAATGCTTACGAGGTTATTCACAATAGAAATAGAAGTGTTAGAATGAGCACAAGGAAATAAAAAAAGGCAAATTTTTGAGAGTCAGAGCAATAACAATGTGCCCTCAGGAGAATTAGTTTTTATTAGGAAATAAAGAGCAGGCTTAGCTGTTATTCAGTGCAAGCAGTATGAATATGAAAGGAATGTATAAATACATGCTGCTAGAAGTAATGTTTAGATCATGGTACTTTGCTCCTGGAGTTGTGCATTCATGTGGAAACAAACACATCTGCTTCATAACACTTCTTTTCCCACCAATTTTGTGTTCTGTGTAATATGGAGGGAGTTGTGATGTGAACAGTACACGGATTGCACTGACTCCTCTTGGTGGATGCTTGGAGCACACTTGAACTACAACACTCTCTTTAAAATTAAACCAGCATGCCTGTTAGTTTATTTTTTTGGTTTTTTTTTTTTTTTCTTCTGTCTCTTCTTCTTTTAAATTCCATATATTCCATTCCATGAAGCACTACTTGCATGGAAAGACAATGCAGGGATTAATTATTCTTATGCCCAAAGTAAATCCTTGTCACAGATGGTTGTATGCATACAGAGGGGTTGACGTTTCACAGAAGTTCCTGCTCTGTATTGGCAAATAAATGAAAGGAAATGCTTCTCTGCAAAACACAGGACCAAACTTTTATAGTCTCACAGCACCTGTGGAAAAAATGCCCCAAAATTTCAGGAGGTTGAATCTCCAGCTGGTCTCCTGAGATCCCTTACAACGTAAATGATTCTGTGCTCTCTTTCACAATGTTTTCAAAACTCTTAAGTTGTGTTTTGTTTCTGATGTATACTTCTGATGTGTACATCTGATAAATTACTTCTATTTACTAATAGTGGATTCATAATTGGAAAGGCTCCCTGAGCCTTAGCTTCAGTGTCTTTTCAACTCTACATTTTCTTTGTCTTCCACATGAAGATGTGAACTTGTTACAAGAGATCACCTCAGATTTTCTCTGTGTTCCTACTGATATCAGAAAAGTGATGTTAAATAAACATTCCTGTTTTCTTTAGTTCCTGGGAAAGGCTGAGTGGTCTCCAGTTCTGCCAGTACTTAAAAGGGGAAAATGGGATGATTTTATACAAAATAGTAAAAGCCTGGGGTGTTTTTTGGTTGGTTGGTTTTATGTAAGTTTCTTTCTTTGTTTTTTAAAATAGAATTATGGCTACAATTGTAATTAACCTGTTTTTCCAAGATTTTAAAAGCTTCTTTCTTCCCAAAGTACAGGTTAGACAAGTAAGTAGTTAAAGCATTCAGGAACTGCTGGATAAATTTAAGGAAGCATGCACTGGTGGAAAAAAGAATGGTTCAATGATGAAAACTTTGTATTCAAATTTTAGTGCTTGAGTTTGAGCTAAATTCATTTTTTAAGGAAATTCATACTTTAGATTGCTGTTGTTATCTAATTACTTGTACTGCAGCCTAGCAGAGGAATATATTCTGCACTAATTGGTTTTGTTAATTACAAGTTTGTCTTTGATTCAGTCAATTCCACTTCCCTTTCCATCAATGTTAATTTTTAAAGGGGTTTGTTTGTTGTTGTTCTTTTTTGCCAAAGGAAGAGTCAACATTATTTTCTGTTCATGCTTGAGATGTCTCTTCAGCAGTGCTCTGGAGCTTTGGGGTTTATAACAAGGAATGAAGATGATAAGAATGATTTCCAGGTTTTGTAAGACTACGAGGTCTCCTCTGGTCAGCTTTCTTCCTGCTCTTTAAAGATATTTTAGCACATCTTATTCAATCAGTGAGATATAGGAAGTGACTTGTGAAGACCTACACTTAGGAGAGGTTTTTGAGAAAAGCAGAAATACTTTGCTGTGTTGTTTTTGGTTTGTTTTTTTGTTTTCCCTTTCAAATTCTCTTTGTGTGTTAGATTTCAACTAATATTCTAATAGGGAAATCAAATTGAGAGGAAACATTGAATTTACCATAGTTCATCTCATAATCCAAGCTTTGACTATTTCTTTTACACAATTAAATCTTTTTTTTCAGGTCCTCATCATGCTGACATTTTTTTAATCCCATATGTCTTGATTAAGACTGTAAGATTTAAATCTTACAAAAAGGCTGCAAAATTAATATCTCCCTGGGAAAATTATATCCAGTTGCTTCCTAAAGTTACAATTATAAACTGTGGCTGCATTAACAAAACAATAAATAAATAAATATATTTTCTTGGACTAGAGTTGAATATTAGCCTATAAAAATGTTTAGAGCACAAGCTCAGTTAATCACTTAGACTGGGTTTGTCTTCCGACAGAATTTTTCCCTTCTCACAGCTGTTTGAAAAACCTTAACAAGTGGATTTTTTTTACATTATGTGTGTTTCAATGATTCTGTTTTAGCTCCCAACCCGTGTGCTGCTAACGAGGGCAAAGGTCCCTGCTCTCACATGTGTCTGATCAATCACAACAGAAGTGCTGCCTGTGCCTGCCCACACCTGATGAAACTGTCTTCAGACAAGAAAACATGCTATGGTAAGTTTTCCTCCCACAGCCTGGCAATTGCATTGATTTTAGAATCAATGGACAAATTAATGTTAAAAATAAAATCTCTACAGTGCTTTTTAATGGTGTATTTTAAAGGAGACTCTGCTTTTTGAGAATCAATGACTTGCTCTAATAGTTGAGGTCTGTGGTGCTTTGATATTTGCTGCAACAGCTGTTTCTTTGTGCTGCTGGTGAGTGTGATGTGCTCATAAAATTTATCTCTGCAAAACAGAAAGCTTTATACTGACACGTGCATCATCCCAACATTCTGAGTCAGGTAAGCTGAATGACAAAAAAGATGCTTAATAGCTTAAACCTCTACCTGCTCTAGAGTTGTCTTAGTTTCATTTTCAAGGATTAAAAAAACAAAGAGTAAATATTAGAAGTGCATCCTTGCAGGGGAATTTTATAAAAAAATTGCAATAACCGTGTTTAAGCTCTAAATAAATGTCAAATAATTATGTGCATTACCTCTAAAACCTTGTACTAAATTACCCTTTTTAATGTTGATTAATAATATTCAAGAAATAAAGAAGAAAATAGTATTTTGGCATGTCAGGGATATTGCAGGTGAAAAAGTTACTTTTACTGTTCATTTGCAGAGCTTGCTCCAATCATTCAGAGTTTTGAGATTAAAAGGAGAGCTCTGCTTTTCCTTTAATGAATCATCCTTTTTCATCAGTGGAGGTGTAAATTAGGACAACCAATTTGCCCTTTTTGTTCCAGCTGTTTGCTTTTCACTGCTCACACACACATCTGCTGTTTGCAAAACTTCCCTTTTACAGTGAATCTGATATCCTGAGACACCAAATGTTAATATCTGTTGTGATGTGCAGGTGAAACAGAATTTGTTTGAGTGGACTAAAAAGGGAAAAACGTTTTAAACAACATTTTCAATATTTTTTTCTTTCACACTCATAAGACCATACTGATTTAGTGGTGTGGTAACAATGTCCAATATACAGAATTCTTATTTTTTTTCTGTGATTTTTATGCTCTGTAACATTATTTCTCAAGTGTCACTAGGCTGCAGATTTTCTGGAGGAGTTTAATCACTCATATAAGCATCCTTTACACATTTGTCAAGTGATCTGAAATGAATGACTTTGATTTCTGTTAGAGATGTTGTGGAGAGGATGAGGAATGATGTTTTCCCTTTTTCTAACAGAAAGAAAGAAGTTTCTTCTTTATGCAAGGCGTTCAGAAATCAGAGGGGTGGACATAGAGAACCCATATTTCAACTTCATCACAGCCTTCACTGTTCCTGACATTGATGATGTGACAGTCATAGATTTTGATGCTGTTGAGGAACGTTTATACTGGACTGATGTGAAAACACAGACCATCAAACGTGCCTTCATCAATGGGACTGGCTTAGAAACCATTATTTCAAGAGGTAAACAGCACAGCATTGAAGTAAAAATAATTCCTTCTAGGTAAATGTGTGTTATGAGCATGCTATAATAGGAGCTTGCAAGTTCTTGATATGAATACCTTTCCCTGCTATTGGATAATTGATCTAAACAATAAGCAGGCAGAATTTTCTTTAGGATTCCAGTTCACTTTATTGATTCATAATTCAATTTTATGTAAACAAATTGGGATGTAATTTTGCATTGATTTTGCACAAGATTGAAATGTGCAGTGAAAAAAGGAAACTAATGTCTTAAAGGTAGAAAGAAAGAATAAAGATGAAAAAGCAGAAGCAGCACAGTATCCTGACAAAGCTTTGTCCTGAAGAATTTCCTGTGTCCTTTGGCCACCTGTGTTGACCTAGCAATTAAATTGGCTGTGTCAGGGTTATTTTTGTTTTCCAGTCCATGTACATTTTTCAGCTTTGGCACCATTGGTGAAACCACAACATGGCAGCCTGGTAATTTTGGTGATACTGGTGTAACATGTTTGGTGTTTTCGGCTTTTTTTTCTGTACAAAATATGTACATAAGTACAGAAAGTTATTGAATATAAAGTTGACATCTGATTGTTTCAACCCTATTTCAATAGCCCTGGTACTGAAGTGAAAGCCATTTGTTGTCCCTGGTAACATTTGTGGTTTGCTTTGTTTCCAACCACTTTCCTTGCAGCACTTGTTGTTCTGCTTTGTAATGTACCTACCTGCTTGAAAATAGGAAAACCTGACAATGTGAAAGCAAATTTTGCTAATTCTGGTTCCCCAACAATTAGATGAATGTTTGGTGGGAAAGAAGAGAACAGAAACAGCTCAGTTGTGTAAGATCAGACCTTTTCTGACTTGGAGAACAAATAAACTATATAGTTAATTATTTATTAGAAAATAATTAGCTCAAGCTCTGCCCCTTGTGGCACTTTAGAAGAAATTACTTCTGTGTTAGCACATTTTGGGAAATGTTTGGACAAATATGGCAGTTGTTCCCTTTTGTAGGCTGTGAATTCATTTATTTTGTGTGGCTACTTTTTCTTTTCCCCTGCTATCTCAGACACAACTTTATTAACAATCAGATGTGTTTTTCAGTCCCAGTAATGAGAATGCCTCCTAGAGATCTTTACATCAGGTATTCAGGTGCCCAACAGAGGGACTTGTTGCTTGCTTTTTTCTAAAAGTAGAAGAATAAAAATGTTATTATAGAAAATTCACTGAACATGTCAAGGAACTTAATGAAACCAAAAGAAATATACTATTCTTTCATATTCCTTTTATTATCGCAGTTTCTGTGGTTGAGGGTTTTTTGTGGGTTTTTGGTTCTTTTGTTCCAGATGTAACTTTTATATAATAAGTTAGAGAAAATTACAATGTTCTGGCACATCAAAACATTGTAAAGACTATTTATTATGTGTAAACTATCTCATTTGCTTATAGTTATATTTTTATACTTCTCATAAGAACAAAAGAAGCTTTGTAAGTGCATCCTGGTGGGGATTGTTGTTGGGTGAAGTTTTATGCCCGTGTCACAAAGATGCCAAGTCATACTTTAATCTTTTTAAGAGTATGAAATGATTATTTTCTAGTTCCTCCAAGCAGAAAAACCCCAGAAGGGCAGGGAAACAATTTAAAATGGGTCAAGGACTGTGTGTTTGGTGTCCTTTGTCGCATTCTGTGAGGTTGGCAAACTTCCTAATGCCCAATCACTGCTCAGCCTTATGGACGTGCAAACCAGTCCTCAGCCACATCCATGTCAGCCTGTCAAGGGCAATAATCCTGTCAGTGGAAATCACCATTTGAAGTTGCCAGAAGATGTGTATAAATGAGGAACTGCAATGAACATTCAATCACCCTTGGCCTGTTTTCTTCTCCACAAAGATTCCAGCCACTATGAACCCAGGGCGGAGGGGCGTGTTGGTACCTAGAGATGGAGCAGTGACTTTACACCCAGTATTTCAGGCAGATTTTAACACTGAATGATATTTCTTTAAGTACCTTGCTAAGGAAGACAATCAAGTTAACAAATCAGTCATATCATACTCCTGTTTTGCTGCCTCAGGTAATAATGGTGCTGTAGGTTAACCCTCAGCCCCCCACAGCTGCTCATTCATTCCTCACACTGGGATGGGGAGGAGAATCAGAAGAGTAAAAATGAGAAAAGTTGTGGGTTTTGATAAAAAAAACTTAATAGGAAACGTAAAAGCTATGAACACCAGAAAAAAAAAAATTAAGAGTTCATTCAGTGCTTCCCATTGGCTGACAGGTGTTTTAGCCATATCCAAGAAGGCAGGAGAGTAACTTGGAGTCTTCAAAGCCTTCAAAACTGCTAAACTTCTCCAGTGACACAAGTACTTATGAGCTACAGAACTATGCTACAGACCAGTGGATTTAATCCAGATCCTCTGAGCCTTCGTGGAGCTGAAGAAGGAAGGAGGATTTTAAATTTCAGCATGGCATTGCTTTAGAAAGCCACTGAGCAATAAATGCCTTCTGAAGTAGAAAAATGCAATACAGAAGTTCAGCATCTCTTATTATTTTGGGACAATAGGTCTCATGCTGTGAATATTCAGTGTGATTTTCATGTTCTCATTGTTAATGTATCAGGCCCAGGAAGAAAAATCAAGATTATTAATTCTTGGCAGCTAGTTAATCCATCTGAATAGAGTATTGCACAAATTGTTAACAAACCGTAGAATAAATAATTCCTTTTTTCTTTTTTATTCATAACACCGACAATAATCCAGAAAGAAAATCAAAAGAACTGCTTTCCCTTTTTGCAGATATTCAGAGCATCAGAGGTCTTGCAGTGGATTGGATATCACGTAATTTATATTGGATTAGCTCAGAATTTGATGAAACACAAATTAATGTGGCACATTTGGATGGTTCCTTGAAAACCTCAATCATCCATGGAATCGATAAACCCCAGTGTCTTGCAGTTCACCCAGTTAAAGGGTAAGGTCTCCATGGTTGTAACAAATAAACTGCAGTAAAGCTCATCAGAAGGTTCTTCGTTCATATTTTAAGTTTGGCCATTCTGTTTTCTTTTAAACTTAAAGTGCAAACATGAATTTGAAAGGTTTTGCCAGGATTTTTTTCACTGAATACTTCTTCCCTTAGAAATCTGCTGATTAAATCATATAACTATTAGTTGTGCATTTTGTCTCCTAAACTGATGAATGTTTTTACTCCTGACTCACTGTGTACACAAAGCAATATTGTAAATATGTTAAATCTCTTCTTCAGTAAGCTGTACTGGACGGATGGCAACACAATCAACATGGCAAACATGGATGGCAGCAACAGCAAAATACTCTTTCAGAATCAAAAAGATCCTGTTGGTAAATATCTTTTTTTGTTCCTGTTTCTTTTTTAACTGACAGTGATTTATTATGGGCATTTTCGTGAACTGATATTTAAGTGTACAATGGTGTTTTTCATCTACAGCAATAAGGACAGGCATAAAGATACAAACAACACTTGTGTTACTGTTATGTTTCACAATTTAAGGTATTTTTGGCCCATCTACTGTACATTTGGTGGAGTATTATTGACTTCTAGGATTACAGTAGACTGAAGGAGAACCCATCTGTATTTCTCAATCTTTGTATCATGATTAAAAAATGTGGAGATCAGGGGTTTAGTAAGTCATGAATATATGTGAGAATATGCTTTAAAAGCAAATGTGCATCCCTCCTCACCAGAATCTCACCTGCAAAATCAAAAGATAAATTGGCCCTTAACTTCTCACACAGAGAAAAAAAGCAACAGTTGAAGCATGCATTTCATATCATGACTTAGCCTCAGTTTTAGTATTTGGGGATTCATACAGGTGGTGATAAATTATGGCACTTTAAAAAAAAAAAAAAAAAGCTCTTTCTATGGGATTTTTTTGGTTTTGCTCAAGTTTCTTTTGGTAGATAATTTCATTATTTAGGCAATTAAAGTAGTTACATCAATCGTTGCTGCCTTATTAATGACCCATGAATAAAGTGATTTTAAGGCATTTATGTTTTTATAACTGAATGCATTAAGCAAGCAGAAGTGAAAGCGATTTAAAGAATTCAATAAGTTTTACAGAAGAACAACATGACATGCATTTTATACCCTAAATTCAATGAATTTTGTAGAAATTACTTGATAACTGTTTTACTGTTGATGTGACTATCTGTCTATCCACTTGAAGAGACAATTACCTTTTTATCTGGAGAGAAAAGAGTGGCAAACCCACTGATTTTAAGGTGAAGAACAAGCACTTCTAATAACATTACAACAATATTAAGGGCAGTTGTGTGCAGCACTTTGCGCTGAATATTTTTTGATCAGAGGTCACAAGGTCCTAAATTGGGGTTTCCAATATCAAACTCTGAATTAAAATATATGCAAGATGCCAGTTTCAATGGTTTAAATTATTTTTACCATTAGCACAAGACAGTCCCATGCTAAGAACAATGAAGCCCTTCTAAAGATTTAGAAAGCAGCAGTCTTAAAATCTTAATTTAATATTTTATGTGTGCACTGGGAAAACTGTCTTTTTCTGTAAGTGAAGCTCTAGTTCATGCAGTGCTAATTTTGAATGTTTGGGGAGTTCTCAGCTAGGTAGCTGAAAAAGACAAATATCTGGTTTATTAGTGTTGGATATCCTGGTAATTCATGGGATGTTTAGTTTCCTTGATGCAAAATTTCAGAATTTGAAAAATGAGGGAATTTTCTAGTCTGTGACCTGAATTAAGCTGATGGGTTTATTTTTCCTGTTTGAGTTCCATCAAAACAAGGAGACAATTTTTCAATTACAGTGTTTTCTATTATTACCAAGAGCTTTTTTAGTTTTGGAAATTTTTTTAGTTTTGGAAATTTTGGGAACTAATACTCCTAGGATGAAAGATGGTGTAATTTGCTTTTTATCTTAACTGGTACATACCAGTTATGGTTTGCTGGTCCATTCTGCAGTTCTAAAAGTCTCCAATGCTGACACATATATTTGTTGATAAAAGAACTGCTCATTGGAGTGCCATTAAACTATATTAGGAATTCAGAATTCCTGCTTAATTTTATTCTTTGTTGGGCAAATCATTGACTCATTTGAATTCCCTGAGACCAATATTGTACAATTCTCATGTTCAGATTCACTTTAGCAGGTTATAAGGTTCAAGCCAGTCACCTACACTTGAATGCATCATGAATATCTGTGATGCTTATGGCTAATAAACCACTTGTTTTCATTAGTAAAGCAGGACAATTCCTGAAAAAAAAAATCTAATTAAACATGCTCTGCCTACATTAGAAACAAATGTGTTTTTGCAAAGATTGGTAATAGGTGGAATGTATTTGAGGGAGAATAATGTGCTAGATTTATGTAGCAGGAGACAGGGATGTTTTTCGTGTCAGTAGCTGCTGTGGAAGAAACACCCGTTGAATATCTGAAGTGTAAAACCAGACAGGACAGGACTGTAATTGCTGCACAGCTTGTATTGGCAATAGCCTGACAAACTGATCCCATCCAGGTGCAATCTGTGGGCAGCTGGTCATGGGCAGGAGGTGTGGCAAATCCCAAATGCTGCCCATCTCAGAGCAGGGAAACCTTCCCACTTCCCTTTTACCCACACTGATATTCCCAGGGAAGTTCCTGTGAGTGCTGCTTGTCTCCAGAATCCCTGTGCTCTGTGCTTGGAGGGAAGCTGGTGGTACAAACATCACCATGTGTGTGCAGAGACACTGAGAGACCAGTCCCTCCTGAAGGCACTGCTCTGTCCCACCTGTGATGTTTTCTCCTGGGTGAAACACTTGCAGAGAGATGGAAGGAAATACCAGTTCCTGCAAAGGGACTGTGTTGCTTTCTTCTGCTTTTTCTCCTGTCTGGCTAGCAGCTGCAGAGAACTGGCAACACGTCTCTCTGGGTCCAGGAAGGGAGGTGAGGTACAGGAGCCTCACCAGAGCTTTCAGTGAGGACTCTCTTGGCAGCATGTAGCAGCTCGTGGCAGCACACAGGCAGGCAAGACATGAGGGTGTTGATTAGACAGGGTTTATTTGGGGGTCCCACACCAGGAGGGAGCGGCATGGCTCCCATGGGAAAGAGAGGGAGGAAGAGAGGGGGGAAAAAGGGAGAGGGGGAGAGGGAGGGAGCAAGAGGGAGAGGGGGCAAGAGCAAGAGGTCCAAGAGCAAGAGAGCTTCTCCCTCATGTATCTCGACTTAAAAGAGCTTTCCAGCGAGGGGGCAGATCCAAGGCTGGGACCAATGGGATACTGAGGGGAGGAGGGGTTGGGTAACAATTGGGTTACAAGGAATGGCAACTTAGGGGGTGGTTTACGAAAACTTAGTAATGAACCATACATTTTGGGGAAGAGCAGAATCATTTGGGAAAAATGAATCACCACATCACTGGAAAGGTGGTTTTTAGGAGCTCAGAAATCAGACACCTTCTGGCCTGCCGTGTCAAATGTGCATGACAGCAGTGACACGATGGCAGCTGTAAAGGCTGCAGCTCAAGGCACGGCTTTCTCCTGTTGGGGTTTCCAAAATAGCTTCCCACAGGATGAAAAAGACTACAGTACAATATCTGGAGCTTGACCCATGCAGTGAAATACAGCATTTTTTGGCAACCTGCTGCTGGATACTTAGCATGAGTTCTGGGAAAGCTGGAGCACCAAAGCAAATTGTTATGGTGGGTATTGTTACCATGCCAAGAATATTTCACTGTGGAGAATCTCCTGCTTACAACTTCTTGAACATTTTTAAAGGATTACAGAAGTCTGAAATACATTATCTCCTAGTTTTTTGCTCTTACTTTCAGAAAATTCTTTATTCATTTATTAGCTTATTTTGCAAGCATCTTTATTTTGACTGTTCTCTTGCTTCAAAGAACTGATTATGAGATCAGTTCACCATGAATCAAAATGAAAAGTAGTAGTATAAATTTATTTGGAGTTTGGATTAGATTTTGGTATTTCATCATCCTAAGCAGGGAGAAAACAAACTTTTTATAGTTCTGAATCACAAAAAGTACCTTATTTACCAAGTCTGTGTATATTCATAACTTTAGAATATAAATGATGGCTTCTGGTTTGCATTTACAAGTTGTTAATGACCTCACTTAGGACCTCAGCTTATTCAAGTAATTCTTCATTGCCAGATAATGCTCTTTAATCAGTCAGTCACTGATTTTGGTAACTGCTGAAAGAAATAAAAAGCACAAACATTTCTAAAAGCTTGGAGTTTTTTTGTTGTAAATGACCAAGTTTGGTCTTCTCTTTTTTTTTTTTCTTTAAGTGTAAGACGGTGAGTGACTAAATAACATAATTGTGTGTGTGTGTGTGTGTATATTTCTTAAATGCACGTTCATAATGAAAACAGCTCAATAATACATGAGTATCATCCATTAAAGCCACAGTTAAAGCTGTATGCATTAATTACAGGTTTATCAATAGATTATGGGGAGAACAAGCTTTACTGGATCAGTTCAGGAAATGGAACCATAAGTAGATGCAATTTGGATGGTGGTAATCTTGAAATAATTGAATCAATGAAAGAAGACTTAACAAAAGCCACAGCTTTAACCATTATGGGTAAGTCCAGTGATAATATAGATTTTTTTTTTAATTATTCAAAGCTAATTAATAATGAAATATAAAAAGCTTAGGGAAGTTATTGTTGTTTTTATGTAAATAATACATACAATACATTCACAAGTGAGACTGTGTTGTCCATGAAAAGTTCTTTATGTTTAATTGGGCAGTTTGCAATCTCTAATACAAGGATATTTCTAAATATAGACTTGCATTTACATATATATATATATATGGAATGAAGGTAACAAATTGATGGCTTATGTTTACCATAGTCACATGGAAAGCATTTGAAAGGGGAAGGAGCTGTTACACTGTTTATTACACAGAATTACCTGTGACTTGTTTCCTCTACTCAAATCTTCCTACTTATCTTCAGAATATTCCTAGTTTGTTGGATTGCCTGGAACTTTGGGAAAACTTCTTTGGGTTATGAATTGATGATTGAGGATTTGGATGTCTGCTCATATTCCATGTATTAAACTGATTGAAAGAAAAATATTCTATTTGTTACACTTTGCAAATAAGAAATGTTTAGAATGTTCAAAAACATCAATCATAAAAATCAAAAGAACGATATTATAAGGAAAAAATCCTTAAAAATAAGCAAATTGCTGATGGCTGAATATTATAAAAATTATAAAAATATTTTTTCAAATTGAACTTTATCTCATGTGCACCTTCAGCTTTTGGTCTTTGTTGTAGCTGGGACAGAGTGTAGTAAGAAATTCTGATTTGACTCAGAATTTATGTTTATGCTTCTGCTTTTTTAGAGATGACTTTAGAGCTTTCCATATTTCCTACAAATTACTGACCTCTATTCTGGTTCACTTAAAAATCACTTATATTTATCTTGGATATTCCAAAAAAAAGAAAAAAGTTCAATTGATAAACAAGACTTTTTTTGGGATGAGTGAGTTATCACCTGCCAGACTTTTAATGAAATATTTTATTTGATTGATTAATTAAATAATAATTATGTACATATAGATAGTGTGCTGGTGGTAGTTAAATAAAATTTAATGATTTTTATGCACATGGTGTAAATTATGTCATATTTAAAGTGGTAATTACTAAATTAGATTTATTATTCACCCATTTACCCAGTACTGAACTCTAAATGCTGTCAGTATCTGCTGGATGTATTATGCTTTTGTATGTGCATTCAATAAACACGAGCAGGTTTGGAGTCAGAAGGAATCATGAATGCTAATTTGGACAAATTGTTTCTCATTGATTGGATTGTGACTAGAAATAGGCTGAATAAATGACCTCTTCTCTGGGGAGCTGTTGGAAGTCTTTAACAGGAGGTGTAAAGAGTGTTTGTTCATATTGTCACTGAGCTGGTGGAGGTGTCAGGTGCTCATCTGTGATTCACTGAAGCTACAACAGCAATGATCCCTCTGGGACAGGGAATAAAGAGTTTATAGCTACCATGTAAAGAAGAGTGCAATGCAAGTAGTTGAATTTTTGCACGTCTGGAGATGGAAGATCATCTGTTGTGTAGGTTTTATCATATGTATCTCTAATATTCATAGTTTGGGATGCTTTGTTCTTATGGGTGATGACAATTCTTACTGCTTAAAATGGTGGACAAAACTTTAAAAGAGTTTGGGGCTTTCTGTTCATTTTGCTTTGGGGTTTTGGAGTCGTAGTTGTGCTAAAGAGCAGCTTGATATTGCAGTGAGATTCCCCATATAAATCTGCTGGAGAAAAGTAGAAGCACATACAGTTTTGTCAGCAGTACTGTATGTGCTGATTGAAAAGCATGAAAAGGTTCTGCATTTGTTTCTCCTGTAAGTTTCCATATTGTGGTACGTACCACAGTAATAAAAATGCCATTTTTTTTCCTAAAGAGCAAGTGGCTGTGCATCAGATTCTTATGAGCAGGCTTTTGTACATGTGAAATGGGTCAGAACAGAAAATCCGATGCCATATGAAGCAAGATAAGAGAACTCTAATTGATAAATGGTCATAACTAATGATATATAAGCAAAGAGGAATGACTAATTTGTTCTAATGTAAGATTTAACATGATAGTGTGTGGAAAATTTACTACCCCTGCCTGATCTGTTTGCCTGCAAGTTTAATTAGAGGTTTTTGCAGGCGAATCACAGTAATTGCAATGTTTATTGCATTGTTTTTGCTCCTATTCCTAAATTTTCTTGACTGCTTGTATCTAAAAACACAGTAAACACAATAAAGCAACATGAATGGAATGTTTCTACTCTGTGAATATACTGAGCTAACATTTTTGTAACCATTTGAATTCACCAGTGACTGAAGAGAGAGATGATATCTGTGCCCAAACCCTTAACTGTTTTGTAGTATTTAAGTTCCACTCAGTGCTGGAGAATCCTGTAATCTTCAGCTTTCTTTTGTATTTTTCTGTCTTTTGCATTTAGTGTCTCCCCAGCTAAAAACAGTGTTTTGGACAGCTGACTTTCTTTGTTGGTATATTTTAGGATATGATCCTGTCATACTGTTGGGTTTTGTTTCCACCGAGACAGAAAGAGGAGATGGAGTTTGGGGTTTTGAAACTCCCTTTGTACAGTTGTGTCACCAGGTCACAAAGTTGGTCACTTGTTGATCACCAGAGCCTTTATTGGACTGAGGAGCTGAAACAAGGAAAGATGAAGGGAACCTCAGTGGATTGAGGCCATGGGTAATGTGATCTGAGATAGCCCTGCATGCACCCATTCCCTACCAAGGCTAGGTGCACTGAAGGAGAAAAGATCTTTAGAAAAATTGCTGAATTTCTAATAAATTTACTACACCAGTGATGTCTCTTCAAGCACCTCAGTTGCTGATCTTGAAATTTTCTTTAGCTGTTTGGGAAGCATCTTCCCCAGCCATCAGTTTCCTTGTGAGGAAGCATGAGCTCGGAGACTCTCAAGGAGACCCCACAGCCTTTGTCAAGAGCTGATGTCTTCCATCCCATGGCTGGACAGCCTTTTGCACAGAAAACTCTCAGATCTGACGGTTGCCAGTGGATTTTGCTGTATCTCACACTTCAGGTTCCAGAAGATTTTTCAGAGCTATAAAAAAGCAATCATTGGGAGAGGCTTGGCCCAACCAAGACTTCTTCAGATTGCCTTGGTAAATCTGTGTGCTGTTCTGATAGCCTGGGTTTCTTGATTTTCGATTCTGTTAGCTCCAACATTTGAAAAGAGAGGCAGTTAGGCACTCCATGATTGTGTTCTGTGGTTTGAACTCAATAGACACTGCCAGTGAAGTCAGTAAAGTTTTGGTTTGCTTCGTAGTACAATTTATGGAGTGGTTCAGAGCTTCACCAGCAATGAGGATTCTCCTTTAGCACAACCCCTCAATCTCCACATTGTTTTTTTATTGCTTTCAAGTTCTCTGTTTTAGCATTGCAGTTTAGCTGTTGCAAACCATTTGGAAGTTACCACTTCTGTTTCAGATGTTTGCTGTTATTTAGTCCTTTCCAGGCCCTGTTTAACATTTTCCAACTATTGCATTCTTTAGTGGAAGCTTATAGAAGGTAATGATAAGACATAATAAATAATGTTAGCAAACAAGTTGGTGCCAAGGTAACTCAGATTTATCCTTGAGGGAAATGGAAACAATATATAATTCACATCTTTCTGTAATTTGGGTCTTTCATTTATTGGTTTTCTGCTCAGTACTGTCAGTCATCTTTCTTTTTCAATATGCTGAGCGAAATTCCTACTCTTTTGGTGCCTGCTTTTGCTAAATCTTTCTGAGCATGATATAATCTTTTTGAGCATGATGGGATGAAAATTATATTCCATTTGAAAGTAAAGGATTTGAATATGTACAAAATTGCTATTTTTTCCATGCTTTTACGTATACAAAAACAAACAAACAGACTACTGTTGCAATTCTGTATTGCAAAGAAATTGCTGTAAATCTGTGAAGTCATACATGCTTTTCTACTCTTACCACTTTTTCTTCAATTCCATATTAACTCTGTGAGATGTCAGTGTATACAGCATCAGACGTTTTTTATTGGTTATTGTCTTGTATTTTGTCATAGTAATTTTCTTCTGGTACTATGTAAACTTTACATTTTCTTTTCTTCAAAGACCTCTGCTAATTTTTTTTAGTCATTTGGAAGTTTATCTGATTCACAGCACCCTGCGCCTGACTTAATTTTCACCGCGTGCTGCTGGCACCATTTATAAATTGATTTCAAATATATCCTCTGTTCTGATATTCATGTTCCATGAGAAAGAATCTCTGAATGTCTTATACAGTACAGCAAAATTCTTTTCAACAGTAATTAAATACTTTCTATATTTGTCATAAAGTTTGAATTTAATCTACCATTCAATATCTGATTTTAACTGTTTTTTCTGGTAGCCAGCGATTTGAGTGGGATCAAATGATAAAGATATATTTGGAATTCTGCATATAGTCTCATTTCCTGCCTTCCAAGACACTTAATGAAAATATTTCCTCGAATATTACTGAAACTGGTTAGAAATTTACCTTTGTGGTGAGAGCTGTGTGTTTCTGGATTGGTGAGCAGAGCCATTATTTCACACGGTCTGAGTTGCAAAGGAGCTCACAGAAATACCTGACATGTTTCCAAACTGGTGGGATGTTACTTGAATGACAAATGTCTCTGAATGAGAAACTGAGAGGTTCTAGAAAAGTATTGATTAGTTACTGTAAGTCTGTAGCTGAGAAGAAAGGGATGCTGAAGGCTTCTGTCAGCAGTTTTGGTGGAAGAATTTGATTGGATTTTGTATCAGGTCCTCACAGAAATACAATTTACACAAAACCACAAAATTCAGCTCATGTCCCTACAAAGTAGGAATATAATGTAGATTGTATAATGAGGATATAATTTGTTGTGCATTTGGTCTTTTTTTAGTATAAAATAGAGTAACTCCATGTAGTGAATGATTTTATGTGTAAGTGCTATTTCTGTTGAAATTCATAGTAAAAAATTCAATCAGCAGTACAACACAATCACATATACATAATAGCTTTTCAGTGGGCATGCAGATATTAGAAGAACATCTTTTGTACATAAACTGTATATAAATATAGCCATCAAGTTGTATTATCAAGCAATCAAAACAGAAAGTAACAATTACAGTATTTCACTTTAGACAGAAAATCTAGGTTAATATTACCAAAATATATTCATGCTCCCATATACTTTCATCATGCATTAGATGATATATTGGTTATTTGATTTTTTTGTCTCACCCTAAATAAAGTTTCAAAAATTAACACCAGAATGCTCTGGTGGTAGCTCAGACTGTGGGAGCTGTGACTTTGCTGGATCTGTTTGCAAAGTGAAAGGGGCTGCTTAGATCAGGAGAATTCAAACACATACACCTTAATTTTCCAAGTCATCACTCTTCTAATTGCCGTGACACCATTCATTACATTAGCATTAATATATGAAATATATCTAGGCAATTGGCCCACTTCTAAGTGCAGTACATAGTTGTCTTCCATAAATACTCAAACCACCATTAATGAAAACTAATGACCCATCAAAATATGCATTCAGAGTACTACTTGAAATCTCCAAAGGACTGCCCACAAAGCTAGGGTAGCAATTTTTGGCATTTGGAGTTGCTGTTTCCCAATATGTTGCTGTGCTTAATGATAATTACCCAACAGAATGGATAAATACAACAGTTTTAATATATATTATAACCCAGTTTCAGCAACAAGATTGTAATTAGCGATAGAGCAACACTCTTGTTAGCATAATCAAGCAAATAAATCACTTCAGTTTGATGTTTAAAGGTCCAAAACAGCATTTTTTTCTTCCCTTGTGTGTGAAAGCAGGTTGTCTTTATGCTAGTGGGGTTTGTTTTTTTTTCCCTTTTTGTAAAATCATTTAGTATATTTCAAAATTAATACAGAAATAATTAGTTAATCCTGAATACTAGACATCATAGGTGAGTTATCTACTGACACATATCACTAATGCAGAGAGAATAGTCCAAATTTAATTTAGAATTATGGTTAAAAATAGCTGTGTGATTGTTGTTTGTTCAGAATTTGTTTGAGACTGCAGTGGTGTTTGTTGGTTACCTAGCAGTTTCTGAAGAATTTAAACATTTATTTCTTAGGTTTTAGGGCATAACTGGCAAGTTTTGAGGCAGGTAGCCATAAGAGGTTTGACCTCAAGGTGTCTGTACTTCAAAATTCGTGTGTTGTTTGGGCATTTTAGTTTGTTTTTTTAGATTGGTGGGGTTTTTTGATTTTTATATTTTTTACCCTTTTTTTAAACTATTCTAGGTCAGGATTTGTATGACCTTTCTCATTTAAATCCTCCTACTCTATCCTTGTCTCTTTCTAAAAATCATAGTGTTCCATTCCAAGTAAGAGAAGAATAAGCAGAACTTCAGTAAGATTTTGTAAGTTACATTTTTATTTAAATGTTTATCCAGGTTTCATGTTGACAAGAATGAAAGTGGAAGGCAAAAGAATCATTTTGAAGGGTGTTGTGATACTTCACTTGTGAGCTGTTGTGATTTGTCTTTTTTATTAGTTAGGGGATGTAGAAGACTCCTCAACCTCTGCAGTCACAGCCAAGTACCTTAGGATTAGTAATGAGTTTATGAAGTGCTACTTTTGTCCTCAGAGGAGAACAACTCCACCATCTGACATGTCTGACACTACTGATGGAAATTGTTTAGACACTCTGAACTGTGCAAAAGAGGTACCTGGAGGAACATTCAGCTGCTCACGTAGAAATGGGTCTGGCTCTGTACTACTACCAAAAGGGAGAAATGGAAATATTTGTGGTGTAGATAATCACTGGTAACTGCACTTCTTGGTTAAGTACATGCCATGGGTTCATCTCATGGTAAAATATTGTGACAAGTTGGTTACTTGCAGTTTTTGTTAATTTCCTTTTCCTCAGGAGACAGGCAGGACAGCCAAGGGCAGGTTTGGTTGTTGAAACCATGGCCAAAGTTGAGGGTTTGCACAAAATATTGAAGAAATGCCTGAAAGTATTTGATTGCTTCTTTGAAATAAAGGATGAAAACACCAAAACCATATGTAATTTGCTTTCTTCCTCTACCCCAGTCTTACAAAACAGCTAATTTTTATAGATGGGTTTGGCTATGTAAAACAGTAACTTAATGTTACTATGCACAAAACACCAGTCATTACCAAAATTATTTAATGGCCTGTTTTGATTTGTGTCATACAGAGGATGTGAAGAACAAAACTCTTCTTCACATGCAAACATTTCATTGAAAAAGTTAACCTAAACTTTAGGATTGTGGGTAATTATCTAACAGGAAAAAAACAAGTCCAATTCCCAAGATTTCATATATGGATTATAACACACAGTCACTTTTCCATTTTTAGCTTTCATGTGCCTTTTTGTTATAATTGATACAATCAAAATCGAGCACAGGCACTTCTTGTTCTAAGGATTTTCTGATAAAAATGTTGGCAGATGCAAGCTACTGTTAACTGATCATTTTTGCAGGATGATGTTTTGAATCAGTCAATTCTGGACTGACTAGGCAATGAATAAAATTATTGATTTTCTTTAAATTTTATCCAAATTTAAACAGAGAGTTCCATTTGTGTATCCAAATCTTGATATTTACAATATTTTTCATTCCACGGATTCTGGTCTTATAATATACCTGTGGAGAGTATGTTTTGGATTTTTTCTAGATATTTCATTTTGTGCTGTAACTGTTTACAGTTACCACAGTGGAAATTATTTTTCAGATCTTCACTTTCTATCACAAAACATTCAACTGTGTGTCTCCATATTATTTAAATATTAAAATATGCCTCACTTATTTAAATGTTGTCAATGTGGCTCTTGTTATTTAAATATTAAAACTGTAACATAGGCAAAAGTTAT
Source organism: Phylloscopus whistleri (assembly GCA_017589585.1). NCBI lineage: Eukaryota > Metazoa > Chordata > Aves > Passeriformes > Phylloscopidae > Phylloscopus > Phylloscopus whistleri. The sequence goes on along the minus strand of JADMLD010001484.1, from coordinate 3,493,585 downwards.
TTTAACTGGAAAGAGAATTAACTAAAAGTGAAGTTAGTACACAATATTTGTCGGGAAGGCAGTGTTCCTGAAATTTAAAAGTTTTCAGTTGAAGGTTTTATTTTCAGTTGTTCTACAGTAATAACCTTTTTGTCTGAAATGAAGAGCTCTGAGACCATCTCATCATTCATCTGTGTGGACTCAGGGAGTGAGGACTCGTGACAGGGACAGTCGAAGTTTGGCTGCAATCTTCAGCCATTGGTTCACTGAAGTTTGAGACTGAAATCAAAGCTAACGTTAAAATTTAAATTTAAAGTTAAAATTTTAATTCTGAAACTCTGGGAGGCCTACTTTTCAGTTTTTTCATGATTTCTTAGTTACTAATGGTAACTTTTTTTTTTTTTATTTAATAAAAGACTTAGTTTAACATTTCAAGCAATTTTGTTTGCTAGTGAAAATTAATTTCTTCCCTAGGGTAACACTAGAATTTCCACGTATATGTGAAAAATTAAGCATTTTTCTATGTAGATAGCCTTAAATCAGCAGCTCAGCAAAAGTGAAACTGGTGAAAACTGTTTCCATGTCTGCAGAATCTTAATAACACTATTTCCTCAGATTTTCTCTATAACCTCTTTAAGCAATTTATCTTAAAATTGATCTCAGAATTAACCTCAAAACCTTTTTCTCACCTTAAGGTCTCAACTATATACAGTTTGATAGTGATCCTCTTAATTTCTAAAACTTGGAAATCTTACAGATAAAAAGCTTTGGTGGGCAGACCAGAACTTGGCTCAGATTGGCACCTGTAATAAAAAAGATGGAAGAAACCCAACTGTCCTGAGGAACAAAACTGCAGGGGTTGTTCATATGAAAGTGTATGACAAAGCAGCCCAGCAAGGTAAGTCACATTTTAAGTATGTTTAACCAACTTTTCAAGTGCACAGTATCTTTTCTCATGTGGTTCTCCCAATGTGAAGAAAATAAAAACATGTAATCAACTAATTCCTTGAGTATCTTAGCGAATTTAAATTTTCCTTCATGAAGCTTCAAATTGCTAAGATGTGTTCATTTCACTGTGTATAAGGTCTAGTCTAAATCTTATTAAAATATATTCTTCTGTTACATAAATATTGTAATAATTAGGCAGTTAGGAGCATGGATTTGTGAGATCACTTTGGAAATATGCTTAAAAATGCCTCGTTCATGAAAATAAGGCTAATATAGCATTTGATGAATGGACAAGATATAATCAATGATATGTTTGTGGTCTAGATTAAGATACACTGATGTCAGTGAGATTTCATTATTAACTCAATGTAGAATGTTCAGGTTTTTCATATGCTTTTACTTTAAAATGGGCACATTTTTCAGAGAACATTATTTCTGTTCTGAGGGGAAATGTGGGGTTGAAATTCTGCACAAGTGAAGCATGGAAAGGTACGTGAATTTAAGAAATATTTTATGCATACCTCAATTTTTCAAATAGGTTTTCTGAACAAAAATTGGAAATAATAATATATTGATAGGAGCACTTACTTTTTAGCCAGGGTTGGATTACTCAAGCTTTGATTTCTCTTGTCTCTTCTTCTATCATGTCATAGGCAGCAATTCCTGTCAGTTAAACAATGGGGGATGCTCCCAGCTTTGTTTGCCAACATCAGAAACCACCAGAACCTGTGTGTGCACAGTAGGCTACAACCTCCAAAAAAACCGCATGGCTTGCAAAGGTAAAACAGCTTTCAGCTTTTATTTTAACCAACTTCAGTTCAGGGGAACATTGCAATGAGTAAATAAGCTTCCTTTGGTCATTTTTAGTTAAATAACTACACTTAAAATGCTTTATGGAAGCAGTAACAGAGAAATGTCTGTTGTGGTTAGGACAGAATTAAATTTAGCTTTTGCTTAAATTATTCAAATAAATAAATTTCTGTGGTAACTCTGATTATTTTTTTTTTTAATGGTAGAAAAGCAGACCATATGAACCATCATTACTAAATATTTGTTCAAGGTCATATAGCTTATTTTTAAACTAAATTCTAGGCTACAAGCCTCTGAATGGTTGGGTATCTCATCATATTGCTCTTAAGATAAAATAAAACAAATTTTTTCCTTAAATCTTTTTTCTTTTTAAGTTGGCAGAAGTCTGAACATAACTTACAGCCAAAGTCTTATTCTTTGCCTGAATAATGCAAAACAGCCTTATGGTCAAGGTGCCTTATAGTTGTATAAATTTAATATTATTTATTACTACTAATTAAGACTAAGTAATTCCTGAGAATTATTATGTAAGAAGAACTCTACACAGTAGAATTTATACCTACTGAACAGAAATAGGTGCATTTGGAATTTGATTAATCTAACACAAAAGTAGGCATTTAAAATGCATCACTAAATCTAACTAATCCTCTCTCTCTGCAAAGGAAATGCGCATAACAGAAGTGAGATGAATCCTGTACCCTGAAAGACAATTTACTGTCCTGTTTTCCACAAGTTCTCTAAAATTATCTCTTGCTGAATATGGTCACAAAGTGCGGATGTGCACTGAAAACATTCCTAAATTTTCTCATAATTCAAATCCAAATTTTTCTTAAATTTTAATTTCCATTTCTGCTAGTTACCTGGTTATAAGGTGGTATTTGAAATGGACAGTGATTCCCTTCTCTTGATAGGACCACATTTGTAATTTAATTAGAAAATTAGTGTAATAACTCCTGGATATCTTTTCGAAGGGCTGGAGTTGTCACTCTGAAAAACTGTGGAGCAGCACTGGAAAATTTTATCTTATGTATGTTAGCTCCTCTTATCTTGGTTATTTGGAAAATTCCCACTTTGCTCTCATTGGCTGCTTTATCTTTCCCTTAGGTATTGAATCATTTCTCATGTACTCTGTTCATGAGGGAATTAGAGGAATCCCTCTTGATCCAAATGATAAAATGGATGCTTTAATGCCTATATCTGGGGCTTCATTTGCTGTGGGCATAGACTTCCATGCAGGTAAATATTATGTACAACTTGTTGTATATATGGTTAAAATTGTGAGTTCTTCTCATACATGAAATAACCCCTTGTTTTCAAACCTTCTAAGCAATTACAACTGCATTCAAAGGAATTGGAAATGGATCATGTTAGAGAGTTAAGCTGCCTTTAATATTTACAGTAAATAGGAAATATTGTCCACATGCCGATTGTTCTGGCAGCAGCAGCTGCTTCCCCCTTTTGGTGGAGTCATCACTGAAAACCTGAGTAGGAACCTGGTGGTTCATCATGGAAAAAGGCTTGTTCCTGCTCTGACACTTTTTCCATGGGATTTCTTAGTCCTGTGTGGTGCTGTACCTTTGACAGCTGAGAAGGGCAGTTTTCTGCCTGTCCAGCACAGCTCAGCCACGTTCCTGCAGGGCACAACCATTTCTTCCTGCTGGATGGAGCTCTGACAGCCTGAAGAGCAGGCATTTCCACCTGGAGTTCACTACATGCCTTTCCACTGTATATACAGAAATAGTTTTTGATTTACACAGCCTCACCAACTTCCTATGAAATTAGTTGGTTTCAGTGTTGCATGCACGTGAAAGAAGGTGGGAAAAAAATAAAGACCAGATTCTAAAAGTGATTGGATACAGTGGTGTTTGGATATCTTCAAACAGGTTAGCAAGGTTTGATTAGTTTTTGGAAAATTAATCTGTGACCAAGTAGTGACCTGAAAAATATCCTGTGTCTCTGTATTTTTAGCCCATCAGCTCTTTGGCCAGCCTTCCTTCGAGACTCATTTTGTTACCCATTGAGTTTACAAACTGGCAGTCTAGAAAAAAAAAATCTTAAGTTACCTATGTTATATAAATACAGACATTACCTTCTTGCAACATAAAATTATTTTGTCATACTCCATTTTTTTTTTTTTTTATTTTGACATAGATTCTGCCTGGGAATTCAGCATTGAGAGATTCTATTTTTTTTTTTCTTAAATGTATGTTAATATTTGTCTTGGTATTGAAATCAGACTTATTTCTGTTGGCTCTGTTGGACTACTTCATCACACAAATGCCACCAATCTTTTTTTACCAGGTTAAAAGTTAAATTCATTAGGTCTTTGTTTATTTCTGCTTCTTTACTGATGCTCTTGCATCTCTTCCTAGCAAAATTTCAAGTTCTTTCAATATTTTGCAGTGCCCTCATAGTTGTATATTTTGTTTTCAAATCAGTGGCAGCTGATGTTCAGGGCTTTTCTCATATCATGGGTATAGTTCAGTTACAGTCTCCAGAGACATAAAAATCACTGAAAATCCAGGTGCCTATGAGCACACATCTGAGATGGGAAAGACTCTTACTGAGAATTTAATCTATTCCTGGAAAGACACACAGGAGGAGAGAGAAGTGGTGACCACAAATGTTTATGACAGAGAGTGCTGAGACAATCCAATTGAGTTTTCTAGGGATTTTTTTTTTAATTTTAATTATGCAAACTTTACAAAATTACTCTATCTAACACAGAAGACTAAAATTTGACCTTTTCAATTCAAAATACCAATACTAGGGTTTTATTGGCTATTTTTCATCTCATTTTTTTGGTTTGGGTTTGTTGGTTTTTTTTGTTTTTTTTTTTTTACCATAGCAGTAAGACATGCTAGTTCCTACTTTAGCGAGGTTTATGTGGACTTAGCTAATAAATATCAAGTTAATATTTTGGAAGAATGAGATTTTTGACTTCTGGAAAAATTAAATTTGGGACTGGATGAAATTAAGTGAAGTTCTCCAACTTGGCTTGATGAAATTCCAGCAGAGGGAACATGAATAGAATTGGCAGTGACAAATGCATTGCAAAGATAAATGTTAATGGTGTTCAGCAGTGAAATCACAAGGGGATAGTGTGTTATAAAAAATGTTGCAGCTTTCAACTGCATTTCAGCTTCAAAAACAGATGTTTTCTCATTTTGGTACATTGTACTGAATTTTATAAATTCATTTCTAAAACCTACATACATCAAATATGATTCAGAAAGCGAGTGGAGGTAGTTTCAGATTTCATCTTTTTTTTTTCCACTTAGTGAGTGTTGTTTTCATTTCACTCTTAATCAGGAAGGATTCCCAAATTTTGCTGTTATCTCAGTAATTTAGGTATGCAAAGTGGATAAAATATATTTACATATGCTAGTAGTACAGTATATCATAATTAAAAGTCTAATGAGAATGTTTTTTGCAGACATGAACAAGCTGGAAGATGCATACACCTTTTTTCTCCCTGTGTTTTGATACTTCTAATTTCTAATTAGCAAATAAGTAGCAAAATGCATGTCTCATATTTGTTTTGACTGCTTGAAGTCAGAATTGTCATTTGTTTAATTAGTGGTGGGGTAAGATTCTCGAGCATACCAATATTGTTTGGTCACAAATAATTCTCTTATTTTATAAATACATCCATCAATCTACACAAATACATATATGTAGATACATGTGTATATATGTAGATATACAATATTTATATCTATTTATATAGGTAATATTTCTATGCTATATATATAAATATATATTCCATAAACACACTCACACTATTATGGAAGTAAAAGAAGATTTGGAAAGTATGAAAAAAATAATGTAGGAACAAATATTATTTAATATCTCTCTGCAAAACATCTCACTCATTACTTTGCAAGCAAGAATGTTGGTTGCAGCTTGTTTACAGAATGCTGTCAGCAAAAACAGAGACAATTCTGCTTGAGGGATGTTCTCACTTTGCTTGCCCCACCTCTTTTTTTGAGGTTATTATGTCTGTGCCTGGGCCACATCAAATTCTGCATCTGTCTGTTGAGTTTAAATGGTCAAAGTTGTCCCTTTTTTTCCAATCACTGCAGTAGAAAGGCTGGGAAGACAGCTGAGATGTCTCGACAAACAAAAAGACTCTTAATTGGAAGCTTGTCAGGACATTTAAAAGAAAAGCTGACTTGTGGATGGAATATATGTATTTTTTTTTTTTATTCTTTTGTCAGCATATCACTCTCAAATGTCGCTTTTTATTTCCCTAGTTAATTTTTTTTCTTACACTGTTAAAATACAGTGTGTCTGATTACTGAAGGAAAAGACTGTATAAGCAGTTTTACACTGTAGCTTTCCAGACTCCTAAATATTTTGGAATGGTGTCAAACAAAATAGTAATGTTTCTGAATCGTTTATTCCATTAGGGAAAAGGTAAAGACAGCATATTTATTGTGATTTTTAACAGAGGTAGTAGCTTCCATCTGCTGTCACAGCCTTCTTGTGCTACATGTGCTGTACTAAACAACCTAGAATGCTGACAGAATTATTTTAAACAAAATTTAAGAAAAGGCAAAGGAATGAGGAATTACAGCTGATAATTTTGATATTTAATACGCATTAATAAAGCTATAACTGGCAATATTTACAGTTGCTAATGCAGATACTTGGACTGAAGTAAGTGAATTAATCTGGGAATCGTTGGCATGTGTTTTATAGGGAATGATACAATCTATTGGACAGACATGGGTTTCAACAAGATCAGCAGAGCTAAGCGAGACCAAACCTGGAAAGAAGACATTGTCACAAATGGTTTGGGGCGAGTTGAAGGCATTGCAGTGGACTGGATAGCAGGTAGGTCTGAGCCTGCTCCAGGGCTTGTCATCATTTCTGAGAGAACACACTTGCCTCTTCAGCCCAAGGTTAAATAACCTGGTTTTCTTTCAGCTCTAATTTCTTATATCTTAAATGTCTGGAAATTACTTATATATATATACATTACGATATAATATATAATAATATAATTTAGAAATTTATATATATATATATATATATGTATTGAATGGCACTTCTTAGATGGACAGTGTCAATATCAGTTTATGCCATAAGAAGGCTGGAAGGACTATAAATTACAAAAGTAACACCTACGCAAATGAAACTACAGCAAGTTGGAGTGCAAATCCCCCTGGGCCCCATCCACATAGGCCTAGGAGTGTCCAGGAAGGACTGAATTAGAACCTTCAGAGAAACTAAGATACATAAATCCACGCAGACATGAGGTAGAAATGCAAGTTTAGTTTTAAATGAGTAGTGGACTTTTAGGTGCCTTAGTAAATAAGAGACTGAATCAGTTAGCAAGAAAAAGACCTAAAGTCTAGTTTAAAGTTCAAGTAGGTTGCCTTTTGCAAAGTTAGTTAAATTCTAGTCATAACAAAAATAGTGTAGCCTTGCTTAGCCATTCTTAGATAGAGCAGGTAGAGCTATATGTGCAGAATTTGTGTAATAAATTATGAATATTGTTGTACATCAATCTTAGCTTATGATAAGGCCCAGCAAGGATGTAGAAAATCCATGGTTTAACCTGATTGGCCAAAAATAGAATAAAATGCACTGCTTTGAGAATGTCAGGCTCACGAAACATCCCAAATGCTGCTGTTGTTGCTGCTGCTGCAACTGCTATCAATGAGACGCTCACGGGACACAGCCTATGGGTGCTGTTGCTTCTTCTGCTTGGGAGTTAGAGACTTTGTGTTAGAAGGCTTCCTGCATGCTGCTGTGAACTCTAATAGCTTTGCCTTCATGAGATTGATTTAATGATGCAATAAAGGACTTCCATTTTTACAAATACCCAGCTTCTAGTCTTCAATGAAGACACCCAAACCAATCGGTGTCAATAGCAGTTAGTTTCTGGTTCCAACTTACACACTTTTCAAGTAGTCTTTCCTGTGGAGTATCTTGTACCCCTCCCAGGTGTGGCAGGGGCTTTCTCCTGCATGGTTGCCTGCAGACATTGTATGGTCTTCTCCCTGGGTTTCTCTGGCCCGTGGCCCCCCATTGGCTGTGGGGGCATGGTGTCCGGTTTGTGTCTTCCCTGTGGTCAATTGCCCCCTGCCCTGCCCCCTATGCCGCCCACGAACCTGGGACACTATATAGCTGGGAAAAACCACATGATCGCTCTCGTCGTGCTCACCCCCTCCCCAGTCTGGGGTGGGGGAAATAAAATGGGTTCTCCAGCATAAAAAAGAAACTCATCGTGTCTGTTTCCCTGCTGGCGGCTGAACCTCCCTGGACACGATAGTCACTCTTGCATCACGTGCTGCAACACTTTCCTTCCTGCAGTGACTTCAGGGTTTTGGTTTTTTTCCAGGTAACATTTACTGGACCGATCACGGCTTCAACCTGATCGAGGTGGCGCGGCTGAACGGCTCGTTCCGCTACGTGGTGATCTCCCAGGGGCTGGACCAGCCACGCTCTATTGCGGTACACCCCGAGAAAGGGTAACACATTATTCCTACCGTACACGGAGCTTTTGCCTTACTCTCTGTATTCATAACGTCCTGTAAGTTCACTGAAAAATAGTTGTAGTTTTCTAAGGAAACTGTTCCACACGAAGGTTAGACGTTGCTTGGAAGCGTGCTTCAGTCTGAAGTGCCCAGCACATCCAAGGAGGCCGTATCAGCTGATGAGGGACTTCATGATGAAATCACAGAGCAGTGTAATCCTTGGAAGTTATAAACTCCAGGATCATGTAACAACCCTCTGCAAAAACCACGGAGAGTGGCCAGGGTAGCTGAAAGTCATGCGAGATGAAGGTTGTGGTTTGGAGAGTAAGGGTTGGTAAAAGTGACTTTTGTGTTCACTCAGCTGATTTTGGAGGGCAGGGACTGCCCTGCAGCACTGACAGGAATAGGGAATGTACCATCCCCTTCCACCTCCAGAACTTATGGAATCCCCATCCCTGGAGTTGTTCAAGGCCAGGCTGGATGGGGCTCTGAGTAACCTGGCCTAGTGGAAGGTGTCCCTGCCCATGGCACAGGGGTTATTTAGGATACTTAAGGAGAATTAGAGGAGCACAGATTACTGTTTTACATGTCTGGGAGAACAGTGTTTCTTCTGCAAAGGAAGGAAAGCTTAATCTCTTTTGTAATATTGCACCACAAAATGATGACATGAGATGTTTCCACTCAGTTCCTTCAGGAGAAGCACAGCAGCATTTTGCTAGGGAAGTACAGGGCTGCCTTTCTTCCCAAAGATTAAGGCCTTTCTGCCCTTTGCATTATTGTTAAATCTCTTCCCCTTTTCGAGGTAAAGCTTTCAAAGGTGTTCTTCCCTCCCCTTACCCTGATTTCACATTCTGCATTTGTCTGGAAGCTGGAGTTGACAGCTGTAAGAATAGAGAAGAAAATAGCAGTTATCAGAGCTCGTTGAATCTGCCAGTTATGCCAAGATGGGAAGCAGGCAGCATTCAGCTGGTTGGTGACATTATTTATTGTCACTCAGGAAAAAGTGAGTAATGTGTAGCCCTACAAAAGTGCGTCTTTGTCCCCCATCAGGTATATTTATTCATCTTGTATTTTTTGGCAGCTGTTTATGATTTTCTTTGGAGGGTTTTAGATTCATTTAACCTGCTTGTTATAGGTTGGTTTAAGGAATGTTTGAGTATATTGAATGTCTGCTTTCCAATAGTCAACATTTAGTTCATATCCTGTATTAAGCAAGTCTCAAATAACTCTCTGACCTCTGACCAGATGCCTGAAAGCAATTTCAGTTCTATTTAGAGGTGCTCTTAATGATCTGGTTAAAATTGCATTAATTAGTGATTGTTAGAATCCAGCTGAATAATACTGCCTATTTTGGCAATCCTCAACATATTTTTAATTTAACTCATGTTGCAGTTCAGTTTCCTAGTCTGCACAAGCTTTGTCATTAGTATGAATGATATTGTTTATTATATCAAGAACGATGAGAACCGATTCATTTTTTCCTGGAGCCAGAAAGCTCTACCATGAGAGCCAAAGTGGGTTGTTTCAGAAGCTGAATTTGATGAGCAAATTATAGGATTCATATTTTTTTCACCCTTATCACATTATTATCCCTCATTATTTCACATGTCTGTAGTCATCTAGTCAACTACAGCTGCTTAACAGCAGATTGGTTTAATGATGTCACGAGACACAGGGCAGAATTGTTTAGTAATGCCCAAAAGGTTTTGTAGTCTTTAAAAACCAACTAACACATACATTCCACACAGATGTAAGCATTGAAGAATGGTTTTGTGTGTTTCATTCAATTTATGTACAATTTATGTTACTAAAGAAAGTGTTAGTGCTCTGTGAATATTTGCTGTGAAAATCTTTCTTTAGGCAACTAGTAGTACTTTAGGCCTCAATTGTTATATTAGATATTTCTTCCTCAGAATATATGCCTATTTGTGTATATATAATATATTTTAACACAGATATACATACATACATTTATATTTGTAGCTACATAGATATCCCCACACAACTATTCCATAATTTACTGTTTATAAAGGAAACGGTCTGTGTAAATTTTTCGGCCTCATTTTGCTCTACCTGAAGCAACAGATTGAGAAGTTTATCAAGGTAGAAGGTTGACAAAACATCCAAATTAGTGATGCAACTATGGCACTGAGTCTACAGGAACATGAGGTTAGATAAGTAAGGTTCAGATCGTTCCCACGAGGCGTTTGGCAGAATTTGAAAAATATTTTCTTCTCAGAAAAGGTCCCGTTACTCTAACATTTTGCACACTGCTTCTCACTACTTTATGTCTAAAGCATTTTTAAATTAGGCATCCCTTGCATTATCACAGCATTTTTTAGTCATTAGATGCAAGAGCTTCTCTTCTAGAATTTTTTTTTAACTTGCCTTTTTTTTTTCCCCCAAACATAAAACTGAAGTCTTTAAGGAACAGAATTTTATACAGACTAATGGCATACAATTCTAAAAATTTCTTTATATATATATATATAATTTAAAAACAATATCTTAATTAAGTGTTCAATGCACAAGTATTATGATGCATTTTATTTCTTAAGACTATTTAGAGACTTGAGCACCATATGTTTTTTAGTTATCCATTATCCAGTTATCCATTTAATGGTAACCGTGCATTTTGTTTGCAATTTTAATTGGTGATTTCTACAACATTCTAGGTACTTATTTTGGACAGAGTGGGGACAGACCCCTTGCATAGGCAGAGCACACTTGGATGGCTCTGAGAAGGTTGTCCTTGTGAGCCTGGGGATTGCATGGCCTAACGGGATTTCCATCGATTACGAGGTTGGTTCCTCTGTCTTCCAGCATACCCCAAAATGTGCAGTATTTATTACGCTTCATTAAAGCCAGCTGCTGTTTCACCTTGATGTAATCTTAATAACTCTTAATTAAATACTTGGACAAGCCTGTTGACGTTTCCTTTGAAATTAATCTTTAGGAAAATAAATTGTATTGGTGTGATGCTCGTACCGACAAGATAGAAAGGATTGACCTTGAGAGCGGAGGGAATCGGGAGATTGTGCTGTCAGGGAGCAATGTGGATATGTTTTCAGTTGCTGTGTTCGGAGCTTACATCTACTGGTCTGACAGGTAATTTATTTTTCATAAGTATTTTAAATCTCCAAACGTTATTTCAGTGCCAGGTGCCTCACCTTTGTAGGATTAGCCGTTCCTTAGCAAGGTCACAGGCGGGATCGCGGAATCCCGCGCAGTTTCCGTGGAGAGGGAGTTCTGAAAGATAAAAAGTGCCTCAGTGCCATAGATGAGAACAGGCATCTCCACCTCTGTTTAGTGAACTCTCCACTGCTCTTCAGTCATTTGTTTGGTGTGAATTAGTTGAGGATTGTTGATGAGACATCTTCAACTTTTTTGGCAGAGCACATGCAAATGGCTCTATTAGAAGAGGCCACAAGAATGAGGCCACGGATGCTGTGACCATGAGGACTGGCCTTGGGATAAACCTGAAGGAAGTGAAAGTCTTTAATAGAGCACGAGAGAAAGGTTGGCTGTTCTTAAGGATGCTATTGATTGTTTTAATATCACCTGCTACTTCTTCTGTATATTAAAGCATTCCAAAAATTGAGTAATCAATGATTTTATCACCACTTTTTACCCTTGAAGTATTTAAAAAAAAAAGAAAACAACTCTAAAATTAATGTACTAAAGAAAACATATAGTGCAAATCCTACTAAAATTCTTCATAGTGTTTCAAAGAGAAAACCTAAAACCAAAACACTTTCTATCATTCCAGGTTTGGTGGGGTTTTTTGTTTTTCTTAAAAGACAGTCTTAGGATTGAGAGAAATTGAACTCTTAGACCTTGATCTGTGCTTTACACAGCAGTAATTTCAGGCAGTTTAGGATTTCTATTGGAAAGCAAACCAGAATTTTTTCATATTAGAAATTCCCATCCTCTGTGTCTCAATATTTATTTGCTGACATTACTTGGGTTTGAGTATTTTTTTTTCCCTTCTATGGAAAGAGACCTTGTAAATAATCAGATTTCTTTTATATTCAATTAGTTTAACCAACTCAGGCAACAAAAGTTATTATAGACCCTCTGTGATTTATAGTACTGATGGTTAAACGTTATTCTCCACCACCTGACTATACCTGACTAAGAATAATCTTGCTAATTAACTGTCTTTTTACTTCTAAAATTCTGATTTTGACAAGACCTTGAAAAACTTGTTTTACTGAGGAAAACGGTTTAGATATCTACCAAAAATGATGATGATTTCCTCAGTAAAAACTGCTACTGGGTAATCCAGCCAAAATTTTCTAGAAATATACTCAAAAAGAGATGAAAAAATAATGGTAGCACCATTATATATAAAGTTTTTAATAGAAATATATTTCTAGTGTTGATAGCACTCAGAATTTGCTTTAATCACAGCAGAGATTCTGTTTCTTCTACATAAATCTCTCCTAAATAACTGGATTAAATATGACTGCATTTTGAAAGGAAACATATTTACAAATCAATAAAACTCTTTTAACAAAAATTTAAATATTTTTGAGAAAAATAATTTACAAACATATATGCTTAATAATTTTACTTTGGATTTCTGCATGCAATTTCAGAACATCATATTTTGTGGATAAAAATAAATTCACTCCAAAATCTATTTCTTTTAACTAGGCTAGAAATTGTTAATGTCTGTTGGCTTGGAAGGGCTTTATATTATAGAAATAGGAAAATAGAACAGTGGGATAAAACAATGCTTCTTTATGTGTAATTTTTGTTGATGATTATAGACTTGATCACACGTGGAATAGGAGAAATCGTTACTGAAGCTAAAAAATCTACTGATGTTAGTTTGAAAAACATACCTGAATGATTTTTTAATACATTTTTCAAATTTTACTAGGGTACAAATGGTTAATGTCATTGGGAGGGGATGTCAGTGAGCCAGAAGGACAAAAGGGAAAAAACCAGGTGAAAAATGTTTTTGGAATGTTTTTCTATCTCACATTATTTTATATATATATATTAAGTTTATTGAACTAAAAGTAGTTAACTGTTTAAAAAAACACCAATGTAATGAAACAGTTTCCTGATTTTTGTTATCCAAGCAACCCCCCAAACAAAAAAATTCCCAACACCCCGATGAGCTGTGCTGATTGTGATTAATGCTTTTTTTTTAAACACCTGTTTTACCCTTTCTGATGAATCCATCCTGCAGTGGGACTTGCAAAGATTCCCATCCCTCAGTGCAATTTTACAGGTATGCCAGGACATGCCCTGACTACCCTGGCTTCAGAACTGGCCATTTTTAAAGATGTTTACAGCTGGTGAACCATGGAAGCATTGAAGTTTTCCAAGAGATTTTAGAAGCTTGATGTTGTTTTTCATATATTTATTTTCTTTTTTTCCTCTCCACCTCTCATCCTTCCAAACAGATATTAACTTTTCTAGCCTAATAAAACTTTTAAAGTGTCTTTTAAGTGAAGAGAATGTAAAAATGTGTATAGCTGAATTTCCATGTTTTACATAACTCCAGAGGACTATCTCATGGATTTTTTCCTATGAGAACAAAACTAAATTTTTCTGCTTTAAAGAACAAGTTAACCTCTATTTGCCATGAGTTTTTTGTTGTTTTTTTTTTTTTTTTCTTAAAAGGATTTTCAGCTTGAAATGTATCAGTTAAAGAATTCAATCAACAGTACCTTCAGACACTACATCTTCCCCAACAATTACAGTTTTGTACCCAAAAACATTCTATTAAAATGCTTTATTCACCTTCATTATGTGGAAAACTTTCAGTAATGGGAAAATTACTATACTGAAAGAACAGAGTTGTTAGGTGGAATGGGCTGTCAGAAACAGAAACTGAATTATCTCAACTAGCTATAATAGTCATTCATAGATAGTCCAAAATAAAAAAAGAAAAAGACAAATAGTTCCCAATTTTTGATGATTACCCTTATTTTAAATATTACGTACAACAAGTGTAGTTTGTAATTTGACAGTGATTCCTTAATGGTGTGCAATTGTCAGGGAGTAAGTTTTTGAAGTCAAGTTTTAAATTAAATTAGAACAAAATGTTAGGAAATGTCTTCATTAAAAACAGGGAGTTGGATTCACAGTTTTTTACCAGTCAATGCATGCATATTCAATTTGGTAGAAAATGTCTTACAGCAGTACTGTATTCTGATGGTAGCTGAATTTGACTTTTTGCCAGTAACAGGTGTTTTAAAAAAAATTTAAAGCTCAAAACACTTGAAACACTTTCTAAGTCTTCAGCTGGTTTTGGAAGAATAACCCATTTTATCTTTTTCTGTTAATAAAATACGTACTGTTGTGAATTGAAAAGGACTTTCATTGTATTTGCTCATGAATTGTATTCTTTAAAATTATCTTTCAGTGTGGTTAAAGTTGCATTATTTGCTATTTTGGCCTTTTGTTTTCCTTTCGTGAACATAGTCCAAGTAATTTTTTAGAGGAGAATTCCCAGAACACACATACCAAAAAAAAAAAAAAAAAAATCATGTCTATTTAAGTTAACTGAGTATGTTTTTGTTTATAAAAGACAGGTTTTATTTTGTTTCTCCCCAGGTACCAATGTCTGTGCCAAGAACAACGGCGGGTGCCACCAGCTCTGCCTTTACCGCGGGGACGCGCGGAGAGCCTGCGCCTGCGCTCACGGGTACCTGGCCGAGGACGGGGTCAGCTGCCTCCGCCACGAGGGTTACCTGCTCTACTCGGGAAGGACAATATTAAAAAGCATCCACCTTTCAGATGAGACCAACCTGAATTCTCCAGTGAGGCCCTATGAAAACCCAGAGTACTTCAAAAACGTGATAGCGCTGGCCTTCGACTACAGCCTGAAGGGAAGGGGCACCAATCGCATATTCTTCAGTGATGCCCACTATGGAAACATCCAGGTTATTAAGGACAACTGGGCTGGCAGAAAAGTGCTCATCGAAAGTAAGTAAAAAAAAATTATTCCCCAAAATGCCTGTTTTATTTCAATAAACTTTATTGAGTGAAAAGTTGGTGATCACTATCTTAGAGGAATTTATGACGTCTGTATTGAGATATGTTAAAGATAAACTAAGCAATGTTGTCAGGATGTTCCCATTACTCCCAGAAAAGCATTTAACCCGGGGATTCAGAGTTGAACTTAGCTGCACGAGAGACAGTGATGACATGGAAGCACAATTTTAACTCTGGTTTTATAAGAAGAGATTTAAAGTATTATATGAAAAGCCACTGGAATTTTCAACATTTAAAACAGACAAAGAGGAGGAATAAATACTGATGAAGCACTAATGCAGATAGAAATTGGTTTTTAAAAGAACAATAAAGTATTCCTCATTACTTCATAATGGGTTGCTCTACAAGAGCTAAGGACATTCCATAAAGCACAGCTGGGAATTATAGTTTTAAGAAATTGTTAAGAAGTCTTTCTACTTGCAGTTTAATATGCCAGATTTCATTTTTCATTAGCAGAGTCAGCACTCTGAATAATTGAATGTCAGATAAAATTTTGTATCCTTGCAGAAGCATTCACTATACATGCTTGGGAAGTACATGTGAACTGTGGCGTTTTGTAGAAATACTTCTGTAGAAATGCTTCTTTGTAAGTGAAGAGGGATGTAGCATACATAAATATGTTTATTGCTCTCTTTCACATGTTTTAAACCTCTTCAGTTTATGTTGAGTCATTCTTTTTTCAGATGATATTTTTGTAGCCTTCCATCCCGCAGTCTGCACGTGATTTTTCTCTCACTGTAAACAGCAGACAGTTCATGAGGCTGCTTGATATAGTGGAGAAATTTGTTCAACCTCCACCTAAAAGGAGAAAAGCAGTGGTAAGATTGGTTGACACCACTAATTCCATTCACTGGAAGATGTAAAATTCCAAAATTTTCTTATTTATACGTTAGCATCTGTGATCTAGAAAATTTTGAATGAAATCCTGCTGAAAGATTTTAGTAATAATGTTTCATTTCAGGACTGAAAAATAACATAGTTTACAATAATTTTGTTGTTTTTTCCTCCAAAATTATTAGAATGCATCTGTAAAAAGTTTTCCTTTATTAGGAAGAGATTCAAAACCACAGTGGAAATACCTAGTGTGGTTATATCATCTCTCCACCCTTTTTCCACTTCATTAAGTTGAAGTCTACAAATAGTGTAAACCTTTACTCAGTAATTGACTTTCACAGAGAAAATAGAGTATGATACATCCAAGGCATTGTTGTCCCAGATTTTTTGTTTGCTGAATGTAAATCTGCTCGTAAAGGATCTGTTATCAGATGGATCTCTCCCTCTGAAATCAGATCTGCCACTTAAATCTAATAGATCCGTGAACTTTTCTGCACACTGAAAACACTTAAGACACATAGAGCTCTTTGTTAAACAGGTTTCCAGCTCACTAAAAAGAGATTTACAACTCACGAGCAACCCATTATCTAACATGTTTTTAGCTCACTGAGAACAGATTTACTACCCAGAAACAACCCATTATCTAACATGTTTCCAGTTCACTGAAATCAGATTTACAACCCATACGCAAGCTATTATCTAACATAGTTCCGACTCACTGAATATTGATTTAGAATTCATAAACAACCCATTATCTGACAAATTTTCACCTCACTGAACAGATTTGCAACTCATAAACAACCCATTAGCTAACACGTTCTCAGCTCAGGGAAAGTAGATTTACAGCACATAAACAACTTTATCTAACTTGTTCCAGTTCACTAAAAACGGATTCAAAGCTCACCAAGATCCCTGTACCTGGTGGGGTCCTGGCTCCAGCAGGAGGAAACAATGACCATAACAACAATAAACCAGTCCAGGATGTGCACAGTGTGCCATGCCCTAACACCTTTATTATTTGTGCAATGTGGGTGGGTTTTTTTGAGGGGATTCCTTCATATCTCCAAACAATCCTTCAGTCAATCAGAAATTAGTCATATTTCTTTTTCCTTAGAAACTTTATCTGGTTAAACTTTCTTATTCCCACTTTTTTAACAATTTACCTTTTCTTTTCTCTGATTTCCCATAAATGATCTTTTGGCTGCTCTAAGTTGTTTCAAAGCTTCTGTTTATACAAAGAAGCCTTTTTAGAAGTTAATATTTCAGTTTCTTGGCTATTAGTGGGGGTTTTTTTGTTTTGTTTTTGTTTTTGGTTTTTTGGTTTTTTTTGTTTTTTTAATTTTATTTCTTTTTCATAGAGAGAAGTTTGAAGTAATATATTCACTCCCCAAAGCCTGCCTCAGTGTATCTGTAGAACAGCACTGCAGTGTCCCAAGAGGTTTAATACAGTGGTACAACAGTAGATAGAAAACCGATGAACAAGTTAAAAATCACATTTAAAAAGTGGATGCAAGGAAAAACAAAAAAAAAATCAAATGAGAAGGAGGGAAAAGTATTAAGATGAGAGACACTCAGTGAGCTGGTTTTTTCTCCTGCCTGTGTAAACAATGGCACTGAGGCATTTTGCCAGTGTAGTGTCTTTCACAGCACAAAAAGGAAATGTTATGTGAAAAAAAAAAAACAACAATGCTCCTGTTTTGAACCTGAGGCACTCATGCCCAAGGAACACAAAAATCTTTTCACTGCTAACGTAAAGTGTCAGATCCTATGATGTATTTTAAGGCTTTTCACAGTCTGAATCTTTTAAAGGTGTTCCAATGTGTGCTACTATTCTTCCCAACTAAATGGGTCCAATTTAACTGTCAAAAAGGCATTTATGTTCCCATTTCTCTTACAGAGCATTGCATTTTGTACATTGTACGAGATCCCTTTAGTTTTGGAGCTTTCTTCTCCAGGAAAGAACTTTTTAACCTGTTAAAAATAAATAACTTGAATATTGCCACTTTTCATTTCATAAATGAATGGGATTCATGATAACTGTGTGTGTTGGAACAGAGGTCCAGTGATTTTCACTTTTTAAAGGAGGGAGAGTGAGAGGCTGTTGTTAAGTCTAGGATATTTAATTAGTAAAACATTTTATTTTTACAATGCCAACCTTGTAAGAGGAAAACAAAATGTCTGATTTGTCAATGTAATTTGTTTCTGTATGTTGCTGCATATTAGAGAATCAGACAATCACAGAATGTTTTGGTTGGAAGGGACCTTTAAGATCACCTTGTTCCAAGATCCTGCCAGGGCAGGGATACTTTCCATTAGACTAAGATTAGTGGGTAAAACCTATGAGTTGTTATAAGTAGATAAAATTTGCTCATTTTTTATTAAGCTTTTTTTTTATTATTATTTTACTTTAGAAGTTTGTATTCTGGCACATTTCATGCTTTGTTTAGGTGTTCCTGGTGTGAAGCTCTGAAATATGTTCATGATGGGAGCTGACTCACACTGATCTTTTAGTTTGGCATGTCCTGAGCATTCCCAACCTCATTGCTGAGGAAAGGCATTCCTGCCTATTGCACCTGAAATTGTTCATGAAGAATTAATAATGTGTGTGACTTATTCAACTTTAAGCATTGTCCTTAAACTTATATTGATGTACACATTTGCTTTTTTTCTTTTTCCCCATCAGTAGATGTGATTTACTTGCATAAAATGTAAAACTGTATTTGGTGAATTGTCAGGAAGAAGCTGCAGAGGAACATCCCTTTAATTTTATTGGGTTTTTCTAAAGGGTAATGTGGTCTAGCAAAAATTATTAGATCATGAGGCTTTACTAGGCTATTCTGCCATTAATACCTCCAATAGCTCTTTTTCAACAGCAACAATAAAAATGTGTGATCATACGTATTTATTAGACAGCTTATTAGGGTAGTCATGATATTGTTTTGAAGGTGCTAAGGGTGAAGAGTTTTTTTAGAGTGAACATGTAATGCGTAAAACATAATGTGCGCTCCTGTAATTAGGAAAACATTTCTTCTATGGAAATTGTTGAGGGTTTTAATAATCTAGTAAAACACCTCCATCTCTCTGTGTTAGCTTTCTATTCCAGATCCCTTTCTGCTTTTAAATCTTCTTTTATATGGATATGTTTAACTACATTGAGGTTATGTTATCGTAACACTTGCTAACTAGTAACGATTCGTTGAAACATCCTGGGAGGGTTCCAGTTATACAAAATACAATTGGTTTTCTAAAATGTTGAGTTCCCTGCATTGTCTTAAGTTTGTGATGTATCGTCAGTCCTTGGCTACATTATTCCTGTTGACCCTAAGACAATCCCTAAATTTATTAAAGGAGTAAGTTATATCTCAGATAATGAAGGACAGAGTATTGCAGGTTTGCATCTCTGTTATTCCTTGGTAAATAATCAGGGAACATTTGTGGAAGGGCTATATCCATTGCCTGGAAAAAGTTAATTGGAGGTAAGTATAAATTTTGTCATAAAAAGCTGTTCATTGTTTTGGCAGACACCAAATGTTTTGCTAGATATGAGATTTCAGTATTACTTTCAAAAAAAAAAAAAAAGTGAGGGTTTTTTTTTCTACTTTTAGAATGGTTTTATATTTCTTTATATCATTCCCAACAAATGTTCATTCTTTCCAATATTGTCTCAGGAAATTTGAAGGTGTAATAAGGTCACATCCATGGAGATGTTTGTAGTGCCTTGGACTTAAGCTAATTGTTACCTTGAAGAACCCAAAGCCTTTGTTCATGCTGTCTTATTGTATTTAATAATCTTTTATTAGCATTTATTTCATTTAATAATCTATTTGTTGCATTTAATAATCTTTTATTAAATTATTTTTAATCATTTATAAAAGCTATTTTTTATAGCTTATAACATGGGTTTACTTTTTCAAGACAGAAAAATACTTTCTCATTTCTCAATGTTTGCTCACCCTTGATATAATTTTAACAAACTTTACATCTGCTCTGAAACTGAATTATATTCTCAGGCTAAATAGAATGATGTCATAATTGGTTATTGCAGTTTATTATAAACTTAGTTCTGTTTTTAAAACTATTGTTCAGCAAAAGGCTTTCTGGTCCTGGAAGAGCAAAGTGAGGGTGAGCATTATGTAAAGTTCTGCTTGTGCGGTCAGTGAGAGCTGTGAAAATGAGCGCTTTCCTTCAGGTGCCTTGTTGCTGGTGAGGCTTTGCTTTCACCCCAGATCAGACAGCGACCACCTGTTACCTGTCACCACAACCCTGCACAAACAGAGGGACAGAAACCACGGCCCCCTTCTGTGACCAGTCTGCTGGAACAATCAGCAGGCTGAAACCTGAAAGGGAAATTGTAAAAGCCGAGCCAGAGAACGAGTACTGATCGTGACAGCCATCTCCAGTGTTCTGATATCAAAGTGCTGTTTGTGCTCAATTTTATTACTTTGATGGCTTTTCAGACTTCAAAAACTGATGATGTTGACAGTTGTTCTTACTTTACATCATTGTTAAAGAAAAGGAGTTGCTTAACACAGGAAATTAAAGGAGCAAGGTAATTGAGGTGGTGCAGCTGGAAAAGTTCTGACTGTAAATTTCCTAGATAGTTTTAAAACAGAAGATAATAATAGGTAAATAAGAAGTAAAAATATAGGAAATGGAGAGCTAGTGTATATATATATGTTTTTATATATATATTTATATATATATATAATATATTATATATATATAATATATAATATATATATTTATATTATATATAAACCCAAACTCAACACTTTTGGATAATTTAAACTTTGCCCTTTAATATTTTTATTTTCTGTTTGCATTAATAAGGGAGCGTATTCTGAGCTCTTCAGTTATTGATTTGCTGCTCGTCTGTTCCCCAAGAAAGTCAGCTGAAGATCAGCATGGCAATATTTATGGGCTGCATCTCATCTGTGGGATGCAATCTATCTTCGTTAACTTCAGTAAAAGTGATAGATAGCATTTGGCAACGTAATGATGTGATCACTCTGGCATTGCCTTTGTAAATCATAGGCTGTTGCATTCTCTTGTGTAGATATTTAATCAGTTATACACCCCATTACTGATTTAATTCGGAATGTCAGTGGCAGGTGAATAATGTGAGTATTTGTATATTAATATCATATTGTATTAATGTTCTTTTCATTTAAGTATGCTATTCATGTGAAAATCATAAACTGTTGCTTCATGGCTAGAATAAATTTAATCAGTGCTGTAGGCATCTAATGCCATCAGTGTTTTAATTCAATATGTCAGTGTAACAAATGGGATTCTTTTCATTTCCAGTTTCTTTATGCTTTACCAATTCAGAATATTACATGATGCTGCAAAAATATGAAGCTTAGAGTAAACAAATTGCTAATTTTCAACCTGTCAGTGGCTTTTGGGACTAAATCCCTCAAGTGCAGCACCAGAGAGGATGAGTACATATTTCTGATGTATTTTCTAGTAACTGAGTATATAATGATAAATTAAGGAAAAAATTGCTCTAGAATATTCTTTAAAAGGGTATGCAATAAGTAAATAGAGAAGACTATTTATGCAAATCGGTAATGATATAACACTGCTTAGGAATCTTCTCCTGTGTCCCCTCTTTAGAAATATAAAGTTGCTGAAATGTTTTGGTTTTAAGGAACAGCCTAAAGTCTAGAGGACCTTTCTAGGATAAATCTCTCCTTGGTCACTGTTTTGTCACTGATAAAAAGATTTACAGGAATTTAGAGAGTCATCAACAACAACTAAACAAACAAAAATACCCAAACAAACAAAAAACCCCAACAAACAAACAAATTTAATCTAGAAACATATAAATTAGCAAAAAAGTGCACTCCTGGCACATCCAGCTCACACCACATGCTTGCAAGAACAAAGTTACTTGTTGCATTGTAAGAATTTATCTAAAAGTTCTACCAGTCTCTAAATCTCCTGCCCTTGACTTTAAAACCACCTTATTTATAGATTTCTAAAGCTATTAAGTGAGTCACTTCTATATTGCTTGAGTTCTCAATTCCGTAAGTACAGAACATGATAAAACTGAAAGTTTATTAGCAAATAAAAGAGTGTGCCTGATGGAAATCCTTCAGAATTAATGCTTTTGATGGAGTTAAGAAAATGAACTTGGTGTGTGTTTGCAGCAGTTAGTTTTCTTTTTAATTATTTTTTTTCTTGTCTTGTAGTAATTGAATTCTTCTGATTTATTTTTTTGTAAGAGCATATTTTTTACTCTGAGTTTTTCTGCTTCAATTATTTATGAAACAGTTGTCATCTACAGATCTTTCACCCGAACCTTGTCTTTGAAATATTGTTTTATAGATTGCTTTCTTTTAACTCTGCTCCCCTGAGAACATATGTATGTATGTCAAAGGATTTTTTGCAAAACTGCATATGTTAGATATTTTATATAAACATTTTTCATCTGTGTGCTAAATGTTTGCATGTCTCCATACATTCCATAACCTTCCATGTAGCTGCTTTCTAAAAATTTGGAAATTACCATTTTATAAACAGTAATTTGGAGTGAAACCTCCTATCACCATTCACAGGCCTAAACATGGAACTGCAGTATGATGTAAGAAGGGGAAATTTTGCTTTCTGATACCTCTGGGAAAATTGAGTTTTCCTCTTTAGTACAGAAATTACTCATAAAACAACAAATCTGTTATTGAAGAGCACTTTCATCCCTGTAGTTGCCTTTTAGTTGATCACATCTCGCTGTGACAGGAACAACATCATTATTTTTTGTCTGCTACAAAAAAGGTTTGGACTATGTTCTGTAATCAGTTTGCTCTCAAATTTCTTGACAGATTCAGACAGGAAGCAAAGCTAAAGTTGATAGAAATTCAAGAGGTTACACCAGGAAAATGATTTTTTTTATTTTTTTCTGTCATCTTACAAATGAAGAGCAATAAATGGTTGGATGGTTTGTTTATTACAAATGCAGTGTAGAATTGGTCAGAAATTGTCAAGACATCTGTTGTTTTTTAATAGAATCACAGAATATCTGAGTTGGAAGGGATCCACGAGGACCATCAAGACCAAGTTGTGATTCCACACAGGGAAACCTAACAGTTAAATCACATATCTAAGAACATTTGTTTTAGTTCAGGGAATTGTATGTAGTTGTGAATTTGGATTCAGTGTATAGTTTTAATGGAAATCTCAGTCATGGTATGTGAAAGAACTGATTATCTTATTTCTGTTTCTGATTTCTAAAATCTTCACTATATTTCAGTATTTTGAGTTACTTGTAGGTGAGGTGAAGGGACATGGGGTTTGTTTCATAAATTCTGTTTCATAAGTAGGCAGACTAATTTTTACACATATCCACCTCCCTTTAAGGAGTGTCATCTCATTTATTTTTTCTGTTCCTTCTTCTTGAAAACAAATCATTGTTACTTCTCCACAGATACCTCACAAAATGTGACATCAGAAGGTGGCCAAATGCTATAACATGAAAAATACAAAAGACTGTTAAATCATTATTGGTCTCATAGTTTTGATTTATTTGCCTTGAAGTTTTGATTCAGTGTTTGCTCTTTCAAGGTGATCAAACTCTTGTTGGGACTTTTTTGTCTGTATATATGATTTGCATAGTAAAAATTACATTTTTCAGCAAGCTGCATGTAAATTGTAATAGCTAGCATATTGTAATCCTAATTATATTTCTAGATTTTTGCCTTCTGTAGCTCATTAATAAGCTGCACGAACGTTCTGGTCTAAAAATATTTGTTTCTAGCAAATTAATAAGTGAAGTTATCAACATACATGTTTCTGTAGTAATTCACAAATAGTGGTAGGAAATAATTATTCCTATTTCTCACAGTCTGTCACTTTTATATATTGGGATTAAATACAATTTATCTTTTCAGGGCATTAAATATGTGTTTTAGTTGCTTATTAATATTTTTTTCCTAGCTCAGAGGTTTTTTTGTGTTGAATGAATGAGTGTGGTGTCATGGCTTATTAAAATTATGTATTATTGCCGAGACCTTCAGAGTTGGTATTTTTTCAGTAATTTTCAGGTGTTTAAGAAAAGCTAGTACAGTTGTTAACAACAGGGCACTTTGATCCCTATTAATGTAGCGTGTCAGTGCTACAAAATACGTTGAGAGATGGTGCTAAATTATACAAGTGACTATTGAAAAGATGCCAAGACCTGGTTTAAATGATATTTGAAGATGAGACTGAATAATTATCGTCTTGAATAAATATTTGTTATTTCTAATGTGTTATCTGGGGACATTGTAGTGGTAATATCAATTTAAAGATTGTTAGAACTGATAAATATACTAAAGTGTTATTAATAGTGGTCTTGCCCTCTGTTGTTTTAAATTCAATTTATTAAAAGAAAATGATAAGATTTTATTACAATCAAAATGAACAGCAGAAATGATAAAAATAAGTGCAGAGATAGTCAGTTGAAATAACTGAACCCCGCGAGTCTGCAGGATCAGCTCCGAGGAACGGTAAAACCAAACATCCCATTAGCAGGAGTTTGATTTGCTCTGTCACCGTGCCTTGCAGATGTCGGGTCAGTGGAGGGCCTGGCTTATCACAGAGCTTGGGACACTCTGTACTGGACCAGCTCCACCACGTCCTCCATCACCAGGCACACCGTGGACCAGCGGCGCCGCGGGGCGTTCAACCGCGAGGCCGTCATCACCATGGCCGAGGACGACCATCCCCACGTGCTGGCCCTGGATGAATGCCAAAAGTAGGTGTTACATCTCTCCTACAAGTCCTAATTCCTGCCCAGCGTCGAGCAACACTTCTTTATTTTAGTCAACCAACATTGCTGAACCCTACGGAGGTTGATTAGATTTCTCCGTTTAGGAGACAAATGTTAATGTGTTTTATTATTGTATCTGTTATTGTCTTGCTCTTATAAAGGAGTTGCAGAAGGAAGATTCAACATTTTATGTGTTGTCATGTCTCAGATCAAATAATCATTGCATTTTCCTGGAGTGTTAAAAGAATTCAAGCTGTTTTTCTTAAGAATGATCTAAATGCTAATTCTTGAGTGTTCATTTTCTCAGACGTGTCAGTCTTACTGCTTAAGTTTAAAAAAAAATATCCAAAATTAATTTAAGCACTTACAAAAAGAAGTCTGACTTTCTTGTGTGCAAAATAGAGGCCCATGTATTTATCACAGAAATCAGTGTTGTATAAAAGTATGTAACAATGGACACAACCCTGCAAAGAAGTCTAACTTAGTTCCTTTCCTCTTAAAAATAGTGTGTTAGGGAGAGGATTTTTATTTTATTTCAGTGTCTTTGACGTACTTTAATTTTCTCTGTTAATTCTAGGACAAAGGCAGCCTGCTTTTTCTGCTTCTTGTAACTATCTCTGTCTTTTGGGGAACTTGGGAAACATTTCTGCCATATTAAATTCTATTTTTAATTTGAGGCGGCTGAATGTATGAAACTGCATGAGTAGTGGAGCATATTTCCATGTCTGACTTTGTGTCCTGTTAATACAAATCAAGAGTTTATGCTGTACTGTAAAATACAAGTACCAGGGTGCCATCAATAAACCCCCTAAACTCTGATGGAGGTTGCAGTGAGAGGAGGGGCAGGTTCTGTCAGCCTATGAATTAGAATTCCATCTGCAGCTTGGTCCATAACATTTTCTGTCATTGTGAACAGCAACAAGGGGCTTACTGAGCCTCCTGTAGAGCACATTAAGGTCCTTTTCTTCCCATTGTCAACCAACCCTCTGCACACCAGTCCTTGGGTGTACAGAGAGTTCTGTCGTTGCTCTAATATGGGAGAAGCTGCAGATTAATTTCACTGTTAAATATTACTAATGCACACATTAGCAGAATTAAGTTTATATCATTACACAGCTTGTATCTCTCTCTAATGGTAAATTACTACAGAGGCAAGATCAGGATTGAACAGATCTGTAAGAGAAAAAAATTATACTCCTATACAAATTAATGAACTAGGAAACTGCTATAATTTATATACATAATTTATTTATAGGCTGTTACATTTTCTTATTCACTGTTGATTATCACAATTATTTACAGATGCCATTCAGAATTGTTTATGAAGGCATTTGTGTGTTTTTGGGTTTTTGTTCTCTGTTGCTCATTTCATAGAGAATTAAATTATAAAATGTATCTTATGGTTTTGTTTGGTTTTTTGATTTTAATACAGCTTAATGTTTTGGACTAACTGGAATGAGCAGCTCCCGAGCATCATGAGATCCACCCTGTCAGGCAAAAATGCCCAGGTTATCATTAGCACTGATATTCTGACACCAAATGGACTCACCATTGATCACAGGGCAGAGAAACTTTACTTTTCAGATGGCAGCTTGGGAAAAATTGAGAGGTGCGAATATGATGGATCACAAAGATATGTAAGTAAAACAAAAATCTTGCACATACTCCCTGTACATCTGTTTGCATTCATTTGATTCTTCAAAGTGAAATTGTTACAGAAAGATTAATAATTGCCTAATTTTCTCCTAGTATTAGTTGTGTACTAGGCTTTTAACTCTATTGAAATACAAATAATGCTCAGTTTGCTCAGTTTCTTTTGTGTAATGCTTGAGTGTTACTCAACAAATCTTATTTCTAATATTTTCTGACTATGCATTTTCAGATATTGAACTGCTCTCCATTATTCTTGCATCATAATATATTTTGGTCCTTGAACTTCCTTTCAGTTTCAGCTAAAGCAGATCGTTCAGTAGGAATGTGCTGGAGGCAGTTGATCTGTGCTTGTGGTTTTGTTACATCTTTAGCACTACATTTCTAGTATTTCATGAAATCTTCATTTGAGGGATTTTGTACCTCCCAAAGTTCAGGATATAATGAATTTAAGGGCATGTTCTGGCTTGTATTCAATTCCCAGCTTTACAAGAGATCACATCATCTGCACATCATCTCACTTTGATATCTATTAACTTTTAAGAAGTGCTTGATATGCAATATATGAGCTTTGAAATATTTTTTCATCTTAAATTAAAATTATATGATTTTTTTGAATCTTATCTGTAAGTTCCCCACACTATTTTTAGCCATTTTTTTCAGAATAAAACAGGAGAGCCAAGCTTGTAAGAGCAGAACTGAAGTACAGTCAGCATGGATAGCCATGTGCTTTTCCTTTTTCCTTCTTTTTTCCTTTTATAAAAATTAACCACAGGTCCCCAATGCTTTCAGAAGCAGTAACGGTACTAGAAACTTGGCAAACCAACCAAAGGGATTCTTAAGTTTTCAGTCTCTGACTATATACTTATTAACACAACAGAAGAATACAAAGTAATTAGTTAAGTACAAGGTAATTAGTAGGTTGTGATTAAATAGTTTTAACTTCATCTTTACATGAGGTATAACAAAATAGGCATCACTGACATGAAGTAGGACAGTACACCACTTAGTTACAGAAACTATTAAACTAAAATGCTATTTTTTTAATCAGGTCTTTGGCTTTCACTTTGCAGTAGCAAGGAGAAGGGGATCATTCCATTTTCTCAGCAACTGAACATTGAAACTTTCAATTTTTCTGAGTACCTTGCCTCTTGGTTTGGCTTTCTGACAATTTACCTCTTCTCCTCCATTGCTATAAACACAAAGCCTCCTGAACACAATGGTCTGAGTCCAGCAAGCTCTTCTGAAGGGTTTTTGGGAGCTCTAGTGCGTTACACCAGTACCTGCTGTGGGATAACCTGCTGATTCTGTTGTCAGAAGTACTGATCTGGGTTCTCACTCTTTCTGCATTACATAGATGAGGATTGTTAGAGCAGAAGGAAAAGCCCAGCAGGCTGCTTGGCCTCTAGCAGCACTTCAGCAGAGTGGCTGATCATGCTGTAGATGCATTTTTACTGAAACAAGCAATGCCAGCATCCTGCCTGTTACCTGTACTATTGACCTAGTGAAAAATAATATTTCCAAGGCCATTGTTTTACTCTGTTCATTTGCTGTCCAGCTGGATGAGATCCCTGATTTCTGTGACATCAATGCACGTAATGATTGTGCTGCTGTTCTGGTGATCTCAGATTCTTTGGGGTGTTTCAGTCACCAGCCACCTTTCAAAAACAGTTTAAACAGATTACCCTTTCCCCAGTATCTCTGCTTCATTGCTCTCTGGTTTCAGTTAGGTTAACAAGGGTAGAAATTGGATAGTAGAACATGAAAGGCTAATGGTAATGTAATGAATTTTCTTCCAGATAGCAGCTTCTTTCTTCATTCTGCTCACCACAATAATCTACTACAATGAATTAGTAGAAAATCATTTAGCAATATTGAACTGACTCTTTAAAGTGGATTGTAAGGGTTTATTGATTTTTGTGTTGAGCTGATATTTTAATACTAGTATTTGATTTCAGGAATACTCTTTCAAGTTTTGAAGATTTTTTGTTATTATTGTTCATTTTTATTGCTTAGAAGATATTAATTTTGGGGGACTTGGTTTTTTAACATTTTTTGTTCTGTTCTATCAGATCTTCTAGTTTAAAAAACAGAAGTGGATTTTTTTTTTTCATTATTCTTTCCCATTTTCTTCCATTTTTTCTCCTGCCCTTACTTGGATTTAATATTGTGGCCACAACTGGTCTTAGCTGCTCAGTGCTTTAATTACAACATATTTTTTTGAACACAGACACTGAGCCAGCAGCAAATAATGCTGATGTAAAGTTTTGGACTTTTTTTTTCCTAATAAATCATGAGCAACTTTGATTTATTTACCCTCCTCTTCAGTGTTAAGTATTTTTGTAACATTTTACATGTGAAAAACTAGAAACATCTTTAAGTTCCTGTAAACAGTGTTTTTTTTAACATCCAGTGAAATTGTGGATTTTTTTAGATTTTCTCTGTCCAGCAATATAAAAACAGCAGTTGGAGCAGGAATGTTCAATCCTTGATTTTGTTTTTTTTTTTCTTGCCAAGATTTATTAAAAAAATATTTTTTGTTTCTCAAGTATTCAAATGTCCATGTTTCCCTTCAACATTCATCTGAAGCCCAAAACCAATAGAAAGAGTGAAATACCCACCCCCTGCTTAATTCATTGTTTTTCTAGGGTGTTCATTGACATTGATGAGTTGCTTTCTTTCAGTAGCTCTGTAAAGAAAAGTTAAACTTGAACCTAATGAAAGTTATTCCCTATCCCAAGGCAGTAAAATCCTCTAATCCTGTGAGGCAGACACTTGGTTGAGACAGATCCAACACTTTTTAGTTTGGGACAGTTTGCTGAAATATCTGGTAGAAATTACCTTCAAGAAGGAATTAATGAACAGATAAAACTAATCTCAGAGGCTATAGAGAACAAGATTATTCATAATACCTCAAGATCCAACAAAATTCTAGGAAATTGAAGTGAATCTAACATTGGAGGAAGTTGTCATTTTCATTTATGAAGTTGAAAATAATTATAATGGGATTAATAAGCACACTGTTTCAAAGAATCTGGTTAATATAATAGTGGTAGATAAAAATAAAACAGAGCTGTGTCCTTTCCATTTCCATGGCACTGAAAAGTCCAGGCCTTTGATAAGCATTTGCCTAATCTATCATTCAGCTGAGCTGCAAACTCAGTAGCAGCTGGAGCACTGCAAATTCAGCACTGAAGTTTCGTTTTCTGTGTCTTAGACATCCACTGCTAACGTGGAGAAACAAAAATGAATTGTTGAAGAGGAAGCACTTCTGATTTTGTTAAGTTGTGCTTGGAAAATTCCATGGAAGCTTGATCTTGCTATTCTTGGCAAGAGCGGTCTTCTAGTATGTCCATGGCATCCTTTTCTATAATTCAAGTTATTTAGAAGGTAATTGTGAAAGATAAAATAAATGAAAGGAAATCAATGCATTAAAGCTGTGTTGAAAATTGTCTTCATTCAAACCAATCAACAAAGAGCATCACTACGAACACAATCAGGAGTTTAATCTAAATGTACCTTTTTTGGTAAATAAATCAAATACAGAAAGTTATCCCTTCAATTATTTCATTTTCCCCTATCTGTGCAGCAAGTTTCCCTGTATTTCTTTCTCATGTATTTTTTTCCATAGATTCCTCTTCTATAATGTTTTAAAATCATTATTCTTAACTAAGTAAATATGGGATACTATTTTAGGTCTTTCATTTTAAGGAATAAAATAATTGACTAATGTGGGGTTCTGTCAGTTTTTTATTCATATAAAATGTTATTTATTTTTTAAATTACTGGTATCACTTTATGGTTGTGTAATGATTTTATTATGCAATTAACTTTAAATAGTATTTTTAACCTTTTTAAGTGTAGTTTTGTGTATACATTGTACACTGCTTTAGATGTCTGAGTAGGTTTGGGAATCTTCAGAAAAGTGAAGAACCCTTAAAAATATTTAAAAGCTTTATTAGATACTGCTGCCCATTTATTAAGCATTTTGAGAGAGAAGCATTAATAATACTCCATTCATTAGAGTTAAAATACTTAAAAAAATAAATCATATTTTAATGCCCCATAAGCTGGTGCATTAACTTTATGCACTCTTCTTAAAAAATAAAACAGTATTTCAGTAAAAGTTTTTTGTTGTCATGATAAGAGTCACTGAGTCTAGTTCTTAAAGACAATCTAATAAGGGTTTTATATAAATAATCAAAATCACAGTATTCTGTCAGAAATTCTTCTCTGCCTGACACATTTCCCTGGCTGGCTCCTTTGCTTTTTCAGTAACATTTTTTCTAGAGAAACTGCTACACAGATTTCAAATTAGAGTTGTCAAATGCTAAACCAAAAGCTTTCTGGACAACTTAAAAAGCAGAATTCAAAAAAGAAAGGATCACAATTAAAATTAAATTGTTTCTCAACTTCTGACATAATTCAGCCCCCCCATCTCTTTACAGGAACCAGAGAAAAATTTTCATTTGTTACTTAGAGTTTGAAATATCTTCTGTAACTGAAGTTTGGTATTGTTTAGTAGTAAAGCATGGGATGTACTCTTGGATGTGTCTGACTTCCACTCTTGCAGGTGGAAGGAATGGTAGGGATGTCTCTTCATGATTCTTTAAAGTTTTAAAATGTATTTGTGTTGTTGCAAGTTTTAGTATAGAGTTTAAAAAATAGAAATAAAAAATTATCACAACTTTCAGTGTCATTAAATAAATTAGCATTTCAAAGGGCTGTAAAGGTGGCCAAAAAGGTGATAGAAATATGAGGTCTTTGTTTTGGCTGCTTGAATAAAACTACTGTCCTTGGGTAGGGCTGTGACATAATGCAGAGACTCCAGGAATGAAATACAATGAGCAACAGTGAAAAAAACATTTGGTTTTGTGACACTCTATTTGGTTCTCAGCTCTCCCAAGGCTGAACAGCGAGGATCAGTTCTGTAGTGAATTTACATTCTATTGGTACAATCTGAGATGAGTTAGGACAGTGCTCCCCAACACAGAAAGCTGAGCAGGACGGTGCTTTAGCCTTGGTTGTAACAATAAAATCTTTCCAATTGGGACAGTTTCACACTGTCACAGAGAAGAATATGGGGCTGCAAAATCTGCATGGCCAGATTTCGTAAAGTTCTTCCAGAAACATACATGATTTTTTTTTTTTCCCTTCACTGAAATGTCTGAATATGAATAGTGCAGGCTTTTAAGAGTGTATTATGAAAAGTGTCTTACTGGAAATGTGCACAATTAGGGAAGAAATCTTTTGCCATTAATATATTCCCATTTATCTTTTAATACTTTTAGTTCTGGAAAAATGTTAGTTAGAGAAAAGTTGCCCTCTTGGGATATTTATCACTGGGAAAAAAATCTTTCCTGGAAAACATGATTTGCTGTCCAACCCTCTTTAAAATATTCAGAAATACATGATGTGCATAGTGAAGCAGAATTTGTTATAATTATCTGACTAATGTAAGTAATTTTGACATTCTGTCTGTATAAGTGAATTTAAACATGGACAGGAGTGCTCCTGTGCACAGGACTAGAATTATTTATGTTAGCAGGTTGTTGAGATTCCCTGACCTGGCACAGGTGGGAACAAACCTGGAGCATCCCTTGGTACTGAATCCTGCAGAGCTGGGGCACCTTCTCAGCCTCCAAGGCATAGCTGTAGTGTCAAAATTGGGGGCTATTGTTTCATAAAATGAAATCTGGATGTCCTGTATATTAGGTGCATTCATTATACAGAGAGAAAGACTTCCTAGACACCCAGAGTGAATTATTTAATAGTTAATTTTGGGATTGACTACTACTACTCTGTTCTCACCCAGTATCCCCTTGCAAGTACAAAGGGCTCAGGTCCATCAGATGTGTGGGTTCATGGAGATTTCCATGAAATCTCATTGTTGTTATAAACTCCTTCTGGGAAAGGGGATGAAGCTCACAAAGCAGATGGAAAAGCATGGTGATCTAAGTAGATATGTTAAAGGACATTATTTTTATAGTTTTGTTCCAATTTTTCTATGATAGGTAAATATGATAGTGAGAACTGTTCTCACTTTATAAAAACTTACTACTCTTTTTCCTTGTATTGAATACAATTCAATAAAAATAGTAAGAGTATTATTTATGTCCATTATCTAATGGAGAAATAGTAATGGAGAAAACCCCCTTCCAGTAATTCTCTTCAGCCAAAATTAAACTTTCAACTGAAAAAATGATAAAAACTCATCAGATTCTTCAGAAGGGAAACTGTTCATGTGAAATTTTTAATTCTTATACATGGAAAGAAAGAACGTATTCAAATATTTTACAGGACCTGTGATTTGAATTGAGATTAAATTAATTGCATTTCTAGAATTTTCTTTAAAACCTTACTATATAGTGACCTTTAATTCATTTTTTCGTTCTAGGTTTTAAATTAATTGTTACTGTGGTGAGATTTTTTTTTTTTTCTGAATTGGGAAATATGAAACATTTATTGTCTAGGGTTCAAGTTTCTAATGTGATGATATGGTGAGCACTCTTCAGTTCACTTTGGTTCTTAAGACTGAATTTTTAGACTTTCAGCTGTGCTGAAAGAACCTCATGTCTTTTCTGTTGGAGCTATTAAGCAAGTGAAGTGTTGAGTTAGGGATTTTTACAGGCACATTTAGATAAACTGTGATTTTTTTAATTAAGGAACAGATGCCTGGTTTTCTGAAATTTGGATGCCTGTGGCATCCTTTTAACACATTTTGAGTGCTGTTATCTCATTTCTCCAGGTGCTGCAGGTATAAAAGTATTAAGTGTTTTGTCTAGAAGTGATGGGAGTCGCAGTTTGCACTTTGAAATCTTCTCATTCAGTGACAGCACGTCCTCTCCTGTTTCTCTTCTGCACTTTCTTGCATTTTAGGTCATTGTCAAGTCTGGCCCAGGCACTTTCCTCAGCCTGGCTGTGTATGATGAGTACATCTTCTGGTCAGATGGAGTGAGGAGAGCCATCCTGCGTTCCAGCAAATACACGGGAGGGGACACCAAAGTTCTCCGCTCCGACATCCCACACCAGCCGATGGGAATCATCGCTGTTGCCAACGACACCAACAGCTGTAAGCTACAAAGCAGCTTCCTTAATGCCAGCATCATTAATTTTGGGGATTTTACTTAGTTTTAGCCAGGTTAAAATTTGTGTGGTGTTTCGGGAATTCTTCTGTTAAGAAAAGATGGGGTATATCCTTTTCCCAAGTGAGTAAGTGTAGCTACAGTTTGTGCTTGCCATGTTTTGATTTCAGAAAATTCTTTTCCCAGAGACACTTGTTGTAAACAAGTGCATGTTATTGTAAACTATCTTGTTTTCCTACATTCTTTCCCAGAGGAGGGAATTTGTTTGATAGTCCCTTGGTGTGACCAATGGGCCCAAGGATCCCACCTCTTAGGTGGGCTCATTGTGAAAATGTATAAAAAGCAAGTTTTTGATAATAAAGCCAGATTTGAATCTTCAGCCTTCTAAAAAGAGTGTGTCCTGATTTCGTGCTCTACAGTGACAAATAATCATTATTCACAACTTTCTGCTATGGGTGTTGAGCTCAGTGGGTAGCAGCTAAATACCTTCCTGTCAAATTTCAGCAGTTTTGAATGTTGCAGGTTTGTAAAATTATTATTTTCCAGGTGTTTGTTTGTCTTTAGCATGCCAGCATCTGAGGGATGCTGACATTTTCATCGGACTGATAACACCCGAATCAATTGCCCGTGAATCTGCGATATGGTGATCTTTGCTCTCTCAAAGACATTGGCCATTGAAGCAAATTTAATAAAATGGAGTTCATCTCTTGTCCTTTGTCTTCCAGGTGAGTTATCTCCCTGTGCACAAATGAATGGAGGCTGCCATGATTTGTGCCTTCTGACGCCTGATGGACGAGTGAACTGCTCGTGCAGAGGGGACAGAGTCCTGATAGATGATAACAGATGTGTGAGTAAGTAATGGTGGCTGACACAATGCTTTTCTGTGCTGTGAGGCACTTGGCTTTCATAAGACAGTTGGCCCAAGCCATCAATTTTATTTCTTCTCTCTACTGTAAAAATTGATCTGGCAATTCAGCACAAACTAGGTTTTTTAACCTTTTTGTCTTGTCAGTCTTTTGGGGGGTTAAAAAGTGTTAATACTCTCCTTAAAATCCTATTATTGTGGTGGGATACTGTTTCTTATTAATGGAATTTTTATGTAGTTATCACACTTACTGCTGAGATAGACAGAAATATCTGTATGTATCCTTCCCTAGAGTTATGTGGGATAAGTTAGTGAAGTTGAACCTTAATTAAAGCACTTTCTCACATATCTCTCTATATTGTCAAACCAGTGATTGGCAATGGAAGTGAAAGAGGTTCAGCAGTTGAATTCACATGCCTAACAATTTATTTTATAATAATTATATGGCATTTCTATTTTTCAAATGCATCACAACTCTTAAAATTGCTCTCAGGTAAAACCTTGTTTAAATTGTCGTCTAGGACATGAAATAAGATTTAATCTTCTAAATTATTCTGTAGAATGCTTGCAGGAAATGTTGATCTGAGCTATCAGGAAAAAAGAGAAGACATTACATGATGGGGTAGAGTAGCACAGAAAGGATGGAAACAAGACAGACTGCAGTTTAGCTTTGAGATCAAAAGTTTCTTTCTTCATAATGGAATTGAAAGTGATGCTCAATAAAATTGAAAGTTAGCAATTCCAGCTGAGAAAAGGAATTAAGTGTCCTTTCACAGTGTAATTAGGCTGTATAACTTACTGCCAGTCAAGTCTTGAGACAAAGCTTCAGTGAAATTCAAAGAGAGAGAGATGATGATATGGGTAATGACTACTCTGACTACTCACTTGTCATCAAAGAAACCGTTTGAAAGGCATTAAGATGCTTTGTTTCTGCAAGATGGAGTTTGAAGCAGTCTCTAAAAGGGTGTCCAGTTAGACTTGAACTGAGGGCAGATTATACTATATATACTTCTATTCTTTTCATTTTTTTCTAAAGATTGCAGCCTAAGATGCTGAACTAGATGAACTACAAATGTAATTGAGAATTGCTCTCCATAAGATCTAAGTTCTTACAATGCTAGAAAATGGAAGGAGAAGAGATAAAAATACTTAAATTCATATATAAAGGACTAAACAAATCATATTCAAAACCAGATCTCAGCTTATTCAGAATCTATATTTTCAGCACTTTTTCTTCATGATCAAATCAAAAAATGCTTTCTTCCTGAATTTGTGCTGAAGTGATTATAATGGAAACAAGAAAGAAGCAAAACAATCGTGTGTCATTTCCACGTTGTTCTTCTTCTTGAGTTGTCCTCAATGCTCCTCGTTTCTCTCCACTTTGATATTTTGGTTAGAACCATGCTCACAAAGCAGATGTATCCTGAAGTTCATGACCAAATCATCGTGTCCAATTTGTGATGTGTTTTAGTTTCTGAAGTAAAAGAGTAAAAAATTTAAATGTTCAGCTGGTCCTCTTCTAAAATAATAGATAAAAAAAAAAATAGATGAGAAGAGGAGGGTTTTTGTGAATAAAAGAAATAAGTAAAATGGAAGCAGCAGGTTTTCTGCATAGGGCTTTAGGCTGTATCATTCAAGCTGGAGGTTGGGAAGGCACAGGTGAGTAGAAGGAAGCTGAGCATAGCAGTTGCAAAGTTCTTATCTCATCAGAATGAGTGCCTGTGAGTTGTTTCACTACATGTTCCTTCACGGACATTTGTCAATGTATTTTCTTTTACAGGTTCACTTTGTAGAAGCTTTTAAGTTCTTCTGATGCCATGGTGTGTTTTATTGTTTTGTACTCAGATTTTCAAAATTCATGTTGGTCAAATTTGAAATGCAGCCAGCATTTTTTTCTCATTTTCACTGGTTGTAGAAGCTTTTAAAAATTATGTGCTAATGTGCTTTATTTTTAGGTAAAAATTCTACTTGCAACATCTATTCAGAGTTTGAATGTGGGAACGGTGAATGCATTGATTATCAGCTGACTTGCGATGGCGTTGTGCACTGTAAGGACAAGTCTGATGAGAAACTTTTCTACTGTGGTGGGTATTTCCAGATCTTTCACCTTCCTGTTGTAATTCTGGTGTTATACATGCTTAGATTGCTTCCTCTGAGACTTTTCTACTTATTCACACCAACTGCTCGGCTAAGATTCCCAGGAAGAAAATGCCAACACACATTAAGGAAACCCTGACATGACATGGAAAAAATTACCTGAAAATATTTTTTTTCTTGCAAACTTCATGTATTAACTGACATAGTTAATAAAAAGCATCTCAAATGTTCTCATGTTTCTGTCTCTAAACCAAAAATAAGGAAAAACATGTCTAACTACTTTTTTTAAGGTGGAAGATACCTTATTGTACAGCATTGTAAAATATATAAATGCTAGTTTTTAAATTTATAAATAGATTTATCAATACAAGATTTGTCGCCCAGAGGAGCTGTGGCTGCCCTATCCCTGGAAGTGTCCAAGACAAGATTGGATGGGGCTTGGAGCAATCTGGGACAGTGGAAGGTGTCCCTGACCATGGCAGGGGGTGGAAGGAGTTTGTTTTTAAGGTCCCTTCAAACCCATTCCCTGATTCTGTGATTCTGAGAACCAACAATTTGTCTTTCCATGGAATTGCCACATAATTTTATGAAGGGCAGTGTGTCAGCAAATAGTTTGCCTCATTTAAATCAACTGTACCAAATATTTTGCTACACATTGGAAAAAAACCCAACAAAACAGAAAGAACTGGGGTCCTTTCATGCAATAGGTCATATACAGGGTGTTGCTTTCTGAATTTGATATAGAACAGGATGATGGACTCATTATTGTTGATTAACTAATGCTGTGAACATTATTATTGTGACTTCTACAATAATTAGGGCTTCAGTAAATCAGTCATGAATTTTCAAACATATCATTTTATGTAAAATTCTTACATTCTTCAATTGTGTTCTTGAGCAGAACGCTGTTGGTATTGCTGCTCAGAAGTCCAGAAACCTCTCTGTTAGTATTTGTTATTTTATC
The DNA here is from genome assembly GCA_017589585.1 of Phylloscopus whistleri. Classification (NCBI taxonomy): domain Eukaryota; kingdom Metazoa; phylum Chordata; class Aves; order Passeriformes; family Phylloscopidae; genus Phylloscopus; species Phylloscopus whistleri. Next base: position 3,456,099 of record JADMLD010001484.1, on the reverse strand, counting down.
CTCCATTTATTCCTATTTTGGTTTAGGCCTAATTTGGTGTGCCTCATTCTATGTGATGCCACATGCAAACATTCTCCCCAAAAAAATATCTCAAAACAAATGCATTTGAAGCACATTTGGGCATTTTGTACCATAAGATAATGAAAACTGGGAACTAACTAGGCCTCCCTTTTTCTTTTTTTTTTTTTTTCTGTCATTCTTTCTCATCATGCTTTCATTTATTGTTCTTTATCCCTTAATTGGTCCCAGTTATGCTGCATAATAGATGAACAATTTCTTGGAATAGCTTGGAATGCTTCACCAATTAGAATAATTTTTTCTGGAATGTTTGTTTGGGTTGAGTGTGAGGCCGTTTTCCTGAGGTGTCAATCCAATCATGTGCTTGTATTTAACTTCCCAGAAAACAGAGGCTGTCGGAAGGGCTTCAAGCCGTGCTCCAACCGCCGCTGCGTTCCCAGTGACAAAGTCTGTGATGGTGCCAATGACTGTGGTGACAACTCTGATGAATTCGACTGCAAAGGTAAATGGCACCTTATTGCCAAGGTGATTTCACAATACTGCTTTGTAAATACTCATTATGCAAATAGGAGTAGCTGGAAAATAAGGTGTGATTTAATCATAGGAAGGGATTGATGTAGAGGCTGATTTTGGTTTGCACCTACAGTCTTCTAGAAGGAGAGTGGTTTTGGCTATAAACCATAAAATATACATATGCATTACACGTATCATATTTTATGTTTTATATGTATAAAATATAAAATACAGGCGCTGTTTCTTCTGTGAAGTAATGAGAGAGTAACTTTACTGCAGACAGATTGAAAGACTTGTGATTTCTTCTCTGCATGTGCTTCCTCTCTGAAGCAGCAAATGCTGTATTTCTCTGCTTCTCAGATGCATGGCAATGTCTGTGTCCTTTGCAAAGCTTACTAGAATTGTTCTCCTTTGCACATCAGAATTGTTTTTTGATTTATGTCTTTTAACATGAATATTTATATCTCTGCATCAGCCAATGCATAAAGACCAGCAAGCAGACCACACAAATTCTTAGTTACCGTTCATAAAGGTTGGTGGGGATATCATTCCACAAGATTTCTAACTAAAAAGCTAGATAGCTGTAGTAATAAGCACATTTTGAAGGCAGCAAATTATATTTAATCATTTACCTAAATATACGTAGAGGGAAAACCATATAGGCAAGAGGGCCAAGCCAGTTTTACAAGGAATAAATCTGAGACATTCATGGATGATCCTGAAAATGCTTCTTCCTCCCTCAAATATTGATTATCTCAAAATGAATTTACTTACCTAAAGACACATCTAGGCTAAAAAAAAATAAATAAATTAAGAAATTGGCAACTTATAAGGTGTAATAAACTCAAAATCATATGTCTGCTGGAAGGTACAGTGTGTTCTGAATGCCTCATTCTGAAAGGCAGAATGCTTAAGCATCATCATGTGTATGATGTGCAGTCTGAAGAGTCTGTTTAGCACACAAATTTACATCCTTTATAACCATATGTTCCAGACTCAGCGTGCGCCTCGACAGAATTCCGCTGTGCAGATGGGGTTTGCGTGGGGAAATCAGCGCAGTGCAACCAGATCATTGACTGTGCAGATGCCTCGGATGAGAAGAACTGCAGTGAGTTTGTGTTTGTGCTCCCTCGCAGCAGCTGCTCCCTGATTATTCCTTGTTATGCAGCAGTTAATTCCTGGGCGTTGCTGCTTGGGATTCCAACACCTGCCTGGGCTCCTCCAGCCCAACGTGGAAATTAAACTGTGAGGCTCTCAGTCTGTGTTAGGTGTGTGGTAATTTTCTGTCTCTTTCCAGATAATACAAACTGTGCTTACTTCTATAAACTTGGGATAAAATCTTCAGGTTTTGTCAGCTGTAATTCGACTTCCCTCTGTATACTGCCAGAGTGGATTTGTGATGGATCTAATGACTGCGGAGATTATACAGATGAACTAAAATGCCCAGGTAACTGTGAAAAAGTAAAAAGAAAACAAACCCAAAACATTAATGTACCTTTTAAACAAAGAAAAAAAAAAGTCCTGTTTGGGGAGTGAGAGTGTTTCTCATTGTGTTGCAAAATGTTTATTTTGTTAATGCTGGTTTAAGATAGAGATTAATACAACGCTAAATGCAGTTTATTCATTAATTTTGTGTTTCTTGGGATTATGTACATTATTGCGAATGAATACTGGGTTTTTTTTCTGAATCAAACTGTAATGTCTAGCTTTCTATTTCCTCCAGGTTAGGCCTGTCATTTGTCATTTTTGTTTAAGTAAAACACGAGTCATTAAAATGTCAAGCTCATCAAGCATCAGCATAATCACTCAGGAGCTTTTATTAGCTACTGCTTTAGTGGGTGGTATTTCTTTTCTTGCTGACTTGTTTTACTTTCTCTTTTATTTGGTGGAGGTCCTTGGAATAGGCTGCCAGGGTAGAATCCAGGGATATTGCTTTTGTGATAGTTCTGGTCTTCAGCCAGGAGAAAGGGATCATGACAACCTGAGCCCCAGACACAGGACTGAGGTTATATTTAATGTTAACCAACAAATTATTCACAATATTCAATTCTTACCTGATGAAGGAGGGCATTTATGCATTTGCTCCATTTTTATCCAGAACCCCTCGTTTGAGTTTGAGAATATTAAGTACAAAATGAAAAGATTTTTTTATTTTCCTTAGTTTTTATAATTGATTCATTCTAGAGTGAAATTAACCTCCTGTTGACCAGTAACTATATTACCTCTAAGAAGTAGCATTAAATAAAAGTAAATATTTACTAAGTAATAAATTTTGTTAGTTTGTGAAATTAAAGCTTCTAATTTTATGTTGTTCAATGCCATCAAGTTTTTTGCATAGCAGGGGACATAATCAGATTCTTTCCATTTAATATTTTCTTTTTCTGTGTGATAATCCTGTTGTGTCACCAGAAGGTTCTATTAGAATTCTCATATACATTGTGCCAAATTTATTGATGAAAATAGTACCAGGATGCAGAGAACCTGGGACTTTAGCACTACCATCAGCCAAGCTGTCATTGAGAACTTCCAGCAGTCCTATAAAATAGATGCGTATTAAGTTAGAGTTTCCATTCTAATCTCTACATTCTCCAGATTATCTCTTAATTATATAGAATTTATTCTATATAACACTTCATTAAGCTCAAAATAGCATAATTTGATGTATTTTTAGACAAAGAAAGTTATTTTTTTTTCCATACCAAGAAAAATATTGAGAGCAGTGTGCTACAGCTTCGGTAAACTAATGTTGCATAAGTACACTAACGTGCATTTTATTCCATTGTCCATTTATTTGTATTACTTCTCTCTGAATTCCAAATGTGTGCCAAAATGTTCCATCATTTTAATGTGTGACTAATTGCCTGGATCATTCCTCCCTTTACTTGGAAGCAATACCATTCCCACTCAACCTACATGTGATTTCCTTTGCCATTCCATTCAAAACTGACCAGCTCTGGCACATTAAGTTTTTGAGTGTTGTTTCTGTTATGAATATTGCAATTCCCATTAGCACTTTGGTTCAGTGTCATTGTTCTTACAGAAAATTACAGCAAAATACTCATGGAGGGTAGCTAAACTTAGAGAATCCTTAATATCTACCAAGTCATCACAGATGTCCCACTTCTTTCTTTATTCCATTTTTTTTTCCATTCATACAGCTGTAGAGGCCATAAATGTTTACTTTACCTTTCCTTTTAAAAGAGAGGAGGCTGAAAGCAAATCCACTACACTGAGGGAATAATGAAAACCATGGCAGAGAGTTTCAGTGGTCTCCAATGCTTGGAACTCCATCCTAGGTTTTCCCAGGACCTTGCTTAAGATTTTGAAGGGATTTTGAAGATAAGCTGTTATTAGACTAATATTTGTGCTTGCATCATGAAACTCTAGATGTGGCATGTTTTCTTTCCTCACACCTGGCTTCTAAACATTCATAAAAGTCAAATTTTAAATTACTTTCTGACTCAACAAAATTTAAAATACAAGTGAGAACTTTTTAATTTCTGACCAAGTCTAAACCTCTGGCTCCAGCATCACTGGTGTAGCTCCTGTTAGTCAGTGCATGCATGAGATTTGTAGCTTCACCTAGTGACAAAAATACTGCCACAATTAGATTATCTTGTAAATGACAGCAGAAAGTTCAGAAGGGCAATTTCTTCAGCTGGTGTAAAACAGCAAGCAATGCTGACTTGCCTGACCTCAAAACCTGTAAACTGAACTACTTCCCTCTCTAGGGCTTTTGATTTAGTTTGAAGCTGTGCTCTGATTCTTCTCTAAAAAAATAAAATAATAAAAAAAAACTATTTCAGCTCCCTAAACTACTTAACTATCACTTTTTTATTATTTTTATGAGCACAAATTATTTTTTTTCCATTTTTAGACATAAACACTTTGTCCATCAGTACTCAGAAATTTAGCAGAAATGTATTAGGCTCCTAATCATACTAGTAGAGACCATTTTACATTACATTCTTTATTTTATCACAGTTCAAAACAAACCCACATGTGAAGAAAATTATTTTGGTTGTCCTAGTGGAAGATGTATTCTGACCACCTGGCTTTGTGATGGGCAGAAAGACTGTGAGGACGGAGTAGATGAATTGCACTGTGGTGAGCATTTTGTCTTATTTGTATTTCTCTAGTCACTAATGCACTTTGGAAACAAAGAAGTGGGCATTTATATCTCAGGGATTGTATAAAAAAACTCTGTAATGCTGTTTTTTCAGATTCAACTCTAATACTTCATACTGTCAAGACCTTAAATTCTATTTCATGCCAGAATGAAAGGCTTTTAATTTATCTTTTTCTCTCTTAAGGATACATTTATATACAGAGCTTTCTATTACTTTAATATTTAACAATTCCACTAATTCTTTACAACTCCTCATTAGAAGAGTTTTACAGGTATAATGAATTTGAATCTGGAGCCCAGCAGGAAATACCCAAACCTCAAAGTAGGCAGAGCTTTGCATCAGAGGCCACACAGATAAAATTATTTAAAGTAATAACAGAAGTGAATAAAATACAGTGTAAACTGTGAACTGGATTAAGGGTTTTTGCTGTCTCAGATCTTTTCACGTCCTTAAATTTTACTTATTTGAGGCACAAAGTAGGTTGGCTTTACTCCTAGTGAAAGCTGGTCTTTTCAGTTTGTATGGATTATTTTTGTAACGAAATTGTACCAGAAAGCAGTGTCAAATTCTTCTATTCCTTATTTAGATAAAACTTGAAATCTGGGGTTTTTTTTCAGCTTTTTGTGGGTTTTTTCCTTTACTTCCTACAATGACTGAACATTTTATATTACTCTCTTCATGACCCCGTTCCCACTAACATGTTTCCATATTTGGTTTACAATTTACATTGTATATTTTATCTTATAACTTCGAAGTTAGGAAGTGCTGGGCACTGTGACAATCAGAACCTTTTCTGTTGGTCATATTTGTCAAGAATAATTTGGTTTTTACGTTTCCAGATGTTGTACACTCATGAACAATACTGTAAACTGAATTAGCTGATTTTTGTGGGCAAAAGGGAAGTCAATGCTTCTTTCCCCATTGATTGCTCTTACCCATTTTGAGATACCTGTTACAATGTTCTCCTTTAAATTCAGATTTCATTACCTAAAATTCTTTTTAATGTTAATATTAAAATTTGTTGCCGTCAAAATCAGATGCAGAAATGCAGAAGCTCTTTTTCCAACGTATAGCAATTTTTCTTGTGAGAGAAAATAACGTGAAATCTTTTAAAGATGGAGCTAACTACTGGAATACCAGGAGGAAGGCTGTGTTGGAAAACTTGAACTGTGCCCTCTCTGCCCTTTTACCCAAATAAGGCAGTTCACTGTAGCTGTAGCATCTGTTAAATATGCAAACCAGGCTTCAGGTTTTTAAAGTGTTTATCCTCTTCCCACTTACAATGTATTTGACAATTTTGGAATGTTTCACTGTTCATTTGTAAAAATGTGTTGGTGAATGCAAATTCTTGGACAAACTGATGATACGCTGAGTAACAAGATTAGGATTGTACAGTGTTGGAGTCTTTTAATACATGGAAACTGGGAGGAGAGAAGGGAGCAGTGCAAAAAAAGTTGGTTGAAAGTGCAGGGAAGGCAGTGATGGTGTGAACCTAACAAATGCAGGGCCTGGTGTCATCCCCAGATTCATCCTGCTCATGGAATCAGTTTGCTTGCTCTGCGAACAAGTGCATCTCCAAGCAGTGGACCTGTGATGGTGAGGATGACTGTGGAGATGGCTTAGATGAGAGTGATGCCATTTGTGGTGAGTAGGGTCATTTCTGTTCTGGGTTGGGTCAGATCATGCTCAATGAGGGAGACCACATGTTCCAAGGAGAGGCTGGGAAGGGAACAAGGACAGAATCTCCAAAGGGTTTGAGGGATCTCATCCCTCAGCCCCCTCCAACCAGCAGATAGGTTCCTTTTTATGGGAACCATGGTTTTTTTGTGTAATTTTTTTTTTGTGTGTGTGTAATTCTATTGATGCCTAAAGAGGCTGACGTGGAACAGAGGCTGGACAGAGTTAAAGGAATAAAGTAGGTATTTGTTAAAAGGCCTTCAAAGGATACACTTTGGGCAGTACAAGAGCCCTGCCGTGGCTCTACCCAAGATGGACGATGGGTCACAAATTTTCACACTTTTATGTTTTGGTCCATTTACATATTGGGGTTAATTGTCCAACTACAGCTTCAGGTTATGAAATCCCATCCTCCCAGATTGCTCTCCTCAATTCACTATTGTTTGTGCTTTCTGGGAAGCTGCAATGGTGTCCTTGTTCTCAGGCTTGAAAAGGATTGTTTTGTCTGACTACACTGTGAAGAGAACTTGCTAACACTTTATATGAAGTTCAGAGTCACACACTAAGGCAGTACAGAACCTAAAAAATTGTCTCCTTTTTAGTGAAGTATATTTAATTTATCTAAGAGAGTACATTAAGTGATGGATTGCACAAAAATTTACTTCCAAATGGAGGTAGTTTAACCCTAGGGTGTAATATTATCTAAAAAATAGCCGAAAAGAAGACTAGTCAGGTAAATAATATGTTGAGTTAGTTGGATCAGAGCTGTCAGATATTTTTTACTCCCGCTACTGTTGTACTTGGTACATACTGTTTTCTTCCCTGTGGGACTGATTAACAGAAATTTAGAGTGCCTTTGGCTTCCTGCCACAGAGTTTGGTGATGCAGGGATTATGTGGTTTGCAAGATCAGTTCCTTTGTCCAGTCACTCCAAGTGTGCAGCCAAAGTTACTGACCAAAACTGGTTTGGAGCATGATTCTGCTGGATAGTTTCCGTGAGGTGTGGGAAATTTAAGAGGCTGAACAAATGAAATGAATGGAAGAAACAGCAGATGGCCAAAATTTGGCTGTAAAACGATCCTAGCCAGTAGGTTTATCATAATGCGCAGAATGAAATAACGTCTGGGATTTTAAAACAAACCCCTTTAATCACTGCCGGTCACCACAAAAACACAGATTAGGATATTCCAGCTGGGGATATGGGATGGTTCAATGCTGAGGGCTCCCCTGCCGTGTTTCCCCAGGCTCAGTGACCTGTGCTGCAGACACCTTCAGCTGCCTGGGCTCCCACGCCTGCGTGCCCCGGCACTGGCTCTGCGACGGGGAGCGCGACTGTCCCAACGGGAGCGACGAGCTCTCCACAGCCGGCTGTGGTAGGTTTGCATGGCAAAAAAAAAAAAAAAAAAAAAAAAGTTATTTTCTGTCACAATTCTGGCTTCTTTTTCTCTTTGCCAAGGTCAGGATGAATAATACATGGGAAACGTAGATTTCGATTTCGGACTTGGATGTTTATTGTTTCTTATCTGTTTGCAGACTCACGAGGCGTGAGCTCTAACTAGCAAGTTAGAGAAATGAGGAAAAATGGAGAGCTTCTAACTCTTTTCAAGGTTATTTAAGAGATAATTACCCAATAACAAGATGACACCTATATTATTTATATTTCTGACCCAATAATGACCACCCAAGGCCCACAATGCAGACATTTTTCACTCAGTTACAGAAAACTACCTAAACTCATGAAGAAGAAGGAAGAAGGTGAAGAAGGACTTAGACAGTGTTCAAAATCCTCCATCTTGACTCACATATATTGCTATATACTAAAATCCCAGAATCCAAATTTCCAGAATTCCAACAACTTTCATGCTGTTTCATGTTATTTCCATGTCCACTTTGCTGGTGAAGGTTGCTGACCCACGTGTGAGCACACGGAGCAGGATCCTTCACAGTTTTACTCAGCCTGATGTCTGAGGCTCTGCTGGTGCACACCAAGGCAGCCCAGCTGGAGATCAGGATGTGTGGCACGTCCCAGGCATCGTGCACCGTTTACTGGTGAAAATTAGCACATTGGTGACTCTGCAGTTTTGTTGCTCTTCCTGAAGAAAATGCTGCTGCTCATGATGATGCCTTGGGAAGGCTGACCTGAAACAGAGGCTGAACGGAGCTAGAGAATAAAGCAGATATTGATTGACAGGCTTCCAGGATGCACCCTGGGCAATACAGGAGCCTGACCAAGGCTGCACCCAGGGTGGATTGGCCACACAAAATGGCTGCCCCATCACGAGATTTTACATTTTTATAAGTTTTTGTCCATTTGCATATTGGGGTTTAATTGTCCAATTACAGCTTCAGGTTGTGAGGTCCCACCCTTCTTGTTCCTCTCTTCAGTCCACCCTTGTTTGTGCTTTTTGGGCTGAAAGTTGTCCTTGGTCCTCAGCGGGAAAGGATTTGTTTTGTCTACCTGTTCTGTGAAGAGAGCTGACTGGTACTTAATATGAGGCTCAGAACTACATCCTTGGGCAGCACGGAATCTGAAAATAGGAAAGCTGAAATCTAAGGCATCAATGACAGGGAGATGCAAGTTCTGTCTTCAGTTTATTTCTGGCTAGTTGCTGAGATCCTGACATCTCTTGCCCTATAAAATGAGCATTATTTCCAGTCTTCCTGAGACGTGTTTCCATTAACAGTGTCAGGAGTTCAGTAGTAGTTTCATTGGAGGGCATTTTTTTATTAATATATAAAAATGGTATATAAATATATTCTATATATTTTGAGTGTTTGTGGACTTCAAAGAGCGTTTGTTCAGGAGCAGCCTAATATCAAGACATCTTTTCTTCCCAAATATTCTCTTCTTCAGAGCCAGACCTTAGTTTAGTCATAGCATCGACTTCTGAAGCTTTTCTGTCTTGGATTACAGAAGATTTTAGCTATCTTTACTTCTGTAGCTTTCTTTGTGATGAGTAGCTTTTTCTGGTATTGAGTTGTGTGATGCTTTTTATCTGACTAAAAAGTTATGACTATTTCCATTGAATTCACTCAAATTCACTTCTCATTTCATCTTTGTGTAAGAAAATCGGCTGTTTATCTGATTGTTCTCAATTTCTTTCTTTTTTTTTTTTTTTTTGTGTGTGTGCTGTATTTTCTTTAGCTCCCAATAACACTTGTGATGAGAATGCCTTCATGTGCCATAACAAGGTCTGCATTCCCAAACAGTTTGTTTGTGACCACGATGATGACTGTGGAGATGGATCAGATGAATCCCTGGAATGTGGCAAGTATAACAAAAATAGAGTAAATAGAAAAATTTCACACTGCTAACTCTAAGACGTTCTTCAGGGTCTAGTACTCTAAAGCAGTAGTGAAAAAGTACTAGCACTTTTTTAGAATTGTTTTAATTCTCACTTTTAAATTATGCATTGATTAATACAGCTTGGAATCAACTTGGATCTGGGGCTACAGTGACAAATTATTTCCAATAGTGTCTTACAGTTGATTCCTAATAATATTTAAGAGAATTTTAAAAGTATATGCTAAAATTTCTCATTTACTAAGTATGTCTTTATTATATGTATTTTTATCTGTCTCTCTATATGGTTTTTTTCTACCAAATAATCAAATACATCTGTCATGATTATCGCTGCATTTAAATTATATCAACTATTACCATATGTGAATGTTTAATTTTCACCATTCACATGAATTTAGGGTTTCTTGTATGTTCTGAGTGTCTCTTCAATGTATCTGGGCCGTACGCAGAAACATTAATCTATATAAATAATATTTATGGAAAATACAGAGCAAATAATGGCTTCAAAATGACATATTGGTGATTATCATGCCTGGTTTTGTGCTGTTACAGTCTATATATTTCTCTAATTTTTTCTACTGCTTTGTCAGTTTTAGAACTCTCTGTTAAGCTACTGTGTTCTATAAAGCCAATGACTGTTTGTGGTTTGTTTATTTCATTATACTTTTTTGTTTGTTTTTGTTAGAAATCCTCTTTTACTTTGAAAATGTATCTATCTGTTTTGATTTTGTAGCCATCTTAGAAAATTTGGTGTTTGACATGTTTTAAAGGGAAGACACACAGCCACAAAGCACACCACGAAAATATTGGTTTGGTATTGTCAAGCTGTCCTAATAACAGGAATAAATGAAATAACACACAAAAAAAAAAAAGGAATTGTTAATTGAGAGTAGCATAAATATGTTTTACATCTGTGTGAATTGTATCATGACTTTATGGTGCTGCATAAGAAAAGTTTGATTTCTCTCTGCTGGTAGCCACTCCTGTATGACCACAACACTCTGCATCTCTAAATGGAGCAATTGTTTTTTTTTTCTTTGTGTTGCCTCAAATATGCAAAATTTTATGTTGAAACTATGGGAGCACGCATGAGGTGACTGGTGGCTGTTTTCGTAGGGTACCGTCGCTGCCGTCCTGGGGAGTTCACCTGTGCTGATGGACGGTGCCTGCTGAATTCCCAGTGGCAATGTGATGGGGATTTTGACTGCCCAGACCACTCTGATGAAGCACCTATCAACACCAAGTGCAAAAGTTCAGGTTTGGGTGTAATTTTTTGACAAACACCTGTGACCTTTCTTTTTCGAGAGAGATGGTTTAGGGTTTTAAGTCAGCAAATGTAAAACCTCATGGCTTAAATTTCCGGTGATTTCATGGTGATATTGCTCGTCTTGCAAGGAAAAGTGTTCTGAGCATCCAAAACTTCACTTCACAAAGTCCCAAGCCATCAGTTCCTATAGAATAAAATAGCAGACATTTCCTTAATGCATAACTCCTGTTGATACTAAAATAAGATATTAATTTCGTAATTTCCAAAGTTTCTAACTTGCTCTTATGATGGTTACTCTGTTCCAGATATTCATCACACAGAAGGAGTTCATAAAAAAAGGGGGTGCAAAGTTGCTCCCACTATAAATAATAAACAATGCTTTAAATTTATTAGTAAGTTATTGACCAAATTCTATTGGTTTTATTGATATTTTCTGCTTACATTTTTAAGTTGATGAGATCTGACTGGTTTTTGAGAGGGAAATTAGTCCTGGTCTGCATATGTTGTTCTGTTCTGTGGCTTTTTGAAAGATCAATTCTTCTATCTGGGCCTTGGGATTTCATTGCACTGTAGTCAGGTTCTTTATACCAATTGTGATGGAAAACACTCATCTGCTGTGGGGTGAGGCAGCAAACCTATCTTATATTTATTTAAATGTTCCAATTGTTATCTGAAGGTTCTGAATATAGCTGAAATGATGTATTCAAGTTTTGCCAAACAGGGAAGAACATACTTGCAGGTCATTAGACAAGGAATGTGTTGGAATTCAGTCAGTTGTGTTCCTAAACACCTCAGCATCCACAGAGGAGAAAAACCCATGTTTTTTAACTTTTGGAAACTAGAACTGTATTTTTGTGCAGAGATGATGTAGAGGGTTCTCCTTTATATGAAAACAAATATGTAGGAGGAAGTAATAAGTTGATTTCTTCACCCATTTTTCCAGGAGAGGAATAACCTTCAAAGACACTGAAAAGTGAAAAGTTGTTATAAAGCTATCAATAAGGAATAAATATTCACTTATTACACAATTTTTTCCTTTTGCAGCCAATCCATGAGAACGTTAATTCCAAATACTAATAGATGACACCAAGTTGTGTGTTCTTTTTTGTTTTCCAGAGCAGTCATGTAATAGCTCTTTTTTTATGTGCAAAAATGGCAAGTGCATTCCTCAAAACGAGGTTTGTGATAACAAAGAAGATTGCAGTGATGGGTCTGATGAGAAAAGCTGCCACATTAATGAATGCCTCAGCAAGAAAGTCAGTGGCTGTTCCCAAGATTGTCAGGACCTTCCTGTTGGATACAAGGTGAATAATTGCAAAATGTGGTATAATACAATGTGAGTTTTTAGTTCTTAAGTGTTTAACTACTGCTTGAGTATAATAAAGCCCCACTGTGTGGTACCTCCTTGTAGTGAAGTAGCTTACATGCCATAATAGGAACATTCAAATTTTCATTTCCTGTAAGCAAACAATTGCCAGTTGTATTTAAAAAAAGATACAGCGCATATTTTAAACCTATGGAAAAGATCATACAGTGCTTTAAATACAACATGTCATACTGGTGTATGCAGAGCACTTAAAATCAAAGAGTAAACATTTCAAAATGCATAGGAATGAACAACAGAAACAGTGGTTTTCTCCAGGGTTTGTTTTGGGTTTGGTTTGTTGTTGTTGTTTCCTCAAGACGGAGACTCTTACAGAAATATTTAGACAAAGTAATATCACCTTAGCAGCAGAATAAAACTCTTCATTGTCTACATGTGAAGATGTTTTTTGGATCACCTCAATCTGCTCTTTAGCCTTGACAAGTAGAGAGGAACAGCCTGCAGCAGCCTGTAAATAGTAGCTAAAAGTAGAAGGATTCTTTTCAGGGTTTTAACTCTGAGGTAACCCTAACTGCACTCCCAAAGTTTCATCTTTGCAGCTGAACATTGGCCCTCTGAGAACTAAATAAAATCTGTGCAGCATGGGTTAGATCTGCAGCTATTCCACACTCTGGAACTGTGAAGGTTGAAACAGAGACTCAAGAGCTCTTGGCTTCAAAAAAACCTTGTGGGAATGGTTGGGAAAGCACATCCTGGATCTCTGCAGAGAGAAATAGAGAATACAGGAGGGAACATGATGCTAAGTCTTCTGTAGATAAAATTTATGCCCCTTTTTCAAAACCCCCCTGCCCTGTTGTGTTTTGCATCTGAGATGCATTCACATTGCATCTGAGAAATTTGCAGGGATCATCACCAGACCCAAAATAAATGTCAGAGAAACAGAGAATGTTCTGAGTTAGAAGGGATCCACAAAAATTGTCCTTGTCCAGCTCCTAATCAGCCTCAAGAGTTTTCATTCACATTCCTGTGTTGGTTACACAAATTGCTAGGTGATAGCAAAGATTCCAGGGAAAATAATTAAAGCCTGTTTATCTTTACCAAAAAACACATGTATAATTGAAAATGAGGAACTCAAAAGGGTCCGTCCATCATTATTTTCAAAGGAAAATCCTTTCTATATTTTTGACAAGGTGTGCTTTACTTTTTCTTCACTTAAAGTAGAAAGAATAATTGCTCATTCCACAGGGATTTGTTTGGGGGGTTTTTGTGAGTTTTTTTGGTTTTTGTTTTTGTTTTGTTAGGGGTTTTGGTTTTTTTGTTTTAGTGGTTTTTGGTTGTTTGTTTTTTTTTAAGGAAATGGTGCTTAGGATCACATCAGCAATATTTGAAAAGAAAAGCAGATATGCCTCCTGTAAACCATACTAACAGCAAAGTAATTAAGATGTTACTTGAAAAAATGAGATGCATAAAAAGTTTATGATGCTAACCTATTCAGAAGAAAGTGCACACAGATGATAAACAGAATTAAAAATGAATGTATTTGGTTTTTCTTTCCCAGTGCAAATGCTGGCCTGGATTCCTCCTGAAGGATGATGGCAAAACGTGTGTGGATATTGATGAATGTTCATCCGGATTTCCCTGTAGCCAGCAATGCATCAATACCTATGGAACCTACAAATGCTTGTGTGCAGAAGGGTATGAAACACAGCCTGACAACCCAAACGGCTGCAAATCCCTTTCAGGTATTACTATCTAATGTTTTTGTAAGCCACAGCTGCATCCAAATAATTTGTGGGGAAAAAAAAAAAAACAAAAACAAAAAAAAACACTTAGCCCCAAGGCCTGTGTTACCTTTATATGCAACAGAAAAACAGAGTTACTTTGAATCTGCTACTTTTTCGATATAAAATAGGAATGTGGCTGTGTCTGAATGCAATAATAAGTTATGTTTTTAGTGTGTATTGTCCTCAGCTCATTTGTAGTAAATAGATGCAGTGGTTTTTGAAAGTGTGAATAATTAACTTTATTAGAAAAAGTATTAGAAAAGTTAAAATACATCACTTAGTTCTACTTCTGAGTCAGATGATTATAGCATGGTTATGATAAGATTTCATCGCCTTTGGAATATTAGAATGTACAACTTCCTCATCTGAAAAGGAGGAAGAGGAAAAATAAGAGAAAATGCAAACTCTGTTATAGCATGCAAATGTATTCAGTACAGGAGCAGGGTAGGCTGGACAATACATTATATTCTGGAATGCAAGAGCAGTAGATACAAAGACTTTAATACATTTTTAATTATCACTGGTAATCTTTTATTTTAGTTGAGGTGTCTCTCAATAGACCTAAAATAAAGACAGCCTTAAAAATAATATTTTTAGAATAATTTATGTCAGTGTCAGAGATATTTCAGTGATGTCATGAGTGAGTATCTGAAAGTAAATAGTTTTTTATAAACTAGAAAGCCAGGGTTGCAAAAAGTCAAATCTGGCTTCAGTTCAGACTTAAAAAATAAAGGTTTTTATGAGTAGTTTCTTTCTCGCTGTACCATGCAGACTAATGAAATCTCAAAAAGCAATGGTCAAAACATGCTTGGTTTGCAACCATAGTTAATAGTCAGTGTTAATTTGAAAGGAAATACTGAAATTAAAACATATGGAATGAAATATATTTCCCATTTAATCTCTGACATTAAATTAGGATAAAATACATTGTGGTTCCCATATTACAAAGGCAGAAGAATTAAATTGCATTGAAAGATGATACTAATTGATTGCTTTGTTCATTTTTATACTGCATCATTGATCTTTCTTGGAACATTTGAATGTTTTAAATATTTCTTTCATCCATAACATTGATCAGAGCATGTAACATTTATTTTTCAAACCATCTGTATTTCAACATTGTATTCCTGATTTTCCATAAATTAACGTAAAAGCTAGTCTAATATATTCTTTCTCCCGGGGTTTAGATGAGGAACCTTTCTTAATTCTGGCTGATCATCATGAAATAAGAAAAATTAGCACTGATGGATCCAACTACACTTTGTTGAAACAGGTATAACCATAGTACCATGCTCTAAGTTTAACTCAATACTTTTATTTTTTTCTAAAGTTTGCAACTGACAGAAACCATCATCCTACAATTGGCGTTGTGTGCACCACAGAACAACTGCAGTACATTCAGAGTTATTACAATACCTTAAATTGACTATTTTGTCTGGATTTGACATGATTAAAGCTCAGGCAGTTGTTTTGTCAGTCATTCTGATGTACTAAAAAATTATGTTATTTGTGATCCTCTTCCATCACAATATGTTTTGTGCAATTTGTCTATTTCAGTTAAAAACAATCAAAAGCCTCCACCTATTTGGCCATATATTATTTGGGCTTCTTACTGTCATAACCTAAATCTATTTTCAGACAGACAATCCCAATATTTATGGCATTACAAAACCTGAACTCCTATCTTTATGTAAATCTAATTTTTAAAGTAATCACTCTAAATTATTATAACAGAAAAAAAAAAGGTGAAAAACTGCAAAAATAGCAAGTCACCCAGTAAATACAGAGCTGCCATTTTTAGCAGTCTGTTCTCCTTCTGTGCTTCACCTAAGTGTAGTTACTTACCACAGATTAGATTTCCAAAACATGTTTTAATAAAAATATTGATTTCCTTGAATACTAATGGGTCAATTGTAGTAAGAGTAGGAAATTATTTATTGCCCATCAATATCATTAGGCTTTATTTAAATTCTTGTGTCACTATGCTGTGCACCTTAATGCCACAAGAGAGGTGCTCAGGTGTTCACAACAGTAATTATGAAATTAACCATCTTGAATGAAACATTGACTTTATTTAAGCTTAGCAAGCGTTATGAAAGTCTGTCTGTTCTCCTGAAATCCTTTAGATTCCCTCCATTTGCATCTCACTGCCTCTCTCCTCTTTTGCTGGTGTGCCTGTTCATAGAAGCCTGTGAAAAGAGGGGAGCAAGAGGAAATTTTCTTCGTGGTTGGTGCTGACAGAGGGTCCTGAATTCAGTGGACTCCTCCAGGGTGTGTTAGAGACCGAGCTCCAACCACTGAACAAAATATGTGTTTTCCATGTTGCATTAATTCACTGGGCTGATAAACACCTCTGCTATTGAACCTACTGGTCTTTGCTCCTGCAAGGGCAGCATTTGGTTAGAAAGCCAAAGAGAGATCTTCAGCAGCAGACGGGGCGGGTTGTGTCCCTCCTAAGGACATCCTCGTGTCCTTGTAGTGCCATGCTTTAGTGCCATTGGGCTCTTTCCTGCACATCTGCCAGGTGATGGCAAACACCAGAGGCTCTGGCAGAGGAGCAAACCCACCCTTGTCTCTGTGTATTTGATCTGTGATTGCCATTCTAACAGCTGTTCATATAAACTCAGAAAAAAGGAGCTGAAAGTAGGAGCTTGTTCAGTCTTGTCTGAGTTACGTGCCAGTTTTTTCCTCTATTTTCTTTTTCTTTCTTTTTTTTTTTCTTTTGTTTTTCCAAATACACATAAACAGTACAACTGTTTGAATTGTGTCTCATGTATTGTCTTTGCTTTCCATTTCCTTCACTCTTAGTCATCAAAATCCTCAGGGTTTCAATGGGCAGAGTAGCTAATCTTCCTCCTCATTATTCGTGATTTTTATCTCCATGTCTTTAAGTGGGGCACTGAGGGAACACAAATCACAGCCAAGGATATATTGTGTGCTGTGTGTAAAAGAAACAAACCCACAGGTTTAAGATGAGAGACTAAGGCAGCTGATGCAATTTGAAATCTTCCCTATTCGATCTAAAAAGCAGATTATTTATGAAATGACAAAGAATTATGCTAGGAGGGCTTAAGTGAGATATGTATATGATAAAGAGGAAATTATGTCTGGACAGAGAGCTCTGTTACAAACATACAGATTATTTTTTTTTTTCTTTTTACCTGCAGTTATGTTCTGATAGAAATTGAAATTAAAATGACCCAAAATAAAACACTTGAAACCAAAGATGTGCAGGCAGTCAATTCTCTGTATTAGTCATGATCCTTAGGAAACTTTTACAGTGTTGAATATTTAGAGAGAAGGCCATATTTTTTACAAATTTCTGACTTTGATTTATAGAACATTATAAAATTGTATTAAATAATAATTTGTATTCATTGATCTGTTGTCTCCTTGGTTAAGAATTTGGGGTGGGGGGGATTTCTCTGTAGATGCAATTATACTAACAGGAGAAAAAGAGACAGGAGAAGTGTTTTGCAGCTCAGCTATGACTGACAGAGCTGCAGCTGGTTTTGTGAAAAGTGTGTGCATGTATATGATATTTTTGAAAAATAAGAGTGATCTTCCTACATTGAATTGCTTCAGGCTCTTTTTTAATGATGATTTGTGCAGCCTCACTACTCTTTTCCTCTACATTTTGATCAAAAGATAGATTTTCAGTAATTACACGGTGGTAGATGGCGGATAAGCCGTGTATCAGTTTCTTTACCATTAAATATTGTTGTCTTTAGTTGTTTATTTTCGAGCTGGCTGGTCCAGCACACCCCTTCCCAGCAATGAATTGCACTAAAGAGGGAGGTGGCTGATCTACCTGAGAGCAGGATGTCATTGGGCTGATAAGGGAATTGGTTACCTGACCTTGAATTTATAGAAGGAATGCAAACCACATCCACTCCTTTCAGCACCGCTGCTCCGTATTGCATTGATAACAGCAACCTGGCATATTAAGAATAATTGTGATGTCAGTGCATATCAGAACATTCAGCAGGTTATGGGGCAGATAAGGAAACAAGAGCCATCATCTGAATGCAACCCTTTTCTTCCTTTTCATCTGCCATTTGGGATGAAAAGCCATTATTGTATGATTGCTCCTCCCAGCCTCTTGGAGTGCCTCAGATACACTCACTACTCTTTCTCAAAATGTGTTGGAGCCATAGGAGATCCCCAGGTGTTTGCTGGATCTCCAGTTTTCACACTTTTTGTATCTATCACCTCTGTGTCTGTGTGTATCCACACACACATTTATAAATATATGTAGAGTACCTATAATACAGCATCTAAGAAGTCAAAACCCCTTCTCATTCAGGAATTAGCATCAATGTCTTTTTGCATCACCACCGTTTTGAATTCTTGATTAATTTATATTACCAAGGAATTTTTTTTCATTATTTAAATATCTTGAAGATTATACTATTTCTGGTTCTCCCATCTAGTTTGCCAAAGAAATGCCAAAGGTCGTAAGCAGCAGTGAAACTGAGAAAAATTTAGAAGTATTTACTGCTAAATTTCATTTAAATAAGAGTGTAGAAAAGCACAGGAGCCTCACTTAATTTCGTACATCATCTGCATTTTTTGAAGTGACCCAGTTAATTTGTCACCATATTTATTTCTGTTACAGTCTTTGTCTTACTCTGTTTACAAGTAATGGATGGAAAAGAGAGGGAAGTACTTCAGAAATATGCAGACAGTAAAATAAAGCATTAGGAATATTAAATGTGTTTTGCATTCTGAATGCTATCCAGCAATTTGTGTTCAAACATTTGAATAAATGGACTTTTTTTTTTCTGTTTTTAGGGGCTGAACAATGTGATTGCAATAGACTTTGACTACAGAGAAGAGTTCATTTATTGGATTGATTCCAGCAGACCAAATGGCAGTCGCATAAACAGAATGTCTTTAAATGGAAGTGACATCAAGGTAATTGGGGATTAATAGTGTCACTACTAAAATTAAATTTTTTGAGGGTTTTGGGAAATGCTCCTTCATACTTTTAACCCAGATTGTGAGGCTTTGGTGTATGAATACAAACGCAGCATGAGCTAGCAAGTCCTAGTAAAATATAATTGCATTTGTATCTTATTTGAAGAAAAGATAGGGACAAGGAGCTCCTGTATTTAGGAGCTCAATTCCTTATGACTTATCTGACAGTTTACTGAATTGGCAGTTCCATGTGGTTTCCAGGATGCCAAAGAAAAAAAGAGCTATAATTAAGTGTAAGCTGTGTAAATACACTGGTGTATTATTTCTTCCTGTATAAAATTTCCTCTGATCTTCAGCTTGTTTTTGTTTCACCACCACTACACTGACAAGTAAAATAACTCAACGTCTTTGCTGTGAAGGGTAAAAGTGCACTCCCATTCCTGCACAGCCTGTCTATTCTGCCTCTGTAGTGGATTAAGTTCACAAATCCACTATTAAGCACATTTGTTGACTTATGTGAACATTTTCCCAGAACTGGTGATAAGCAGTAAGGAATTTGTTGTTTTTTCTATTATGTCTGACCTTCTGAAACGTGGAGTTAAATGAGCAGCAACCTATCCTGTGAATTTTGTTCCCTCTTTGCACACCAATAAACATGCAGAGAGAAAAGTTTTGTGGTGCAGAGCTTGATGCATGGATTGACACATCCTCAGAGCACATCAGCTTTGGTCCTTACGAGTTAGGGTTTGAAACCCACTGCCTTCAGTGAACCTTGTTTGCATCCTTCACACCAAAATAATTGCTCTCAAAAAGAAGAAAAAAAAAAAAACAAACAAGAGGATAAGAAACTTCTGGCCCTCTGATTGTTTTGGGGTAAAATAAAACCCAGCATGTACTCTAAAGTTTTACCTGTGAGGGGGAAAAAAAATAGAAGAGAGGCAAGTGTGGGTTTTCAAAATTGATTTAATCCTTCAATCGTATTTATTGTCTTTAAAGAGTTTCCAAAGCATCCTCCTCAGCTTCTGTCCCTTCTGGATGATTCAGTATTATATAAGGGCTGGGGATTACTCAGACTCTTTATTTCTAATCTTAACTATTTCAAGAAGAACAAAGCATTTTTCCCAGTCAAAAATGTTCTAAAAACCAGGTAGAAGAATACAATAAAAAGTTTGCTTTCTACTGATTCATTAATAGTTTTACTTTTTAACAAAAGGCTTCAGAAAGTTGAACAACCAGTAGAAGAAAATTAAGATG
This sequence comes from Phylloscopus whistleri, assembly GCA_017589585.1. Lineage (NCBI taxonomy): Eukaryota > Metazoa > Chordata > Aves > Passeriformes > Phylloscopidae > Phylloscopus > Phylloscopus whistleri. The sequence goes on along the minus strand of JADMLD010001484.1, from coordinate 3,435,908 downwards.
AGGACATATTTTGGTTTTCCATCATTTTGTAATATGCAATTTACACAAGGGCCATGTTGATGAAAATTTTGCTCGTATAAGATGCCATATTCAAAGCAAAAATCATAAAAATAAGTCCATTTAATTTTTTCACACAAAAAAAACCTGTTTTTTTTCTCTGAAAAACTTGGCCCAGATTTGGACTCTGAAAGATTAAAAAAAAAAAAAAAGGTGAAGAAAGTTAGCAAGAATGATATACTGTAGCTGATATACTTAATAACTGATTTATTAAAAATAATTTAAAATAAATTTTTAATAATTATTTAATTATTTTAATGTTGGGGTTTGGGGGGGGTTGTTTGTTTTTTGTTATTTGGGGTTTTTTTTTAATCTAGCAAACCTGTTTACATATTTTAATGTGGTGGGTGGTTTTAGTCACGAGAGAGAGTTTTTATGTTTTTTTCCCCTGAAGTATGAATCTCTCATTTTAATATTTTCCACTTGTTGTGTTACTCTTTGCTATAAACAGATCTGCTCTCAGTGTAAGTGATGCTATTTGATGCATTGCCTCGGATTCCTCTTGCAGGAGATGGCATTTCTTCAGCACCCCAGCTCTGGGAAGCCTGATGGCATCTCATTTTTCTTCTACTTCTCCTCATGGAGGAGACATTTACAGAATTGAAATGGCAGCTTTTTTATATGGCTGTGTTCAGATGTTAACACAGGTTTATGGAGAGTTTGGATTCCAGTGTTAGCAGAAAATGCAGTAGAAAGCTGCACCATGCACATTAAGTGCCACGCTGGTTATCTCAGTGCCTGGGACTTGTTGCAGTGACTCTCCCAAGGAAAAGTCAGCAGAAAGAGGGGCTCATTATTTTGGTTGATGCTCTGGTGTACTGTATAGACAGCTAAACCACAATCTAAGTTTTCAGAGTTCTCCATTTCTGCATGAAATATCTGTTGTGCCAGTGCAGCAGTTGCTGCATTACTCATTTATAAACTGGTGAAGCTGGTAGGGTGGAGGTGCTAGAAAATAAAACATCTTATTCCCATTAAAAAATCAGCGTATCCTGGAATTTAACTTTTTTAAAAGATTTTATAAGGTGATAAATTATGTAACAACCTGAGAAGGTGCTTTTACATATTCATAACTATAAAATTGATTTAAAGCATCTCACCATTTCCCTTCTTATCTTGAAGGCTTTTCTGTGTCTTCAGATGGTAAATAAATTTAAAAGCAGCACATTCAGTTATACCTAATACAAGTTTATACCTGAAGTTTATTCTCTGGTGCCCATGCTCTTGGTGATGAAGATGACAGTAAATTAAAATGTACACCACAGTAATAAACCCATTATTAGTGCTTAAGAAATCTCATAAATTTTCAAGTATTGCTTTCTGATTTGTGAGGGGTTTTTTTGTCGTTTTTTTCTGAAGTTCTAGTTGCACAGACCTAATCAGAACTTAATCAGGAATAGAATAGGTCAGGATAGATCTTCTCAGAAATAGAATTTTCAAGCCTAGAAGAAATTGGACTCACATGTTTGTGAATATTCAAATATTACTGAACACTTGACATGAAGTACTCCCAGACGAGCCAGACTGAGTCATGCTGTCATGATGAGATTTGTAATCACATATATCCAGAGGAATTTGTTCAAGTTCCAGAATTATCCAAGTCATCAAAAACATTGAGAATAACACATCCCTGTCAGTAGTCTGTAGGCTTTCCAGTAGGTGATTAAATTGCTTTTGTCTCTTAACAGTGTAGTCCTTTAGAAATTTAACTAATTCTTGGGAAGTTCCTCATTCTTCTGCTGCGTGAGTGTTGGAAATGAGAGCAGAGTGTTTACTTTCCAACCAGTAACTCTCTGAGTGCACTCGTGGTCTCTCTGTCACCATGACATATGGCCCTGCTGTGACATTAAAATGAAGGATACGCTGATGGAGAGAAATGGGGAGATGAGAAGCAGATGTGCTCAAGGGCACGCTGTGGGCAGAGCAGCCTCATCTCCACTCTGTTCTGTGGGACAAAAAATAGAATAGTGAAGGGGAAAAAGGTTGATTTGGTTCGATTTGTTTATATCTTCTTTTTACATGAAGAGAAAATTAAAAACTTCAGGTGAAAAATGAAAGATCAGAAGTTTTTAGAAGGTCGTGCATAATGCAGAGAAGTTGATAATTTCCTCTCTACAATATGGAATGCTCCCTTCTCCCTTACTAGGAGAAAAGTGTCACATTGTCATAGCTACTTCAGAAGTGTCATTACCTGAGAAGTGTCAGTGTTTAGCAGTGAATAATACCCAATTTTTACATGCTGTATGTCACTGTATCAAACATCCAGTCTCTCAATATCCTGTCATCAGTAGCTCACAAATTGTTGCTCCTTTTCCCAGTTATTTAGATGAATCATTAATGTAATTTTTGCTTCTCCAGGTAATTCACAATACAGCTGTTCCCAATGCCCTGGCTGTCGATTGGATTGGGAAGAATCTCTATTGGTCTGATACTGAAAAGAGAATTATTGAGGTGTCTAAACTCAATGGCTTGTACCCAACTGTCCTTGTGAGCAAGAGAGTGAAGTTTCCCAGGGATTTGTCCTTAGATCCTCAAGCTGGGTATGAAGCAGCTAATTTTCAATACTTCCTATTTAATCCCGATTTGATATTAAAATACTTTTAATTCAAAAAAATAGAAAATAATACTTAGTTGTTTGGGGGCTTTTTGTGTGGTTGGTTGCTTTTGTTTTATCTATTATTCAGTGATGGGAGAAAGTTGTTGTGTTGGTCTGGATTCTACCTAAACAAAGATAAGAAGTGTTTTTCCTAGCATAAAAATATAACCTATCTAGTTTACTAGTTTCAAGATTTTTTTTTCCTAGTATTTCTTAGAACTAGAATTTAATTTTTTTGTAATTGTAACCTTTCTTCCTGTAAAATTTGGGAGGGAGGATGCAGACCTTTGTTTAATGTCTTTGAGATATGAATACATGGGATCTTTCTGTGGTTGCCTGGACATCCCTGAGTATGCAAAAATCACTACAAAGTCATTCAGACAGGCTTAGATATATAAATAAATAGGCATAATAAACTTACTGGGTTTCTTCTTGATGTGTATAGACAGCTTTTCAAAGCTGCTTTTACATTTTTATTGATAAACATAAGTCTTTGTTCATTTATTTTAATATAGAATTTTACTGGAAATAAAACTCAAATTCAGAGTTATGACTTGAAATGGTGTTACTTGTATCTTGTTGTTTTGTTTTTTTTCTCACAAATGAGAAGTGCTAAGTGAATTATCCTGCTGGTTTTGTGCAGTTTGTTTCCAAAGAAAACGTTTTTGGCTGGAGAGAGTGGAGAAATTTCCCTCTCTCTCTGCTGCTTGTGTGGAGCAGGCTCGGTGCCAGCATATTGCACCTGTGTGTTGTAGGATACCTGTAACTGTTCTTAGGGCCACCATTTCCTCCTGCACACAAATTCTCTTCCAGGTGGTTGCTAAGAATATGAGCTGCATCTGGATTTTGGAGAGCCTGTCCAAAGCCTGTAGAGCAGAATCAGCTTCCCAGCTGGAAAATCTGTCCTGAGGTTCTGAGTAATGGCACACAACAGCAGCCACATGCATCCATGTACTAAATAATAGGATTTTTCTTTCTTTATGGCAAACATGCACTGCATTGTGGTTAAACAGCGTGTTGAGGGGAAAATTGCTGCTCAGCTTTCCAACAGTCTTTCTCAGTGTTTCACCCATTTTTAAACCCTCTGTGCGAGAAACTGTTTTAATGTTTTGGAACTAGTACTTCTTCAAGCAATTCAATTTGCATTATGTGGCTGTTAACAGCAAAAAAAAATGTTTTGTAATATGTGTAAAGAAATAAAAGTAAATGTAATACCATATTTCTGATAAATTTAGTAGTGATGCCATTTATGCAGATTCACAAAGTCCAGTTTGGGTGGTGCTTCAAATTCTAAGGTATCAAAAATAAATCATTTAATGCACATTTTTCTAGTCCAGAATCAATTTAATAAAATCACGCCCAGCATGAGGATTCCTATTCAAACCCTTTACATTCAGCACACTTATTTACAGACAGGTCTAGAAAAATGCAAAGATTTATCTGGAAGGTGGAAATATTGTAGAGTAGTTACTGATTTATTCTTGAGATAAACTAAATAAATTAAGCATTGAGCCACAGAAGGGTTTGGTTTAGAAGAGACCTAAAGATGATTCAGTTTCAAACCCCCAAGATGGGCAGGGATGCCATTCACTATCCCAGGCTGTTCAAAGCCCCATCCAACCTGGTCTTGGACCAGGGATGGGGCAGCCAGAGCTTCTGTGGTCAATTATTGATGTTTTGGACCAGGGATGGTCAATTATTGGTCAATTATTGGTCAACAATTGGTCAATTGTTGATGTCTTGGACCAGGGATGGGGCAGCCACAGCTTCTGTGGTCGACTATTGATGTTTTTCAGCTGCTGTGTTTTGTTTTGCAGATACTTGTACTGGATCGATTGCTGTGAGTCCCCTCACATTGGCCGTGTTGGGATGGATGGATCCAGGCAAACTGTGGTGATAGAAACACAGATATCCAGACCTATGGCCCTCACCATAGACTACGTCAACCACAGACTCTACTGGGCTGATGAAAATCACATTGAGTTTTCTGACATGGATGGCTCTCACAGACATAAAGGTTGGTCAACATTTCAGTTGTAGTTTGTTTTGTTTTGTTTTTTTCTTTTTGATGCTTTCCATGTTATGTATAGTTACGTAAAAATTGCCCTTTAAAGCCTTTTTCCAACTTTCTCAAAGATGAATCTTATCTTTTGATCAATATTTTAAAATCTGCTTTTCATTTTTGTTCTCTGTTATGGATATGAATAGCTTTTAAACGGGCGGTACTATGTGTTTGTGGGGAAAATGTCAAATAGAAAAAGAAGCTCTAGGAACAGCAATCTGAGGCAGCCCTGTCAATTTTATACCCTGGCATATATAGACATGTTCTTGATTAAGTTACAAAGTGAGTGAAACTTGCTGATAAAAGTAGAAGGGATAGATCCTCTGTGCCATGTGTCAGAAATGGGCTAAAATCAGCCTTTTCTCCCACCTCAAAAAGCCTGGAAAACCCATTAGTGTGCTCAGCATAAGAACAGTATTTCAAATGTAATTTGGGGCTTTCCTGGTAGATGGGTGAAATAATAACTTTTGAAATACTTATGTAATGAACTAATCTTTATCCCTGTGTTTTGTGTCTCACCTGACAGATAATTAAAGAGCTTGTGTCATTTATCTATGAAGTATTAAAAAAAAAAAAAATTCCACACTATGATGAATAGTTCTCATATTCCAAATTGTATAATTAAAGATCTTTCATTTTATTTCAAATATGTGAAGTAGTTTCAGTCTTCTAAGTTTTTGTTGGGGTTTTATTTGAGATGAAATTGTTACCTGAGCTCCTTCCTCAAGCTGTACCCAAACCTCAGCACTGCTGCAATGCTGGTAAAACTTTGTGGATTTGGGCTTTTTTAGGCTTTTATCTCATTCTGGGTGCCCTCCAGGCCTTCTCCAAACCACAGATTAAAAAAACAAAAACAAAACAAAACAAAAAAAAACCCCTACTTTATTTTCAGATCAAAGCTTCACCATGACATAAAAAAGAAGAAAAAGAAAAAGAAAAACAAGTTTTCTAGCCCTTATATTCATGAATTGTAGGTTATAAATACATCATGAATAATTCAGTGGCAGTTGTTTGAGATGGTAGATTGGAGACACTCTGGCAGTAGCTATGAGAGCTGTAAACACTCCCATTAATCTCAGCACAATGTCCATGGTTTTTTGGGACAAACACCGGTCAGTCATAAGCTGCTCACCTAAGCAACACTCACTCAGTCATAGCCCCAAGCTGGATTCCTGCTGACAGTCTGTTCTTCTGACAGAGGAAGCAAAGCTCCCTGCTCCTCTTGATGTCACTCCCTGTGCTGCTGTCCTGTGATTTTTGTTCTCATAAAATTATCCTCTTACTCTTCTTTCTGGATTGATCAAAGGAAAAAAGTAATAGCCAATGTGTCTCTCTTAGCCCTAAACTGACTGAGGTGGTCAAAACTTTCACACTCTTCCCTTTTACCCTGAGAGTTTCAGAAATTTTCTTTCCCAAAAATGCCCTCTCGTCACTAAACTCAGGAGACAGCTGAGAAATTCCAGTCAGACCATCTTCAGTGTCCATTGCCTTGGTCTCCAGCCTGAGGGGCTCTCCTGCACAACTGGGTACAATCAGTTCCAACTGCTTTATATCCACAGAGTTAACGTCTTCTTCTGAGGATGCCTGATCCTGGAGAGGAAGGAAATTTATCACAATGCCACAGCAAATTTATCCAGATTTGGTACCAGTGAAGTATCTGAGGCAAGCTCCAAAAGCAACAGTGGTTTTGTGTAAAGCTGGTATCGTGCTGCTTTTGAGTACATGTCTCTTTGAAATCCAGATGGTGTATAAATATTCAAGCCATAAGAAGTGAGCTTTGGGAGAAAGATCCTGAGATATTTAAATGAAATGAAAGCAAAATTTCTCCTTAGCCAATTGTCATAGAGGAGGAGGTTGGAAGAGATGTCATGGATCACCTAGTCCAACCTCATAGATCACCTAGTCCAACCTCATGGTTCACCTAGTCCAGCCTTTTCTGGGAAAAGTATGTTTTAGATGACCCACAACCATGTCCAGCTGCATCTTAGGAGTGTCCAATCCACCATTTCCCTGGGAAGATTGTTCCAATGGCTCAGTGTTCTCATTGTGAAAATTTTTCCTCTTGTCTCCTTGAATTGGAATCTTCCCAAGAGTAACCTGTTCCCATCACCCCTCACCTTTTCCATATAAAAGGGGAGTTTCCTTTTCTTTGCAGCTCTCTTTAAAGGCTGGAATGTGGTGATGAGGTTTCTCTTCTTTTCTCAAGAATGAACAAGCCCAGTTCTCTCAGCCTTTGCTCTCATGGCAGCTTCCCAAGCCTTGGATCTTTGTGGCCCTTGTCTGGATCCTCTCCCACCTGCCCACACCTAATGCCATTTGTTACTTTCTGTTGTCAGGAGTATCACTCAAAACATCATTATTAAATCAAAATGAAGCTCTAGAAAAGTTTCTGTGGATTTAACAAAACAGTGATAGAATTCTTGGTGTCTAAACAACCCTGTGGGTGCTCCAGGGGGAGTTTTGACAGTTTTTCAGAGTTCCCACATAATGATCAAATTGCCTTTAATTGGTCTTTTCTCTTTCTTCCTGCTTTCTCCTGGAACAACCAACCAAATAAGACTTAATAAGACAATTAATTTCTTTGTGATTCAGCATGAGACTACAAATCTTTTGGAAAATGAAATTTAGCCATTGTAAAATAATTATTTTAATAGGGGAAACTCAGAGAAGTTCAGTGTTTGAAACTGTGATCCCCCTTGGCTTTCTGATATCTGTAATCCACAATGATAAGCACTTAAATGAGAAAGATGATGTTTTATCTCTTGTGATAACTGTGTTTCTTGAAGGCATGTTTTTCACATGGATTTCATGGTCTGTTTTCCTTTGTCATTTTGTACATTTTGTATCGTCAAAGTTAGCTAAGGGAGAGATAGTTGAGTTTGCCCTTATCCTTTGTGTTTTCAAATGGAGAAGGATAAAGGCACAGATACAGCGACAACAAAACACATTCTCATGAAGGAGAGGGAAAAGTCTGAACAGGAATGCCGTGAATGAAGTTCTATTCATGGCAAATTAAGCATGTTCTCACCTGTTTCTGTGACCTCTGAGGATAAGGCTGGCTTGCTCTGAGGTTTTTTTTTTCCTGAGACTTAGGATTTTTGGATCTTAAATTATCTATTACAAAATGTGTCAGAAAATGCCACAGGGATTTCAAAAGGTCCAGCAATTAAGTAATTCATCAGAATTAGTGGATTTTATACCATTAAGGGATGATATGAGATCGTGTGCAGTGTTCTGTGCTCCACATCAGATAATTTAGGATAAACACAACAATCTCAGGCTAATTATTGATACGCTGTCTGTTAAACTAAGAAGTGTTTATTACATGCAATGGGAGTTTACATGTATTTAGATCTTGGTGTTACCTTTTTTCAATAAGTATGGGGTTTTTTTATTTGTTTGTTTCTTATGAACCTTAAACCTTTTTCAGAGAACATCTGCTGCCTTTCTCTTGTAAAGTTCCTCTGCATTTCAACAGAAAAATGGTCTTTTATAATTGCCAAGAGAGTCCTAGTAAGAATTTTGAAAACATGCTAACTAGGCCAGAAATCTTAGAGTGCTTGGGAGCTCTCCTTGGTGCTGGGGGCAGCAATGACCTTGCTGAGCTGTTTGAAGTTTAATGCTTGGTTATATAAACTGTCTTTAGAGCTTAGCCAATACAAGCATTGCAGCATTCACAAATGTTATACACTGTAAATGATTAAGCAAGTATTGAAGCACTAATCTGGCTAAGCACTAAGCTGGTTTACTTATGTGAGCTTTAAAAAAAATCGAATAAAAAATTTAAGAATTTGTCAGGCTTAGCTGCCTTCAGTTCCCAATGCCCAGAGGAGATGCAGACTTCACAGTTCCCTGGGTATTTGGTTGCTTCCTGCAGGTTTTCCCAATCTTCAGGGCTCCTAAATCCCAGAGGTGCCTGCATTCCCCCATTTCCCTTTGAAGATGAGCATTTCAGTATAATGAAATCAAAAAAGGAAAATCTGACAGTCCAGTTCAGGAAGTACCAAAACTTCTCTGAGATTAGGCCTTAAACTGTGTCAAGTTGATGCTTTGTACTGTAAGAAGAAAAAATTGGGCACTTCATTCCTTCATCTGACAGGGGCATGGAAAATAAGCAATGGAACCATGTTGCACTTTAACTAAATTATTATTATTAAATTACTTTGTTAGCTGTAATATAGTTAACAGAGAATAACTTTCCTGAAGTGCCTCAATTTGAAAAAACATCCTGTTCTTGAGACAGCTTCTGCCTGAATGTTTGCAGTTCTCAGAACTGGAGATTATATATGCAATTTTTGAAGTAACAAGTACAAGAGTTTTGGAGATTACAACTATTTTAATTTAATTTTTAGTGCCTGTAATTTCAAAAGTTGCTCATTGCAAGGAGTTTGTTGGTAGAAAATAAGTATTTGTGTCTAATTCTGAATTCTGCCACCAGAGTTTTAAAAGAGGCTATATCCAATTGTTTATAAAATTGTCCTAATATTGAGGTGATCTAAAAGATTATAGAAACCAATTCCTTCCAGATTTATATTGGAAGTTTCCACAGAGTTTTCACTCCAAAAATTAGAGAAGTCTGAAAGAGGGTTTGTTTCTCAGAGCAGTGAGAAGTAGTTCTTATATGGCTTTTCCCAACAGGTTATTCCCAACTTTTGAGGAGTCTGTAGAATTACTCATTGTAGCCACATCTGATAGCACAAACTGATAATTGCTTCCTCTCCATTATTGACTTCTGGATTCACTTCTTATCATTGTTCTGATAAAATTTTCCCATCCATGTGTCTTCCCAAATCTGATTATTTTATTGGGTTCCTTCTCTTTTAAAGGATAATATTCAGGAAAAAATTACTGAGATTCACCTATATTAAAGGCAGTTCACAGAGTTACATTACTGTAAGGTTCCCCAGTCTCCAGTTTATGGAGCCCAGTTTATGAAGGTTGCCAACAGGTTGGTTTCTGTGTATCCCACTGGTCTTGTGAAATGTGCCTGAATTCACCATCTCTGGATGTGTTTAAGAAAAGACTAGATGTGGCACTTGATGCCATGGTTTAGTTGAGGTTAGGGTTGGGTTGGATTTGATGATCCTGAAGGTCTCTTCCAATCTAATGATTCTGATTCTGATAAACTTCTGAAAAAAGTTCACTATACTTGAAATTTCTCCATGAGATGGACTTGTGCCATCACAAATTTTAAGGAATGGGCACTGCTTTCCATGCAGCTGTTCCTGCCAGGGGACAATCACAGCAGAGAACATAAACCACAGATTTTCCGTTTTCTCCATGTTCGTGTCACCACAATGGAAAACGGAAAGATTTTGATCAAGGGAGTTGCAGTGTTGAACAGCTCCCATGGTGTCAGTAGAAGATAAATGAGATAAACCAGAGTGGTCCAGTAGTTTATATCCTCATTGTTGGATGATGGCAGGAGAGGGAAGGATAGAAGAAGGAATAGCTTGGGGGTCACTGGGAATGGATATCAAAGCAAGCAGCAAGGCAGGAGTCTAAGGTGAGGGGCTGGCAGGCAGGTAAAGGGTCTCTGTAAATCTAAAAAATAATTTAAAAACTTTTGAAAGTCACTGGCACACTGTGAGTTGTTCTACTTGTATATATTTGAGAATAATTTAATTACTGCTCCGTACTGCTGTGGAGTAACTGGCATATAAACAACTGCTCACAGTGAATTAAAAAAGGTAATGAAACATTTTAAAGTGGGACAATAAAATATTTCATTCCTAGTTTTGATCAACTGGTTTTATAGGCACATTTTGAAAAATTTATGCATCTCTTCACATGGTGATGTTATATCTAATAGTGAGCTTTAGTATCTCAAATACATTAGTGTCTTAAGATGCTTAGATTTAAATATAAATTTCCTACTTCTTTAGTGATAGCAGTTTGGGGATGTATAACAAGTTTTGTGTGGGAATGTTGTACTGTAATATTCTCAGTTTTCATTGTTTGTTACATTTTTATACTGGCAAAATATCCCACCACTGAGTGCTAGGACTTTCATCTTCCATACTTAACTCAGTATGAATGTGTGATGCATATATTAATTTTGCAGAAAGAAATATTTATGCATGGACATGTTATTAAAGATATGAGTAATAGCATGCTAAAACTGTATTTTTGATTTATTTTTTTAATGTGAAAAGTAGCTTCAATTGCTGGACTTAATCTATATAGTCGATTAATATTTTTTTTTCTGTTCATTGAGTTTTGACAGGTTAAGATTTTTAAACAAAGCATCAATTACATAAAAGTAATAATGATTATAAAATATCTTTAAAATATAGTATTTTAATGTAATATACTTAAATTTAATTATATCTGTCAAAACTACATACTTTGTCACAAGCTTAATAGAGATAATCTTATTGTCATTATTCATTATTAATTTTATGGACTAAGCACTTCAAATTCTTTATCAAAGGGAGCAAGCATCCGGAGTAAGTAGTGTAGGAAATAAAAAAAGTATTGACTGTGTCTCAGAGAGGTTCCAAGTTGAATGTAAAATGAGACAGAAACAGCTACAAGGGAGTTCAGTTGGAAAGAGGACAGTGGGGACCAGTAATTGCTGCAGAAGAGAAGATCAGCAATCTCCAAGTTTATTTGGGTTTTTTTAGGTTTAATTGCTATTTTCTTATTAAGTGTTGCTCTTCCTTGATGCACTTTGTCTTTGGAGGGTTCCTAATCCTTCCTAGAAGATTACTTCTGGTTTCATTTAGATCAAGATGTCAGAAGGCTTTTTATTTCTGTTTTAATGCAGTTCAGAAAATCAAGTTTCAGAGAGTGGAATTCAAAATAGTGAAGCTTGTTTTTTCAGGTTTGGTCACCCATGTAAATTTTCTGTGTTTGAGTGCCAAAATTCTTAAACAGAAACTGCTCAAATGCCATGGGGAAAAGTAATTTAAATTGTTTCTTAAGAACAATTAATTACCTTTAGCTATTGCTTCCCAGCACTGGCACTCTAGCTGGGTGACTTTTTGGGAAGAGCCTAACAGGAACCTTTCACCCCTTCTGTTTTTGTGGATTTTGCACAAGGGTAGGGCAGGGTTGAAGTCCTTTGTTTCTGGAAAGGAAAGGGACACATCTCTTTCTGTCTTGGAAGTGATCAACCATCTTTTGGATATGATAAGGCACTGATAATTTGGTTTGGTTTTTTCTTTTTTTTTTTTTTTTTTTTCTTTTTTTTTTTTTTTCTTTCTCTTAGAAGGGATCGACATTTGTCCTTTTAAGGACACTTTTTCTTGGTACATTGATTTTACCACCCACCTTTTTTATTTTTGTGTTATTGTATTTGCTTTTAATTTTTGAAAAAAAACCTCATGTTTCAATAAGAGCCAAAGGGAGCTGGGCTTCACTTCTGTATGGCTTCTCCATAAACAGGTTTGGTAGCTCAGGAATCCTAGATGGAATGATTTTCATTCCTGAAATCAAATGAACATCTTTTTATGCTTAAGTAAATGTGCTCAGAAAATATAAGGGAAGCAGAGTTCACTTTTCAGAGCAAAGTAAACATTTGTATCACAAATATCACAGCCTATGAATTTATATTCTTGGATCACAATTCATACAAAATGCAGGAGAGAGAGAGAGAGACAGATATATTTTAAGCCTGTCATGTTTCTCCTGTGTCTACATAATCATGTTCCCTCCTGTGGCTTTTCTCTTAAGTTCATGCAGCACTTTATCTTCCTTTATTATCTTATATATTGTCATTTTTATTTGTCTTCAAGTATCTAATAATTTTTATTTCCCACCACTTCTGATCCATGGCAAGCCTCCTTGTTTTTCCCTTTTATTCCCTTCCCTACCTGTGTTTGGTTTTTTGGGTTGATTTTGGGGTTTTTTTCCGGTTTTCTGCAGCTTTCTGAAAGGCCTGTGCATTCCTTCTCCTTTCTTGCTCCTTTTCTCATCTACTTGTTTGGTCAAGCACTGTTTGGGATTAGCATTCAGTGTCAGAAAATCCATGATTTGTGGATGAAATGAAACATCACTAGAGAATCAGAGCTGGCAGAGGTGTGTTAGAAGAGGAGGAATTGCAAAGAACTTGCCCAGCTCTGGGAGGAGGAGGCTGTGGTGGGGAAAGGAATCACAAAAGTAATTTTTTTTTGCTTTAGCAGAATATATTCCTTTCTTACTTAATGGGTTTGCAATGTGATAAAACGTTTTCAGATAGCTGATGGCGAGGAAACAGAGTTGCTGTGTTATGACTGACCTGCCTTTACTTTAAATTTGCATAAAACAAACTGATTTTGCAATGCTTGCCAAAGAAAGAGGAGCAGTTATTCTTCCTTTCCTGTTTAAAACTGTGCTTCACCCCACAGAGTTTGCTGTAGGGTTAATAATTAGTATTGCAACACTTAACTACTGTGTGTCATTTATGATGGGATCGATCAGCTAAAGCTTTTTTGGAGTTCAAGGAAAGAGTGACAAAAAGGAAGTGGGAGTTTCTACTACTCCATATGTTTATAAAAAAATCAATGTTCACTGCCTGAAATTTTGGAAAGCATGAAACACTGATGTCCTCAAAGGCAAAGAACAGAGCATGAGAGACTATTTTACTGCCCATCAAATAATCAGGTGTAAAAATTACTTCAGCTTTCTGTTCAATTTTGTTTGGTCATTCACAGTTGATGGGAACTCTAAATTCTATAAGCTCTTACATGTCAACAGTTATGGTGTTTCCTTGTTTATAACACACTAAAAGACAAAGAAAAGTTGTATTCAGCTATGATACAACAATAGGAATAAACAGTAAAGCAAGTCAGAATTGGTTGCCATTCAATGCCTGTTTTCAGAAAAATCTCAGGCTTTACAGGTTTATCTTCTACAAGAAAATACCTTGAGTTTTATGGTCAGCTTAGACGGAATTCTATATATTTTTTTCTTATGTAATTATTATTATTAATTATTCTTTTATAGGAATTTTATATTGTTATGATCAGTGTAGAATTTTTGTAAGAAATATTTGTCCAGTGATTCTGTACTTATTTTCTGGTTTACTTCAAGTGCATTTTAATTTGCATATATTTGTACTATTCATTGCTTTTTTAATTGATTTTTTAATAACTTTCCCTACATTTCACAACAGAATGCATGTAGAGTTTACAGCTTTAAATGGTGCAAGTTTGTGTTGATTGCGACCTAATGAAAAGTTAATACAGAAGCCCATTAAAATTACAGAGTTGCTCAGAAATAAAAATAGTGACAGGACAAACTGCAACCTGAATCTGTGAGTGCTGAGCCATTGACAGTTTCAACTTTATACCTATAAATGGTAATAATAGGAAACCCAGTTTTTAGAAACAAATATATTTTGTCATTCTTCTTTTAAAGAACATAAAAAGAAGAGAGTCTAATATTCGTTGCATTGTTACTGATAAGGTGGGCTTATTTTTAAGAAGTTTGAAAGAACTAAGCTTTTAAACCTGGTGCTTGCAGAATTTATTTTTTTTTTTTAATAAAAGAAATTTGTACTTGAGTCAATGCCCAGTTTTCTTATGTGCAGTTCTAAATGTAATATTTAATATTTTGTGCCACACACTTAACTTGGCTTCCCTGTTAATGCAGTGTTATGAGACAATTCAGGCAGTGTATGGTAATCTCCTGAATCTTCTTTAGCTCATGAATATAAAGTTTCATCTGGGTTCTGATGTGTGTCTAATCCAATGAAGGCAGGATAAATTGTCTGGCCACCCACAAGCATCCACAAAACCAAAGAGTAAGCATTTATTCATATATCTGTGCTTAGGAAATGGAGTTTGCTCCCTGGATATCCAAAATAAGGATGACTATTAGGTGTATTTTTAATTGGTGGGGAATAATAAAGATGATGAAATCAAAATAAACTTTTCGACCTAAATCTCTTCATGTACGTTAAGGCTTTTATATGTCCTTTTATTTTGATTTTAATCTTAACTTTGATCAGAAAAAGAGAAAACACACAGAATAGGATATTTTTTGTCTTTAGAGAGACTGGAGTGGGACCTTTGGTATTTTTAATTTGATGCCAAAAGTAGAAGCAAGGGTCATAACTTATATGAACCCATATAGTTTCAGGACTGATGCAAAAATAAAGTTATTAGTTTTATGGAAAGCTTTGGGGCTTCATTCAGAGCAGCAGATTCTGATATCGCATCCTGCTTCTCCTGTCAGCCCAGTTTGTATTTCTTATTGGAAACACTACACAATGGGGCTCTACAAATCACAGAAATTACAGGAGCTTTTCTTGCACTGTACCGTGTATGGAACTGTGGCAAAGCTGCCTCTCTAATGAGTGCCAAAATTGAGATTTCTTTGGACTTTGTCTGATTTCTCGGAAATGCTATGAAGCTCTTGGAAAAATACGACATTGTTATTTCAATGTGATAGATGTGGTTCATGGAGACATATAAGAAGGGAAAATAATTTCAGGCCTAAGCAGCAAGGTCTCCTTGACCAGAGGGCAACATGCCCTGCACAGGAGTTCAGTACTGGGAGGACTATTGGATAGAAAATTGAATTTTCTAAGTTGTTGTTCCATATACCCAGTATTAGTCATCAGATCTCAGTGAGCTCTGAAATGTTCCAACAGGAATTTGAGATTTGCCTACTCTATGTCAACACTTTCCATGTAAAAAAGATGCAGAACAAGGTAAAGGTGTTAAGGATGGGCTGGTTAAAAGTGACAGTCAGCTGCTCTGCTCTGCCTTTAAACCTCTATCAGTAATTAGAGTGATTCAGCAACAAAGGATTATCATTTACAAATTAATTATTGTGGTCACATATTCTGTGACGTTTATGATTACTACTATTGATGTTAAAAGGAGGGAAAAAAAAGTGGAGTTCAGTTACTATTTACCAAGAATACTTCAGGATTAAGGAACATACAGCAGGTAAAGAATGCTCCAAAGCTTTTTCTCCCTTTTGTCCTCCCATCCTTTTCCAAATTATGTTGGCTCATTATTTTGTAATTCCGCAACACTTTTGTGATACTCTAACAATGGACTGTCATCATCACTTTGTTTATTTTTTTATATTGTATCGTTGGTAGTGTTAAGAATAATCCATAAGCTCTCTTACTCAAAATTATTATTTTAATGCCAATTTTTTTTTTGTTATTTTTCCTGTTTCTCTTGTCAATATATTTTGATGAAATAAAATGCTATTCATTTTATGAAAATTTATTAAACACAGAGCATCAGGAGATGTATATGTTATGTTTTGGATGTTTTCTAATAACTTCTATTCCAGTATGAGTCAATTTATATTGCTTATGCAAAGAGTAGGGAAAGTTACATTTGTTCCTTATTACTTTAAAGTTTGACTTGTCTTTAGTTTAAAATCTGTAGGTTGTTTTTTTTTTTTAACAGAAATTCTTTCATTTCTTTAGCACTGACTGGGCCAACAAATTCTAAGTAAGCAGGGCTTGTCTTCCATGCACCTTCATTTTAACTGGTAACAAAGGATCCTCTGGTGCTGGGGTGTTGCCACCATAATCATTCTCAGGGCATTCCATGGAAGATGTCCTGTCAGCCTATGCAGTGGGGAATATTTTAACTGGCAGTTTCCCAAGGGTGAGTATTAACCTGAGCATCTCTCCTTCCAGTTCCCAATCAAGACATCCCAGGGGTGATTGCACTGACCTTGTTTGAAGACTACATCTACTGGACAGACGGGAAAACCAAATCCCTCAGCCGTGCCCACAAAACCTCTGGCTCAGGCAGGCTGTCCCTGATTAACTCGTGGCACACCATCACAGACATCCAGGTGTATCATTCTTACAGGCAGCCCGATGGTAATTATTCTGTCTCTGCTTTCCAAGCAGCACAGTGATGTATTTAACTGAGTAGCCACATGCTGAGGTACTGCATGCTCGTTTATCTGCAGTGATTGTCCTGTTTCTGTTCTGTTTCAAATTGTGGAAGTTTTCAAATGAACGTTTTTAAACATAAATCTGTGATTAATGTTTTAAGCTCATTTGATATTAAATGCATCTAACAAAACTTGTTCAGTAGAGAGATAATTTACATGCTCAAAAATTAACCCAAATGCTGACTGAAAGTACAGAACTGTTCAGCTGCATTACAGCACAAGTTACCATTTTTTAAGAGGGGAACAGTGTGTTATGAAAACTTTTAACCTGGTTCTTTGAAAAGTCTTAATATTGCAGAAGAGTACTGCTGCACTGAGGGAATGTGTCTTGGGTTATGGAACCAAAAATGTGTATTCTATTTCATCTGTTGAAAAGCAGTTGGGGAGATGTTTTTCTTTATCTCTTGTAACTCTGGAGGGAGGGGGGCGGATGCCTTCTGACAATGGGCCAACTGTTAAAACCAGGTGAGGCAGTGTTTCTTATCTCTGTCACCACCTGTCCTCCCTCCAGGGGGATATCTTCTGCTAATGGGCCATTAAGGCTCACCAATGACAGGACACATTCCATCATCCCATTGTGAGATGCTCCACCCAGTGGGGGGGAGCCAACCATTCCTACCTGGATAAAAACTGGGATGTATGATTATGTCTTATCTGCTGATATCCCTGTATTTGAATTGTAACTGAATGTTATTTAGCAATTGACCTAGGTAAGCTAATTTTTTTTCTCTCATTATTAAAAAAAAAGGTTTTTGCTCTTACAGCCATGGTAATAATTAATTTTTGCATGAAACAGAGAATAGCTTAAAGGCAAAAGGAAGAGGTTGCCTCCGTGGGTTTTTTTATTTGAGACACTGTATTGTAAAGACAGTACATGGGATGCAATTTTCTTCCTCCAGAAAGGAGAATACCCTGAAGTGTGCTGAGATAAAAAGCTCTGATCTCCCTCCCCTGTTCTGTCCACAGTGTCCAGACACATGTGCACGCTGAACAACGGTGGCTGCAGCCACCTGTGCCTGCTGGCCCCTGGCAGGCTGCACTCGTGTGCCTGCCCCACCAACTTCTACCTGGCCGCGGATAACAGGACGTGCCTGTCCAACTGCACCGCCAGCCAGGTACGGTCTTGCTGTGGTGGGCTTGTGTTTGGCTGCTCTTCTCCTGCTTTTAAACTGGGAGTGTGTGGGTTTCTTAGCTTCTTTTCTTCCTCTTAGAGCCAGGATTGATACACGGGAGTCACAGTTTCATGCCCGCACTCAGTGTTTATTTTATCTGTAGTACTGTGTCACGAGTCATGAGCTCTAACTAGCAAGTTAGAAAAAGTATGCTTCTAACTCTTTCCAAAGTCTTCTTAAGCATAAACTATCCAATAATGAGATGACACCTATATTATTTATACTTTTAACCCAATAACTGACCACCCAAAGTCGACAATGTGGACCCTTTCACCCAATAAGAAAAAACACCCAAAACTAAGAAGAAGAAGGTGAAGAGGAAGGACTTAGCACCTCAAATCTTCCATCTTGCTAATTCTAAAAATTTGAATTTAAGGTTTTCTATATATATTATTATATACTAAAACCTTAAATTCTAAGTTTTTCACCCTGTGAGATCACACACTCCTATTCAAACTACACACCCACAACCCCTGTGCTATCGCTCAATTTCGGAAGCCTATTCCACGGCCTCAGGTCAAATGTAGTGCTTGCTTGAGGGTCAGTGTCTGCTAGCACAGGAAGCCTGAAATTCTCAGCCTCCGGGGTTCCAAGAGGAGTGCTGACACCCAGGGAACGTGGGAGCTTTAAAAGGAGCTGAACACTCAGGGGGTGCACTTGGAGCGTTTTGTCTCCAAGGATGTTAGCAGGAAACTTGCAAATGGCTTTTTCTCCAGAGAATGCAGGACTCATTCGCTTTCAAATGTCAGCGTTCCTGCCATTCACCAGAACAAATGCAGCTGCTGAACCCGTGAAAATAGCCTTGAAAAAAACATTTGTCTGAAATATCAAAATAAAAAGTGTGTATAACAGTGATTTGGAATGCACGAATGAATTTTGCATCAAAAAAAAAGAAAACAAGCTCAGTCTAGTGAGAAAGATTGGAAAGTGATAGGCTTGTGTTGAAAACAATCCAATAGGTAAAATGGAAAAAAAAATTATCAATTAAAACACTAAACTGTATTCCCTATTACTTAAAATAAACATTTATTACTTTATTTCTTAAAATAAAAGGTAGAGAAGTACAGCATACTGATTTCTCATATGAGAACCACTTTGATAAAAGCCTTTGGACTGTTCTAACCAGACAATTAATTGGTTGATTGTTATATAGTACATATGGGCTTTAAAATATTTCTAGTAGTCTGATTTTCTATTAGTTCCTTTTTTTTAGAGATGTGCTAATGAGTGCTTACAATGTTCCATATCATGATGCATGATAATGATTTCCAGCATTAAGGAAAATAATTTTACTCCTAATTTTTAGGGAGCAGTGGCCATCTTAATAAAAGAGGTACAGTTTCATGCAAATAATAATCTTATTTAAGAGACCTGCCCACTGCCTTTCTGTTTCTTTAAGAGGTAAATCACTTTTAAAATGGGGAATTTCTTACCAGTTTTCCCCTGTATTTAGTTCCTCAAATTTGGCTTTAAAACAAAAAACAAAAAAAAAACAACAAAAAAAAAACCCAAACAAACAAACAAACAAACAAAAACCACAACTTTTTTTTTCTTTAAATGATGCTAGAAGCTTATTCCACAGTGAATTTATATACTAACAGTTGACTGAATGGCTCCATTCCAGTCTAATTAATTCAGTGGTAGTATGAATTCAAGATATAGCATCACATCTTTGATACTTGAGGAGCAATATTTTATCACTTGTGGATTCCACAGAGTGGAGAGCAGAATTATGTAAAAGAGGCAGCTTCAGGCAGGAAGATAGAGGTTGATGTTGGTTATTCATCATTTTTTTTCCAGGATTGGAATCTGTTTACAGTTTGATAACTCATCAGTCTGATGGCATCAGATGCAGAGATCAGTGGCAGAATTTTGTTTCTCCTTAAGATTTTCAGATGATGCTGCCAAATCAGAGCTGCTCCTACAATGTCATAATTTTTGACAGCAAAGCCTCTGTTGGCTATTTCTGATGGAAAGGAGTTGGATTGTCCATAAACTGACCTTGCCTCCCAGACAATCCTGTGATGGCTCGTCTGGCATTAAAAGTTGTTTAGTACAAATCCCATTAGACTACTGAACACTAAAATTCCATCCATTTAAGACCCATATGACCCTTGTCCCTGATTTTGCAGGGTTTTGTCTCCTCAGTTAAGAAGGGAATGCAAGTATTTTCATAACAACATCTAAGAGTTTGTACCTATTTCCTGGAAATCACTTTCTGATGCCATTTTGACAGCCTGAAGTCCCTTGTGGTGTGCAGAGCAAGTAGAGAAGACAAAGAATGACAATTGTCTGAGTTTCTGTTTGTTTCCTGCCTTTGGCAGACTCCTGCTGAGCCCCTCTGAGCTGCAGATTTGTGTGGGGCAGAGACAGCTGCCCTTCAACCCAGCCAGTTACACTGCAAGTCCCTCAAGGTGCTACAGGAATGTAACTCCAACTATATATAGATTGTATAACATAAATGCCTTTGAAACCCTAATTTTTCTTGTTAGAAAAGATAAATTGAGCTGAGGCACCAAATTTAATATACCATTTGAAGACAGCTTTATTGAATAATCAATGATTTTTAAAATGTGAAAAACAAGCTGCCCAGGGACAGAAAATGAAATGCCTTGTCCTTCTAAACGTTTTGGTTTCCTTTCTTTCTGTGTTCAAAGAGACACCAGGTAGGAAAAACAAAATTTCTTAAAAGCTGACTGATAATCTACACAGATTTTTCTCCCTGACATGAGCCACATAATGTACTCAGTTTTTAGGTTTAGCTGTAGAAAAATTACATCAATTCGTACTGTTTGTTTTGTTTGCATTCCTCTTTCAATCAGAACAAAGGTACAGTCACCTGAGTAGAGAGTAAATGCACAGCCTTCTTACAAAGGATTTTTCAGTTTTTTTCTACAGATGTTTTATCCTTTTGAAAGTCTGGAAGGCTTTACATTTGGTTGTTCATTTAATTCAAACAATGTAAGCAATACTGTACACACCACACATTAAGGCTCTTTTCTGTAACTGTGGGTGTGTGGGTTTACCTGGAAAAATAATGTTGTCTGCTTCAACAGGCTACAGAAACTGAGAATTGAAGTGTTTGCTTTGAATAAGACCTTCAAGAGTGAAATCACAGAATGCAGCAAAATGCAATGAGCAGTTTGTGTTGGGGCATTGTAAGGCAGCATAGCACAGTCATGGAAACTACAGTGATATTTTTAACACTCTGGCAATCTCAGTGCCAAACATCTCCAAATAATAATTTAACAAAAAAAAAAATTAAATATTTTAAATGCAAGTTTTGTAAAATTAACAGCCAGGAACTATCACTGCAACAATGCCTCAAGCAGCGAAACCGATTTTCATAAACCGCGCTATTATTCCTGCTTGTAAATAAAAAAATAAAAGTTATCATGGAAGCTTTTATTCCTGCTGGCCTCTCCTCCTTTGCAGTTCCGCTGCAAAACCGACAAGTGCATCCCGTTCTGGTGGAAGTGTGACACGGTGGACGACTGCGGGGACGGCTCCGACGAGCCCGCCGAGTGCCGTAAGTGCGCGCCGGCTTTGGCGCCCAGCCGCGCCAGCAGGGCCCGAGTCAAACGTAATAATTCATCAAATTTAGCATTATATTGGACACTTTTGTTCAGCACTCTTTTATGTTCCTTGGTCTCTTAGTCAAGCCCTTTGAAAAATCTTTTTTTTTTTTCATTTTTTAAACCTTTACTTTACCCCGATTAATGTTTTTGCTCAAGGTTTTCATTTTGAACCTGTGCTCTGAGGTTGTGGAATTCTTTGCATAAATACAAAATTCTGACAGGTTTATTTGTTGGTTTGTTGTTCTTTTGTTTTTTTCCCTGTGTAATAAAAACATTGGATTCTAATCTCATTTTCTTGTATTTTGTTGCAATTACAGAAGTTTAGATACACGTTATTGTTTACTGCAGTTTTCTGAGCAACAACAATGTTCTCCCTGTGATCCTTGCTTTCCTCCCTTAAGCTTATATTTGAAAAAAAAATGCTCTATATGTTCTACAGTCTTCTGGTTAATTAACAGTTAATTTGATTTTCTGGTATTGAAATCCCTCACCCTTATTTTTACAATTTTATAATTAGTTCTCTTTTTCCTGCTGCAGAGGCCTCTGAAGCAAATTTTAACATATGTAATCCTTCTACATAAGTTTTTATTTTAAGCTACTCTGTCTTTATATATAATATCACTATAGAGGTACATAATTGCTCATTATTTCTAATGACAGTGGCTGGAGAAGGAGCAATGTTAGGCCTTTCTTGGGAAATAGAATTACAGTGAGATAGAGAGTTTCCTTAAAGCAGACTTGAGCTCAAGCATTTAGATCCTAAATTGCAGATCTCTGATGAGCCTTTGGTAAGCTTCAAGCTGCAGGGGGTTTTCACTCTGTGTCATTAGCGCTGTAACTAGTGCTGCACAAATTAAAGATATCAGACTTTGAAATTAGTCTTGCAATCTTATGTGTACCTTTTAATTACTAATATATACTCAGATTGGGATCATAAAGGAAATACAGTTTTATAGGTATTTTTGATTGGTCCATGGGGTAAGAACAGCGATAGTGAGACTTTAACAGTTCCTCTGGTAGTATTCATAAGCAGTTTTGTCTTTTCCCAGCTGAATTCAGATGCCAGCCAGGACGTTTCCAGTGTGGCACTGGGCTTTGTGCTCTTCCAGCCTTTATCTGTGATGGAGAGAACGACTGTGGGGACAATTCTGATGAACTGAACTGTGGTAGGTGCTTGTGTACACTGCAGGCTCCAGAAACAGGCCAAACTGGTTTAAATGTCATGTTTCACACTCAGTCAACAGATGGCATTTCTCTTCATTTGCTTTTGAAGTCTTGAATCTTTTCAACTTGTAATCATTTTGACTTGTTATTTTTATTTTCTTTTAATTTACAGACACACACGTGTGCCTGTCAGGGCAGTTCAAGTGCACAAAGAACCAGAAGTGTATCCCAATAAACCTGAGATGCAATGGCCAGGATGACTGTGGTGATGAAGAGGATGAAAGAGATTGTCGTAAGTGATGCTTAGAGGATTTTGCTCTGCAGCTGGTTTTAAACAGGGAACTGGAGTGAAACACTCTAAATGTCCTTTATCTAAAAAAATTTGAGAACATGCAAACAGTTAATTCACAGGACTGGTGTGCAATGCTTCATATACAAAAGAGCAAATTAAATGTCATTTATTAACTCTAAAGTCATTGCAAAGAAGAGAGGAGTATAAACAATTTCAGACATTTAATTGGGATTTTGACTGAGGTTGAAGCATGTATTTGACTCTTAACCACCTCACAAATGACTCATCTTCCTGAGGCTTTCATCTGCCATGCCTTGCAGCAATGCGTTTCAATGGAAAAAGATGTTTTTCAGAATCTTTGGTTGGAAAAGCTGTAGATCCAAAGCTCCTTCTACATCCTTTTTCTTTCATTGATTGTTTTTACCTTTTCTGTTCCCCTTTCTCTGGGCATTTCATTAATTTATCTATGTAACTGGATTTCCATTTGCTCAGCTTTTAGTGCAACTTACTTTTCATACATTTATTTTCACTTCATGTTTCTTAGATATAAGTGGAGAAAACATTTTCAGATTGATAATGGAAATTTATTGAATAAGTTTGTGTCTTTGATCATTTTGCAACAAAGATGATGGGGCTGCCTTGAAATGTAGCTCCGTCTTTTACTCATTTCACCGCTCAGATCTGCTGCTGATCTGAGCTGCTTGTTCTGGATCAACTTTCTCGAGGCTGGCATGTGCTGCCTTTCTGCAAAGATCAAATCCTGCTCCAAGGGGAGAAGAGTTGCTAAGGATAGAAAAGCTTTGTTGATGGTCATGTTTAATGGCTGTCTTCCAAACTGCTCAGCAGAGATGTAAATACAAGTTTTGCAGAAAACATTTTATGTTGCTTTTCATGTTGGTTTCTCTAAAAACTGATTAAGAGGGATCAGGTGAAATCCTGTGAAAGATAAGGGAGATTACTTTTTTTTTTTTCCCTCTTGGAAAGAACTGCAACATGGTATATGGAAGGTTCCCAAAAACCTTGAGGAGTAGCTGGCATAAGTTAAATCAGAGCAGCAGAGTCTACAGCTCAGGGACTGTGAGTTCATATTGACTCCTGGCACAAGACAGGTAACAGGTGAGATTCTCTCTCACTCTAAGGTCACCAGTCTGGGATCCATAAAATACTTTTTTTTTTTTTTTTTTAGCTCTGCTGCTGTTCTGTTTTGCTTACCAGGTGACTTTTTCAAAGTCATGTTTCATACTGAAGGCTTTCCACACGTACAGTGAAGGTCACTGTGCTGGCCTTTCTTGTAAGGCACTGTGAGATGCCCTGGTGACATGTCCTAGCTGAGGATCAGGATTATTTGTTGTAGTACAGTAGGGAACATACCCAAGCCTATGGAAATGTGGCACTGAAAGAAATAATACAACAACTTTTAGCAAACCTAAAATTTTCCATCTTGCCAAACCCAAGAAAGAAGGATTGGTAGTATCAAGGAGCAAATTGCTTTTCAACAGGGGTAGGAAAGTTTTTTAACAGCACTACAGAATTCCTCAGGTAGAGATGGGACAGACATTCATGTGGGAAAACATTATCCAAGGTTTCCTGTTTTCCCTCTATGGTCAATTCAGCTTAAAATTATTTGGAGGACATATACTCAAGTCTAAAGAACATCTAGAATCACATACGTGCACTGAGGAGCAGTTTTGTTTTTAAATGGCTGTTCTAAGGTTAATGCAGTTTAACTTAGAGCATCCTTAAAGAATAGGCTGAAGGCTCAGCTGCATCGTTGGATCTTTTTCTTGTGCAGGATTCATTGAAAAAAATGTTGTTCTAAACTGATAAAATGAAATATTTGTCATATTTTTCTCAACATTTACCCAATTTAGCAGAGCATAGAATATCACAGAAATTGTGCATAATTTTGATTCAGTTTTTGATCAAAACATTCAGAGCTGCCTTAGTCTTATAAACTGACTCTCACCATTTGCAACTGGCATTTTAGAAAGGGAAAAAAACTTGTCTCATTTTTGCTGAAGTGGTTTGATTCTATCAATGGTAAGTCTATTTGCTGTCAAAGGACTATCACAATAGACACTTTGTTTAATTTATTTGTTTTATCTTAATGTTTATATAAAATAATATATAAGAAAATGAAAAAAACTATAAACAGTATAAACCTAAATTTCTTACAGATATTACATAAATTATGCTGGAGATATCCAGTTTTGGATTCGTGAATCCTTACTATTTTTTTTTCTTTAAAACACGTATTTTGATTATTAGCAGAAACATCTAATTCTGATCTGAAATTCTTTTATTTAAAGCTGAAAACAGTTGTTCTCCAGACCACTTCCAGTGTAAAACAACCAAGCACTGCATTTCCAAGCTGTGGGTGTGTGATGAAGACCCAGATTGTGCAGATGGGTCAGATGAAGCAAACTGTGGTGAGTATGTCAGTGGTTCTCAATCTGTTGCTGTGGCTCGACATATTTTTAGCAAAAACAAATAATCATCCCACTTTTTATATCCTCTTTCAGTGTTTGATAATACCTATCTGGAACCTCCCTGGCTCATCCAGTTCTTACTGAATGGCAATCCTTGTATGAGCAGTTCATAAAATTCCTGTTGTACTTTATTGGCAGGAGCTGCAAGAGAGGCTCTCATTTGGCATTTAGAATCACAGGAGTGGCACAGAATGTAGTGGCTGTGGTAGGATATAGTGACATTCTTTATTTTTCTCTCAGTGTTATCCAGTTTGTCAGTTCAGTCTTCACTTAATTGCTGCTGAAGTTCATAAATAGTGAAAATGCAATAATTTGTAAATCCTGGTAGTTAAAACTGATGGTATGGAAGGGTTCAGGGCAGTTTCTAACTTGACATGGCCAACTTCTCTCTGTGAGCTCAAAGGAGTTATGAGTCAGTTCTTATTGCTGTAATTAGAGAAAATAATAAATATAATTATTCTACCTGGGAAATGGATTACAGACAATCAGAGGCAGAGGAAATGCATCAGAACTGCTGGAAAATCCCTGAAGATGGGTCTCAATGCAAGGCACACATTAACCATGTGCAGAAACACTTGTGAAACTTCCAAGACTGGTCTATAAAGAAAAATACAGAAAAATGTTCTGTGGTGGAAGAGAACAAGACAAATATGGAACATTTAAAGCTCTCACCATTTTTCACCCACGCATCAGTGAATGATTTGATGAAACACCTGTGTCTGGACAGGTTTATCTCTGGGACAACAGAGTGACAAAACTACAGGCTACAGTCAAGGACAAAGCACTGAGCAGCTTTTCCATGGATGTGTTTCAAGTAATTGACACATGAGCATATAAAAAAATGCTGAAGGTGGCAAATGTGTCTGGGAAAATGAACTTTCTCAGCACTGAAAATCCAAGACCATTGTTTGAATTGCCAGAATGGGGAAAATTATTACTCCTGTCTACTGGTGAGAAGTTTACAGTCCAAGGAATCATTTGTCTTGAAGAAACAGTGAATGCAAAGGAGATGAAGCTTCATATCCACTTCTGGGCTGTTGTTGAAGCAGCCCTGCACTGCTCACTCTTTGCTCTACGTCACAGCTGCTTTCTCCTCCACCATTCCACATCACCTGGATCTCCAACATGCTGTGTCTTTCCAATTGGGACAGCATTCCAAGCTTCCAAACTGTGGATTCATGTTTTGGCCAACCCATGCACGCCCAACTGCTGTGGCACAAATGGTTATAAAACAATTCATCTACTCATGTCCTCAAGTCACAGTTTATTATTTTTCTTTTTTAAGAGAAAAATAAAACTGCCAGTAAATAGGAAAAATTGTGTTTGAAATAAGTATCTCACTCTGAGCCATCGTTTTACAACAGAAAGAATAAAAATTACTCAAATGACTAAACAGGATGGAGAAGCAATGTGTGCAATCCCAAGCTCAACATGTTTTTAAATCACAACATATGCAGCTGGAGGTGATGGTTCATATCTGAGGCTCATCTTGACTTTAGTCCTGTCTCTGGCAGTGAGTGTCTGGGGAGGAATCTGTGAGCAAAGCAGGTCCATACTGAAATTTCCCTGGGGTACCCTCCCATCTCCAATAACTTGAGAACCAGAGATACTGTCAGTCAAATATGTCTCTGTATACAATAATGCATCATAGATTTCACTCTTTTTGCTTTTGTAAAGTTTTCACAACATGCTGCAGCGAGGTGTTCCACAGCTTAACCACACACTTCCCTGAAAAAAACACCCAGATCTTTATTTTTAATCTCCTAGCTGCATACACTGCTTTTGGTTTATTGTGTTGGAGGAGACAGAATAATTTATCCATAGTCACAATTCCTGTGCCAAACACTGTTGAGTACACATGGAACAGCTAAGCCTTGACAAGAACAGGGTGTGTTTAATCACATTTTGAAGTTTTCCATATTTTTTCCATATTTTTAGTATTTGAAATATGGTTAAATGACCTTACAATGGCAGTAATTTCAACACAGTTTGGTCTCCTGCATTTTCTTTTTCAAGTTAAAGATTGTTATTTTTATGGACAAAGTTTGATAGAATTAAACTCTAAAGCTCAGGCTGAGTATAAAAAGGATCTACATATGTTGATGTAACACTAATTTGTTATTGTTTAGAGTTAATTTCTGAAACGCCTGCAATGCAAAACTTTTGTAAAATAATCTCTTTTTGCTGGAGTGCTGCATGGCCATATGTATTTTGCTTAGTCACCTTCTGCTGCTGTGTGTTATTGGAGATATTTCACTGAGTACATTTGCTAGAAGCAGTGTAAATGTATTTAATCTTCTGTGGTTGCTTTCCAACTCAGACAGCTGAGGAAGAATCAGGAAATGTGAGTTTCTTTAGCAGTGTCTGGTGTTTCTCAGAGAACAGGAGGTAGAGTTAATTGGTGCTAACTGTCCAGGCAATTAAAGAAAGCCATTAGATTATGCTAATCCTTGCTCACAATTTTGATACTTTACATCAAAATGAGTTAGAGTCTGAAGAAAGTTTGACTCAGAGTCTGAAAAAAGCTGTGTGTGGTCTTGTAAAGTGATTTTATAATATTCTTTAAAGGTTGTGTGTGTTTCAGGTCTTTATTTCCTGATGTGTCAACATTGGCATGACTAATTTCTGCCTTCTCACTTTTTTTTTTAATATTAATTTTATTTTTAGCTGTGAGAGTAAAAAGTAGTTGGTTTTTTTTGTTGTTTTTCTTTTTCCTGATGATAAAGAGTATTTTGTTTGAGGCACTTGAAAGGGTGCATTATATAAACTTAACTTCCTTCAACAAGCTTATAATTTCCTGTATGGAGCATGGGTGACAGCCTGACAAGCTCTAGGACAGCCAGCTGATCCTGGATCAGAAACAAATTCCTTTTAGGTTTGGATTATATCCTGCTCAGACACACACACACACAAATGCACACACGTGAAAATATATGGATTCAAAATCCCCAAAGAAGAGCAATGTATACAATTAGTGGTTTCATTCACATTTGAATAAAAATGCTTTTAGGGCACATATGGGCCTTTTTATCTTGTTTTGGTTTTGTTTCCCCATTTAAGCCTTCATCCTGTTTTCTTCATGCTCATTTAGAAGTATTTCTAAAATAAAATCCTAGGCCAGTATGCACAAAAAATATGAACCCCAACCCACCAGCAGCTACCTCAGGGGATCACACAAATTCCTAAGGAGGGTCTGTGCCTGTTACAGTAGGTCAGTGAATCTCTTAATAACAATTTGAAGAGAGAAATATGAAAATGGAGTTATCAGTCCTTGCTCCTCTGCCTTTGCACCATTTCTTCCTGAACTTTCACTCTTTAAGGTGGTCTCATTTTAAGAAAAATGAGAAAGCAATTTAGTGTTGAGGGCAGAGATGACGAAAGCGTGTGTGGGCCCCTGTGAGCTTTTCATGGTTCCACAATTCCCAATAAATAAGGTCTTGCTCTGTTTCCCCTGTGGTGACTGAATCCATCGTTCTCAAAGATCAGGTAATTGTTACACAACTTTCCCAAATTTTCCTCTTTGTTCTGTCCTATCTCTGGTGTCCCAGTGTTTTCCTCAGTTCTCACTAACGTGAAGGAAGAAATACAAGACAAGCAAATCTGCTTTGTAAGACATTGTCAGCTGTAAGCTGCTACACAAGATCATTCAACCCAGAGGAAAAATAAAGTTTTCAGATTTGTGAAGAAGGGAGAGCCTTACAAACATGCAAAGTATTTTGTATTAAAAAAAAATAAATAAAATTATGTTCCTTTATGTTTGGTAATAGAGTAAGAAGAGAAAGATTAACATTCAAGTAGCAATCAGAGATTAAAGTTGGATAAATTAAAAAAAAATCTAGGTTTTCTTCACACGTATAGAAAAGGAAATGCAACAAAATGGATTTAGCATGCCTGAGAACTAAATCATTCTTTATGAAGAGTAAGGAAAGATATATTGCATGTTCAGGTAACTGAAATGAATGGGTGTCAGCTCTGGCTTCTGTGTATTACCAATTAGATCTTGGTATTTCTACTGAATGTGGAAGGATAAATAGAATATTTATATGTTGCTGTGATGTAATCTGTCATTAGTGTTACAACTCATTTTGTGGGCAAACACTTGAGTGGGAGATTGCAGTCTTTACTGGAAGTATTTTAATAGACCTAGGATAGATTTCAGGTTTTAGACTTTATCCTTTGCAGAGCTACAGAATGAAAATACAAGAGTGTCATAAGTTTGAGAGAAATATGTTTATGTTTTGTAATGTCAAATATTTTTGTTTGCTAGTGCAAGTATTTGAAATATCATGATCGAAGTATCAAAGACTGTAATATTGAAAAATATCATAGAAAAAAACCCAAACACTTTGGGAGAAAACCTCTTGCAATTGTGACATTGGCAGAGAATAAGGAACAAACACAAAAGGCAGAATTGCAGTTACCAGATTTTTGAGTGCACACAACTGAGCTGCTACACCAATCTTGACACTCAAAAGTAGTTTTATCTGTCTAGTTCCAGAGCCACACCTAAAACCACAGAGAAGATGCAGCAGCTTGGCCCATAGCATCAAATGAACACCTCTAATTTGTGGTTCAGCAGCAGAGGAATCAGGCTGATTGAAGCTGCTGTTTCTGTCAGTCATTAGCAGCCCTCGAGTTGCCATGAGAGCAGAGTGAAGCTGCTCTGACATGTTATGACTTTGCCTCACGGAAATTTAAACATTTCCTAGTGCAATATCACAGTGACATGTAATTTTAAATATGTCATTGAGGCTTTTACAAAGCAAACCTTTTTTTTTTTTTTTTTTCCTTCCCCAACGAAAATGTCACTGATAACTTTTTTAAATTTACTTCATTTCATCTCAGTCCTTAGAAGCTGAACGAATTATTCAAGAATTGCTCACAGAAAACACAGAGGCAGCTCCTTCCTGCTGGAGGAGTTCAGGGTGTTCATGTATCTCTAAGAGGCTTTGCTTCCAATGCTCCTCTGTAAATCAAAAAGCTCACTGAAAATATACAACAGGAAGGAAATTCCCCTCAGTTTAGCACTATAGGCTTTGTAAAGTTTTACCTCATATGAGTGACAGCCAATCCAATCCATCAGTAGGCACAAATTTAAATCAAAGTGCAAAATTTCCTGTCCTAAGTTATTATATGTAAAAATAACTTTTGAGAAACACATATTTTGTACATTTTCCAAATCAATGTTCTAGTGGTTTACTGTGATCTGATCTTTTTTTACAGCAATCTTACAGATAAATTCAGGGAAAAGTCAGTTCAGTCCTTGACATTCAATGCACTAATACCCTTTCTTGTGACATCTTCTGAATTTTATATATATATATTTTTTTTTCTTAACTTTATATGACAGTTTATATACTGCATATTTTAATTTCATCAAATTTATGATTAGGTGTGAATGTATAAATAGAAGCCTAAGGAATGTTACGAGAAATAAATTATTCCTGAAAGTAACACTTCAAATATTATGGTTGCTCCTCCTTAAATGTATCCAGCAACATTATCATGTATTTAGTGGGAGCCTTTCCCATTTTAACCCTTTGCTTGCAACACTGTAAATATTATTCACCTTAATTACAGATAAAAAAACTTGTGGACCTCATGAGTTCCAGTGCAAAAACAACAACTGCATTCCAGATCACTGGAGATGTGACAGCCAGAATGACTGTGGAGATAATTCTGATGAAGAAAACTGTAGTAAGTAACTTCTACCTTAGTCCATGTTAGAACAGAGGTTAGCAATGTGCAAGAGGAAACTCATGGATTTTGATAAAACACACCTGTGCATTTTCACTCAACACCCTCTGATCTGCTGCAAATCCATTGACCACAATTGAAAATGTCCCTTGCTGTAATTCTCCATTTCTGTTCACTCTTAATGAAGAGCTGTATCAGCTATGATTTATGAAAAAATGTCTTAACTCCAACTGCTCAGTAGTCTGGTGAATTAAAAGTAAATATTACAATTAATTTACCTTTATCAGTTAGTTACAGATCAGATTTATTACCTCTGAAGAAGTATCGTAAACACTGTTCAGAGGTAACGTGACAAGCATTAGTTAACAAGGAATTTTGATCAAATACTACCTGCTCATTATATTCATTGTATTCTTGAGGTGATTTGCCTTGTTTCATATTGAGAAGTCAATTTCTATAGTATTTAATTGCATTGAAGTAGATGTGGTTATTGAAAGTAGCTCAGTTTCCCAGTTCTCTCCTACCCATGAGGAACCTGAAGGCCTAATAAATCTCTGTAATACCACTTTCAAGGAGTTAATTTCCATCTGGTTCTCAGGAAGAAATGAAAAATTTGTAATGCTTTTATCTAATAATTATTGTCTTTATAAAATATTTCAAGAGGGACATTCCCTAAATAGTTCTGAAGTGCCTTCTCTTGACAATTACTGTGGGTTTTCCCTTTTTACTCAGAAAGGCACGAAGTTGATATCTTTTTCTTCCACACAATCTTGAACACACACTCCTGATTGCATATCATGAGTGTATATTTAATATCTTCAAGGTGATGAGCTAAAAAGCTTTAAATTAGGCATTCTAATGCTGAGTAAATGCTGCTGCCCCTTTCTCCAGTTCAAGATGTGCTGTCCACAGAGTGTCTCATCCAGCTTGGGAGGTTAAAGTGGATTTGTCTGCCTGGTAATTACTACCTGCATTTGAAAATGTAGTGAGTTTTATTCCTGCAAGCAGCAGTGCTGTGTTTTTCATATACAAGTGTTACATAAAAAAGGGAAAATGTCATGTGGCTCAGTAATCGCTGAGAGCTTTTTGTTGTTCTACCCCAGGGGGGTTGGCACACAAAAGCTTTTTTAGCTTTGAGGGAGATTTACTTAAGAATTGATTATTAGTGTCAGTTTTCTGTATTACAAATAGCAAGAAATTGTTTTATGCTCTTTTATTCTCATGTAGAAATCAAATAAAGAGTCATAGTTTTGCTGTGGTTGTGTTAATCTACACCACTGCACAGCCTGTTGAAAATTTGAAAAAAAACAAAACAAAACCCCAAATCTTCCACAAAATATTATTGCTGTTTGCAAAATAAGTGTTGAGTATCATATTTGGAATTAGCTATGTGTATGACCCAACATTAATAATTCTCTTCCTTAAAGTTCAGATCATCATGCTATGAAGTGGTATTAAAAAGTTTAAATAATGAGAGATAAATAATCTAAAGTTCTTTTTAAAAAAGTAATTCATGAAGTTAGCCAACTTTGTGTCCATAACAATAGCATTCAGTTCTTGGTCGTTCTCTAGACTTGAAGATGAAGAAATTTGTAATTAATTGCAATGGATGGGGTTAGTGAGTTGAGAGTACCCAGATATAGAAGGTGAATTAAACTAAAAGGTTTCAGTTTTTATTAATTTACTTTTTCTTGTCAAATGTAGACTTAAATTCTAGCTATGGATTCTACTGTTTAAATTAAACACAGTAGGCTGGCACAGTTTTAAAATCCAAAATCTTGGAAACACTGGGACAGTCCATAATATTGTTCAGCTCTTTGAAATTGTTGTATAAATTTTTTATAGACCATCAAGCCACTTACAGAATAAAGTGTAATGAAACAAATATATATGAAATTAGAACTTCAGAAGCATTTGACAAAATATGTTACATTGCACAGTGAGATAAATTGTTCATGGCATCCATGAATATAATATACAAAGGGTTGTCAGGGAACTATATCAGAAAATGAGTTGTTTCTCAAGAATGCAGAATTAATTCACTGAATTATAGAAATTCAGCTCAAGCATTTAAACTTTTCTATATAGTTTCTTCACATGCAAGAAATTCACTCTTCTGGTTATAACATAAGTGAAATAATACATGTAAAAAAAATTGAGTGTGAAAAATTATTAGTGCTGTCATGCAAATCTTTGTGCCCATTAGGATTTCATTATTTAGCTGCATTTGTCTCACAGTCTATTGTTCTTTAACTGTATTTGGACATTGTGAAATAAATGCATATTGGATTATTAGCATTATTATTATGCATTTATGAAATAAATGCATATTGCATTATTAGCATGCATATTGGTGCACAATGAGTCCACAATAAGAAATGTAGGATACATTGTTAACTCTTTTGAGGTAATATCTGTCTGGAGGGAGAATTTACTTGCAGGGTTTATTTGGATTTTTAAAAACAAATTATCACAAAAATAGTGTTTCCTCTTTCAGGAAATGCCAAAAAAGGAAAACTCCATAGGAATGAGTCTTACTATATCTATCTAACCTATCTTATTCCTGTTAAAAAGAAAGCACCAGTATTTTTTTTTTTTAATTTAATGTGATTAAAGAAAATATAAGGTATTGTAAACATTGAAGCAGAGCAAACATATTAATGTTGTAGCAAGACAGGAATTCAATCAGCATAAAAAATATTCATGTTGCTACAAGTTCTTCCCAATGCTCTTTTATTGCTTCGACAAGTTGCCAAGAAAACAAATCAGCTAATTTTGTCCTGGAATAAGTTTGTATCCCAAATGCTTTTCTTGGGAAGGAGTTCCAGTGTTTTGGTAAAGCAGAAGCTAAAGAATGCTGTCCTTGATGGCTTGTACAGAAGTCTATTAATGCTTATTCCTTTAATACTGTTTTATATTAATATGTATTCCTTTCCAACAATCTGAGCACTGATGGAAAAGTACTTTTCTGTGTTCATATGTAAATCACAGAGCTGGATCCCAGCAGCAGAAGAAATATTTCTTGCAAACAGAGAATTGAGTACTTAGCTCGCTGTGTACATTTTTCCAGTATCAAATCTCTGCTTATAAATAATTTATTAGCAGTATAGCAAAAGTATTGGTTTGTATATTTTCAATCAATATAGAAAGATGACAATCTGTTTTTTGGGGTTTTTTTGGCTTGTGCATTACTTTTCCCACAAATTATTTCCTTTATATATTTTATCATATCATGAAATTCTCCTTCTTGGCCTGTTGAAAACAAAAAGAATCAAATCTCAGGGATTTGCTAAAGCTTACACTTTGAAAAAAAAAATTGAAATAGTATGCATATGATCTGAGTCCACATAAATGCCAACCTTTGATTAGCTGAAATATAACATTTCTGGAGAACTGATGCAATTGCTGTAGATGTGTTTTTAAAATGACTTTCCTACAACTTCAAAATTAAAATTTGTGCCTACTTGAAAAATGGAATTTCTCTGAAAAAGTTTGAGTCATTTTGAGTATGAAAGAGTGGAAAAAGGCAGTGGAAAAGTTGATTATAACTATTCCTTTCCTGGAACAGTTTTTGATTTTTATAAATCTTGGGGGAAAATAAACCCCCAAAAACAAAACACAGTAAGTCGAGTTAATGTTAGATCCATGTAACTCATGTCTCATCATGCTGGTATTTACCAATTTTTTCTCAGTTTGAGGCCTCTAATTTTGTGTTTACTTTTTTTATCGCTGTGGTACATTTTACAAAAGCATTCGTGCTTGCAACCTTCCTTAAGTCAGTAAACATTATTCAATTTATTGAGTAATTTCACATTTTTGAGTAATTCAGCATTAATCAATTTATTGCTGTCCATTCCTACTGCCCATTGTTGCTGTCTGCCCTGTCTCTATTTTTTTTTCCACCCTTCTTCCTTCAGTTCACCCTGAACTGAACCTTCCTTTGGTTCAGTCACTGTCATTTGCTGTTTCCCTTTTCTCTGCTGAAATTTTTTACTAATTAATCCTCATTCTTGATTTTTCGTCATTTACATAATGCATTGTTTACTGTGGTGGAAATAATCCCACAAATAATCCTTGTTTGCCTTTTAAGCCCTTTTATTCCCCAAGCCCTCGGACTGGCAGATCTAAATTGCACATAGAGACTTGCTTAACTTCTAAATCCCCAACACCTCTCTACCTTTGTTAGTCTAATGCTCCAGCATCCAGAAAATGTCTTTTGTAGTGGTCCTCATTTCCAGGAGGGAAGCATATGATGTTCTCCTGTGGGAATCTTGAGGTCCCCCTTGCCAGTGTTTCTGTGCCAGCAGCAGTGAAAACTTTTATTTTAGTTGAAACACCAAACTTTTGTGTTCTGTTTGCCATTCCCCTGAATGACAGGGGAAGCTGACTTGACACACACACACTAAAGGTAAGTGATAAATGATGTGCTAGTGTGTGATGGAAAGTCAGAAATCTGCTTAGTTCTAGCTGCATTGGATATTGACATGCAAAATGTGTTTCTGGTCTCTGGTACACATCTCACAAACCCTGTAATGACATACAGGTGTTGAAATACATAAGATGTATACACTCAACATCATGTTATTTTGCAAAGAAGTTTGATGGAACTGAAATGTATGAAAGTCATGAAACTATTTTCATTCCTGCCTTCCTATGTGTAAATGAAATTTAGTTAAAAGGTGTTGTGGAATAAAATCCCACAGAAAACCACTCCTTATCATTTGCAAGCTAATTGTTTTGAGTGTTTCATATTTATTAATTGATAGATTTGGGGGAGTTTTGTGTAAAATATTTAGAGGAAATGCTGATAAACCTAGGGTTGTTTCTTCTCTTTCTTCAGAGCCTCAAACATGCACTTTGAAAGACTTTCTTTGTGCAAATGGAGACTGTGTTTCAGCCAGATTCTGGTGTGATGGAGACTATGATTGTGCAGATGGCTCAGATGAGGTAGGCATCTTCCAAATAAAGTATTTTTTTAGAGAATTAGTAGTTTTGTGTTGTTGGAGAATAGATTCCTGCAAAGAAATTTTCTAAAAGGCAGCAGTGGGAACTCTGCACATGAATCCATGTATGCAAATATCACTAAATTAAAACCAAACTTCTTGATGTAATTATTCTAGAAAGAGAACCTGCAAATAAATCAAGTAAAGTTTGAGCATTCTACATCCTCTTGTACCAGCAATGATCTGAACCTCTTCCCATCCTGGAAATACTTTGTGTCCTGATTGGGAAACCATTCTTTTTACACACAGCACTGGTTTGGTTTGACAGATTTTTTTGAAAGAACAGTGGAAATTCTTTGCTATGTATCAGAAAATTCCTTTGCTGATTTTTCTGTTCTCTTTGATTTTTTTTTTCCTTTTTTCTCTTCTCCTTTCCTGTCTATACTAGACCTCAGTTGTTTCCCAGCTATTTAGAGGGTGTGAGCCACTATTTGAATCATATCCACAAATATATTTCATTTTACAAGACTTTAATTACTACATATTTCATAACATGTGGGATTATGGGCTGTAACTTCTGTCACCAGCTGCACATTTCACCAACGTTTATATTAAACTCTTGATCTTGTTTATTGGTTGTTTCTTTTGTACCAGAGGTATTGTGAAACAGGCTGTTCCAGGGATCAGTTCCAGTGCTCCAATGGCCAGTGCATCTCAGCAAAATGGAAATGTGATGGCCACGAGGACTGCAAACTTGGGGATGATGAGAAAAATTGTGAACCAGGTATTGTTTTAAATAATGCTGAAATATAAAATGAAGACAGGTGTAAATCAGAGTGAAGGAAGAATACAAATAATCAAATCAAGATTTCTTGTGTGCTGGTAGGAGTGAGAAAAAAGCAAAAAAAATCTGAAATACTTTACCTTTTGAGTTTGCGTCATTGTGTCTTCCTACTGGTGTTTTGAACACCCTACATATGTACAACTCCAACGTGAACCTTTTTGGGGCATAGGTATTTAATTTAATTATTTTCAATTGTAATTTGATAATGAATACTCAACATATAAAATTCTGCTCTGAAAACATCAGTAAATCTCAGTGTGTCCTGAAATGTTTTGCTTTGTGGTCTTCATTCAAAGTTTAATAGTACCTAGGCAAAGATTTTGTCTAATAAATTATTATTATTGTTATTTTTCTTTATTTTTGCTTTCTTGGAAAATACAGTTGTTTATTTTCACAGGGATTTTTGCTATTTTTTTTGTAATCTAGATATAACTGATAAAAGCCTATGAAAAATCTCTCCTGATTTACAGCACAACAAAAAAATCCACATTAATATTAAAATATCCTGCTTAATATTTATGAATTTTAATTGTAATAATGTATACCTTCCAAAAAGATAATTTCCTAAAAATTTATCTTATTTAATTATAAATTAGCTACATTTAGCTAAACTCTAAGTCCATTTTAAGGAATATAATTTTTTTAAATATACTCATTCTATCAATATATGCATGTGTGTAGTTGCTTTTGTTAACAAGCTTAAGGAGAAAACAAAATTAAATTTCTAAGTGGAAAAACAGAAACAACTTTTCACTGTCATTATACAATTTAATTAGGATGCCACAACTCAGATTTGTCCAGAATTTTATTGTAGTTTATCAAAGTTTGCAAGACACAAGTTTGCTCACTACGTTAACCAGAAGAAAACCTTAAATTAAAAATCAATTTATTCACAAATTGTCTTTTTCTTAATGCTAAAATATGTGTTTGTAACCAGCATCTCCAACCTGCTCTTCAAGTGAGTACGTGTGTGCCAGTGGAGGCTGCATTTCGGCATCCTTGAAATGCAACGGGGAGCTGGACTGTGCTGATGGATCTGATGAGGTACCTGGTGCATTCCTGGTGCTTTGGGGTTTTTTTTCCTGATGTGATCTCTTTGTAAATTTTTAGGTCCTCAAAATAATGGAAAGGGCAATAGTTTTGTTGCACCCTTTGAGTACTGTCAGATAACTTGGCCCCATGACTGTGTGTTTCTGTGCTCTGTGGACAGGTTTCGGGGTGCAGAAATTTGTTTTCTCAAAGTCAAACCCCAAGCGTGGTTCTAGCGGCGGTTTCCATCAGGGGCTGCTCCCTCCTGGCAGTGCAGGAAAGGTGGTGTTGTTCTCATTCATTAATCCACAGCTCGTGTCTGTGTTCACACAGATGGATTGTGTCACAGAATGTAAAGAAGATCAGTTTCGGTGCAGAAACAAGGCCTACTGTATCCCTGTGCGGTGGCTCTGTGATGGCATCCATGACTGTGTCGATGGCAGTGATGAAGAAAACTGTGACCAAGGCAAGAGACACTTCTCTAAAAACATTTTTTGGGCTTTTTATGAACACACATGTTGCAAGTTAGTGGTACTCTGGCCATTAGGAGTGGAGAAAGGAAAGTTCTGTGACCTCTTCTGACAGACAGTACGCAGCTTGACAACTGATCTGGAATAAGCAAAACTTAGGTTGTTTATGGCTTGTTCCTTCTTTCTATTTCCCTCCCCAAGTGATGAAAAGGTCATGTTGTTACTGGAAGCATATTCTTTTGCATCAAGGGAATCAGCAGTAAATCTGGTTGATTTAAACTTTTACAGGCCACAGTAAATTACAAAGCCATGCACAATAAATCACACAGCTGTGCAATATAATGAACAGTTGCTAAATAAGTCATCTTAAGGGTTTCTGTTTATTTCAGAGAATCGTAGAACACTTTGGATCAGAAGAGACTTTAAAATTCATCCAGTCCAACCCCCTGCCATGTGCAGGACAATTTCCACTATCCCAGGTTGCTCCAAGCCCCATCCAGCCTGGCCTTGAACACTTCCAGGGAAATGGGGCAGCCACAGCTTCTCTGGGTATCCTGTGCCAGGGCCTCACCTTCTTTTTTGTGTCCAGGAGCAACTTGTTCATCCACAGAGTCCTTCTGGCACATTTTGACTTCTTCTTTGTCAGGATACATCACTCCTGGCCTTGGATGAGGTGATTAATGTTTGGAGACCACTCAGGCTCTCCTGGGCCCCCTCTTCCCTCCAGGGCTTTCCCAAGCAGATCCTGGAGAAGCCAAAGTGTGCTGTCCTGGAGCCCAGTGTAGGGAGCTTGCTCTGCACCTTCCTTGCAGCCCTAAGGGTCTTGAACTCCCCCATTCCATGGTCACTGCAGCCCAGGCTGCCCTTGAGCTTCACATTCCTCACCAGCCCCTCCTCCTCTAGGTCAAATTAAAGAAGTTTTTTTTCTAAAGAATAATTTTAGTTGGCATTTTGTCATCTTCTTGGGGTTTCTTCTGGATTTTTCTTCTTTCTTTAAAGTGGGTAGTTCTGTGTGTTAGGCATCTACAGTCACATGTTCTGTGCATAAATTCAAAGCATAACAAAGCACAGTTATATGTGATAATAATCAGATATGAAGCAAACATAGTAAAATATCCTTTCCTTGTTTTAAGTCTATTACTCAATACTTAAGACTAAAGAGAGGAAAAAAAAAAAAAAAAAAAAGACGTTATATCTGGATGATTAAGTTTAAAAGAGAGACCAGAAAATTCAGAGAATGTGAAGAATATTCCAGAGGTGTTTAGGGGCAAGAAGACAGATAACAAAATAAAAAATAAAATAAAATAAAATTTAAAAAAAACTCTAGTCCAATTTAAAACTGCTTTTAAAATATCTGGACTGTATCTCTTTAAAACCCAATGAAGTGTAAGTAAATAGTAACACACTTATTTTATCTGATGCCCGCATTATTCTTTGGGTAGCATAATGGAGCTTCTGTGAACTGCAAATTGCTTATAATACAATAAGAAGCCTATTCCTAGTTGGTTATTGCCATCATACTTTGTATTTATGTCACAATTATGATTCTGTTGCAGAAATCTATTTTGTAAAGGAATTGTGACAGGCAGAGCAATCACGTGAAACAAATGCCAGTTTATCTCACTGATAACTAATTTTTTTCATCTTTGGAAATACAGCAAACACAAATGGAGTTTTATTCTACAGCATTCTAAAATAATATCCGTAATATTTATCTGTGGCCCACTGTGCATGTTTACAAAAATAACTCTCTTCAATCTTATTAAACAACAAGAATGATGGTTATATTGTGATTGCACACACCATTATTTGGATTCATGCCTTTCATCATGAAGAGTACTTGAATTTTATATATTTTCCTTGGATAATTATACAGGATATTTCTGTTAATGTTCATAAGTTATATTTGCTATGGGAGTGAATTATACCTGGTAGCATAGCGTGAGAGTTCAACATCCTCTTATGCAATGGGCATTTCATGGAAATTAGGGTTTTTTTGGGGAAAAAAGTTCAGCCATTCTGAACATTTATAGCAAAAGAAAGCTGTCTGTTGATTTTAATGAAGTGTGAACAGGGCAGTGACTAAACAAGTAAAAAGCCACTGAAGTCTGATCTAGCTCTTTGAGTGGGTGTAATGCATTGAGGTAAGCCACAGTGAGAGTTTTGGCATTATCATATAAAATTTCATTGTTTCCTTCTCTGCAGGTACACAGCTTTACTTCTTTTATACTCCACTCCTCTCAGTTGAAATTTTCTCACTGAAAATCCAGTTACCATAAAATGTGTTTATTAAGGAAATTAACTGCAAGAAGCTTTCCGTAACTTTGTTGGTTGGCAGTGATAAAACACACGTTAAAACTTGAATCCACCTTGAACTAATTTTTAAAGCCTGAGAGCACTGCCCTAAAACATTTTCCCTTATCCTGTGTTCCCTTTTGTTAGACAATTCAGAGCACATGGAAGATTTAATTCTTGCTGCTTTCTGTGTTCGGTAAACATCCTGATGAGGCATTTTAGAAGTTACAGAAAGGAAGATCCTGTCAGAGGTCACTTAATTTTATCTGTTCTGTGCCCACATGGCTGGACACTTCCTGGATACAGGATTCAGAGGTGGTGGGGAGTTTACAAACCTGGCCATGGCTGTTGCTCCTCAGAAGAAGGAAAAGGTGCTGCCTCATGGCTGATGGGCTGCAATCACTTTGCCTTTGATGTGTGACTCAGAGAGTGGCGTAGGAATAAATAGAGCATCAGACATTTGTGGGAAACAAACCTGGACTGAAGTGGCTTTTCACATAGTTGGCCCTGTTTCTGTTTATGCTGTTCTCTGATGGCCCAAATTTCTGATGTATCAGCCAGGCCTTTGTTGAGAGGCTGCATCACCAAAGGCAGTTGCAGACTAGAAGTTCAAATATCTCCTGGATAAATACAAATGGTGCATGCCCAGCTGGTCACTCTTTTGGCACCTGTGTTTGGTAATTCTCAGCCAGCAATCAGGAACAGGAAGGGTTTGGTCAAGGAAGAGGTTTTGAATGAGTATTCCTTTGCCTCTCCAGCCTGTTCCTTTGGGATCTGTAAATTTAGTTATGCTACCTGTGTCACTCTCTGCAAATAGTATTTGATAAGTGGTTGTAGTGGTTTTATCAAAAACTGACATTCTTTTGTCTTTTTGTTTCCTGCCTTTTTTTTTTTTTTCTGTTTTCTGTTTTCTTTTCATCTTCCCAGCGGGAAATATATGTAGAGCTGATGAATTTTTGTGCAACAATTCCCTCTGCAAACTACATTTTTGGGTTTGTGATGGTGAGGATGACTGTGGAGATAACTCTGATGAAGTTGCTGAAATGTGTGGTATGGCATTATGTTTTTCAGAGTTTTTTTGTATAATGAAGCAAGAATGACATTTAAGACACACAAATGTATAAAAGGCATGTGTGTCTTAAATTTTGATTTCCTTTTA
This sequence comes from Phylloscopus whistleri, assembly GCA_017589585.1. Taxonomy (NCBI): domain Eukaryota; kingdom Metazoa; phylum Chordata; class Aves; order Passeriformes; family Phylloscopidae; genus Phylloscopus; species Phylloscopus whistleri. Next base: position 3,394,202 of record JADMLD010001484.1, on the reverse strand, counting down.
GAAGATAAGTTTGAAATATGGGATATAGTTTTCTTTTGTAATTGCTTTTCATGTAATTTCAGATATTTGATACTTGCTGTTTTTAATAAATGAAAATTTCCTGTAGGAAACTCACAGAGGGAGGAAGAAGTTACTTGTCTATGTAATATTTAGCATCATTACACTTCCTACCTCTTTTTCTTCTTTTCTGCCATGTTTACTGGCTCTCAAAAACAGCTATAAATCACCCTTATCACACAAAATCTCTAAGTGAAGGACTTAGAGTGCCAACACATATCTGGCTTTGATGTGCTGTTAAAAAAAGGATTAATAGCTGGGTAACAGCTGACTCTTTTCTTTGCTGTGCAGTGAAGTTTCCCTGCCCTCCAACGAGGCCCTACAGATGTAGAAACAACAGGGTTTGTCTGCGGCCCGAGCAGATCTGCAATGAGGTCGATGACTGTGGTGATAACTCGGATGAAGATCACTGTGGTAGGTGATTTCGCCTTTCAAGGCACTCAGATCAGAGAAAACACCTTGAAGGCAAACTTTGCCACACAGATCTGCTTTGTCCTTCAGTAAAGCTTAGCTGGAGGTGAGCAGATCAGAATTTGAGACTGAGAGAAATCAATCTTGAAATAATTTCCTGTCGCTTAATGCTTCGCCGTCGTTCCCATTTGCATGTGTCTAAAATACTCTAAGAATCTTAAATACTGATTTTTCTCTTATCAATCTGTACCTATGTAGATAAAGTCACCTATAAAGCCAGACCGTGTAAGAAGGATGAGTTTGCTTGCAGTGACAAGAAATGCATTCCCATGGAGCTGCAGTGCGATTGGTTTGATGACTGTGGAGATGGCTCAGATGAGCAAGACTGCAAAATAAGTGAGTTGGGCTGGCAAGATCTGATTTTGTGATTGTAGCAGAAAAGAAACAATTAACTGAGACATTCACCTGTGCAAGACCTATTGAACAATACAGAACTGAGTTTAACATAGTTCCTTCTTTTAGTTACAAGTGGATGGAATTCTGTACCACAAGAGCAAGGCAAATTTTGCTGCAATTCAAGTTGTAGAGGGTTTTTTTTGTGTAGTTACTGGTTCTTTACAAAATTTAAGCACGGGCTGATTGTGTTTTGTTTCATATTTGCAACAAGAAAAGTTTTAGTATTGAATTCCTAATGGGAAATGTGTCTCAGTTAAATACTGTCATTGCATAAAATATAATACATTAAATTATGCAGATGTAGATAAACACTGTAGAGCCATTTATTTGTTAAAATTTTACCTGATGCTCTTTAAACAGAAAGATGAATTTGTTACTTGTTGTTGTTACTTTAGGTCTCATTTTTAACACTTTAAACAAATCTATCAGGGAATTTTTTAGACATTTTGTTTATGTTTAGGTGTGGCTGAATATACCTGTGAAGATAATGTGAATCCTTGTGGAGATGATGCATTCTGTAATCAAACAAAATCGTCCCTTTTGTGTCAGTGTAAACCTGGATTTCAGAGAAACAGGAGGAATAGACAATGTGAAGGTACAGATATTTTCCATCTTCCCTTGTTGTAAAGTATTAAAAGCCAATTCTGTAGTCAATTTTCTGTGCTGGAGTAGAAGATGCGTATAATGCTTGGGGGTTTTTTCCACAGAGTAAAAGCTGTTTCATAGCTACAAGAGTAAGAAATTTTTAAAAAAGGCACAAAAAAAAAAAAAAAAGGCACAAAAAAAAAAAAAAAAAAAAAAAAAAAACAAACCCAGAAAGGATTTGCAAAATATAGATTCATACTTTTCACCTGGAGAGGTTATCAAAGATTTAACATTCATGGTGAATGTCAAGAGGTTCAAGTCAGGCTATTAAATAATTTTAAGGAGTAAATGGGTCTTTTTGAGGTCTAGTAGATTATTTAACATAGGTGTCGAGGTTGGCATATGAGAATATTTTGAGATGTTTAAAATAATGAAGATTCATAATACAAAATTGAAATCAAAGTAAACAGAGAGAAAGTGAAACTCCTTAGAAAATGTAGTCTTAATATATATGATGCCATACTGGAAAATGTTTATGGGTTCCCTTTGTTCTTCTGCTTTACTCCATGATTGTATGAAAATGTTAAATAATAGTGTATTAAACTACAGGTATATAAATTACAATTTTTTTCTTCATAGATATCAATGAGTGCATGGTATTTGGTGCCTGCTCCCAACACTGCCATAATTTAAAGGGCTCTTACAGCTGTGCCTGTGAGAGAAATTATAAGGAGAGGAATAACAGTTGCATAGCAAAAGGTAAGGCTGTAAAAATCAAAATAGACAGTAGTGCCATTTGTTATGTAGATTGTCCATAATTTTGAAGGAAATTTGCCATGAGAAGATCATATTAATGAATCATTAGTGTTTCCCACATAACATGGACTCTCTCAGGGTTTGGCATCGTTGCCTGTTACTAAAGAAATCAGATTATGACATGGGAACAAACAGGGTTACTAATTGAAGATAATGGTTTGTTATTATAGGAACACAGACATAATTCTGAGGGCTTATAATTTAAAAATCTGGGAATCATTACCCTAAATCTGAATTGTCCACAAGCTTCGTTTCCATTGTAATACAGTTCATGCTTCCTTATTTCCCTCACTGATATTTGCTTTAATCAAACTCCTCTTTGTTCTTGAATTTATCAGGAGGAAGGGAACAAATGATGTTTGATATTTCATACTCATAAGGAGGAATTGTGTTGGACAGACATTTTAAATTGATTCTCTCTGGATAGATATGATAAAAATGGGGAAATAAAAATAATCCAAATACATTCTAAATTATCAAGCATATTTTAAACTTTCTCAAAACGCAATGAACTGATATTAGGAAACATTTTCTTATGAATAATATACTTTACAACATCTGGATCAGATCATATCTGGCTATCTAAAATGAGGAGATGTAAGGAGATGTAAGACACAGGTTCTGTTAAAATTATAAAATCATTCCACTTCTAATTTCCAAGTGAGCAATTTAAAAACATGTCTATTGACAGCTCTGTGTTCCTTTAATAAATACATTTAGGACCCTCTAAAGACAGCATGCATGTAAGAATATGGGATTCACATGGGCTGAATGCATAATATCCTGTATTTTTGAACCTTAAAAATGTTCAGATTCTTATATTACATATTCCTTAAAATATAGTCCTGGAGTGCTTGGAGAGCACTGAAGTTGTTGTGTTGATATGAGAATATCAAGAGTTGCATTTATTGCCCCAAGTCTAGGTGTTTGTGCAGTCTTCAACAGCCAGAAAATAATTTTAACATCAGAAATTATACCAGCTGAGAACCAAAAAGCTACTTGAGTTAAACACACTGATTTTGCATTAGTTGACATTTACCTTATTTTTGTTTCATTATAATAATCCCTAGGCTCTGAAGATCAAGTTCTCTATGTTGCTAATGACACTGACATCCTGGGTTTTGCATATCCATTCAACTACAGTGATGCTCATCAGCAAATATCACATATTGAACACAATTCAAGGATAACTGGAATGGATGCATATTTTCAAGGGGATATGATTGTTTGGAGCACTCAGTTTAATCCAGGAGGGATTTTCTACAGAAAACTTCACGACAGAGAGAGAAGGCAGAGTAACAGTGGCTTGATAGTAAGTGATCAAAATCAAAGATTAAATCATACAAGTTTCATTCAATTTATATTTCTGTTCTGACTCTTCTATGGTAGCATGGGCTGATTTAGTAAATTAAAATTTCTCTCTGAGAATGGTTTTATTTCAGTGATCTATATGGCTGCTAAAGCCTTTCTGTTCAAGACTGACAGATTTGGTAGAGTTTCCAAGACAACACAATTTTGTAGGATTTAAAAAACTTTCCTACAAATGAATAATCACTATATTAGAAGATTGGGAAATCTGTATACCATCAAGATTTTTTTTATTTCAATAGAGCAAAGGGAAGAATATAATATATAGAAGAAGAAAGCCATGATCTTCAAATCCTTGGAAGGCAGAAAATGGAGATAGGCTAAACACAAGCTATTCAGCTATTCTACAGTGATCATATAAACAATAATATTGGCAGAGTTTGACATATATTTAAACATTAGAGCAATTCATGTTTATTCCCATTCTTCTTGAACTGCAGAGTATGTTATTTTGAATAAGCATAAATGTAAGTTTGGACTTTGCAACAGAAACGTGGATTTTCAAAAGCTTGGGTAATTTCAAGTGGTCTTTACTTGAAAATAAAATAAATGCAGGTTGTTACTCAATTTGCCTAAAATATTTCTACAAATGTCTCTAGGAAATGATACTGCTGAAGATAACAATGTGGCCTTTACATTGTTGTTTCTGTAATGCTGTAAAATTAAATGTTGGGCTTTTTTAGTTGGGTTTTTTTAGTCTTTATTGAATTTGATAGCAGAGTTTTTAGTTTTTTCTTGGCCAGTTAGAAAAGACACCTGTCTGGCTGTTTCATGTTTCCTTAAACTTAGGAGAGGTAACAGTGATGACCTCCCACCACATGGCTGCTTCTGTACACCCAGCAGAATAAACAGGAGTAGCAACAGCAGCCCAGCCTTTCATCTATAATTCACACACATTTGAAACCACTTCTGAGTACATTCCATCCGAGGCTATTTCCACTCCAAATGAATTACATTCCTGACCTTTGACACCAGCAGGGCAAAAAGCCTCAGGATGTAGGCACCAGTGGACCCTGAAGATGCCTTGAGTCTGTCGTGGCATCTTTATAAGAGTGGTTCCACCTGCCCAGCAGGAGTGTCTGGATTTTGTTCAGAGAAAATGTGTGGAAAGTAGATCTGAAGCACAGAATAATGCCTAGGATCTCTAGTAGGTCAGCTCTGTCATTGGGGTTTTCCAGAAGGATACCTCTATTGAAGATGTGGAGTAATTCTGCTGTGGAGTTTTTCTCATTTAAATGTGGTATATATTTCTGTTAAAAAATCCTGATAAACAGGTCTCTGTATTGAGTTACTCACTGGAAAATAATGGATGTGTAAGCCTTGTGAAGTTAGTGTTGAGAAGGTGGTGGTGGTGTTTTTTGTTTATTTTCTTTCCTTTTGGAGGGGCATTCTGCAGCAAGAGCAGTTTGCTGACCCACAGCCTCTCTAATGGATGTAACTCTTTCTTAGAGGCCCATAAAATTGAGCATAAGCTTCCTCCAGACATCTTCATAGTCCAGGAATTGAAATTTTCACAGCTGTTTTCATTGTCTCCCTGATTAAACTAATAGAGATAAAATATTCTTAGAATTATTGTTTTCCTAACGTACTGAAATATTTTTCGGTTTTCATATCCTTTTTTCACTGTTATCCACAAATACCTTTTAATCACTTCCTTTTTTGATTCAAAGATATTGAAAAAATGATGTTTTTCTTTATACCTCATGTTCCCCTGTCTCTTCAGTGCAGGTAGGTCCTTGTGGCAATGCTTGATCCAAGCCAGACAAATCTTTTTTTTTACAAATCTGAATGTAGAAAATGCACAGATTGTATTTGAATATATCTTGGACACTTCTTATTTATATTTGTAAAACATTTGCTTCTCATTGTGCTTAACTATTCAGTTATTTTCCCAGTGCTATCTCATTAATATTCAAATATTGTTGCCTTATTTGCAGCTGATCAATAGGTTAATTGGTTTTGTAGTGTTGCCTTAATATTGTCACAGAAATTTGGTTTTAAAAAGCTTGAGAATTCCTTCATTTTAACCCAAGTTTTTTTTAATGGGTAAATTTTCAAAGGTTACATTATAACTTTTATATCTAGACTTTGATATGTAAATTAGGACAGTAAACTTGAACAAAGTCACCTGCGTTTTCAGGTAATTACATTAATGCAAAAATCCATCTCAACCGAAATTGCTCCATGGAATTAGCATATCAAGAGCCCTCCTCAGAGAATAGCTTTAAGTAGCTCTCCTGATTTTCTGTGGAAAGGGGTTTAAGACTGGTACAAATTCAAGCATTAAAGAAAATAGTAAATATCCACTCTTCAGAGTTTATTGACAGGTGCAGAAGAGGATTGCATCCCAGTCGAGTTCAGGCAGTCCAAGTGAATTGGTGATAGCTGGAGCAGCTGTTTGCTGCCTAATCCTTGGAGAGAGCTGGAGGAGTTACCTGAGGTGAATAATGAACACGGAGCCACCCCACACTTCAACTCGAGTGCTTTATTTTATGGAAGAGGACAAAAAGATGAACATTAAAATAATGGTACCATGTAACAGGAAGGAAAGCATAGGTTCTGTAGTGTATCCAGTCAGTTTATTGGCAGCCTGCTCCAGCCCTGGTGTTGTGAGAGCTTCACAAGAACCCTTAACCACTCTTGTGGCGCATCCACTCGTGTTTCCCAGCACTTGCCCCAGGGCCCAGTGCATCCCTGTGAATGAAAACTATTTCCAGCCCCTTTTCTCTAAATACCAGGAGTTTAGGGTTTTGCCTTAGAGCTGCAGCTCTGTCTGAATGAAGTTTGTACACTTATAAGGCTCTTTCTGGAACCAGCTCGTTGGGATTTATAAATGATCCTACTTTATGTAATACAAGTGGTAGTTTGGTGAATCACTGCACCCACTGGGATGCTCATCTGTCAACAAAAATATTGTGTTTCAGTGGGCAAAAATCTAAAAGTTTTGTTGTTTTTCATTTATTTTTTGCTGTTCTAGTAACATAACATTAGATAATGTATTATTTTTAACGATGATAATTTAGGCAAAATAAAACATTCCTTTACTTTGCTCCAAAGCAATTCCATACCCAAAATATCTGCAAAATAAATAAGATAAAACAGTTCTCCACATGTGCTTATTATACAAATTGTCATTTAGTCTTCCTGTTAAGCATTACAAAGGATGTGTTCCTACTGCATGTGCAACGTATTTTCTCCAGTCAAACTCAACTTTAGGGGCTGAAAATCTGTAATCTGCCATTGTATGAAAAAGGTTTCCAGATCCAAGTTTTTACTGCAGCTTCTTTTTTGTGTTTGCTTGTTTGTTTGGGGTTTTGTTTGGTTTGGGGGTTTTTGTTCTTAATTTTTTACCTTGAAAACAGAATTTACAAAAGACAGCAGCTCTGATCAAAAGCCATTGAGCTGACGTTGGTCTGTAACTGTGCAGAGACTTCCAAACTGTGAAAGGCAATTAGGTTTCAAACCCCAATTTTTCTAATAAGTTGTAGTGCATTATAATTAGCATCAAAGTGGGCTAAAATCACTGTAGAAAACATTAATGTGATTTCCTTCCTGTATTTTCATCCTTATTTTGTATGCAGAATTATTATTCAAAATTAGCATAATCCAAATAAGCTATTAGGTAAGAGCTAATTTTACCAGACAGTAAGTAATTTTACTAGACAGTGTGAGAAGATGAATAAGACTTCAGAAATATGATGTAGCTTGAACTTAATGAACACAACTGGAAATTACAGTATCAGCATCAGCTAGTGGGTTTTTTTCCTTTTTTTAAAATCTCTTACACCAGATGGCTCCTTGACATTTCTTCTTCTTGTCTCCTTCTTCATTTTAACTTTAATATTCCCCCCAGCTTTACTGGAATTTCACTTTCCCTGTCTGGTTGAGGAGAAAGAGTCAGTATTCCTCAACACCCCCATCCTTGTTGTGGAATTTTTGTAGGATGTCCTTTTTAGGATGTCTCATCTGCTTCTGGAACACCAGCTCTTTTGGGAGCCATCTCTCAATCTGCTTGGTAACTCCCATCTTGGTCTTTCCAGGCTCTCATAAAACAGTCTTATGGTAAACTGTGGGTTTGAACAGTCCAAAAAAAAAAAAAAAAAACCCAAAAAAAAAGGGAGAGGTTTTTCTGACCCTGACAGCTGCTTTCTTTTTAAAAGAATATTTGATCCCAGCATTGTAAGCCATTAATTCTTGTAGTATCCAAAGAGCTCTTCAGGTATGAGAGGCTTCTTGACACAGGTGCCTCAATATTTCTCAGATTGAAAAGGAGTTTGGATTAAAAATAAAATTTTAATCCTTTTTTTTTTTTTTTTTTGGTATCTGGTCCTTTCTGTGAATGTTGCTTGGATAGTAACAAAGAAAAAAGTTTGTTATATGCAAATTCTACACTTATTTAAAAAAAAACCAACAGCTTTCTGTTATTTGTGGAAGCATGTGCTGCCACTGTCATCATTGCATAGCAAAGAATTATGATACAACACTTTCTTTAAAAATCAACTGTGACCCTGTTTATAAATAAATACTGTTTTGTAAATGCAGTGATTGATTTTGCTGCTTTACTATTCTTCTAAATAGAAAATCAAGGTTTTGTATATCTATAAAACATACCTTCTGTGACATTTTTTTCAGGATCAAAAGTTTATGAGCAATGAACTCTCTAAATTCACCTTTGTGGTCCTATTATTTCACCTAGAGAATGAAATGACCTTTATTTTATGATGAAAATAGTCTACAAATGTCTTATGGTATTAGGGAACTCTGACACTTGAGGAAAAACAAGCTATTTTAGGATTTTCTTTCCTGGTTTTCAGTTATTTGGCTTAGTAGGATTTTATTGCTTCATTTTTTAAAGGAATACCTGGGGTTTGTTCATAATTTAACTTGATGTCCTTATAAGAAAATAGGCAAACAATTGTATGTGTGTTCAGCTCATGCTGGTCTTGAGGTTTTTATGATACACTGCATTCACATTAGAAAGAGCTGGGTAATCCTATTTTACAGGTGATGCTCATTTCTGCAGGAATTCCAGTAAATTTTAGAGAAACTTTTTCATCTAGATCTATTTGTAGTATGAACTCCTATCCTTAGGACTGTCTTTCAGAGCTAAACCTTAATGATTATGAAAAAAAAATCATGATGGAGATCCTGCAGTTGATAAATTTGATGTTATAATCAATCAAGTCTCTTTCACTTGTGAAGATGAATATTCTGTGCATACAGAGAGAATTTTATGCAGTTTTCTAAATGCAGTGAGCTTCTCTACCCTTGGCAGCCACTCCTCAGGATGGGCTCATGCCCTTCCACTGAAGGCTTTGGGATGGAACACCATACTATGGTTCTGCATGGAATAAAATAAACTGCATAATCTTCAAACTTCCTTTCCCTTTGGTTTCAAATTACAGTCCATAGCACTTGTTTGCTTCAGCATCAATAGTTCAAGTAGTTGATACCAAAGTGACTTTTTCCCTAACGTGGGTAGCCTTAAACTTGAGAAAACAGATTTGAAGCACTGAGTTGTTCTTCTGCATGGAATAGAGGTGTCAGCAGGTCCCTCAGAGCTGAACTCCTGCAGGTGCAGTTTATGCCTTTCCAATGCAGTGTTTCTGAAATAATGATGCACATCTGTGGCTGTGCAGCTGCTGTGAAAGACCATTTCCACAAATCTGACTGCAACATCTGTTCATTTTAGTGTCCAGAGTTCAAAAGGCCCAGGGGCATTGCTGTGGACTGGGTGGCTGGGAATGTTTACTGGACTGATCATTCCCGAATGCATTGGTTCAGCTACTACACAACTCACTGGACCAGCCTGAGGTACTCCATCAATGTGGGACAGCTGAAGGGGCCAAACTGCACCAGGCTCCTCACCAGCATTGCAGGAGAACCATATGCAATTGCTGTGAATCCTAAAAGGGGGTATGTATCCTTCAGCACCACTCTGATCTGGTAATTCAAGGGAAAGAAAATTATGTCTGGAATTGTCTAAACATTTCCAAGTTGTTTGCTTGATTTCCTGCTCAACTTACCTATGTGTAAACCAAGACTTCTGCTCTGCCAGGAATGTTGAAAGGCTCACAACAATTGAGCATCAGTGAAGTGTTTTGAGGTTCTGTGTGGGCATTCAGCTTAATTGTTGTGTTTGATGCTTTCAGGATGATGTACTGGACAGTTATCGGGGATCGGTCTCACATTGAGGAATCCTCTATGGATGGTACCCTGAGAAGGATACTGGTTCAAAAGAACCTGCAAAGACCTACAGGTAAACACCTTATCTTTCCCAAATACCTGGTACTCACTTAGGAAGATTTCAATTTCTCAGTTGAAAAAAAAAAAAAAACCACAAAAAAAACAACCCAAACCAACAGAAAACAAAACAAAACAAATTACAACAACAACAACAACAAAAAAAAAAAACACCAAACAAAAAACCCCAAACAAACAAATAAACAAAACCAAGACCAGCAGACAAAACACCCAAGAAATGGGTGTTTTCCCATCTTTACTGTCTGAAAATACTCTGTAACATTCTTCTGTGTTTTCTTGTTTTCTTCCTTTACTTCATGGTAGCAAATAGATGTTCGTGGAGTTTTTAATTTTTTTGTCAGATGTTTAACCCAGGCCCATGCAGAGGGAATGCAAAGAAAGGGTTCAAACCTTTAATATTTCCTCCCAAATAGGGCTTTAGTAATATTGTTTACACTGTTCTTAAATCTATTACCACATATGGCTTTCTTGTTTCAAATAAGAGGGAGTGAGAGTTTGAGCATTTGGGCCTGACTTTGTAGGATTTACACAGAAATGGCTATCACAGGAGTGTTATATGTTTAAAACAAATAGAGATACTTCTTTTATCTCTGATACCATGAAAGATACATTGAGAATCTTCATTATTTATTAATTTTTATTTAAATCTTCTCATTAAGATGCAAAGAATAATTTAAAGCCGGAGAGTGGGGACTGCTTCTGAAACATGCCCCTTACAGGTCCCATGCATCACACAGTACTGACGTTTTGTGGTTGCCTTTTACCAGAAATTATTCTCTTTGGCCATATCCCTGAATGCCAGTGTTGCTTTTAAAGAGGTTTTTTTAAATGGAGTTTTAAATGCAAACATATTTCACTGGTCTGTGAGTCAGATTTTCTCCACTTCCTCTCATCTGTCTGTAGCTGGTTAATTTATGACCTTAAGAGGAGTATTTTTGCTGTTATGTATAATTTCTTTTGATGTATTTTTTCTGACTTACCTACTTACATAAATAGGAAGAAAAATAATGTTTCTCATTCTTATTAAATATGCACTGCAACTTCAAAAGCTCAGAATGAAATTATTTTATGGCTCCAATGTTTTCTTCAGGCTGAAGTTTTTGACATGACCTAAAATGGCATATCAACCATTTAATCTTCCTCTGTGAAGCATGGACTATTTCATTTAACTATTTAATTATTGCCTAGAGGCTGGGTATTCATAATGCCATCGCTCTTTTATTCTCTTTTGTTTTCTTTTCATAGACAGATTAATATAAATTTATATATTTATATACAAATATGTTTTCTATAAATATATGCATATATGCATATATACATATATTTTTATATATTTATATATATATATTTATATATTTATATTTCTTCCAATATTGCTGTTTAAGTCTTTAAGCACTAATGTAATTAAAATAATTGATTTTTTTTCTGTAAAACTGCAAGGGATGATTGGTGATAAAAATGAGAACACAATGAAATATGTGTGGAAACAGGGTCCAAAGACTCCATGAATTCTGAATGCCTTGTTTTTAACACAGGATCACACTGTTGTAATTGGCATGGTAGATTTTGGTTGGGACAGCAGGTTAGAGGATTTGATTCTATATTTAATTCTCTGGTATTTCTATCCGTACCTGCTGAGGAGAATGGGATAGAAAAGGTGCTGACCTTGGGCAGAGGAAGGTAAAGAAAGTAAAAAACCATGGTTGCCAAGGGGAAGGTTTAAGTGGGAGCTCTTATATTTTATTCTCTTTGGTTTCCAGTCAAGTCTTCTCATTGCCACGATATTTTGTGTACATAAGAACAAGAATGACATCAAAAAGTAGGGTTATATAAAAATACAAATATTTTCAGGTTTTATGTTCCTATTTGAACTTTATTTCCTTTGTAGGTCTCGTAGTTGATCAGTTCAGCCAGCGCCTGTTCTGGGCTGATTTTGAGTTGTCTGTGATTGGCAGTGTTCTTTTCGATGGGTCTGACTCCGTTGTGTCTGTGAGCACAAAACAAGGTATGGAGAGCCTTGGTGTAACATGATTCCTATTTTATTTTATTTTATTTTATTTGGCTGAAATTTCACTATTCAGAGGAGCTACGTAAGCAAAAATCAGTGATTGTTGAATAGTGTTTTGTGCTTTCGGTAGCCAATGCTTCAAACATTCTCTAAACAGGTGTTTTAGATAAGGTAATTTTAGCTTTAAGATAATCTAATGAAATACCTTAGGGGAACAAAGATTCAATGATATGTGCAGATCTCCAAGTTTATTACTGAATAACATTGGTGATTATTTAGGTTTGGTCTCACTTGGACTTCTTAGAGCTGCCTGCATTGAGCTGGAGTTTTAGGGGTTGTAGAAGAGTTGATCTGAATCAGTTCTGGGAGAATTAATGGGTTTGGCTTTCAGGTCAGTGAGTAATCATAGAATTCTGCTAACAGAATGGGAATGAAGAAAGTTCCTTTTGATTAAAAAAAAGGAGATTCTGGTGAAGCAAACTGTTTTCAATTGCATGATGGCTTTTTAACAATTTGTCAAGTAAGAAATCTCTGAAATTTGAGTAGAAAAGAGAAGGAACACATTAAAAATTTTGAAAGCATCCTTTTTGGGAGGATTGCTTAGTGGGCAGTGGGTTCTGGAGAATCATCAGGGTGTTATTATACCTGGTGCTGTTGACTGTTTTAACCAAGAATTCACCAGGATATTCTGAAACATACTAGGAGGGATCATCATAATCCTAATTGGGCAGGACAAAATTGAAATCATCTTATTTTGGTTTAAAAGCATTTTATTCCACCATTTCTATCAATGTACATGGAGATAATCACCTGAAGAGAGTGATACACTTTGAGTGTAGGTATCTGACCACAACCTTCTCCAGCAAAGGAAAAATGGGGAGTTTAGAAATTGTCTTGCAATGAGACTAAGACCTTCAAGCCATTGAATTAAACAAGACTAAAAGAATTAATTAGAATTCATAGATATTTTAATGAAAATGAAATACTGAGTACCAAACACTGATAGCACAAAAGAACAATAGGAAGAAACAGAGGCTGATTGATGAAATTAAGTAAATACGAGGGAAATACAAAACCATTTTTAGAGTAAATGGAGAAAACACAAGGTATCATAAAGAATGATAGATTCTGATTCCTTATGGCTTCAGGAAGAGCTGCATCTCAGGCAAAGAGGTTTTAGTTAGAAACCATTGCCTTATTGAGGGTAAATGTGAAATTCTGCAGTTGGTTGTACACAGGAAATCCAACTGGTGGCCTAATAGGCCCTCAGATCTCTTAAAGAAATGAGGAGTTGGTAGAGTTAACAATTACTTTTGCATGGATTTACTATAATTGTTAATTGTTTGAAACAAGTGTAGTACAAAAACTAGCATTTCAAATACGTTAGGAAGGAGCTGAAGAAATGTTTCGGCCAAATAATTTCTTTGATGTGAAGTAAAATGACCTCTTTCTTCCTTGTCACATACATCTGGTTAAAGTGTTGTACCTTAGGTAGGCCAAGTAGAACAAGTCTGTTCTAATTAGTGAATTGTTACTAGAGAGTTTCTTTTTTTTTTTTTTTTGCAATGATCAGCCAGTTTATGAGGCTCATTTGTGTGGAAAACTGATAAAAAGCTTGAAATTTAAGTTGTGTGCAAATTAGGAAGAGTTCCTTTGGGGAAGATTGCGTTTTTAAAGATAGATTTTGTGGAGACCAAACAAGCTGTCTGAAAAATAATAAAAATAATAGGTGTTCATCATAGTAATGAATTGAAGCTTTTATTAAAAAAAGTTGTTTAGTTTTTGAACATGCATTTGTATTTACTATCCATTTTTATTCAAGGTTTACTGCATCCACATAGAATTGACATTTTTGAGGATTACATATATGGAGCAGGCCCTAAGAACGGTGCATTTAGAGTCCACAAATTCGGCAAGAGCCTTGTAGAATATCTAAGTGTGGATGTTGATAAAGCAAAAAGTGCCTTGATTTTTCACCGCTACAAACAAATGGACTGTGAGTAAGCATAATTACTTTAAATTCAATATCACCTCAGGGGGGAAAAAAGTAACCAAGTTGTCTAAATATGAACCAGAACCTGATTTTACAGACTGAAAATAGATTGTCATATTTTTTTAACATCATTTTGGTGCATTTTCACTCGTTTGAAAGGACACTGGACAAATTTGTACACAAATGCCTTTTGTACCTTCACTGTAATTGAGATATTAAAAAAAAAAAAATTAGAAGAGAGATGAATAACAATCCCTCTAGCCAGAAGCAGATGAAATTCTTTATCCCATGTTACCAATACATTTTTTGTTAATGGAATAAATTCTGTCCTTCTGTGGGTCTTGCACTGCTGTTTGAGTGAGGGTGTTCATGGATTTGAGGCTGTTGATGTCACGGGAAGTGGAAGTGTATCAGAATTTTTATATCTGATTATTTAGCTTTTCTTAGCTTTAGAACATGGTTCTAAAATTTTTAAATAATAATAAAAAAAGATCAATATTTCTAATATTTCGTCTTTTTAAGCAGTGCCTAATCCCTGCTTGGACCTGACGTGTGAATTCATTTGTTTACTCAATCCTTCTGGTGCAACATGTGCTTGTCCAGAAGGAAAGTCGTTGATGAATGGAACATGCATCGATCAGAGCCTCCTGGGTAGGTATTGAAAACTGCAGGAAAACCAGAAAATAAACAGCTGGTCAGCTTTGGTCATTGCAAAAGGCCAGGCTGGCTGGGAGTGCAGAGTTTTGTGATGTTGTTCAGCACACAGATTACTTAGCTGAAACTGAAAGGAAAGGTGAAGAAACAAAATCTCTGATTCCAAAAAAAAATACCTCCCCCGCTAATAGTCATCAAAATGAAAAATGAGTTTTCAGCTTGACTGATACAAGGTGATGCTTAAAAGTGAGTGGGTATAAATACTGACCAAAAGAAGTTTGAAAAGCACTGAGGTGTTTTGGATCCGAAATTAAATGAGTCATTTAGGAGGAAAGAAATCACTGCAGCAATGGTGAAAAGGCAGTGAGAGCAACATAGCAAATAATAAAGACTTTGAAGTAACAGGCAAAGAAAGAAAAAAAAAAAAAAAACACCTGAAGCATTTTTATCTAAAATTATATCTTCTGGGAGCCTTTATAATGACTAATACTGAGACACAGGAAACCAGATTTCATGCTCTAAGTTCTTGCTGTATTTTAGGGATGGGGAGGAATCTTTTCAACAGAAGATTATTAAGTACTTAAAAACTGTCTTCACTCTAATTTAGGCCAAACCTAGCTTGGTCACACTGCTGGAATGATTTCTTAGCCAGTCTGAATTTTTAAATGTTCTAGAAATCACATTAGAATATCTATCTATCTAGAATAGCATTTCTTGTGTGTATTATGTGTTCTGGGATATTTTTCTGATGTTTAATTCCAGGCTCAGAAGTGCAAGTGATGGATATTTTGGTGAGATCCTCTGTGCCTGAAGTGCTCAATTTAGCAATTAAATTAATTTACCTGAAATGTCATAATTCTCTGGAGAAAATCTCACCAATTTCTACTGCTAAGGCTTTAAATATTGAATTAACAGGACTGTGTTTTAGTGGTTCATGATGTGGTCTTATTAAAACTGTCCAACTCTAGACACAAATCAGTCTGAACAGCCTCCTTGCCCCTCCAAGTGTCAGCTCTTTGTCCATCTCAGGTGGACACTTGTCCAGGATTTCTGCTGCTACAGCACCACCTAAAAATTATTTCAAATTACCCACAGTTGCTACTTAGGTGTTGGGGAATGGAAAAATAAATTTGTTTTTCACTGGTGACTTGTACCAGTCTGAACTCATGATTTCAGCAATGCTCCATTTTTACTAGTGGGCAAAGGATTATGCTGTGGTAATGTTTTCAGGAATGTGTGTTTTTATTAAAGAAAGATCTGAAGAGGTTTTTAAACGACTTGTTATAAATTTTTATGGATAGATGGAAAATGCCTAGAGAAGCATTTTTAATTTATTGATAATTTTCAGTACTTTCCCATGGCTGCAATATCTGTTATGACTTTTTAAAGGGCTGCTGAATAAGTGTTTCCTTAATTTTTTTGTTTACAGTTATATTTCAAGTAATGCCTAATATAGGCATTTTCTTACTTTAACTATTTTTAATAATAGTAATGTTTTTAATAATTTAGTAATAGTAGACTGCAAGTTTTGTAGTATCACAGATTACAAATTATGAATTGAAACTTCTGTATCATAGTACTCTAATAATTTTTTGCATTATTTTGATGTATATTTTTCTTAAGTGTAAGTGAATGTTAAACATCTGTCCCTTGCTGAGACTCCAGCTTCCAAGGACCAGCAGAGATTTCTGGAAAGATCAGAGTTGACCCCAAATCATCATCTTGAACTGATACAGGTTTATAATTAAAGGCTGACTGACAGTCACTTGTCATTAATAGGTCACTAACAGCTCACAAAGAAAAATCAATTTATAAATCAGGTTCTTTTCCTTTAAAAGGTTATACAGTATAGAATAAAAACCAGGCTGCAGATTTCCTTTTCTGATGACGACCTAGAAAATGCATATGAAATATTCCAAACCCCACACGTTAACCTTATTTAAAGCTCTTCAGAACATTTTTGGCCCAGTTAAGGATGTCAGTAACCCAAACCAGAAAATCCTGCCTTACTTGACTGTGTATTGTTGAAGGGTGACCTGACAATCCAAAGGGAGGTTATACAGACATATGTTTTTCTGTTGGTCTGCAATAAAACCCTGATTCAATGTCGGTCAAAGTACTCTGGTTGATTCTGGTTTTTGAGGTGTTCTGGTTTTGCTGTACTTGCAGACAGCTCTTTTAGGTCGTGTAAGAAGTCTTTTACTTTTAGAAATTAGTAACAGTTGTGGATATCAAGAAGTAGTTGAATTGTACTTTTCGAATAATATATAATTTAATTTACAATAGAAAATAGTAGAATATTGAATATTCATAATATTTTTAATGCCTTTGAGTGTTTTTTGAGTCTTTTTAAATGCAGTAAGGAAACTAGTGATAGATTTTCATGACTTGGCAGAGCCAAAATGAGACAGCCATCTTCAGCTAAATTTCTTCTTCTTAGTCTGTCTACCATAAAGGTTGGTGACTCCAAGGTAATCTCAGTCTTGCTCTGTTCCTTGTGCTGTATCTCAAAATCTGACTCCTGACTCAGATTCCTGTTCATTGGATTGCTCAGTTTCTTCCTTCTGTTTTTTTTTTCTTTTTTTTAATCAGAAGAAAATTAGCTAAGTCCTTAAATTCTGCATGCTCTTACTCCTGGCTTGGTCCATTGTGTTATTTTTCTTCAGGAGTCCTAGGTGAGGAATTTTAAATATTGATTCCTCAGTGACTTTCTGTAGGACTGAATCCAGATTGCCTCTCACAGCTGTTTCCCCAGCACCTCAAGCAACTGATGAGAAACAGCTTCTGGGTTTGATTTGGAACTTCCAAGCTGGAATCATTACAACATATAGGTGTGTTGTATCATTGAGAATGGGTTTTTTTATAACAAAGTGAGTACAAGTTCCAGTGTTTTCTGAGATAAGCTTCCATCTCATTTCTCCCTGGATGATTGTGACAGACAGACCAGAGTTCTTTTGGGGTTTATTTATTGACTAAAACAGGCTGGACCTTTTTTTAGTTTAGAAGCTACCCTTTGGTTTTCCTAAAGGAAACAGCAGAGTACCACCTCATTTTCCTAAAGGAGACCCCTGGATTTGCATCCATTAGGTTTCTTGTATCTAACTGTCTGTAGCACAATGAAGCTAAATATGTACCCAGAGGATGAAAATGGAGAGACTGGCACTGGAGGAAGACATTGAGTCCCACAGCTGAACGAGCAGGAGTAATGAACACTTCCAGGAGTTCCCTGTTCTGGAGCCTCACGTTTATCACTTTCCTCTTAAGAGGGGAACATTTCTGCTCTTTTGGTTGAGTGGAAAGCCTGAGGAAAAAAATTCCAAAGACTCAGAGCTGATGTTGTTTCTGAACAGAGATGAAACATTTAATTTATCAGGTTGCTTCCCTCAGCACGTTTCTGTGGGGACTTGCCCACTGCATACAGAGATTGCAGGCAGAGAAAGTGCTTTGGCTGGGGTTGGAGAGGTTCATCCCTGTGTACCTTCTTTTTCAACCCCAAAGTCTGCCTCAGGGAGAGGGAGCTACTGCAGTTTGGTCCCTGCTTTCTTCTTGGGGGTTGTGCTGCTTTTTCAGACTTCTCAGGTATAAAAAAAAAAACACTAAGGGTCACAAAGAAATCTGCTTCTGGTTTGAAAAAATAATCTTCTGTTTGCAGCATTCCTTCTGTATTTACAAAGGGGAAATTGTTGGGAGGGGTGTTTCCTAGTACAGAAGAAAATGGGTGCCAGTTAGATTTTCTCACTGTGCATCCGTTTCTTACCCATTCTCTTCCTTTTAAAATTGTAAAGAAAATGGATTTTCTAAGAGGGGAAAAAAAAGAAAAAGTGAAGGGAAAACAAAGAGGAGCATCTGTCTTACAGCCTTCAGACAAAATTTGGGGAGAACAACTTGTTCTGATGCTTTTCAGCATATGGAAACCTGGCAGGTGTAGTATGACTCTCATCTGAAGGAAGATTTATAGAACCTTACCTCAACATTGCAGCTCTGCTCTCTGTCTTTATTAGCTGCATTCAGCTCAGTAAAGGATGAGCTGCACCTTTGTCCAAGGGAGAGCCAAGAGCAAATAACCTCCTGCCCCGTGGGATGAGTATTTCCCACTGTGGGGAGGGAAACTGTTCTTGTCCTAAAGAATGTAGGTCCCCACCCTTGTGCTCTGTAAGATCATCTCCCCATTTAACTTGTCTAGTCCAGAAACTGAGGATACTTCAAAAGGGAGGAAATAGCAAAAAGATGCATTTTTCTCAAGAAAGAATAGGGTTGTTACAGAAATGCCAATAAAAGATGTGTCTTGTGTAAGTGGGGGAGAGGAATGGAATATCAAAAAATTGAACAAGTGAAAGAAAAAAATACCCATGGAGTCCACAGAGCTTTGATTTGCTGTTTTATCAGCGTTTCTTCTTTGTAAGATTTTCCTTTTGCTTCCAGTAAAAGGGAAGAGTCAAAGATGAAGCTGATAAGCCGAAGTCTATTAATGTTTGTGTCAAACAATTTTGCTGGGAAGAAAAACATAAGAGAAATGGCAAATCAAAATTCTTTGATTATGGATTAAAGATATTAAGATTGAAAGAGGCAAAACAAGACAGCAGAAGACTAAGTATCCAGATTAGGGGAGAATATATAAAATTACATGATCTGTAATCCTTTCTTTCATGTTAGAGAGAATCATCGCTAGACTAGGGGTAGGATAAAAAGTGAAATGATATACTTCTGTCATTTCAGAAGAAAAAGAGCAGCTGAGAGGTCTTTAAGTCTGAGTTTAGCAAGCTCATAGCAGCATTGAAGACTGGAGTTAGAAACTTTTCTGATTTTGTCTTTTTAACAAGTTTGTTCCAAGGGTGGTTACTTGCTAGAGCTGTTCCCACTTCTTCTTTCTGAGGTATTTATTCAGTAACTCCAATTAACTGTATTCAGCTTTTTATACTAATTCTTCCGTGTTTTCTTCCTATCCCTTTGTTCCTGTCTTTTCCTATGGAACAGTTCTGCTCCTGTCTCCCACACAAAGGCAGGCATGTCATCCCCTTTTGTATTCAGTTGATGTGAACCAGTGTAATTTGTTTCTTGTATTTACTTCCAGACAACAAAGCAGCAACATTAAACTCCATATATTGTTCAAGTCTAATATACTATTTTAAAACTGCCTTTTCCATTGCATCTTTCAATCCTCTTTCTTAGCTTATTGAAAGTCCAAAGTTGCTGTATTACCATTTCTCTGTTCCACATTAGAGTTGTACTGAAACTCTTGAATTTGTTTCATAGAGAATCAAATCAGTAGTAATTTCCATTTTCCCCCCCAAATTTTATATCTTAATTCTGTGGCATTGCTATAAAAGAAAAACAGAACATGTTTTTAATGCACTATCAGAAAGGTTCATAAAAAATGAGCAGTTGTCTGTACTTCACTGTTATTTACTCTGCTTTTGCCAAGTTCTGCTCCATAAACTCATGACTAATGATAAGTAAAACAGATAAGATAAGCAAAACAAAAATAGGCCTTCTCTCCAATAAGATATGCTACATTATCCATTCAAACAACTTCCATAATGAGTAACCGAGGAACGGTTCATGGAACATCAAAGGATTTAATGAACCACCCAAATTAATAAAACACTGAAGCATCCTCAAACTCCCAAATACAAAGTAACTTTCTTACAGCAATTGTATATATCCAGGGTGGATACCAAAAAGCAAGTGCAAACAGGATTTCATATTTTTGTTGTAAACCACGTGAAATAATGAGATGTCAGTCAGTCCATCATGGGAATTTTACAGTCTGAGCAGAAAAAAAGAAATTATCAGAAAATATGACTTAGAAGCAACAGGTTTGTATGGAAACACCAATTTTTGAAGAGGATTTAAAGGCTAAAGAAATTCCTTTCAAATATTTTGGGCAGGGCTTAGTTAAGAAGGCTGTTAGTTAGCAGAGAGTGTGGAAGAGAGATCCAAAAACGGCTAATATAAAAGGGCTGAGGTCACCAGAAAATGACTGGGAAGTTTTCTGAGGTCTTCCAGGTGAAATCAACATTCCATTTTCCAATTCTCAAACTAGGAATTATCGTTTCAAACAAGAATTCATACTATCATTCCTAACTTAGATCTTAGGGAGGCAAACTCCCCTGTGCCATGCAGGAGCTCCCACCAACTCCCCAGCTCCTGGCAGCCTTTCCAGGGCTTATGATCTCTGAAATGTGTGGGTTTTTTTCTGTCACTGTGGAATTAGAAAGGGTAGTTTATCTTCTCCATTCTGAAAAGTGGTGTTTTGCCCCTCACTGACAGAGACCCGTGGCTGTGTTTGAGGCAAGGTTCTGCTTTGCCATTACACAGAGCTGGGGTTGTTGAAGCTCTGTGTGTGTGTGTGTGCTCTTGCTGCAGATGACAGCTGTAAACTGACCTGTGAGAATGGAGGGAAGTGCATTATAAATGAGAAGGGGGATCCCCGATGCCACTGCTGGCCAAGCTACTCTGGTGAAAGGTGTGAAACCAATCACTGCTACAACTACTGCCAGAATGGAGGGACCTGTGGGGCCTCTCTCCTTGGTAAGTATTTCTGAACAACTCATTTACCTGCATTAAATATTTGAATTTGTTTCTTTTTATGGGATTTTTTCTCTTTACTTTATTTGTCTGTACTTAAAAAATATGCAAAAATAGCAGCATATTCCATACATGTTCTTTGTAATCAGTAGGGCTTTTCCTTCACTTATCTGGGTGTTTCAGCACAATTAAACTCTGTGCCAGAAAAGTGAGAATATAAGTAAATATTCAGTGTAGAAGTAGAATTGTAAAGCAAAATATCAATACACCAAGTCCATACATCATCTTCTCTAAATTTATCAATTCACTTCCTAAATTTATATGTTCATACCCAGAGATATTTGCTTAAATACCTGACCTCAACCTTTGTCTTACTGCAGTTCGCCAAATAGGAATTTTACTCCTCTAATTCTCAGGAAGACTTTGTTGGTGAGAACTCAGATCCTTCATTTTCCTGAAGGAATTTGAAATTGCATCTCCTGGGTTCAGGGGGTTTATCCTGTTAAAAAGCAGGTGTTTAACAGTTGGTCTTTCATCCCTAACATATAAGCTTTTGTATCTTGGATAACGTTTGGGCTGGAGAGGAAAATTGTAAAAAGAGGTACCCTAAAACGTAGCAATTCTGTGAGAAAGGAGAAGTCTGTTTTCTGTTTCAATGAATATTTAAATATTTGATTCAAAATACAAGAGCTGGAGAGGAGTTTGCTGTCCCCTTCTCAGAAGCTTTCATCTGTTTAAGATGCTGTGAATCATTTTCTCCTGTGTGATGAAGTGGCCACCACCCTCTGAAAAAAAGTCCAGGCACCTGACCTTGAGAAGTGTGTGACTGTTCATCACATTCCTCCCTGTAGTGCAGAATTATGTGTCTGAGTTCCCATGGTATAGGGGGCTTAGATTGTAAAGATTTCCTCAGCACTCCTTACTAATTAACATCAGCCTATGTAGTTTGGTAATTTAGCCCCACTTGCTGGCTTCTCTGGAGCCTCCTTCCCATTGGCTGAAGAGTGGTGGCAAAATTCCAAGTGAATGCAAGTAATTTATTCTTTCAGCTCTGAGGAGTTGAGGGTTAATAATGTTGTTCATAAGAATGACTTAATATCAGAAAATGAGAATTACTTGTACTGGAAGTTGATGAATTAGACTTTAAACTGCTCCTAACAGCTGATGGAACTACTGACACAAATGATAAGCAGTGATTTTTATCAATGTGGTGAGATCAATAAATGCTAAGTGAGGACGTGCAAGTGAATGGAAGTGATGGTTTAAATGGCGTGCAGAACTTCCTCATCATCTGAAGAGAGGGTGTTTATTCCCACATTTTTACATGTCTGGCATCTAATTGATTCTTTTGTGGGGTTAAAAGGCTTAATAAAATTAATAACTTGGCTCCTGGAACTCAGTTCTCTTGTGAGTGCTGCAGAGACCCCAGGGTTTTATTTAATCCCTTTCTTTTGGCAGTAGCCACAGGCTCGCTCACCTCCAGCAGTTTGTTTTCCCTCTCCCAGGCAGCTCACACGTGCTGTGCTCAAACAGCTATGCTGTGGCATGGATATTTTTAATTTTCATTTTCCTGCTAAATCCAGCCTCTGAAATCTCTCAGCCTTGCTAAAACAGTTAGTGCAATGGGTTTTGCCACCAGTGGGTAGAGGCAAGATATGAGCAGGGTCTACAATACGCTTTGTATTCTTAACATGGGCCTGAGGAGGCAGGAATCAACCTGGAGAGGCAGGAATCAGCCTGGGAATGAAGGAATCAGCCTGGGGATGAAGGAATCAGCTTGATGCTTTGTCCCAAATGGAATGAGGTGTCTGCAGTTAAGTGCAGGAAGCCAGCATGGGTGTCACCACAGTCCACATTTCATTGTCCAACTGCCCATTTTGGGGGAATCTGAACCTTTAGCAGCAGCTAAGGTTTATTGTAGCACACATGGCCAAAGTGTGCTTTTAAGAGCTGAGACCAGCACAGAGCTGGTTCTGATGGCTGTACTTGTCCATAACCACTGATAGGAATATTCTTCTGCTGTGCTGGGTCCCTTTAGTTTCATCAAATTTTTAAGAGTCATATTTCAAGTTAACCAGATGTCCTATCTGCCATTTCCAATTCAGGAGGGTAGTCGTGCCTTGAAGCCCACCCCATAACTTTGATGTGCCAGAAATGTGGAAAAAGGACCTTGTATCTTTCTAAATCCCAGTGACTCCATCCAGTATTCCAGATAAAATGTTCAAGTTGATGTGCATCTCATCTTCCTTGCATGCCTAGCCCCTGGACCCTGTAAATATTCTATTAAGAGGAAATCTCTATTTCTTATCAGGCTGTATTTCTTATCTCCATCAGTCCAGAGATCGTGTGTTACTGAAACAAACTAACATGCCAGGGAGATGCCCCTTATCACAGTCTAATCTAACCCATGATGTACTAAGTCTGCTGTGTGTTTTTCAGAGAGAAGTTACATGGACTCCCCAAAAGCACTGAAAAATGTAATTAAACCAAGAAAGCTTAATTCCTCAAGTGGTTTTGCAGCAACCATTTGATACATCCAGTGGAATACACAGTCCTTGAATTGGGCAGGGCACTTGCAGCTGCAGTGGATGCACAAGCCCTTTGCAGCTGGACTGAGGGTGTGAAATCCAGACCAGCCTTGTCTCAGCCTTCCAGGCAGAGCTGATCTGCTGTGCCAGGCTCATGGGAGAGTTGTTAGTCTGCTGTGACTTTATTCTTGCACATTTCTACGCATAGGAATTAAAGCATTCTTTATTACCAGGAATTGCTTAGTTTCTCATGAATGGTTCTCTAACTTCAGCATTATATTTTGTCTAGATTTGTAGTTTGTCGTACCAGGTTGGTTTGTCTGACAGCAGTAGAATAATTAAGACTGGAGAAGACCTCTCAGATTTAGTACAGCCCTTAACCCAGCTCTGCCAGGTCCAGCACTAAACCAGGTCTCCAAGTGACACATCCTTTAAATCCCCGTGTTCCCATAGGTATATTGCAAACTGATTTTGGTAAAGAACTCCCTCAATTTCTGTAAAGTGTAAGATTACTATTTTAAAATTAAGTCAGCTCAGTATCATTTGACTTTGCTCTGCTATGCTATTGCTGTATGTGCTTCCCCCTGTACTACAGTGCTCACAAAGACCTCCTCAACAAGCAGCAGTCATGCTTCTGGTCCATGATACACCTGACTCATCCAACTGACCTGCTAAACTCATGCAATCCAGTTCTACATGTGTTCCCAATTTTGCCTTTCTTTAAAGTGTATTTTTGTTCAAAATGATGACCATTTTTCCTTTGGAAGTTGCAGAAGCCATACGTGTGCCAGTGCCAATCTAAACACATCTGCAAAATATAAATGACCTGTGATCATTTCAGCTTGCCTGACCCTTTCTTTCTTGGAGGCTTGAATTGCCCTGGTCAATTCTCAGATAATATTCTAACAGCTTTGATGCAGTCCATCTCACAAGTGTCATTTTGTAAACGTGGCCTCTAGAGAGCTTAGGGACAGCCAGCAATTTTAGCCTCATGAGATGATGCTTCCAAAGGGTCTCCAAGCTGGAAGCTTCCCCAGGAGTCAGGGAATTTCCTTACTGATGATTTCTAGCTCAAAAAATTAAGAGATTTCCTGGGTGTGAACCTTGCTTCATATTCTGATCCAAATAAAATGATGCAGCATACAAAATACTCTTCTGGTGAATGTGTGTGTTCTAGTGAATGTGTAAATCCTCCTCTCTTTCCCCACCTACTATAAAATAGCAATGTGATAACTAATTAAGTAAATTGCAGAGTATTACTAATTTTTTTAAAACATGATTGTGCTAAATCTTTGCTGGATGTGTTAAGTTGTAGAACCTCATTATCTGCACACAAATGTTAATTTGTTAAACAAATCCCACTGGCAATTCAGGGATTATTCACTGTTGGCTTACTTACTGCTAAGCCTTTTGGCAAATTCCTATGTGAATGTTATATAGCCAGAGATTGGAGAAGCTTTAATTAAAATTTATAAGTTTACGACAGTTGTATTGAACTACAAAAATTGAACAAAGAAAATGTCATCAGTTAATTAAAAGTACACATCTGAGACATGTAATTAAAAGTTTGGGTGTGATAATGAACACTTTCCAGTAAGCCAAATTAATGGGAATTTGGGCAAAAAAAAGTCAATGTTACCATAAAAACACACTTTGTTTCTCCGTGTAGTTTAAATTAAAAAATATTGCAGCAATGGTTTGCTGATTGTCTCAAAGACATTAACTAAGTTAACTAGTTCACAAAATCAGATGAATCCCTTCGTACTATAGAAAAGTTATGTCTAACACAGAATTGTGATATTTGTATCAAAATGAGTGGAAAAAAAAATTATGTCATTCTTCTAAATGAAAATGTATGAAATATTCTGAAAGAATCATTGTGTATGAAGCAGGTATTATTTTGTGTTCTATTTTATGGGCAAAACCAGGTGGTTTGGTGCCTACTGAAAACGCTGTCAGTGAAGAACCTGTTTTGCTAATGCCACATCAGTCCCAGGAGTTTTCCATGGTGTTGTCAGCAGGGCAGGGACTGTGGGAATGATGAGGGTGGTGCTTCACTGGAGCTGATCTCAGGTCCCAGCAGAGCCACCACCACCAGCATTGGAAAGAGCAGTCCCTGAGAGCACCCAGAGATATTTAGAAATTGTTCTTTTCTCCTTTTCAATAACACAGAGAGACTCTGTATCTGTTGGGATAGATCCCAATCAGCTCACCTTCTAATTATCTTCAATAATGCAGCTTCTCTCCACTCCTATTGTTTCAGTAAAGCTAATTATGGTTCATCAGCCACACCAAAATGAATTACTGTGATTCCCACAGACTGCTGATAACAACTCTAAAGGACAAGATATTGCTTAGAGAAAGCTCATGTAGAGCCACCTCCTTTTCTTTAGTAGTGACAGCAAGTTAAATATTGAAATTAATTGTGCATTTTCACACATAACAACTTAAAACCACACGTTGCTGGCAGTGAATTTACCAGTGACTGGAAGAAATAAATAATGTAGGTTTTGGTGAAGACATTCATCTCATTTTCCAAATGGACGATCTCATTTTTCAAAACTTGCAGAAAGCTTACAAAAATATTGCTATTGACCTAGGTTTCAATTCTTTTTTTTTTAACTTTTTAGTAACTTTATTTGGTTATCGACAATGCACAGTATTTGTTTCTTGCTTAAGCAATATCATGAATGAAAATTGATCTCCTTAGAATTCTGATCCTTGTAAAATGGATGTAAATATAAGCTTAAGATATATGAATGAATTCCCAAAATAAGTCACCCACATATTACAGAGAAAGTAAACCAAAATATTTATGAGCAATCTTTGAAGTTTATTTGAAAATTTATTATATAGACAATAATTATTGTGTAGCAAATTCAATTGACAAACCAGGAGCAACTACAGCCTCTGTATCCAAACCTAATTGAACATTGAAAGATTTTGATCCCTGGTATTTTTTTTTTTTTAATGATTTGTATTTTGTAGGAAAGGGCAAAACTACATTTTATTTCTATGTCAAAAATTTCATCTATTTTTTCATATCCTACTGCCAAAAATAACTTATGTCTTAGAGTCACCATAATATATTCTCCTTAATTCTACTAAATTCTGTTCTGGATTTGAAGCAGCTTAGCATTCCATAAACCACTTTCCATGAGAATATTTTGCTACATGCTAATGTGTTGTGAGTGTTCCTGTGGTGGTGAGGGTCAGGAATTAAGAGGGAGTTTTAATTCTGTGTCTGTAGGGTTTTAATCCTGAGATTTCATGACCAGGGAGGGTTCTGGAGCTCTCTGTGCATGAGCTCATCCTGCAATTTCTGTTAGCTGGGTTATGTGACATCATGGTTACATGACTGTTTCCTTTGCAAACATAAATCTGTGTTCTGATTCCATGATACAAAACCTTATGGCATTGCTTGGCATTGCTTAATGCTGCAGTTTTGTTAAACAGTTCCTTGAACCAATTTTTTTGTATCAGAAATAATTTATGAGAATAAGGCAAATGAAAATGTCATTATTAGTATTATTCCTGGTGTCAACAGTCTGTGTATAAATAGGCAATGGACTGTTAACATTACTGAAAGTCATGTTAAATTGAGTGACAAAAATGGGGTTTAGGCTATACTGTATTAAATTTTCATTTGGCTGTCAGCAGTTTGGCATATTTATAAGTCTACTTTAGTAAAGAATAGGATAATCTTTTATAAAAACCAGAAAAATATCATTGTCTCATCATTTTAACAAATAGAGGAATATTAATAATGAAAACTGATTTCAGACCTCCAGATCTATGTTCTATCACTATTTTATCTTGGTTTTTTTTTTTACTGAAACACTTGTTCAGATGAAGGATTATGTTAAACCCCCTGTCTTGGGGGCAGAAATTTAAATACAACTGTATACATGGGGAAAAACAAGTGGAATCTGTGCTAACATCTGAGTTCAACATCTTTGATTTAATGTTTAGATCACAGGGGACAGATATGAATAACCAGGCTGATGCATATTAAAGGAGTTGGAGCTATTTTTAGGTCAATGGTTTTGTTCCTGCTGTACTCATTAGAGAAAGAGACTAACTGATCTCATGGCCCTTAGGATGATTTGCAAAACACTTTAAATTAGCATAGCTTAAAATAGAAAATACAGAAAAGAATTACGTGAAGTGTGTCGTGCTAGAAGGGTGAGAAGTAAGTGAAGGAAAAAGATTGAATAAATCATTCTGCATGAGTCAGAGAGAGGAGACAAAATGAGGGTGCTTCACTTGCATTGAAAAATTCTCCAATGAATCTGATATTAAATGATTGCACAGGATTCAAAGAAAGGCAGGCCAGAAGAAAAATTGAATTGTGGGGTTTGTAGAATACTCAGTTTAGTCTGAATTACTCAATAACACAGCCAGCCAAGTGGAGAAGAAAGAGCAGCAAGGGAAGCAGGGTTGCACATCTCAGAGCTGCAGATGCAGCTGTGGTGAACATCACGAGGCAAGTGGGAAAGCAGGTGTGGATACATTGGGTTGTCAATGATAAAATCTGAGAGGCTATTTCTCCTGTTCATGCCTGGAATTCCAGTCCAAAGGGATTCTGCACCACACATGCAGTACATTACGTCATTAACTAGATAAGCACAAAATCATAGATGTTTTGGGTTGGAAGGAACCTTAATGCTCATCTTGTTCCATCCCAACCTGTCTGCACTTTTATTTCAGAAGAGTCCTCAGGTCCTGCTTAATCTTCATCTCTTTCATTCCTGGGAAGCTAGGAAAAATAAAAGTGTTAAACTTGGTTCTCCATAAATTTAAGGAAATCCTTAAAGCTTAATGAAAGTGAAGAGGAAGGTGAGGGGCGGAAATAATGTCTTGCAAGAGATAATCAAGAATGAGAATAGTTTATTAGGAAGTGAGAAAGGAGATGGCTGGTTGGACACATCAGGTCATTCACTTGAAGATTATAAATGAGATAAAAAAGCAAAGTCGGGAGATGGAAAACATTAATGGGATCTAGAAGTTTGTTTTAAAGAAGATAAGCCTTAAGAAAATAAGACAGGAAAGTGGAAGGGTTTAATAAAACAGTGGAATTGTAACAAAGCTATAAATCCTTTAGACATAAGATTTAGATAAGGAAAAAAAAATGGGAAAATTACAATAGAGAAGAATCATAGGAGGAAAATGCATTGGCTTTTAAAGGCTATTTTAAAATCCTTTGGAAAGAAGCTGTAGACTAGGAGTTCATTGTGTGCAAATATTCATCCCAAAGTGTTAACTGCTTTTCAGACATTGAATATTGATGTTACAGGCATCTTTGGTCTGATGCCAGACAGCAATTTTTTATGTAAGAGTCTTCATTATCTGAAAGGGGTGGCATAACAAAACAGGCCCAGATACTTGTGGCTTATTAAAAATTGTTCTGTAAAGTGTAGCTATTAGTGCATTGGTAAATATTTGTATTTCATGTGATTATATATCAAGGTTTGTAGGTTTGAAAATAATGTAGGGCACTCTGAAGAGACAGCAGTGGAGATAATACAAAGAAAAGGAGGAATCCAGTATGGCAGGATGATTTGAAAAGAGTTCAGTTGCATCTTAAAATCCAGCTTAGGACCAGCTTTCAAATGATTGTATATTTTAAATAACGACTTTTTCTCACGAAAGAGTCAATGACTGCACATGCACAGGTGTAAAAATGCACAGATGCACCTTTGGAGTGCCCATACCTCCCAGACCCAATTTTGTTTTTCAAAAGTTCTGCGTTCAAGCAATGCTTGCAAGGGCACGTTCTTTCAGCGTCTAGAGAAACGCAGTTGAACACTGAAAATTCCTACTCTTACAACAAACCTGTGCTGAGAAAGGTGCTGGCCATTGCTTTACTTTGTATTTATTTTTATCATAAAATAGCTCTCTCTGTTTTGGACAGGCCGGCCGACCTGCAGCTGCGCCCTGGGTTTCACGGGGCCGCGCTGCAACCAGACGGTGTGCGAGCGCTTCTGCCAGAACGGGGGCACCTGCAGCGTCACTGCGGGCAACCAGCCCTTCTGTGCCTGCCTGCCCGAGTACACAGGAGACAGGTGCCAGTACTGTAAGTAACCCCCACGAATTATTCCGTCTGGGTTTGTGGGAAAAGTTCTATGCAAGGGAAGTTTAAAGTTTTTTTTACAGCGTTGTTAAATTTAGCCCCAGATCGTTGGTGCTGCTGAGGCAACGTCATCTGGTGTCTTCAGGTGATCTTTGGGCATATTTCTCCCCTTCTACGTGGCTAGCTGAAGAAGGAGGTGTTTTAGAAATGATTTATTGTGTTTTCATGAATGAGCTGTAGAGTGGAGTGGTACAAGACAGATGACTTTGTCAGTAGCCATGAGATAATTGTGTTAAAATTTTCTATTACAACTTGTCATATGTTTTGTTATGCTGGTAATTAATTGACATAGTTGGTTAAAGCACCTTCTGGTGTCCCTAATCTTTGCAGACTAACAGGTCTTTTAAACTGCTCCTTTGCCTTTTTTTTTCTATTTCTAACCCCAGTAAAGCAGCACTTTGAGGATAGCTTTGAGTTTCACATTGCTGTATTCCTTCAACTTGCTCAAAGATCACCCTGAGTACGGTTTCTGCCCTATCCTGGTTTTGAAATTGTTAAGGATTTCTGAATGTTACTCTTGTTTACTTCTCAGGACTTAGGTTCTGTCTTTTGCATCTGATTTTCTCCCTGTTTTTTCATTCCACTGACCCATCAGTCTCTTCTCATTGAGAGAGCCTTCTGAAGGTTTCCATGCCCTTAGAAAGGCTCTTCTCACTTCCTACAACTTCCGCTAATTTTCCACTTCTTTAACAGAGGAGTAAGAAAATAGACATTTTGCTCTTCATTTATATTCCTTTTCTTGCCATGTTTTTGTTTTCTTTCACCATTATCTCTTTTCAGTAACTGAAGACATTTGAACATAATCTTGAATTTCTTTTGGTCACTCATTTACAAATGACAGTTTGTCTTCCCCGTATCTTTTCAAAAATGATGACTGACAAGCAACCTTCCTTAAGTTAGAACCAATTATTTTACTGAGATCTGAATGATGCTTTTTAATCATCTCATTTTTTTCTACTCCTGCTTTGCTTTGACTGCAGCATTCCAAAGGCAAGGACTGTCATAGCCTTGTTAGACTGTCAGAGAGCTTGTCATAGAACATTAAATGTGAAAGCCATCATCCCTTTTGTACCTTCAGTGAATTTGCTGAAGAAGGCTTGATTTAAGAAAAAAAAAAAAAAGGGATGGGAAATTAGCTGTTATAAAGGTCTGGTTTAGAATTATCTACAAGATACTGAAAGTATTTAGAGAAAGGTCTGTCAAATAAGGAAAAGGATAGTGCGTGTCTTAAACAGGATTTGTATTGAAGTAAACTGAATATGTTTCCAGTTGGGAGACTATGAAATAAATTGAAACCTTTGAATGGAAAACCAGCAGTAATTGTGACTCTCTCCCCCTTGGTATTAAGCAAACTGCATGAATCCACAAATAAGTATCTGCAAACACAATTGGATGTTTGAAAATAGTATAGTACATAAATCATGCACAGACAGACACACAGATTAAGGAAAAATATTTACTTGAGGCTTACCCAAAACCAAACAAATTGTTTCTAGTTGAATGCTTCTGCAAACATCTTTTTTCTTTTTTTCTTTTTTTCTTTTTCTTTTTTTTTTTTTAAGAGAATTAATTTAAATGTAAATTTAGGGGTACTTTTTAAACAGTGCTTATTATCAGATTTGGATTGTTTGAGAAGCTGCCACAATAGAGAGACTCAAAGACATTATAAAATACAAAATAAAATTAAGCTTTTGCTGATTTAAAATGTAAGTCTTTTGAGGGGAGGGAAAGATTGACAATCTTTTAGAGTATTTTTTGGTGGCCAGTAAGTTTAGTGAAATTATGCCAGTCTACAGTTAACAATGTGTATATAAAGTCACATCTGTTATTTTTCTGCTGTATTCACACATGTGCATGATCTTTTGCTTTATTAATCACCTTCACTTTGTGTGCAAGCTGGCATACATTAATATGGCATTACTGCAAAGATTGGTTGCCTCCCAGACATCTTTTTCAGTCTGTCTTTGCTGTGATTGAAGGTAGTTCATATGCAAAGGATGACACATGAATGTGTGTAGGTATTTTACTCCTGCTCCCAAGCTTAAAATATTATTAGTAGGGTTTTATGGCAGGGAGAAGACATTTGCTTGCAGTATTACCAGCTTGCAAAGACCTTATTTTCCCCACACTTATCGTCTCCAATTACCCAGTGCAGAGTTTCTCCTGTGATTAGTTCACAGAAGGGCTAATAACCTAAATGTGTGCTCCGTGTCACGGCATTGGCATGGCTGAAATAAATTTAAGTGACTGAATTTACATAGAATTCTACTAACGTTGTGCATGTTATTAAATACACGTAAATCTGATGTATTTGAATGTAGTTCCCTGCTTTGAATTCCAGAAAAAAAGACACACAGAGTAGCTCAAGTTCATTTCTTGTATCATTTAAGGCCCAAACTACCTAAAAAAAGAGAGAATATCTTCATGCAGTTACAATCATTCAAAGTGGATACAGTGATTCCACAAGCTGTGACTTGCTCTGAAACTGAAATCTCTTTTTAGGAGAAAAAAGAAATAATTTTGGATCGTTTCAGCCCAAATGTAGCATAAACATTTTAGATACTGCAGATGACTAAAGGTGTTTGTGACTGCAATCAATCCTAAAAACTGTTTAATAATTGTTTTGAAGTATAACCTTCCTGTTCCTGTGTATTTGTGTTTTTTCATTTTATTTTATTTGTCCTAATGTACATGCAAACATATGCCCCTTGCACTGCTCTTACATAAAATCACTCTCAGCATTAGCTTTCAAACTGCAGTAGTTTTTGTTCCAAAAACAGCCCCCCTGCTGCAAATTGCCGTCCAATACCTGGAACTGGGGAACAATGAACAACTTCCTTTAGTGTCTTTTAAGCCCCTCTGGTTGCTGATTCCTTAAGCAGCTGAGCCTACAGCCTGCACAGACAGGTGGAGACATATAATGAATATTCAAACAGAAATAACTCCTCCAACAGCCATGCTCTGTCCCTCAGAAAACTCTTCCAGCAGTACTCACCCCTTGGAGAGGAGGAAAAGCAGCACAGAGTAGCATAAGCAAAATGTGTTTCTGACTTTGAGATACCCCCACAAGTGATGCACAGAGAAACCGTGGCTGTTCATCCCTGAAAATGTTCAGGGCCAGGTTGGACGAGGCTTGGAGCAACCTGGGATAGTGGAAGCTGTCTCTGCCCATTAAGGAGCTTTAATGATGACTTTAGAAAAAAAAAAAAAAAAGTTGTCACTAACACATAAATAAAAATTAACTAAAATGTTAAAATACCAGTATTTTGTAGCTCTTGGAAGCTTCTTCAGTTAGGCAATTTGAATTTTTAAAAGGGATAAAAACTGAGACAGTTACCGGTGGTTCTGAAGAGTTAAAGTATTCACTACTTGAAATCTTAGTCCTACTGGCATTTAAACAGTTAAATACCATAATGGGGTCTTGCACAGTGTGTGTAAAGCTCATGTATGTATGTAGTACTTTGTGGAACTTATGGATTATGTCTTTATATATTATTATTATTATTAGAACTTCATGAAATTTTAATATGTGGATAAATGAAAATAAAACTTAATTATTTCAAAATATCGCTTCAATTTCAGTTTAGCATAATGCTGTTAATGGTAATGGGAATGTATCAGAAGATTTTTATTCAGTCAACATCCCATTAAATACATTAACATTGCTCTGCTTTTCTCATCAGGAGTCTTTATATTATGTGGGATGATGCCATAAATGGTTAGACAACTAGAAGAGGAAAAAAAAAAACCCTCTTATGAGTTTATACTTCCATTTCACTTCCCAAGATTATATTGTTAATATGTTATATATCTGTTTATGGCTTATTCTTGATTCCTGTGGTTGCCAGTGAGTCACCAGCTTCAGTTTTCATTTGGTTTTTTTGCTACAGCACCTTTTCAAACATGGAAGCACTGTATCATTTGTTTCTATAATGCTCCTTAATGCCTTCTAGCAATCATGTCTCGTGTTGCTTTCAGATGTTTGCCACCACTACTGCGTGAACTCGGAGTCGTGCACCATCTCCGACGACGGCAGAGTGGAGTGCGTCTGCCCCGTGCGGTTTGAGGGCCCCAAGTGCGAGGTGGACAAGTGCATCAGGTGCCACGGGGGGCACTGCATGATAAACAAGGACAGCAGTGACGTGGTGTGCAAGTGAGTGTGCGTGGGGGAGAGGTTCTGTTCACAATCCTGCATTTAGCAGCAATTCCACTGCATTGTCCTTTCAGTCTCTCGCACGGTAGTTTGTCCCCAGAGCGGTCACATCAGATCAGTTCCTCTGTGTGGTTCCTGCCCATGCAAAACCAACTCACTCCTGGCCTTTAAAACCAACTTGTGGGGCACTCCTCAACTGGAGAAAGCACAACATAGCGGGAGACTGAATGCATTTTCACTTAAAAACATTGAAATTAATCAAGTTGACAATGGAGTTCTTCTGTACTGTTGGAATTTCTTCATTCTACGTTATCTGTGACAGTGATAGAGATATACTAAATGCTGTTGGAGGCATAGGTAACATCTGCTGCTCTATATTGCTGAATGATTGTTTTGTATTATAATAGTTTATTTTCATTAAAAGAAAGATTAAATATATATTGTGTAATAATCTCATTATAATTTTTCAAACCAGAAAAAAAAAAAAATTCAGAAACCTAGAATTCTTTCAATCAGTAGGTCTTATAATGATATATTAAAACACTGATTTTACAATTAAATGCTCAGATTTACTGAAATACTGATTACCTTTTGCATCTTTCTATTTTTTTTTTTAAACCATGGCAGTTGCACTAATGGAAAGATTGCCTCTACCTGTCAGCTGTGTGATGGCTACTGCTACAATGGTGGCACCTGTCAGCTGGATCCAGAGACAAATATACCTGTCTGTCTGTGAGTATCCTGCATCCTGCAGATCACTAAAATGCCTGTGTGATAAATAATAAAATTATTATGCATGTGTCTGTATTTTTGGTCTCTCTAGGATGAGTAATGAGCTGGTTGCAGTTTCAACTTACAGTATTTGTGTTCTAGCTATTTCTGTAACCTCATACTTTGCATACCCTTTTGCAAAATGTGTGTTGAAGTTTAGAACTAAGGGCTTTATTGTGAATGCATATAGATACAAAGACACATCTTTGGAGACTTTCAGGTCTGTTCAGGCATTTTTTTCTGGAATGGAAACTTCAGGTTGCCTGCCCTGCTTCTCAGAGGTGGATAAGTCTTTTCTCCTACAGACGTGGTCCGATTTGGAGGCAAAACCCTCCTGATGGTTGGAGAATAGGAAAAATGATGTCAGGGTTATTTCCCTTTGGGGAATATGCACACTATCTCTCATTTCTGTCCTAACCTTCCCACTGCCCAGAGTATTGTGGCTGCTCTGGGGTGAGATTGTGCTCTCCCTCCTGTGCCACGGTCAAGAGAGTAATTCAGGGTGCTTTTCTTAAGCTCAGACATAAAATGCCAAAGAAATTTGGATTCTGTGGCCTAGAAGAGAAGTACTGTTGTAAGCAGAAAAGCCTACATTCTACTCCTTTCTTGAGAGCTATGGTGTACCTTCTTTTTCAGCTGCTCAATATAAAAAGCTGAAGTGGTCACTTTGGCAAGAAATTATTTTCTTTCCTGCTCTCAGTTACTCTGAGCTACTTAGTCATACTTTTTTTTTTATTATTATTATTTATTTATTTTTTATTTTTATTTTTATTTCCTTAAAATGTTCATTTTTGCAATGTTCTTCCACTTCTCCAAAGAGCCTGGAGCTCAGATCATCCTCCAGGCTGGAAGGAGAGAGATGCTGGAAGACAGAATTGGACCTGAGTGTTTCATTCCCTGGGTGACATAAGCAAATTGTTGCCCAAAGAGATCTGGCTCTATAACTTACGTGAATACAGATACAGCCATTCCTTCATGTTGTTGATGCAGGTGTTTGTGAAAGAGAATTTTATTCAGTCTCTCAAAGGAGTTTCATAAATGCCTAGATTTTGTAGAGATGGGCCAAGGGTTCCTCCCTATGAGAGGAATTTCCTCATAAGAAAAGGGACACAACTGTTGTGGCACAACCATTGAAAACTTGTCAGTGTATGTTTGCAGGTTGGGGGCTAAAGGCAACGTAATTTAGGTCTGCACAGTAGCCCTTACTGAGTTGAAAATGCTTTAATTGCTTATTATTCTTGTTCAGTGTTATTTTTTACCATTTTCCCTGTTATTTGTGCCTCCTTAAATGTCTTTAGTTGGAGAGGAGAGACTGATAAATCCTGACAAAAGGAGAATATCACAGCTGTGATATGTAAGGCCCAAATATGATGATTAAGCCTGGTGATTCATTTGGTTAAACATCTACAATGGCTTTTTTGGAAGCCTTTTCAGTATTTTTTTTTCTTATAAAACTGTCGTATGCTTTTTCAGTTCACATGGAACACCATAGCATCTCAAGGAAAAAAAAAAAAAGGCTTTGTGTTTTAATTTGTGTGTGGATTTACAATACATAAATGCTGCAGCATACACCAACACCATTAACAATGCTAAGAAAATGTAATGAACATTTTTAAGGCCATTGCAATCTGGATCAATAGATAGAAATGTACATCTGACAATAATGCTCTGAGAACCCTTCAGGCAGTGTAGGCCCGTTGTTTTAAAAAACTGCTTGATCAACACTCATGAGCAAACTTTTCAGTGTTGTCAGATGGACCTTCCATTAAAAAAAAAGAAAAAAAAATTGATTTTGTCTTGCGTGAGCGCGTGCCCGTGCGTGTGTGCGTGTCTTGCCGTCGTTGTATTTAAATGCGTTTAAAGTCTGCTCAGCACAAGGCAGAATATTTATGTAGGTCTATTTTACTGAAATTCTGCAGATGCTCTGTGGGGTTTAAAAGTCAGCGCTGTGACCAGAAAGTGAACCCTTGTGATTACTACTGTCAGAATGAGGGAATTTGCACTTTAACCACGTTTAATGAACCGAGATGCAAGTAGGTTTAACCTTCCACTTAATGCTGCACATTCTGTGACATCATTCCAGGCCACAGTTCATTGGTTCAAGTCATGCACATTCACATACATTTCACAATATATACTTAATCTGGGGGACCATTTCTATAATACACACTTACCCTTCGAGAGTTGCACTGATGAGTATATTTAAAAATACATTTGGAATGTGTGTACCATTAGAGGAAGAAATAAAATGCTTTATTTTTACTAAATAAGTTGGAAAAAACCCTGAAAATGCTGCTTGTTCTCTATTGCTCGTGTTTTGAGACATTTTACCAAGTTAATCCTACACAGCATAAAGTTTAGTGAACAGTGATGCTGCACATGTTCTGTAGTCCAAACCTGACTTCCTAGTTCTTATCTGAACAGGGAAAGGAACAGAACATCTACTTAGGGGCTGCTTCAGGAGTTAAGCTTGTATTTATAAGTCTTGTTGTTAATTTAATAGAAATAATGCTGTAAAACAGAAATTGTTAAGCAAAAGTATGTGAGCTACATCATAACATTGAGTTCTCTGATTAAAAAAGATAATTATGTTTGTATTCTCCACATCTCTAAAGGATTTAAGGTCTATTTCTTAAAGAGAAATTTTTAATCTTCATCAGGAAAAGAAACAACCTTAGTCTTTGAAAATCCTGTAAGGCAGATGTACAGAGAGATACAAAGCACCTGCCAGATGAACATAGCTTCACTCAGTGGTTGTGCTGCAAAAGTCAGTAGTAAAATCATGAACCACAAACCTAGACTTGGGAGAAAATGTGAAATTCACACAGATTTAAACTTATCTCAGTGAATGGTTTATGAAAACACAGAATGCTCTGGGGATGTGATGTGGGTGTCTGGTGGGTAGCAAAGACAGTGACTGCTTAGGGTGAACAATCTATTTTTTTTTAACATGATCTCAGTTGCTCTGTCAGTGTTCTCACGCAATGAAACTCTCTGGTTTGAGGTACCATAAATCCTTTGGAAATGATAATTATGTCCTGACTGCCACTTCTTAGACTTGGAAGAGTATGGAGTGGTCAGCAGTGCTTGGAACCTTTTGTATCTCCATGCATCATACTTGTGTTTTCAGAATTGTGCAGCCCTAAGAACTGGGCTCATGTTGCCGCCTATAAAGTCACATATTGGATGCACCTTTCCTGCTTTTTCTCTCAAATGCTCCAGGAGCCACTTGTCCAAGGGCTGATGTTTCTCTCAACCAGTCTCTAATTGGGGAGTGGGTGATTTTTAGAAGAAATAGGAGATGCCTGGGTTCATTGTCATTCAGCAGGAACTCTGCTCTCTCTCACATCCAGAATCATTTGAGAATGCAAACTTTACACATAATCAAGTCCTTATTATCATTCAGTAAAGACAATAGAGGATAAGATTTAGGTGTTCCAGAGGGCAATCCTAAAGCCATAATTATACAGAGCAACTCTAAGCCTGTAAGAACAGACCCTCCTTTCAACAACCTGTACTGCTAGCATGCATTTTTTATTTCATCTTCCTGTCTCAAGGTGTCTTTTTAATGTGGAAGGCACTAAATGACCTAAATATCAGTTGCACTCTGGAAGGAGGAGTTGTGGTTTTCACTTAACCATTTAGGAATGAATTAAGGTCTCACTGTGGCTCCATATAAGCCAAAAAAAAAAAAAAAAAAAAAAATGGGTTTATGAAGGCCATTGCCAGTTTCAGTGAAAGCTCCTTCAGGGTTTAAAATATACAGAATATGCTGTGATTTCTCTTTGGACTTTTATGCAATCTAGATTATTAATTCTTCACATTATTTTTAGGTGTGTGAAGATTATTATTCCCCCTTCCACCACCCACATTATTGTTCTTGCTCAGTTACAAAGGTTGTGAGAGAATTTCAGAATGTTAAAATTTGGGGTAATGTCCTTTTCTGAAAAATGGTCCATTTAGGGTGTCTTAAAGTAGCTTAGTTTCATGTATAGTTACTGTCATTTGAGTATTCCCATACTACATTTTCCAGGATCTCTTTAGTGCTGCTCACTAATGGGTGGGGTCTGTGTGTGATGTGCATTACAGTAGAAGCATTTGAGATATGCCTGAATTGCACCAGGAAATTCACAAATCATTTGAAAAAAAAGAATGATCAGGAGATCAGATTCATGTGGGAAACAATCAAGAATGTTTTTTCTATGTATTTCACACTGTTCATTCCATCTGTTCAATCAGTTTGTCTTTTAATAAATACCTTTGTTTATGTCTGTTCTCACTGATGACCTACCTGTATATAAACATTCCTGCAAGAGAAGCAGGGTTTAGAGAGAGATTACACCTTGTATGAAACCAGTGAAGAAAACTGGAAAGAATTGAAACTTTTGGGTACTCAAGAGTGGCTCTGGTTGTTGAATGGGCAGGGCTTTTATTACAGAATCTTTAGCACAGAACATTGCTCTCTCTCAACTTTGTTTCTTTTATACCTTCATCACGACCATATGTTGCTATAATTCCATCCTTTTATTTGTATTACTATTGTTATTTATACCTGCACATGGATGTGTTCTGTTATTATTATCTGCAAATAAATGAGATCAAACCATAACCCCCTTACACTAGGCGTTATAGAGATATAAAAATCAGAAGACAAAGTGCAACATTACATTAGTTACCTGTGGTTGGTTGTGCTGGCTGTTCAGAGGGATTCAAGTGTGTGTTGTATTTCAATATTAGAACAAACATCAGTCCCTCTGTAATGAAGAACAAGTCATCCTGGAGAGTTAATGAGAAGGCACAGACCATGCAGGGGCTTGGAAGAAAGCCTAAGTTTGGTAACAGAGGAAACTGAAAAAAAAGTGAAGGATGGAGAAAGAATAAATTACTTAATTTCTTAATGGAGAATTTTGGTCAAGTCACAGGTTAAAGACAGTCAACAGCTGGGGAGAGCACCAGTTGCGGAGTTTCTTAAAACTGGTAACAAAGTTTGAACCTGGAAGTGCAGACATGGATAAATCAGGAAAAAATAGCTTCTGCAGGAGTGAAAGAAGCAGGAGAGCTGTTCTTACAGAATCCTACAATGGTTTTGGTTGGAAGGGCCCTTAAAGCTCATTTTGTTCCAACCCCCCTGCCACAGGCAGGGACAGCTTCCACTAGACCAGGCTGCTCAGAGCCCCAGCCTGGCCTGGACACTTCCAGGGATGGGGCATCCACAGCTTTTCTGGGAACCCTGCTCCAGTGTTGCCAAGTTGTTTTTGCCAACCTTATATCCAGTAGGTTGGAGAGAGACACGGTGTGAGGGGAGTGTGTGGGGGTGAGCACCTGTGTGTGCAGGGGTATGTGTGTGTGTTTAGGTCACAGAATTCAGGAATAAAAGAGTGCATTCCTCTGTATGGAGGAGCTCCCCTGCAGCTCAGGTGCCTGTGATGCTGTACCTTCCTCCTGACATTCCCTTCCCTTGAAAAATCTTCAAATATGATCAGTTTTTACATAGGTGCATGTGCAGCTTGTACAGGTGCTGCATTTACACACAGGTTTATAATAAACTCATCACTACAGCAAACTTCTGCTCAAAAAAAGGTTCAGGTGCATCTGTGTTCCAGTTGTGGACAAGAAAGGGACCATAGCATGCAGTGTGCCCTGACTGGCATTTCCTGAAGGCTGAGTGGAAAAAGCCACTGTGGTGTAGAACAGGATTGAAAAGGCAAAGAGAAGGCCCTGGAAACCCTGAGTGGCAGCACAAACCAGGAAATTTTATCAAGTATCCTGCAATAAATGCTTTCCATATGATTTCCTGGGGTATATTTAATGAGCTCCCCAATTGCATTACAACAGGAATTTCACAGCATTCTGCCAGTCCTTTGAGAGCTTTCTTTTTCAACTAAAAATATCTTTGTTATAAATATCTTAAAATTGAATATAATCCGCAGGTTATACCTTTGTATGATAAAAGATCTTTTATCCACTTTGCACCACAAACTTGTGTCAGTTCAAGAACCAAATGCAAACAGGTGAGTGGTTGTCAGAGGAGGGAGTTTTAAGACCTTGGAAAAGAGGAATATGTATATTTTTTCATGGAGCATTTACTAACTAGGCTGTAATGCAGATATCCTTTGTGCATGAGTGTAAAATTGTTCAGATGAAACTTGCATAGTATTTGCTGCTGTATATCACTGCTTAGGAAAAAAACATGCTTGGGATTTATCTACCTGCTTACCTTGTCTTTTCTCATTCCTTTTGATTTTTACCGTTTCAAACCCTTTTTGTTTTATTGCTCAGTGTAATTACAGCTGCAGTAGTAGTCACCTGGACATGCTATTTTATATATTTTCTGTTATTATTTTTAGTACTTGTAGAGCCTCTGTCCTGTACACATAATGTTAAGTGTATGGTTTCTTCTTTTGGGATGAATGAGGCTGAGTTGCACTTGGAAGTTCTTCCTTTACAGTGAACATCATGCAGCAACTGTGAATAATGAATAATGATTTGTACGTAGCAATCTCATGCCCAAATTAAGATTCATTTTTTAAGTCATCTTTTTTTTTTTTTTTTTCATATATTGTGACCAAATTTCAG
This sequence comes from Phylloscopus whistleri, assembly GCA_017589585.1. Taxonomy (NCBI): domain Eukaryota; kingdom Metazoa; phylum Chordata; class Aves; order Passeriformes; family Phylloscopidae; genus Phylloscopus; species Phylloscopus whistleri. The sequence goes on along the minus strand of JADMLD010001484.1, from coordinate 3,352,901 downwards.
GGGCTTTTTTGGTGTTCCTGAAAAGTAATTTGTTATTGTTTTGCCTGCTTTTGAATGATGTAATTATCCTATTCTGAATGGATTGGATTGCAAGGTAATTTGTATTTCATTTTCAGGTAACAAGTATAAATTTTCTGTCCCTCAGCTTCTACATTATTTTCCTTTTACGATGTTGAGGGATGATCAATAGACAAAACTAATAAAATGTGGTTTGTTTATGTATAAAACGATTATGGAAAAGTTATGACTTGAACATAATGAAACCCTACAATGGAGGGAGAAGCTACAGGATGTGCAGTTATTGATCAGTCCCAGGGTGGGATTTTTGGTCTTTGTTATGAAAGTGCTTTACTTTAGAGGGTTTATCAGTGGGTTTGACTCTATTATATCAGTTCCCTGTATGAACAAAGTATATCAGAAGTATTCCTAAATTTATTATAAGGAATAGTTTAATGATTTGGTTTAGTGCAAGGCTTTTGTTGTCCTCTGGCATCCTACAGAGTTTTGGGTAAAAGGGGAATTTTGATTTCTCCCTTTCAATGCAATTTAATGTAGATAGTAAATAACTGTAATCCAGATGTTCTCTTATTTTACAAACAGTTTTAATATTAATGATGAGACAAGTTCCAGTAAAATTTTAATGTTAAGTGTTCTTAAAATAGTGAGGCTAAATCCTTTCATTAGGATGGTTTAGTATATATTGCTATGTCATGACCAAAAGGAAAAGCAAAGTTAGAAAATCATTTTGTATAATGAAGAAATATCATTTATAGCTAAGAAACATTTTCAATTCCCCTTCCACCTCTATTTTGTAAGGACTGTTCCACACATTCTGTTACACTTCTAGACTGATCTTTCAATGCTGTTGTCATTTTTGGATCTGCACTGGTATATTGAGTTGGAAAACAGTTGTCTACAAAAGCACTTTTAACTGCATGTTATGCCTTCTGTATTATACTTTTATGACAATGCCTGTGGCACAAAGAGGGAGAAAAAAAGAGAAACAAAATTTAAAAAATCCCTGCACACTGCCACCAAATTAGCTTTTTTTAACTATTTTTTTTCTATTTATTCAGTCATTTCATAGTCAAATGGTCAAGTACCTGTATAGTGGAGTTTAGGATGTTCAGTCACAGTGACCTGTAAGGATTATACAGAAATAGAGAGAGACATTTTCTGTCATAAATAGACTCTGTCACAACAGCATGATCAACCTTGGAAATATAAATATCTTCATTCTAAACATTCCTCACTCCAAGTACAACACCTTCATAATCTCAGTTGAAAGGTTTTGTTTTGTTTTTTTAATGTCTCTCTTTGCAATGCTATTTCCTCCAACTAGATAATTCCAATGGCACAGGAATTGGGTACCTCAGCAGGCACTTCCCAATCACTCATCTCTTCAGAAATGTAGAACTAAATTGTTACAGAGAGAGCTGCAGCAGTTTTATTAATGACCTTGGCAGCAGAATGTGTACAACCTTTATTTATTACATTCACTCTCAGTTTTCATATTGGCATCCCCTGTGGTCCTGCTGCTCTTTGATCTTTCTCTAGTTCTGCTGGGAGCTGGAGATTTGCACCTGAGATGTTCTCTGTAGCACCTTGCACCACGCAGCTGACTCCAGCCTGTCCTTCACTGTCAGCTTCCCCATCTGTTTCCATCTGTATTTGTCTGGGAGTGACTCAAATTAGGCACTTCCACTGTTCTTTCTCCCGAGTTTGTGATGATGTGAACATCTTCGATGAAACAAAGTGGCTTTATGTGGTTCTGCTTCGTTAATGCCCTTTTGTTTGCTTGTTCTGCAAAAGTCCTGTCTGACCCCACAGCCCCTGAAAATGGCACAGAACAACAGCTCCTGATACCAAAGAGTTTGGAAAAGGACAAATTACTGTGCATCAAACTGAACCAGGAGTCAGTTCCCATGCTAGGAACCGAGCAGTCTGAATTTACATGTCCTGACACCAGAAAATGCTGTTATTAAGGACAATTTCTCTCTGCAGACAATTAAAACTGATTAAGATCTGCTCATTTCCCATGTTCCTGCATGAACCATGTCTCAACCCCATCATTATTCATGTGCCTGCTCATGGCTGATTTTCTGTGTCAAATTGCAGAAAACAACCCTTTCCCCTGGGCTTTATTTGCTTTTCTCTTCTGTGTGGCCAAGACAAGCCTTTAGTACCTTGCTGGACCATCAAAGGGCAATTTCACCTCCAAGTGCAGAAGGAAATGACATCCTTCCAGCTTCAGTCTCTTTAGAGTTTATTGAAGAAAGCAAGCTTTTGGGAAAAAATTAAAATGTAGTGGCAACTAACAATGTTTTTATGAGACTTCCATCAAATGCCTCAGATGTTTCAATATCGCTGATTTTTGCAGTTAGAATGAGAAGATAGGTAAAGAAGTTTTAATATTTTTTGCCTTAATTTTTCCTCTGTTTACTGCATATCTAGCTGTAGGATTTTTTTTCTTCACCAGATGTGATAGCATGTCTGCCGTGAGGTTTTGAAGAATGTAATTGTACATTATACAATTTTCTCATGAGCTTGTACTTGAATGCTTCATGGTGATTCTTTTGCTGGTCTCATTGTCTGATGTTCTCTACATTGTTTTTACAACAGATTAATCATAATGATTTTATATACAGTGGAAGCATTTGAAACATTTAATATAAGAATTTAGTTGCAAAGTTAGATATGTCTAACTCTAAAATAATTTCTCTCCCCTTCAATAGTGTAGTATTAAATGCAAATTGCCTGTCATCATAAGTTTTAATTACACGAGCTGAATCCTGAGCAGGAACGATGCAAAATATCAGTAAAAAAATATGTTTCATGTCTGTCACATGCCAACAGCTTGGAGCTGAGTAGAATATTCTAAATATAAAGATATATAGTTTTTCTCTACAAGAATGGAGACACTTATTTTGCAGCTGTATGTTGAAATTTGATATTTTTTAAAAGCAAGTTCCTTGAAAAGTATCTTAGTAAGATAAGCTGTCAGTGCAAGCATTTCTATCTTACACAGTTGCTAAAAAGAGAACTGGAAAGAAAACAGAACAGATGCATCTTTTGAAAGATTAAAGTTGTGTTCCCTGTGACTTACAGTGCACTCAGGTGATGGTAAGCAGGTGGAAAAGTCAGTTGGGTTCAGTGGTAAAATAGATCATTGTGAAGCTTGTGTGTAATTAGGAATTGGGGGATCTTTGCAGTGAGGAAACCTAAGTGTGTACTTAGCATATTTATTTAAGTAAAGAAACTTATTTCAATAAACATGAAGAACTTCTAAATCATAATGCAATTTAGCTAGTGCGTGACAATTTATGAATCAACTAGCAATAATAATCAATATATATAAAAAAATCAATAATGCTTCTAAAGACCCACTATGCCTTCCCTCTGTAGAGCTTAATCACTTTCATAGTGTATCCTACTAAAAAATTAAATTCACTTCCCAAAAGAAGTTAATATGAATCCCAGTAAAGAAATTTATTTGAATGTCAGGTTGTGCTGGAATAGGCTAAGGAGCAAGGAGAGAAACGAGCCAGACCTCTGTGATCTGCAAAGACAAGAGAGCCCAAAGCATCACCAGCAAAGCTGCCTAGGGCTGTTCTCTGAGAAGGGCATTGGTTTTGTCTAGAATATTTGGTATCTTTCCAAAACTTCTTTTATTATAGAACAATATCAGTTGTTAAGCATAACCACCTCTAAACCTTGCAATTTATTAAATTCTTAGGAAGGCATCAGATAGCAAAATTGGGTAACGCTCTATTGCACCTCCCTAAAGATAACTCATGTTGAAATTCATAAATAATTCAAAAATACTTGGAAAAACCCCCATGACTCATTGCACAATATGCAACAGAGACAGATGAGAAGTGACTACTTCCTGCTGTTTCCACAAGGAGAGTTTGAGGGTCTGTAGTAAACTTAATCATATTTACAGCAGGTTGACTAAGCAATTGAATTCCATTCAGGTATTTGTTTCCGTTTTTGATGGATTTGCTGAGTCTGCTTCCATGGACTCCTTGTGTTTCCTTGTGTGCATGGAGAGTGTTCTGAATCCCAATTGAGGAAATATTTGCATATTGATATTCACACAAGGAAATTACAGCAGGATAGCTGTGTGTAATCCAGGCACCTGGCTCCTGGAACACGTATTCTGAATATAAACAGTATTTAGGGCTTTTTGAGGCCAGGAGATGCTCCTGTCCCCTTAGGACAACTCTTATTCTTTGACTCTCATGCCTACTTACACACACACACAGATGTGGATATATTTCTGCAAATACATATCTGGTTATAAAGTTAAACACTTAAAAAGTTAAAATGCTAATATACCTTTGATTAGACTTGTTTGATTTTTTGAGAAATTAGAAAAGAACTGTGGAATTAAGGTTGCAGTGATATTAACAGGAATCAAATACACAAAGGTGTAGTTTTAAACTAAATCCCTACTCTGAATGTTGTCAGTGCTGTGGCAGAGTCCTGCTGACTCCTTCCCTGAGGCCTCTTGTTGGTTTTGTAGAAGCACTGCTGTCATTCGTGTAGCTCTTGAGAAGATGCTGGTGGTCTCTTTCATGGGTTACTGTGTTAATAGCTAGCATTTATTAACTTTCCCCTCCTAATTGGATCCTTTCAGATGTTCAGCCAACTGGTCAGGCACACAGTGTGAGAGGCCAGCTCCCAAAAGCAGCAAGTCTGACAACATCAGTACCAGTAAGTACTCCCAAGGACTGCTGTCACTTGTCAAATTTGGCTCACTTTTAAGCCTTGTGCTATTTTAAAATGTGAGTTTGTGTCGTGAAAAATGCTTGTTGCTTGTAACTTCTTTAAAAAAAACAGAAGGTGGATATTTCTTGACTTTTTGATTGCTGTTTGATGTTGCACCAGGTGGTTTGGATGCAGCTCTTAGGCCTTACACTCCCTGCCCCAAGGGCTAGCTGCACTTTTCTTAAGGAAAGCACATCAAGTGGCAAGCATTTGGCCATATCAGCCCTTTGCAGGGAACTAGTGGGAGACCTCTGACCATTTAAATCCTACTGAAAGCATCAAAAATAGAGCAGTAAGTAGTGCATAACTTTTGTACTGGCCATCTGCAGAGGCATGAATTTCACCTACTGTGAAAATCATCCCGAAAGTAAGAATAGCTCCTGCTGAATTTTTTTTTAAACACGTCTGTAAGCATAAAAGGCTGGCATTGCTGCACTATTGGCAGCTGAAACTGGACAAGGTTCCCTGCAGAGTGCTGAGTGTGCTGCTGGTGCCCTGCTGTACCTGCCTTGGTCACATTTAGCCCAACTGGAGCAGCACAATGAGCTGCCCCTGCTATTCAGGTCAGCCTGGTGCTTAGATGAAACCTTCCCAGCGATGCACACAAGTCAAAGAACACTCACAAGCTGGAAATAGGCAAAAAAAAAAAGCAGGCAAAACTTGGATCACTGCTTCGTTGTGAGGGTAGAACAGCTGCAGTCTGGGGAATGGGATTCTCTAGACCCCAGGCTGCACCATGGCCACCAAATGGAAACTCATGCCTGGTGGGATGTTTTTCAGGGTTGTTTTATTTTTTTCCTGAATGTTTACATACCAACACAAAATTAATTTATTTTTTTTTTGGCACCTAAGTAGAACTTAATGCAGTTATTTATCTTAGAAGAGCCTTGTTGTAATATCCTTTACATGCTGAATCTTCATAAGCTGAAGTGAACTCAGGATGCTTCAAGTTTTTTACTCAGTACTTTCATTTTGTGTCTCTGATAACCTGACTTGGCTTTCAGGCAGGAAGCTTCAGGCAGAATTCAAAGCATTTTTCAATTCTTTATTTAGACTGTGTTTAATGTAGAGCAGACGCTGCCAGCAGCTTAGTTTTTTAAATAAATCAATAAATGTTGCCAGTGAAACAACCAGCAATATTTTTGTTTTCCACCCGTTAAGGATTGTGATATTAAAGAAAATACATGCCACTCCACACTGGCTTTATGCTGGATTCCTGCTTTTATAAGTCTTGTATTTATAGCATAAAATTATTTGTTGCATGTATTTCTTTATGAGCAGGTGCTTAAAGTGTGACTCAGAAATAAGAGTACAGTTGCTGACCTTATTTTTGCAGATAGTCTCATTTCAGGGAAATTATCTGCCAAAATAATGTGAAGCCCATTTTGTTCTTCCCTGTTCCCTCCTCTCCTTTAACACTGCTGTCTGATCTGTGCACTGTTTTTCTGCTGCATTAAGCATTATTGTAGTTTTTGTGATTGCCTATATCAACATAACAAAATTGTTGGCTCTCGGGTACAATGCAGTAAAATGCAGCAAAATGCAGGAATGCACCAACAATATAGAAATTAACATTACTCGCTGCCTTTTATTTTCCCACAAATAAAGATAATAGGTATCTATAAATACTAATTCATTCTTCAACCAGAGCTAAGCCTACTGGATATTTTAAATTAATAATTGTGTGACCTAAACTGCTGAAGATCCTGGTGGCAGTCAGTGGCCGTGCCACTCCAGTCCAAATTGTTCAGCAATTCCAGACTTTCATGGACTACTGCTGCAAATGAGGGCAGGGAGTTAGCCCAAAGTCTATTGGTATCCAAAAAGAGGAAACTCCTGGTTTGTTTGTGTGTACACTATTATCTGTAATGAAGTTGGTTTCTTTATTGATCAGCATTAAAATCTCAAATTGATGACTGAAGCTCATCACATGAAATTGCATTGTTGGTGTGGGAAATTATTCTCTTTTAATTAATTTAACTGTTTTACAGCTGTGAAGCCATGATGATTCAATGGTGTTTCATTCTGTTTTAGGAAGCATAGCAATCATTGTTCCTCTTGTTTTACTGGTGACTTTGATCACTACTCTTGTAATTGGACTATTTCTTTGCAAAAGGAAACGAAGGTAAGTAATTTTATATTGATCTATGAAGTAAAAAAAAACAACAATTAAAGTATTTGCATGTTTCTGATATACAAAAAATCACTTTATGTGAGAAACAAAAGCACAACAAATGACCCAGGACTTGTTTCTGGAGGCAGCGAAACAGTTACATTTTGGTTCTTGCTGGAACAACCATGTCTGTTATTGATACTCGTGTTCCTCATGCAGTAGATAAAAAATTGTAGTTCATACCCACTTTGCTCAGTCCTGACAAGGCTGTATGAGTGTTAATAACTTTATCCAGAGACTTAGAGAACTTAACAGTATTAAGGTATTTCATTGAAACCACATACTCAAATTTTGAGTATTGTCTACATCTTTGAGTTGTATTGAAGATGTAAACAATACTCAGAATATTTGCTGTAGAGTCCCAAACCTTTTCCTCATTACTGTGTTCCTTTAGTATCTTGCACAGGAAGCCAAATTCCAGCACTGTGCAAGGAATATTTTGTTCTCTTGGATTTAGCTGCCTTAGAGCCGATAATGAACTTGAGGACTTGTGTTTGACTTTTTGACTTTGGGCATTCCTTCCAAGGCCATGTTTGGTGGCCAGGGGAGGCAGGAGTGTATGAGACACCTGAGAGGGCTGCTGCCCTTCACATGTTCAAAGAACATAATGTTGATGGTGATGCAGATTTAGCAAGGGAAGGTTGCTGGTAATAAGGACATGGCCCACTAGGGAAGGCAGAGTGGGAATCAGAGAACAAACCACTTACTTCAGGCCCCTAGCTGTCCTGCTTGCTGGCCTTGAGCAGCTGTCTTCCTTTCTCCTGGGGCTTGTTACCCCACATCTGAAACCAAGGTAATGTCCCTTTGCTAAGTCCTTTAGAAATAAGTGATGAATCTGCTGTTTCTGCAAACGTGGCCATTTACGAGACAATTTCAGTGCTCCAGGCTGAAAGAATCTTCTAAGTTACTATGATCTGGCATCGCAGGCAGCATCTCTCTCCCCTGCAAACTCTGGTGTAAACTAGTGAGCATCAATTTTTAAAACCTTTTTGTAAAGCCAATAAGATAAATACATTTCCTGACCATACTGTTAGTAATGCTGACCCTGCCAGGCTCTAGGGATGTCATTATGTGCTGCTGCACCTAAAACACCAAGTTTAGTGATAGCCAAATCCTGAAACCAGTTGCTGTTCCGTAAATTATTTAGGTTGCTGAGAATCACTTGTTAAATAATAGATTTTCAGTAAAGAAACAGAACTAGCCTCAATGAAGGGCTTTCTTCTTAAAATTATATTTGGAAATGTATTTTAGAGTTATCTCTTCAGAGAAGGCTGTCAAGTATTAAACTAGGTGTAGTTGGTCAACACTAGCATGCTACTGTTAAGTGCCTATTTTAGGAAATATTTTTTCAATGACATTTCTGAAAAATACAGATCATTTAGTATATTGGATTTCAGACACTGACTGCATCTTACTCAGCCAACAAGAGGACTCGACTGTTATCATCCTGACTGTGACCTCCCTATTATTCCCTTGTAATTCTAGAGAACATATTGCATTGGGAAAAAATTACCCTCTTGAGGTTATTTCAATTGCTTGGGCCTGAAATCACCTCCTTAGCTAAAAGAAATGAATTCAGCAACAGAAACAATTCAACTCAACCACTTATCTTTACTGATACCTAATTCAAGGTTAAAAATAAGTCTCTGTCTTTTATTAAAGCTTGAAAGAAAATTCGAGTTGAACTTGAGCGTTCCAATCACCACTGGCAGGGAATACAAACTGGAACAATGAGAAGTTCATACATTTTTAATTCATTGTGATGAAACCATTTGCTTGTCCTCAGTTTACAGCTGACTTTGGGCAACTGGTTTGAAATAGAAGTGAAATGAATGAGCAAGGGGACATGAGTCATGTTCTCTCTGGCTTCGTTCCTGCAGGGAATCTGCAATGACTTTGCAAAGGCTTTCCTTGGAAGTGAGGGAAATCTGGAAATAACTGGAGGAAATCAGGGTTGTAGACAGCGACTTAGCACTTTGTATGGATTCATACCACTACAGCCAAACTGAGAAAAACAATAAAATTCTGCTTCCAGCTTCTGTGAGATCTATACGTAGACTCAGATTGCTACTTTGCTTGGAAAATGGAAGGATTTTATGATTGTCTCTGCAGGAAATGCTTTTTCATCCTGTTGATCTTAGAGATTAAAGAGAAACAAAATACCCAACGACTTGCTTGAAAGTTCACTATCTTCTCTTTTTTTTTCTTTTTTTTTTTTTTTTTTTTTTTTTTTTTTTGTATGTTTATGCATTACAGGACAAAAACTATCAGAAGACAACCCATGATAAATGGAGGAATCAATGTAGAAATTGGCAATCCATCATATAACATGTATGAGGTGGGCCATGACCACAGTGAAGGTGGTCTTTTAGCCTCAGATTTTACTCTAAATGCAGAAAAGGTAATTTCTTTTCTCTTTCTAGTGGCAAAGTCATTTTATGTCTTGCAAAGGTTTTGCCTTTAAATGTAGCAATAGAAATAGAAATGTAGAACAATGACATTTAGACTTAGTTAATGAATATAAAACCAAGTTAGATTTCATTAGAATAAATGTCATGTATATATTAGCAGCTGTTTTGTAGTCTGATGCTGTCTGATGGTCATTTTTCCTAGTGCCTGTATTTTATCAAAATGGAGTTAGAAATTAACTACACAATGATTGGGTTGTTTTTTTTTTTGTCAAGGCAGACGTGTCTACGAGCTGCCAAACCACAACATGTCCTTTTATGCTAATGGGAAGTATTTAAAATTGTAAATATATTATTGGCCAGCCTCTGTCTGAAGCAGAAAAGAGTGCTTGCATACATATGAGACTGACTTATTTCACATGTGAAGACTTCCCAAGGCAGGAGGAGCTGGGATTCCTGACGGGGCAGATAGATTAAATGTTTGCACAAAGCTAGTAAGTATTATCATTTCCTTGTAAGAGATGCTGTCAGTCCTGCAGCACCACTGCAGTGATTGAAGTCCCTGAGTGATGTGACACGGGATGAGCGGGGTAATGCCGCCGTATCTCTCCCAGAGCTCCCTAATCAGACACACACCAAAGGGCAGCCATCACTCTGTGGCATTTCTGACAAAGCAATAAGGGGATTACTGATAGCTCTAGGAATGCCATCGCTGAATCACACGGGCAGAGTGCTCAGTGCAGGAGGTAAGCTGAAAATGGGGTTACTCACTGGAGGCAGAGCGGCTGAGCCAGTGCTCATTGTGAAGTCTGGCCCTAATCCTTCGTGGAAAATGGTCGTAAAATGCTGAATTTTATTCTCATATTGAATGTAAGAATTTTCCTGCTGAGGATTACCTGGAAGGAGGTTTTTGTGAATGTAGATCACTCTAAAATAACGTTTTCAGTTGGTGCACTGTTTGCTTAACAGTGTTGATAAGTACACATGGAAAATGCTCTATTAGCACAGAAACTGAAATTTTCTGTTTATACAGGCCAGATACATAGGGGGAGGGTCCACTGCATTCAAGCTTCCCCACACAGCTCCATCAATCTACCTAAACTCTGACTTGAAAGGACCACTATCAACAGGGGTGAGAAACGATGATCCAAGTCCATTCCATTCCACCACAGCCCCTTTCTAAAGAAAGTTTGTCTGTCATTTTTGAGTTAGAAGCATTTTCTGTTTGTTTTTAATTTTGGTTTGTTGTTTTGTTGTTTTTTTTTTTTCTTTTAATGGAATGAAGAATGACAGCAAATAATACATTTTCTATTTGACATAAAGAGTCCCTCTCTGCATACAGAATTTCATCTATACCCATCATTGTAACATGATCTAAAACTGCAAATGTGTCTTTGCAAAGGAATACAAAACCAATAAGCAATATGATGCTTTGCCATAACATTATATATTTTTTAATAATAGTCAGCATGGCTTTGGCAGCCATGTATCCTGATGTATTTGCAATTTTTATGGAATTACAGGCATTTAGTGAAGTTTATCAAACTGAAAGATGGTCCCAAATAATGGAAACAGGTGTTTTTATTTAAGAGGAGTTTGATGCACATAAAATTAACAATTTCCTTCAATATTTGCAAAGCATATTTTAATTGCTCAGATTTCAGTGGATTTGTATCATAAAAGAGCTCCTTCTAAAACACTGGATTTTTTACTACAACATAGTATGAGGTTTGCAAGCATTAAGATTTAAGATACAAAAGGGACATCAATACCACATTCATTTTCATGTGCCTCAGTATATATCCATCTTTTGTGCCATTCATGTTCTTGCATGACTGTAATATGTTGTATTTGGAAGTTTAATAATTTTTATGGGGTGTTGTTTTTCTGATGGAGCACAGAACCATGGATGATGAAAGCCTGAATATTCTCCCATCTTTAAATTTTTCCTCTTAAATTCTGGTCACTCCAACTTCTTTCTGTATCTCACTCTACTGCCTTGTTCAATCAGTACCACTCAAAGAGGTATCATGAGGCAGACCTTACTATTTTATATAATTTTAATAACTCCATAAGGCACTGCATAAATGCAAAGGGTCTCTGTTCTGTTGTGGTTATCATCCTTAGTAATGGTTGTCAATGAAGTAAAAAAGTCCTGACAATTGAAATAGAACTAAATTTCTGATTATAATCATGACCACAAAAGTAGAGATCTGTGAGGACAGATAGAGAGTAGAACTGAGAGTAGCTTTTCTTTTTTTCTTTTTTTCTTTTTTTTTTTTTTTCTGGGTTGTTGTGGTTTTTGGTTTTTTTTAAATTAAATAAATGTGGCTCACCTTGTTCTGCCTCCATTCCAGGAAAGTCTGGACCACGAGGCAATCACTTTGTTATCTGTAATAGATGGAATGGGCAGCTTTTAACTCACTAACTGAGCAGCTGCTGGAGTTATCCAGCCTGAGGAATATCTGAATCCTGGGCTCAGAAACAGAGTTGAGCAATAAGGAAAGGAAGAACTAAGTCACCCTTCCTTCATTCCTTGTTTCCCAGGGTGTACTCAGGATATTTTCAAGTCAGGAAAACCTACCCAGTCCTAGTTTGGCCAATTCAAAATTTAGCCACTTCTTATTACATCAAACAAATTAATTTCCCTTTTTGGAGCTTGTTGGTGTTCCACTCAGTATCTGTACAAAGCAGAGCAGTACTGATAAATTAGTTATAAAAAGAGGAGGATTCTGACCACAAGGTGTCCTTTGCTGTTATCATGGGTGAAAGCTGAACTCTAATTGGATAGCAAAGTTCTTCCAGAGACAATAAAGGCACAAAGTATGAAGGAAGTAGTGGAGACTCAGGGGATTTCTCACACAATGAAGTGCTTTGCAGCATTCAAAATGGACTTGTCCTATGCTGAAGTGCCACTCATTTCAACAGATGTTTTTCATTACAGTCCAAACCACCAAAATTGCTAAGAAAAGACTTCTCAATTTGTAACTACTATGATATATTAATAGTTGTGCTGGTTTATTATTAAAGTTTAATTTACATGACAAAAGTCTTGAATTTTTTGGTCAAATCATGTTGTGTATTTGGGCCACAGAATTCGAAAACATGGTCAGCTATTGATGGGATGCTGATGTCTTAGAACAGGTAATATATGGAAACTGTTGGCTGCAGTTTTCTGCTGTTAAACTTGTCACATGGTCTCACAGTGCACCTTCCCTATAAACTCCTTCATATCTATTCTGAAACCTTCCAGTGTAATAAGGTGGACAAGTCAACCTCAGAGACATTTTTTTAAGGTTTTTCATTTAATTTTCATCAACGTTTTTATGGTTTTAATATCATAATATGCTGCATGTCATGTCATTGGTTACTTTAATAGCATGTCTCATCGTGACTTTAATTTTCAACTAAATAATTAACTCATCAGGTTTGCAGACGTCCAGGTATCTATTAAATGTGTCCTGTTGTATTTTGTGTGTACTTGTTCTTGCTTTAACAAAGCCATTCCCATTTCCATAAATGCCAATTTTGATTCAGTCTAACTGATCTAATGCTTTCTTCATTTCTCTGCAGCCAACAAATTACGCCAATCCAGTATATGCAAAGTTATACGTGGATGGACAAAACTGTCGAAACTCCTTAGGAAGTGTTGATGAAAGAAGAGAACTTCTTCCAAAGAAAATAGATATTGGGATAAGGGAGACTGTGGCATAATCTGCTGTTACCTTTTATACTCTGTATAAATGTATAAAATATAAGGATTACTTTTCTATGTACCAACAGTATTATAATTGTTTTGGCATCAGCATTACCTCTGTTTTTTGTTCAGTTGGTTGTTTTCTGGGTTTTTCTTTTGCTGATGACTTTTGACTGACCATTTGTAAGGTATTTTTATGAAAAAGAAACTGCACTACGGTACAATTTACAACAATGCTGCTGAAATAACACACCTTTAAATTTGTTAAAATGGCAAACAACATATTCGTTTGTAGCGTGAAAATGAGCAATCTATTTTCTATGAACTTTTTTGGTTCTACTTAATCGATGAAGATGGTATCTGCACTTTTTCATTATGTAGTCTGGAAGCTGTAGTACAGTGTGTAATTTTGTTTATTTTAAATGGTGAAAGAATGATTGAATGGTCTACTCTCTTCTTTGTGCCCATTAGAACTTCTCTTCAGATCCTGATGAAGCTAGATAACTTTTCACAAACAAACATAACTTGCTTTTAAATTAGCTTTAGGTTGCCAAGAAGCAAACAAGACTATAGAAGTGAAACATCTAATGATCTGCATGAACACAATGATTATGTTTCAGAAATTCAGTGACTGTACATGATATACTAAACATATATACCATGTAAACAAGCTTTGTATTTATTAAAACCTTATAGAACATAGTAACGATATATCTTGGAAGCTGAAACCTTACTTGCTGTGGGACAAAAAGCATTCGAACTCCAACAGTCCTGTAGGACAGTAGCCACCCTAGAGCACAAGAGGGCATTGCCTACACATGCTTTACATGTTTATTCACTTAATCACAGGCAGTTCTTAGGGATTAATGACTCCCCAACACACACCAAGCAGTAGGGAAAAAGCCAGACCCCAAACCTTAAGCACACTCAGATGATCACAGCATTCGGTTGTTACTACCACAAAAAAAAAAACAACCTCACACCTGTTTAGTGATATTAAAGGGTTCAAAACACAGCAGTTTCTTTGTGGAGGTAAAAGGAACCAAGCTGCATATTAGTGAAACCTTAGCAAAGCCCAAGTTTCAGTAGTCTGGGTTCAATATCCAAGTCCAAGTATCAAAAGTGCAAAGCATCAGTTATCAGTTTCCAGCACTTCTCTGACCTGGCCTGTTTTCTGTTGTTGCTAAGAGGCAAAATCCGACTCACCTTTTTTAATTTTGATGGAAATAAAGGATACAATTACTTTCAGGTTTGAACTGAATCAAAATATTTTATACATAACTTTAAAGGCACAAAAGACGTATTCACACATATACTGTGGAGGACTCTTCCTTCCTCTGCTAGACATGACTGACTTTTAGCTATCATAATATATTAACCTAACAGATTAAATATGTTTGTGGTTGCTCTTTATTCCCTTTGTACAAGCATTACAAAAATAACTGCTGTTTTATAAGAGATTTTTGTTGTACTATTGTGCATGCATACTACCTATTTCTAAACTTTGCCATATTGGGGCCTTTATAAAACTCTTGATTTATGTAATACTAGTGCAATTTTGCTTGAACAATGTTATGCATATCATAAACTTTTTCAGGTTCTTGTTTAAGTACATTTTTTTAAATTGAACAGTATTTTTCATTTTGGTTATAATAGTCATTTTGCCTATGTTTCTACAATGAAGTGTTAAATACTTTATAAAAAAATTGTTGACTGATTTATTTAAATGAAAATCTACATACTTAATTCAGTGTGTTGACTAATTTTTAAATTTAACTTATAAAATGAAAGCTAAAGAAAGATCAAACTGCAGCGAAAGAACATTGCTTTGTACATATGGCTAAATCCCTTTTCTTAATGAAAATTTTTGCTTTTTATACAAATTCTATTTGAATGTTTTTGCAGCTCTGCACGTGTTTGGATGACTTAGGTGTATAGCTGTATATTAATGTCAATAGAATTTTAAAGCTATTATTTTTTCTATATAAATACTGTATTAAATAGTTTCATACCACACAGCTACGATTCCACAGGTTCTGCCTTTGTTCTGCTGACATCATCAGAGATGGATTAGGCCTTTTTTTTTTTTTTTTCATAATTACAGTTGTTATGAGGCATAAGTAGTTAAACATTTTGGAAACTTTACTGTTCCTTTTCTGGCAGAGAATCTCTTATCTTCAAAACTCGGGTAGATCTAAATCTTATCTGGTGGCTGTAGAAGTAACATGAATTTTAAAACATGAATTCTTACACAGGCCTGAGGAATTTTACTTATTTTGATGTCTCAGTTTCTCTTCACTGAGGCATTTTATTTACTTTATACTTGCTTGAAAGTTAATTATTTATAAATAATAAATTTATTTCCTTGTAAATACACAGTTGATGTTACTGGAGCTATTAAATATTTGATATAGATCAGAATGAGGTCATAAGTATGTAGGTGGAATTTTGATGGAGATACTGAGCTCTACCATTGCCATACTTAAAAATCTTTAAATTGCACATAGGTGTAATAATCCACAATGGGGTTTTGTTAGGGTTTTTTTTAGGTTCTCCACAGGAACTATTTCCACAATCCTCAACAGCCCGAGAATCCCCAGGAACTGTAGGTGGGCAGAACACACAAGGAGCTGAAGGGTGAAAGATTGAGAACCTGATCCATTTCTTATGGGTGCATCCTCATGAGTTCAGTAAAATGTTTTTGGGCAGAAAATTCTTTAAAATTTTACAGGGGACAAGAAGAAATGTTTAATGTTTTTACATTCCCACAGCCTTTTTGCTGTTATTAAGGGCACAGATTGATGAGTGTTTTGAGTTGACACAAGCTTAGAAGTAAAAAAAAAAAAAATGCTGCATCACAGTCAGAAGCATCTGCCTCTTCAGAGTGTAGTTGCAAAGCTTTTCCTGGTTGCTTTCCTGTGAAGGCATTCAATGAACATTCAGGTGAAATGCCAGTTCTGAACTATTCCACAGATTTCATCAGGGTGAATTCTTTCTCCCTCAGCACTAATGATTTTGCTTAGCAATGTGGAGCTGTCTGTGGGTTCCACACATAGCAGGTGTTCAAATTATTTACAGAAATGAAACTGTCCTTTGACTTTGTGCTCTTAGGCTAAGGAATACCCACATTCTCATTCAATGGACAACAAAAATAAATCTAAGTTTGAAGGGGGGCAGGGTGTACATCCATCACAAACTAGGTTCTAAAATTCTTTGCTGAAGGGAGACTCTCTATGCAAAACATGAAAAAAAAAAAAAAAAAAGATTTGTTGAAAATTCTGTATTTCTGTCTAATGGATTTTTTACTTCCCCACAGAGGTTATTCTAGTTTATTTACAGAATAGTGCAGTGGAGCCCCTGCCTTGTGATTGGCCTCTTGGTCTATACAAGAGTTTGCATAAACTCTGAATGATGACAACAAAATTCTAAGTGGCAAATTGAGATGGGTGATGCTCCTGGTACTCTGATTAGTCACTCCACACAATTGAGATTGCCAACATCAATGCAGTCCTGTTGATAAACACACCAGGAAGCAGAATTGGGAATATTTATTTTGAGAATATTTCTTTTGCTGTGCATATTCTGATTGTTTCTTTCTCATTTCTAAGACAGTCATGGTGCTTCATGTTTGCAGAAGGAAAGCTCTGTAGTGGAATGCCTTTGAAATTCCTTCTTCAGTCTATTACCTAGCAGGGAGATTGCTGAGAAACTCCTAATGTAGCAGCAATTGCTTTAATTTTTATTAGAATCAGTGCAGTTGCATGCATTAATTGAATTTTGTGTAAACATTTCAGAAAATTTGTGAAAGTGCCCAATGTATCAGAACAGAACCAAGTATCCTCTCATGCATCCCCATTTTGGAGGATGAGAAGGTGATATAGAGAAGCAATGTCAGTGATGATAAAAGGTCCTCAGGGTTGTCAGCCTTAAAAGTGAAGACATTTTTCATGTGGAACAAGCAGACCAACCATGAATCTTGTCTGTCCAACCCTGGGCGTCTCTGCAAAAGTACTGAGGCATTTGGAATTTTTCAAATCTTAGCTGGACAGAAGGATGGCTGATGGAGGGAAGGATAATTTGTCATCCTAGGTCACTAATTTATCGTGCTTACCATCTCCACATGTGAAATACAGAGCTCATGGAAGCAAGGGTTTCTCATTCAGTGCCCATATTTTAAGGTGACAAAAAGGAAGAAAGAAGCACGAGGAATCTTTTTGCTTCCCTGTGCCAGCTGCACATCCCTTGGTACGTGTTGTCCCTCTCATGACCTCTGACTGTGATGTTCAAAGTCCAACTTGTATAGGGGGAACTGTCTGCTGGCCTCAAAGGATGTTCAATGAGTTTTCCCTGGAATGAAGATAATGATACTGCTGACCTCCACTACTGCTAGTAAGACTACTAATGATCCATTTTTGGTAAAAAAAAAAATAACTTTAAAATACCACAATACGTACATGTACAAAATGTGTATAGTATCAGAAATCATCTGTAGTTAAGCTGAGTAAAAAAATTTCACAGGTGAATAGAAAGGAAGGGCTGAAACTACCATGGAAACTCAAATGAAATATTAATTTAGGATTACTGCTAAAGCTTTTTTAAAGTATTTGTTCATGCTGGAGAGAAAAAAAAAGGGGATTATAGAAGCTGGCCACTGACTTTTTCTTAAAATAGTTCTTAAATAAACAATGTTGAACATTACAAGAGTTGGCACCTCAGAAGATTTCAGGAAACAAGCTGTGCAGTCCAACAGTTTCTGACTGTTTGTAATGTGGTAATGCACAGGCAGCATTCTGTCACATGAGTTGGTGTTTGACAATTCCTTAGTGATAAACAGAGTAAGGTAAGTCTGTGCAGATTCATGGGAACAGCTTGCTGAGAGATGACCTGCTTGACAGGTGAGTGTCCAAGCACCTGAATAGCTCAAGGGGTTGGCCAGGACTGCATTTGGGCCCCAGGGAATGTGTTTCCACCTGATGCTGTTTAGATCCGGTGCCCTCTGTGTGTGTGAGAGCGGCTCACCGAGCTCTGTGATGAACCAACACCTAAACCAGGGCAGGAGCCAAGATGGACTTGCTCTGTCCAAAGAGAGCAGCCAATATTAGGACAAAGTGTAAATTCCATTGAGGACTCTGAGCTTTGGGGTATCCCATGTGCTGGAGGTCTAATAGAAAAGCAGGAATGAGGCTCTGAAGAGCAGGAAGTTTCTGGGTGTGAGAGCAGTCAAAACTGTAGCAGGGAGCATCAGGGGAAGCTTTCTGCCTTCCACCTCAGCTCTCATGCTTTGCTTGCACTGCCCACTCTGCCTTTCCTTCACACATTCAGAGAGTGTGGCCAGGTATCCCCAGAGCCTGCCCAACAGAAATTCTGCACACTTGGTGAACGATGAGATTAACTGCTTGGTAAATCAGGAATTGATTACAGAAATGTAAGTATGGCAGCTATAGTTATGCAGTTGCTTTGAGGTGTTAGAGGTGGTCCATAAACAATTTTCTTTTTTAAAAAGGAATTTTTTTCTTTCTAAAAGGAAAAGAAAGAAATGTTCAATGTTCCCACATACTGGGAGGTGGTCTGCCATGTCTTATAATAATACATCAGGAGAGATGTCCTTCAGGAAGAATATAGCAAGATGGGATGAGTGATCTAGTTTGTGTGTAAGGTTAAGGTTGCCCTTCTCCAGGTAAGTCTGTAATTCTGGACATCTCTTTTCTCCTACCCAACACTAAAATGGAATATATGCATATCCTGCATTTCTGTGCACACTTGTGAACACTCAACTTAAAAAGTCTGGTCTTATCTGCTGCTTTTCAGAGCAGGAGGAGTGCACTGGGGAGTATAACTGGGTAGTTTAAAGGTGTCCAGTGCATTCTCCAGTGATCAGATTTGTTGGAGCAGCAATGCTGCATGTCTTAGTTCAGGAGTCACAATATTCCAATTAGTCATTGGCAGTCGTTGGAACTTCTTTTATGTCATAAGGCTGTACCAGGGCTCTTTGTACAGCAGAACCAGAGTCACTGTGCAGTAAAAGCTGTGTGTGAGCTCCCCAGGGCTGGTGTGCAGCCCCTGCTCCCCAGGCTGGAGGTGCCAAGGACTTTTGGTGTCCTTTCCACTGGCTGTGGTGAGCTATGGTGGTGCAAACAAAACCTATCTAACCTGTAGGGCTCTGTAGCTCAATAGGCAGTTTGAAAACTGCTCTGTCATAAAGAGAGAGTGACCTTCTTTGGGATTTGTCTGCATGTGCCTGATTGGGTTCAGACCTTGTTCTGCCCTGATGTGTCTCATCTGACACTTTTCAGAAGTCATTAAGCCTTTGCAGAAGATCTGTGATGATTCTCTGCATATATTCAGCTATTATAATCACCTTGAAATTCCTGAAATCCTAGGAGTTCATTGCCCTGAAACGTACTTTAATGTAAATTTTTCTAGTTTTAGCTTCAGTTCATTTTTTCTAGTTTGTTTCCTACAATGCAGAATCAGATATATTTCTCCCCTATTCTTAATGAACATGAATAAAATAAAACATAATGCCTAATTTGAGACTGCTGTTATGTATATATACTACCACAGTTCTGTCTGAGAGGATTAAGTTGTGCTATTTTCTGCTTAAATTAAAACATTAACGCAGCTTTCAGTGATAGGTAGGTACTAAAACATCTTTATAAATATTTGAAAAGACGCTGTTCAGTGAACTGTGCAAGACAGGAGGCTGACCTCGCACAAGTAATTAATTACCACAATCAGAGGGACTCCAGACAAAGTACCCTCTCCAGCAATTTGAAAGGTAATTAACATTCATGTCTCGTAAAAGTCACTTGACTTCCAATTATGATTAAATATGCAAGGGCACGGGGACACAGAGAGTGGAAGGGCTGAGAGTAATCCCCGAGTATGGTGGCAGCAGCTGGAAAGCAATGTCAGTCATGGAAGTGTAGGAATGCATTTCCACACCCCAGCAGGTGTTTCCATACAGGGAAAGGTTTAAGACTCACCCCAAAAGCTTTGAAGGGAAGAACACTAGGAGTTTCTTTGCTGTCCCGACAGCAATTGGCTCAGTGCTGAGACAAAAACACTGATAGGTCTCTTTACCTGTTCCTCAGATAAGCTGCCATTCTCTGTTGGGCTGCTTTCCAAAAACCCACCTAAATCATCCAATACTTATGGGAGAGCACGAGGCTTCTCAGCCCATTCTCGAGGTGTGTGGGACCTGTCCCTACACTGTGCTCAGCTTTGTTCTTTACTTTTGTGATATTTTCTTATTTTATTAAAAACTTTCTCGTTTTTCAAGACACACTCGACCATGCCATCTCACCAAATTCTTTAAGCCATTTTCTGTGAGGTGCTGGACACCCTCAGAGGTATTGAACCCTCACAGAGCTTGTTACACCTGGCTCTTGGAGCAATTTAATACGGAAGGACTGGGAGGGAAACAGGGATTACACATCCTTGTGTCCCACTGAAAAACTCATGGGGTGAAGGGACACCACCACCACCACTGGGTTTGGCCCCACTTCTTTAGACCAACAAAATTCTTGGCTGGTTATTTCCCAGACTGAGTCAAGCTGGACAGTTACAGTTGTCCATAATCCTAACCAAAATATTATCTACCCAGATTTAAGAATATCTGGCAAACTATATGGCAGCTCTCATGCATTTTGATATAAAATTAATGTCTTAAAGGATTGGAACAGCATCTCTTGTCACTGAAAAAGTCCTAATTAGGCACATGTGACTTGACAACTGTGCCTTTTTTAAGGAATATCAAAATTGAAAGAAACAAAAACAATATTAACAATGTTAACATTAAACAATATTAAATTACTTTTAAGGGTCTAAAATCAGCAGAGCAAGCTCTTTTTTGTAGTAAAAAGTTCATACATCAATCACAATTTGTGTCTACTGCTATAAGTGGTTTAAAATGTAGCTAACATTTCAATATTTGAAAATACCTTAATTTTCTTCTCACATACCTTTAAAAAGTAGATTTTTAGAAAGACTTTTTAATTAATATTTTAATGAAGGAATAAAATAATTTAGGTTAACAAGCACATTAGCAATAAACGAAACAGCAAACCATTTACCATAATGAAAGTCTAATTGAAAAGCAGCAACCATATTGCCTGTTTAAATAGCCATGTCCCATAAATACAGTATGACAACCTGGATCTTGTCACACATTACTGTATCACATCCTATTTCTGTCGACATCATTAATATCAGAGCAATTGTTGCAGCCCACCACGGAGAAAAACGCCGAGGTCAGTCACCCCGAGGTCACCCCAGGGTGGTTAATTGCTTCCATGTCAACCAGGAACAGGCAATAATAACCTGTGAACATTGAAACTCCATGGCAGTGCTGGGTCAAGGGTGTTTATTTGTACAGCTTGATGTGAAATACAGAAGTTCATTGGAAAGGACTCTTCACCCTGAGAGGAGCTCGGTGACTCTCCGAAGGGGAGGGGACAGGAAGAGTCACCCTTCCCTGGGACAAGGAGCAGTTAATTAGTCCATCAGGAGAGGAGACTGTTTATTGACCTAATAAAGCAACAGTTGTGTCTCAGAGGAAGGGAAACGAGGCCCCTCTTAATTAAGAAAAACACCTACACAGTCTCGTAATGGCAAGAGAGCAAGATTAGATCTGGGACGAGCCTTTGGGGAACTACAAAATCTGCCTGGCTTCATGAGCAAGTGCTGAGAGAGGGAACTGTCTCCAGAGGTGCTGCTTAAGGGGTGTGGAGCAAAATGATGAAGATTCCAAGAGGTACACGGAAAGTTACATGTAAGTTACCTAAAATTAAAAAAAAAAAAAAAAAAAAAAAAAAAAAAAAAAAAAAAAAAAGAGGCGAAATAATGAGACTTATGATTTTGGGGGGTTGTTCACTAGCAGCTAGGTGGTGTATTTTAAATGTGGATGTTATGAAGAAATAATTCTGCTTAGATTTTCTCTTAGCTGGCTGAGGGGGCTTTGAGGTACGTCAAAGTCCAGGATAATAACTCCTCACAGGGAAGTTATAGAAAATGAGTAAAACACCTTATATATCTGATGGGATCCTTTAAATTCTTGTTTTCGGATATTTCAGAGAGTATCTATCTCTATAGATACTATGTGTATCCAAAGTCTGCAGGACTCAGTTACTGGAAGTCTCTTATTTCTTAAATTGTTTTCAACCCTTCCTTATTCCTATTTCAAAGTACTCAAATGTAATTCTACTTCTTTAATGTTTTCATAGGGTTTTTTTACTTCCTACTCCCTGGCAGGTTGAAAAAAGTCAGGGAAATTAACTGGATTTCCATGGTGCAGATAATATGGAATAGAGTTCTTTGTACTTTTATTTATACTTCCTGCAATTTTAGAGTTCCAATTGCAGTTTAAAAACTTGTGGTGTTTTGGAAGAGTTGAATGACAGGAAAACAGAATCATACTCATTACAGATGACAGAAACCCTGTGGACAGCACCAAGGGAGGGAACTACTTAATTAAGAATAACAAATACAGGATCACAGGGCTTGACAGTACCTTGGGGGTCTTCTTGCCCTCTCCACATTTCCCTAACAGCATCAGCTACAGCTCAGCCAGCCTCCAATAGGCATTTCTCCAGAATTTCTGAAGAGTGGCAGCAATGTCCTTAAACAGCCAATTTTCAAGAGTGACAGCAATGTCCTTAAACAGCCAATTTCAGCACATGCTGTCCTTATTTTTAATTTTTTAAATTTTTTTTAAACTTTTTTTTTTTTTTTGACCGTACATAAGTCTCAGTTTCCACTGGTGAAGTTTAAAGCTGCTTGTCCCATCCATCATGGACAAACTATCCTACTTCATGCATCCCTAAGGAAAGTGGAGAAGGTAAAAGAAGCAGAGATGACCCCGTTGTGGTGGGGCATACCTTGGACCTGCTCTACACCCCACAAGCACAGAGGGCCCTGCTGGAATGTCATATCCAACCAGACTGTGGGGCTGCACAGAGGCCACAGGGGTCTTGTTGGCCTCTTTTGCCATCATGGTCTGTGTGTGACACCTGACAGACACTGGTCTTTGTGTGACACCTGCCACTTGACCACAGAGCTCTGAATTGTCACTTCACTGCTTGTAAATCCTGCTCTGTAAATCCTGCTCCTGTTAGTGAAGACATGCACTGATCCCTTGCTGGTGCCAGGCAGGATCTGTAAGGAGCTAACCCCCAAACTGAACTGGCACCATGAGCAGATACCTTCATATTTCAGCAGAGAAAAACTCCAAACAAACAAGGCTGTATCTGTACCCCTGCAAAATTCTGCAAAATCAGAGAGTCATGCAGATAGTGTTTAAAGTATCTAAGAAGTTGGACTCAATCCCTGTGGGTTACTTTGAACCCTGGATGCCCTATGATTCTATGATAGTGTAGCCCATGTAGCTAATTCCATTACGTCTATAAGAGCAAGATCTGTGCCTACAAACATTCTGAATCATTTCTGCTTGGAGAAACCTCTGAGCTTTGTTGGGTTGATGGAAGGTCTGTGCTGGTAGAATGAAGAAGAGACTTTCTCCAGGATGACATTTCAAACAGCTAGTGTCTTGTCATGCTCCCAGGTGCTCCAGTGAGGTGGGATTTTTTTGTTGTTTGGGATTCCTCTTACCTACCCCTTTAGCAGCATTACTGGCTGCTAAAAAGACGATTTCACAGAACAGAAAAGAAAGCAAACGATGTGAACACCTGAGAGCAATCCCAGGAAGGCCCTGATCCTAGATTTCCTTCATGAAGGGCAGAGAAATGCTCCTCTGTAAAGGCTGTGGTTGTATAAGGCGTTGGGTCTGTTCTGTGCAATTGCAATGATCACAGCCGTTTTCTCTCCAGCTGGTTTCAGCAGCCCTTAACTTCCACTCCAGCTCCCTCCTCTCACTCTTCACCCCTGCCAGGGCACTCTGGCCCCGAGGAATTGAAATTCTGCCATTTCTCCTCCTGATGGCTCTTGAATTCTCTCTCAGCTCCACTCTGAGCTGACCTCCTCTGGGCACCAGACCCACGGCCTCCAGAGATGGACATCTCAGCCAGCTTGTCTGGACTGGCTGGCTTCCCCCAGGGCTCAGGATAACCTTACAAAGTATGAGGTTCATGAAAAGTTATATTTCTAAAGGATACAGAGGGAAATAGACAGTTATGATAATAAGGGCGTCTCCTACTCAGTCTTCTTTGCTGTCGCTGCACAGAGATTTTTTGTTTCCATTGAAAACTCTGCCTGATCTAACCTAGGGCAGCCTTGCAAAGCAAAGTGATCCATTATCCTACATATTTTTTCCCCTGTAATTTCAGTTTTGATTGCTTTTAAGAGTTCTCTGTACCTGTTCTGCTTGCTAAGCTGGGGAGAACTTGGCAGCAACCACCACAGAGATGGATCTGCTTCACTTGACTCTGCTCATAGTGCTGCTTAGCTTCCCATTTGAATATCAAAATCACTTTTGTAAGTATTTTTTGTGTCAGTGTGAGATGTGTTCACACTGGTTTTTAGGAATTTTTTGGAATTTCAGAATATTTGAGACCATTTTGCAGCAGAAACACATGGATGTCTTCTAAAGTCCAGGGACATGGGCAGGAAGAATATTTCTGATTTTCATAGCGTGGTCTCACGTAATTAAATTTCTAATAGGAAATGGATATTTACATAACCTGCTCTTTACAAGTGCTCTGAATCCCAAATTTGCCAGGAGCAGAGATTTATTGTGATGTGACGTACTCAGTGTTCGTTTCTTTCCTTAGATGATGGCAAAAAAAAAAGCCACTCTCATAGGGACTAAACAGCTTTGCTCATGAAGCATTGAAACTGTTGAATTTTAATCTAATCTACTTAACTGTTTTATCAACATGCTTTAAGCTGATTAAATCAGTTTCTTTATGCTCTAGAACTTAAAATCCTTTCTCTGGATGGTTCCTGTCTGAGCTTGCAGTTTGTCCAGTGTGTGTGAGAACGTACAGTGGAAATTAAGGGCTGTTCAAAATTCCGTGTAGCAAACCTGCTCCTTAATGACAGGATATATTTTTAGGTTCACTGTGCAGTCAGGGGATATGAGTTTGTTGTTGTTTTTGTTGTTTTTTTTCCTGAACCAAGTTTACAGCTGAAGGTAGCAATGTAGTTCACACTAGAACATAAATCTGCAGGCTGAAACCCATGTAAGAACACACAGTGTTGCTATTGAGAGTACTCAAGTGAAAAATTTGAAAAATTGTGTATTTTAAAGGACTTAAAAACCCTGTTGCCCTATGGATATGTGTCCAGGCCTCTTGTTTACTCTCATTTTTCAACAGCAATAACAATAATGTCACTGCAATGAACATTGTTTGGACTGCTGATGGGCATCTGGATGTGAAATGATAGTCACAGGCCAAAGGCCAAAAAGAAACAAGAACCATCACTCTGTCAGAGCAGCACCATCTTCTCCACAAAGCCTGGAGAAAACCTTGTTTTCCCAATGTACACCTCAGGACATGATTTAATGCTGCAAGGAACAGCTTGGCCATTTCCTGGTCCCAGGGGCTTTTTCATGAATTGATGGAGATTTTTTTTTTTTTTGCTGTGGGAAGTATTGGCCAAAGGGAAGGGGCTGTCAATGCCCCACCCCCTGGAGCACAGGCTGGGCCTGGACAGGGGCACTCCTACACCAGAATTTCACAGAAAAGATTTAGAAACTATTTCATATGGTCTCTACTTTCCCATCTTCATTCTCAGTAGTTTTTGCTCACGAGAATATTTTATAAATTCAAAATATATTCAGTATATTTCACTAGGACAACACCTTGATCTAAAGTGAACACCTAGATTTTAACCAAGACTACAGTATATAGAGTGAATCTGCTGGAAGAAGGAAAAATCCAGTTCTTGGGAGGCAGAGAGAGTGTAATTAACTTGAGTTACATCACTTACTGCTGTATTCATGGACCCAAATTCAATTCTCTTTGACATACCTTTTAAAAAAAATCCATTGTTATGAAAAGTAAAGTGCAGCTTCACTACTGAAACTCATTTTGAGCTCCTGCTTTTCTCTGTACATTAAAGTTCAGTACAGAATGGACAGGGAGCCCTGCTTGGTTCCTGGGCCTGGAGAACTTGGGGTGAAAGCAGCAATGGATCATGATCATGATCAATGATCAGTGGATCAATGAAAGATCAATGGATCAATGAAAGATCAATGGATCTGTGTCCCTTCCTTGGAATCCATCCCATCCCTTCACTCCTCCTGGCATATCCTGATGGTTTTATCTTCCCTCAGTATTCAGGATCCTATACAAACAATGATGTTTTATATGTGTTATCCATTCATGAGAGATAATTGGCATTGTCAATTAGCCCCTGTATCCATCATCTTCTCTTTCTTTGCTGTGAGCTGACACCTGTATGCACTTTGCATAGCATTACATTGCACTGTAATATATTAATGACATAATTTACAGTTCTCAGCTGCTATTTCCAGTAGAATTCCTCTGATTGAATTCCCTACACTGTTTATCTGTGTAGATACAGCTGGGAAACCTGGTGTTGCCACTTCCCAACAAATATTTTTCCTCACCACCTCACTTTTTTCATCTGAGCTGTGTGTGCCCTATTCACACAAACATTCTGCAGCTGTGGGACTCTCCATGCCCAGTGTGAACTGTGCTCACAAACTCTGAGCTACTGGTGTGTGTGGCATAGCAGAGGGTGGGGAAGGCACAGCTGGTGGCACACTGGAGTGCAGGGTTAATTGTGCTTAATGAACCAGTGAGGTGGAAAGCAAAATATTCACCCACTCCCAGCTTTAGCTCTGCACGGCCCTGGTAAATTGTTCTGTAAAACTCTTTGCTCAGGAGTGAAGGCTGCAGGAGGCTGTTTTTGATGGCAGGGCATTGTGAAACTCATCTAATGTGCCTCTGGCTTTGCTGTTGTTCTTCCTTTGTCTGTAAAAAGAAGTTGGGGTGAGGCACTGTGCTGCTGTGTGTGTGTATCCTGAGTGTCACTCTGGCTGCCTCTGGCAGGGATGGCTGGAAGCTGCAACCCACGGAAGCCAGGTGCTCTC